>JARFJB010001965.1:3705000-4322500 GCA_036346205.1 Vesta saturnalis | reverse complement strand
ATACGGATAGGCCCATTAGTTGATAAATATCTGTCATCAAAAAAATTGTTTAATATTGTATCTATCTGACGAACGTTACGGGGAGGAGCTCCGTCTTGTTGGAAATAAATGTTCTGCCTATCCATTAAATTTACATCATCCAAGAAGTCTTGGAGTGTGGCAGTCAACATTTCGGCGTACCGCTCACCAGTTAACCCACCCTGATAAAATACTGGACCAACAATTATCGAGCCAATTACACCGCACCAAACATTAACACTGAAGCGTCTCTGCGGGTTACAAGATCGTTAGAGCACTGGATCTTCTCGACTCCACAAATGGCTGTTTTTCCTGTTGAACATGCCCTTATTAGAAAAAGTTGATTCGTCACTCCATAGAATTGAGCTCCAAAAATCATTATTGCTTCTGATTTGATTAATAAACCAGTGACAAAACTGAGCGCGTCTTTCTTGATCTCCTGGTACTAGTCTGTGTAGGTCGGAACTTATACGGCACAAACTTATACTTTGTTAGAATATTGTGGATGGAACCCAAACAGTCCATTTTCTTGCACTAAGTCATTAATTGAGTTGTTGGGATGTGCTTCAAAATAAGCTAACACATTAATTTCAGTTTCTTCACTAATTATACATTGTTTATTAGATCTGGATTTCTTAAACACGCTCTAATTAGATCTACATTTACGATACAAAACCAAAAAGTATCTTCTATCCGGCAAATGACGCGTAGGAAACAAATCACTGTAACGCTCACGCGCTCGATAACTGTTTTTTTGACAAACAATGTAACATTCTAACATATCACACTTTTCTGAATGGGTGAAAGGCATTTTTCTATTCAAAAAACACAAACTCTTTATTAGCAAACTTCACTTTGACATATCAATTCTGATGACATTTGTGAAAATGACAAATATTGTTCACGTAATACCAGCCACCTTGACGAATTCAATAAACGATCAATAACTTTGTCATTTTTAACATTAAAATGTCATAGGAACTTTTTTGTTCAGAATTTAATTTTCTATCGATTAAGGATATTGCATACTGGGTGTACCATTTAAAAAAATGGAAATTTTTGACATAACTCGCGAACACGAAGTTCAATTTTTATTTATCGTAACGAGCGGAAAAAATGCTACTTCTTTGCCCATTTAACCGACTTCGTAGCACCAATAATAACGAAGGTAGCAATAGTGCCGACTTAACTTTGAAAACCCTATTATATATATATATATATAATATATATATATATATATATATATATATATATATATATATACAGTGTTCGAGATTCAGCATGCATGTATTGCTATATTCGTTAATATTGAAGATAGAATGTCGGTTAAATGGGAAAGTTTTAGAAATTTTATGGCTATCATCATGGTAAAGTCAAATAATTGTTAAAGAAAACAAAATTGTGCATTTTCTACTACCCCTGTAGCTCTTTTATTTAAAGTCTGACAACATTTTGATTTGTACATTATTATGACACTTTTAAAAGACAATTTTAAAAGTACCAAAATTTATCTACAGTCATTTGTTTTTGAAATACATACACTAACTATTGTTTTCATATAGACGCCATCTTGGATTTTTACATTATCGAATAGTATTTTTATCACCTTTTCAGCGATGTATCACATGATACGAGAATTTACTTCAACTATCAAAAATTTAAACCTTGCTAATTTATCTGTTTTACTTACAAAATTTAATACATTTCAACTTTTGTTTTTGGACGCTATTTGATTTTACATTATCGAATAGTGATTTTAACACTCTTCTACAATGTATTACATGATATGAAAATGTAGAAAATGTGATGTAGAAACATATCGAGCATGTTTTATGATAGTTACTATTATCGGTTTTGTTTTATTTTAGTTGTTAGAAATTACAATAATTAGAATCTAATTGTATAAACTTTTCATTTATTAATCCATGCCTTCTCAAGGCCTACTATTTCAATTTTATATTTTTAAATTTTGATAGTTGAAGTAAATTCTCGTATCATGTGATACATCGCTGAAAAGGAGATAAAAATACTATTCGATAATGTAAAAATCCAAGATGGCGTCCATATGAAAACAATAGTTAGTGTATGTATTTCAAAACAAATGACTGTAGATAAATTTTGGTACTTTTTAAAATTGTCTTTAAAAGTGTCATAATAATGTACAAATCAAAATTTGTCAGACTTCAAATAAAGAGCTACAGGTAGTAGAAATGCACAATTTTGTTTTCTTCAATTATTTCAAAACAAAAAGTTACTTCAAATCTGACTTTACCATGATGATAGCCATAAAATTCTCTAAAACTTTCCCCATTTAACCGACATTCTATCTTCAATATTAACGAATATAGCAATATATGCATGCTGAATCTGACACATATATATATATATATATATATATATATATATATATATATATATATATATATATATATATATATATATATATATATATATATATATATATATATATATATATATATATATATAACTTTTATAAAGTTAACTAAAACTGCCATTTTATGTAGTAATGCAAGTAGGCGTATCTCAGTTATTTTAAAGATAAAAAATAATCTTTGGTATAGAATTTATTCATACATGAGCTTACTTTAATCTATTGTCAAAATTGGATTTCAATATACTCGGTGATCACAAAAATTAATTCAATAACATAAATTTGAAAATGCTATATCTTCATTTTTTTTTAATGGCACGCCCTATATCTTTTAATGCCTTGTCTTCGTCTATTAGTGGGCTTTCATTTCTGTTAAATATGTTCTATACCTATCTCTAATAGTTTCGGAGATATTTAAGTTTGTTCAATTGTTTTCGTTGATAACACTGATAAGTAACATTAGTCGGTCAAAGCAAGCTATGAATACATAAGAAACTAAAAATCATATTAACTGAAATACAAACATTTAAAATTATAATAAATGTTCAATGTGACCACCATTTTGTTGCTGGCAAACATGAAGCCTTTGAATAAACGACAAATTTACTTTTCGTAACGTGGGAACATTTATATTTTGAATGACGTCTCTAATTCTTGCCTTCATATCATCTACAGTCGTTGGAGGAGTTTGATAGACTTTTTCTTTAATCCAACCCCAAAGAAAAAAGTCCAGCTTTGTCAAGTCAGGCGATCTTGCAGGCCAGGAGATAGGCCCTCCTCTTCCAATCCATTTGTTTTGAAACTGGATATTTAAATAATTTCTAACGTTTCTGCTAAAATGCGGAGGAGCACCATCTAATTGCAGCCACATTTCTTTAAGGGTTTGTAAAGGCAAAACTTCAATAAAAATTTCAAATTCGTTGCGCAAGAAGTTTAAAAATGAACCTCCATTGACCGTGTTTTCAAAAAAATATGGTCATATAATTCTTTCCCCAATAATTCCGGCCCAAACATTAAGTGACCAGCGGTGTTGATGATCAACAGGAATTATAAATCTGGGATTCTCAGTATCGTAATAATGGAAATGATGTCTATTAACGTATCCATTTTTGTGGAAAGTAGCTTCATCAGTAAATAAGACCGTGCTAAAATAGTTGGGTTTTTCTAAATTTTTATTTATAGCCCAATTGCAAAAGTTTAATCTATTAACGAAGTCATCCTCGTCTAATTCTTGTGCAAGTTGACAAGGTATGGATAATATTTATATTTTTTTATAATTCTATTAACTGATGTTTTTGAAACTCCAACTTCTAATTCCAATTGTCGGCAAGAAACGTGAGGATATTCAATCACGGATTGAAGAACTAAATGTTCATTACCTTCGTTAATTGCGGTTCTTTCTCGTTCTAAATTGTCTTCGTAATGAATACTGCCTGTTTGCTCGAAACGCTCTTTCAATCTTGCAAATGCTGAAACTTGCGGGTGTCGTGCATTTGGAAATTTTTGCTTATAAATTCGATGAGCTAAAAGACAATTTTTATCGCTTTCACCAAGGACGTAAATCAGATTAACAAGTTCTTCTTTCGAAAAATTCATTTTGTAATTTAGGAAGTAAGTATATAATACTACACAAATATTAGGACTGTTTGACAAGTTTGATTTCTTCATTTGTTTTCGTTCATCTTTTGTTTTACGCTTTTTTGATTAAATTATTTAATTTTATGATGAATCGTTTAAAAACATCTCAAATATCTCTTAAAAATGGTGGTTTCATACAATATTTATTATAATTACAATTTATGTATTTCAGTTAATATTTTTTAGTTTCTTATGTATCCACAGCTTGCTTTGACCGACTAATGTTACTCTTCAGCAGTGTTATCAACGAAAAAAATTGAACAAACTTAAATATCTCCGAAACTATTGGAGATAGGTATAGAACATATTTAATAAAAATTAAATCCGACTAATAGACGAAGACACGGCGTTAAAAAATATAGGGTGTGCCATTAAAAAAAAATGAAGATATAGCATTTTCAAATTTGTTATTGAATTAATTTTTGTGACCACCGTGTATATTGAAATCCAATTTTGACAATAGATTAAAGTAAGCTCATGTATGAATAAATTCTATACCAAAGATTATTTTTTATATTTAAAAATAACTGAGATACGCCTACTTGAATTACTACATAAAAATGGCAGATTTTAGTTAACTTTGCAGATATCTCAAAAACTGTAAGATTTAGCTTGTAAGTAATTCTTATATAAAGGATGTAAAATTATAAGGAGAATCGAAAAATAAAATAATATATATGGTGTTCTATTTAAAAATCAAAAGTTCTATATTGTACCGCTTTTATATTACACCCTGTAGAAACCAAACTATTTGTAGATTATGCAGCTTATAAAAATAGACAACTTTCGTATTTAAACTTATCTTCTAAGTTTAATATCGACCGAATACGCACTAGTGGGACACCCCGTATGTATATATATATATATATATATATATATATATATATATATATATATATATATATATATATATATATATATATATATATATATATATATATATATATATATACGATACTATATATAATTATTAATATTTATTTTATATTAACTGGGTTAACAGTAGCATGTACTAATATTTATATTTATTTATATTATATTATATTTATTGTGCCCAACTAACATTAAACAGTCACATGTAAAGACTCATCAAAAGGGATAGGGTTCAAAATTTAGAAGAGACTTTAAATTTATGTGATAAAGTAAATAATTATTTTGTTGATTTATACTACGATTTTGAATATTTATAATTATAGGTAATGTGATTAATACACATTGAGTTGTCGCCCATTTATATTTTATTATATCCAAATTATTTAAAGAAATAGAATTGTAATTTTTAAATTGCATCGATATATGTGCAACTCCCTGTACATAACAAAAAATCTTCAAATGTATAATTGAGCATGCGCTATGAATACGCATTCATGTGACCTTTCATTAAAAGTAAAAGAAAATACGTCATATACATGTAAGTACCAATATGTTTAAGTTTAGTAGATATTCTAATAATCATTTAATTTTAGCTCAATTAATGTTCCCTTTGGACATGCATACAAGTTGTCGCACATCCTGTTTATTACAAAATATGGAAATCATTAACACACCAATGAAAATATCAATGTCAACAATAACATACATAAAGTTATAACACTCTCATAAATGGCCTCCTTATCTTCTTCACGCTGTTGTAGTTGACCGTAGAAAACAGCTCCTTCGAAATCCAACTCTGCTTCTTTAACATCCAAATTTGCTTCTATATTAATGCTTATACGTTTACGTAAGTTTCACTAATATTTCTTCATATTAATAAATCTTATTTTTCAGGATCATTACACTTTATTATTTTTATTTCAAAATAATTTTTGAAATGTATCGGTAGTTTGAAGGTTATTTAAATTAAACACGCTTCCAATAAATAAAATGTATAATAATAGAAACACGAAGAAAACACAATTAACAATATCCATAACAAACGTAAACAAAAACAAACTTAAAAACAATGTCGAATCTCCGTAAATATTTTCACTCGCTGTCGATAACAACCGAATTTTTATTTAAAAGGTAAACTAACCTTAATTTATTATTTACCGACAAATGAATATCACTTGTTTTTAACACTGCCGATACTGAAACCGCACTTTACTTTTATCGAAAGTGACGTTATTTTGTTTAAAATAATTTCAAGAAAAAAATTGGCAACATCTTGGATAGCAAGTTGTTGGAACAGAGAAAAACTGAGAGAGCTACTAATCCTTCAGCACTTCTATTTATATGCAAATCGTTAGAAACCAAATCCTTCGATTGTTATGAACAACTACATCCAATTTTTCCTCAATTCTGATTGGCTAAAGCTTTTCTTAAATTACAATTTAATTTCAAAAGCTCATAACTTTTGACCCCTTAAACCTATCTTAAAACTAACAACATTTTCGGAATCCTCACAATTTTTACTATAAAATAAGTCCTTACACGAAGTAATTCCTCCAATTATTAACCAAGTTGATTTTTACATTGATTTATTGATTTTAAACTAATTTTATGCATTTTACGGGACTGGAATTGATTTCCACATGAATATGGGATGCTACTACATATAAATACACATCTTTTACATGCCTACGGCCAATTTGAAAGGAAAATTATTTGAAATTTTCATACACCCTTAAAAACTAAATTTGGTAAAATAGTCACTAATATAGTGAATTGTGACTTGAAATTGAGGCTACTTTACTATTTTTACCTCTTATAATTTATTTTGAACAAATTGTCCCAACTATAACAATTTTTACATAATTTTATATGAGGAATTAACATAACCTCAAATTAATACAATAATTTTTAATGTATAATTTTACACTTTTAAGCACTTTAAATGTTTGTGAAAGTGTATATTCTTAATGTTTATGTCTTAATTTAATTTATTCTCACACTTTTATAAGTTTATAAGTTCTTCTGAGACTTGTATCGAATTGTTGCATATCACTACTTTAAGGTCTGTAAATGTTAATTAATCACAATAATTCCAGAACTGCTGGCTTGTTTATGTTTTATAGTTAATCACCAATGTATTTATTCTGTTTTTATGTAATTTTAGCACTTATATTCGTTTTTCGCACTATCACGAACGTTCTCATAATTCTTGGCTGCGTACATTGAAATTGTGACATTGATTTATGCCTAATCCTAGTTTTAACATGATATTTGTTATCTACAGCCTGTACCTCATGTCTTTAGGGAACATTATGCTTAAATAAACCTACTAACTAAAATTGAACTTGATTTAATGCATTACGATAACTAACATACCTCATACTTATGTGTAATATGTTGTCGATTATAATTATTTTAACATTTATTACGAATTATTTAAATTTATATCCATCTCAATGTTGTTTAATCATCCCTACCTAATATTATATATAACGAAATGTACCATTTGTACAAATTAATGAAATTACTCGCTGTGTGACTTACATAGCTATACTAATGTAAATTATAAACATCTCAATATATATATATATATATATATATATATATATATATATATATATATATATATATAGTTCATTTTACAATAGTATATTAGATAACAAGGGATTGAAGTGACTCATTTAAACCCGCGAATAGTGGGATTAAGTAACTTCAATCCCGTGGTATCTACACTATTTTTTCCACTTCGTGGAGTAATAATAGAAATAATTATATTATTTTCTGAAAATTAAAATATTACATCTAAGACAAATTTAAATTGTTAGAAAAGTCACTTTGACAAATATGCTACACTATTCAAGGCTAATGAAATTTATGAATTATTTCTAAAATCCCAGATGTTTCAATGCCGTAACAAGATTAAATTATTTTTTAATCCCTAGAGATTAAAAGTAACACTTCAGTCCCCGAAATGGGGGAACCAAATAGTACTTTTAATCCACGAAGTGCAAAAAATTATTATATATTACGTGCGGGAAAAATTCAGCGGGGGGGGGGAGCTGTTTTATGCTTATCAAATTTTTTTTCAAAATACCATTGTATAGACTTTTATACAGATTAATTATGTTCTATCCTATGTTTTTGATACGATCCGTAATTTACCGGCAAATAATTCCTAAGTTAATATTTAAGTGGTAGTTTTTTTAATACCAGAATAATGTTTAATTTTATGAAAAAATGTGTAGACATATATTTTAAAGAAAATTTAATTTTACACAACTTTTCTTTATAAAGTTTCTGAATATAAAACGAAATAACTGTAAAAATTAAATAAATATGATTGAAAACTTATCGATATTTTTATAGACGCGGACGGTTTTGGAATTTTTTTAATTAGCATCTCGATGTATATTAACCTCTATCTGTCATAAAGTTTTGGACGTCTGTTTGACAGATTTATTATTTTTGTAACAATGTTGCCTAATTCCGGAATCAATGCATAATTATCCTAAAAAAAATTCCATTTGCATTTTGTAGGTTGGAAGGTCGTGTGTTTTTCTACACCAGATAGTTTTACATCAAGTAGTTAAGCCATGTAAAAATTAGTAAGTAAAATACTAAACAATATGTAATTACAATGAGACTTGACCAGGAAATATATGCGGTTAATGGCAGTAATTTAAAAAAAATGCAACACGTTGGAATCAACTATATGCTCTATACAACATCTGTTGAAAGGTATCCATGTTTCAACCCCAATATAAACTGTCCGTCAAAATTATTTGTACGTAATTTTAATCAGTTAATCCATAATAGTCATTTATCATTTAACTCGACTTGAATTACTACTAAACAGAAAATATTTCAAAAACTAATATTTAAACCTGCACATAAAACTATGTATGTAATGTAAATACTTTTGACACGTCACAACTTAGAAATAAAAAAAAAACAATTTTAAAACAAAAACATTCCAACTAGTTTCTATACTTTAATCAGTGTCACGTTTACATTTACTGCCAGCAAGATCTAAACCAAATTCATGTAAGTACCCTTATTAAATAATAAAAACAATAATATGTATCTATTTAGAAATGTCAAGCGACAATTTTTCAAATTTAGAACAATCAAGCGTTCAGGAGGAACTAAGTGTAAAATCTGGGAAGAACAAAAAGAGTAAACCAAGTGTAGATGTGAAACCATCAACACGAAATACTCGTGCCCAAAATCAAATGTGCACACCTACTACTAAAACTTGCGTAAAATGCTTTTTAGCTAATCGAATTTGGATGATGTCACTTAATATGTATGATGTTATGGGTTTGCTAGATATTTGTCCTTGTGGCACATTGCATTCAATAAGTCCGTACATTAGTTATAAAATAAAATAGATCATTGTGCTATTCAAAATTGATGTTTTTTCTTTGTAGAGGTTACAATAAAAATGCGAGTTTTAAATTCATTGATTAGTGTTGGCTGCAGTCCAAAAATAAGATTTATCAGTAATAAACCATTATCCGAAATTACAACTGGGATCACAGAACTTGCCCGTCAACTGAGAGTCTCTGCAATTTTATTCCTACTATCCACTTTTAGTTGAATTGGTTAAAAGAGTTATG
Organism: Vesta saturnalis; assembly: GCA_036346205.1. Classification (NCBI taxonomy): domain Eukaryota; kingdom Metazoa; phylum Arthropoda; class Insecta; order Coleoptera; family Lampyridae; genus Vesta; species Vesta saturnalis. The sequence continues at coordinate 4,312,960 of JARFJB010001965.1, read as the reverse complement.
ATTGCTTAGTAATGAATAATAAATACTATGCGACAAAAAGGTATCGAATTGTTAATCAAAAGGAAAGGTGAAAGTGAAAACTTCATTTAAAACAGGAAATAGTAGGTTTATATTGATTTTCATAAATTTAGTGAATCAAAAATTTAATAACAAATTTAGTTACGGTTGACTATCTGTGTTGCCGCTAGGCTTAAGCGCATTTTTGACGTGGTAGATCAGTAGCTTTCAGGCCAAATGATGCTCAATAGCGCGAATCTAACCACCCACAGACCGACAGTTAGTGAAGCTATAAGCTTATTTTTGAAAATCAAATATCCCTTTATAAGCTTGTGGTAGCTTGCGTACGACACATAAATAAAACATTCTACATTAAAATTCGAAATTTTTCGCAATACGCTTTTGATCACTGGTCCCACAATTGTTGGTTCTCTTTTCGAAGAATTTTTCTTCTTTCTATATGCTGCTTGATATTCTAAGGTCGTATTTTTTTTAATATTCGACGATGGATTGTTGTATATATTCACAACTGTTAGTCAATTAACTTCATATGTGCTCAATTCGACGTGATCGATAATATAACGCTCTACCTCAACTTTACTCAAACTGAGAGTTCCAAACGCTTTTGATTGACGGTATTCCTTCGAAATTCGACGAATCATAACCCTGGTTGTTAACAGATCAAATTTCCTAGAGCGAAATGGTGTATTTAAATGTACTAAAAGTTAGTAAAAAATGTGTTATTCCTTTTTTAATTTGAAAGATTTAATTTGATCTAAGAATAATTAAATGCGGCTATGTTCATCACGATATAACAACACCATGAAAAATTACCACGAGTAAATATAATTAGTGATATGCTATCATCGATGATAAGACGAGTTCAATTTTCTGAAGGCTTTAGCGGCTGTTATCATTAATAGTAAGCACAGCACGAGTTATGTTTAGGAAAAGAATACAATGAATATTTTTAATAAAATATACAAGGTGTTCAGTTCAAAACTTCTCACCTCAGGCATCTTGAAATGTGAAGATTTAGCAATTTAGTAATTATTTCCTTGACCTAAGTACCAAGACAGTAATTTAGACCTAAAAGACCAAATAACGACATTCAAATTTATTTTACTATTTATCAATGGATATTAATACCCCGTATCTGATAAATCAAAGTGCTTATGTCTTACTTAGTGTTATTGTTTGTTGAACAAATATGAAATTTCATTGCATTTTTGACAGTTTTCTTCTTAATAAAAATAATAATACACTAAGAATTTGAGACTTAAGGGAGAACTTCATGGAGCAAAAAAAAGTTTTTCTTGCCTTTCTCGCAAACGAATGGTCCAATTAGAAAAAATAAACGCCAAAATAAAGGAACGAAATGGACCTTTCAAATGAGCTATCAATCGTTACTATTTACCATTTAAAATTTTGAAAGGGTGGAGAAATATTTGGTTAAAAAGTTGTCCTCCTCGATAATTATTTTTATGTATTTCAGATTTTTTTTAAATTCTTCACATTTTGAGAAATCCTAGGTGGGAAGTTTTGAAATCAACATCCTGTGTGTAAAAGTCAATATGACAGAACAACTTTCATCAATCATTTATTTATTGTACTGCACATTTTTTTGCATTGAAGGTACAATTTTGATATATTCTTTTTCTAATTCGGTGTGTCTAAGGACTCTTAAACGCATTGTTTTTAGTGCGACTAGAAGCTTCTTAGAAGCATCGTTTCTGTAACTTTTCTGGTGTCTTTACTGGTGTAATAATATTTTGCCATGTCAGTTGGTTAGATCTAGATCTAGATATTTAATCAAAAATTATAACATGCGTAAACTTCGGCAGCCAGCTAAAAGTTAATGTTATAAGCGTTATTATTTTAAAATTTAAGAAAAATACATGTTTATAAATATTTAATTACCTTACACGGTACATTTTCAAGAACAAAATTACTATGTATAGGTACATAGGTAGGTTTTATAATTTTTAAAGTATTTTTTTAAAACTTTTCAAATAATATTTTAGGAGAATATTTAACTGTCATGTTTTGCAGTAGTACACAATATGTTTTCGTTTTTTATAAGATAATTCAATGGGATACAACTACAGAAACTGTTAATAAGTACAAGTGTATTGATCAGTTTTATTCGATTAAATGATTCACTTTATATTATGAACATAAATACGTGTGTAATAGAATGTAACAGAATTAATAAAGGAATATAACATTATCTAACATTCTTAGGTTGTGAAATTAAACCTATAATGACATTATTGTATGACATTTGAGTATTACCAACCCAAGCAAAATTCTGATATTTTCCTCAATAGACAAATAGCGTAATACCCACATTTCATAAGTCACGTAGCGCACTTATCCAATTGGATACGTGCGCCAATAGAGTTATGGTACTTGTGTTTTAATATACTATTATATTATTCATTTCCTTTTTACTTTATTTGTTAATAACGTCAATCTGACAGTAAATAATAATGAGCTGTCATTTACCTGAATGTGGTGATAAAATTATCATCGATTTGAGAGCCTCTTCTGCTCATTTATTTCTCTATTTAAACCAATCAAATTATAAGAAAATGTACCATGCGACGTATGAATTGCATCCCCAGTATACAGTGAGTCCCAATTTCGTTGTTCCAGTTGTTTTTAAAGATATCTTTGTTGTTATCAAAGATAGAAGTTTGCAGTTTCTAGATACACGCACTACTTTGTTAACCTAGATTTCATGGCAAAATCTTCTTTTGTTTTCGACTTATAGCCAAACGTCTATATTTCTACACTTTTCTCAAGGTCTTATACCTCGCCTAATACTATTATAGTGATATATTTCGTCAACGGTAGTTATATATTGCGAAGTGCCAAATTCATTGGCATGCTTAGAATGTTTCTAGGGAGCACGGTTTTTGAGTAACAATATAAACTTGCATTTTTTAAATGGTAATCATACTCGGCTTGGTCACCATTAGCTGCAGTTCTTTCTTAGCTATTCAAAAATATAAATATAGACATTCCTGAAAAACATCTTCTAAATATTTTTTTAACAAGCCGGTGCCCCAGCCCATAATGCTTTAGTAGTGAGGCATTAACCATTTACCAAATCGTTGGATTGCAACACTTAGTATGGTATTATGACGGTTTTGATAAATTATGTTTTTCAGAAAACCCCATAGGAAGAAATCCTGTATTAACATATTTGCAGATCGTAGCGGCCATAACACCAAACCGATCTTAAAACTTAAGCAATACTTAAATTTAACTAGTCAATTTCGACTCGCTCGCGTCTCATTACGCATACGTTTTACAATTTTCCTTTGGCATACAAATAACTAATATTGTGTTTGACAAAGTTCACACTGAATCCGAAAATGTCTTGAGAGTATTTATTTTGTTTAATAATGTTTATAAATCAGTCATTAAAATCCTTTGCAGTTAGATCAGATTTTAGTTTGCTATTTGAGTGTCAGCGTGAATTAATCAAATTTCTCGTTTATAAATACGAAACAAATTCTTTTTCAGTATGTATACGTTTTGACACCGGTATGTATTATATAAAGTATTAATTAAAATTATGTTTTTCCTTAACTTGCACAGTTCTTCATTGAATCATTTCAGATTATTACTATAAATTCTCGTTGATTTATTGACTACAGGACATTTGGCAAAGACATCTAAACAACGTCAAAAATGATCAAAAAACAACTATAAGAAATCTGGTGTGTCTCCACTCAACATTCCCGTATTTACACATATACCATAAAAGCACTAGCGAATTTATTTAGTTCCATAATAAAACTAGGTACATGCAAAAAGAAACTGAAATTTTTCATGTACGTAATTCTACTCAAAAAAAAATTACAATAAGTTTCTTGAGGATTTTTACTTTTTGTTTAATTCATATTTTAATAGTGTTTTCAATTTCAATTTCAAATATTAATGTAGGTAATGTACAACGCCTTGTATTAAAAACAAAAAATTAAAAATACATTTCGTAAGTAGAATAGGGGACTATCACTTTTTGAGGTAATCTGATGCGTAGTATAATCACAAGATGTATATAGAGCGCCACACCGAAATGCAAGTCCGCACAACGTATTTCTTTACAAATTTTTGTGCCGCTCTATAGTCAGCATTTCGAATGGTCCGCGAGACGTATTCAAAATCTAAGAACTTAGTGTGATGCAAAACTACTAAGTATTCATGTATAGCACGGTCGGTGAGATCGACCATAATAGACATAAATACATGTTAACTTAAAAAAAAAATCCAAAGCTGCCCGATTCTATAAGACATCAATAATACATTTTAACCATCTTCATTCATATTTAATTAATTTTTGGACTTACCTTGTGTTATATTAAGAAACTTTATAAAGAAAAGTTATGTAAAATGAAGTTTTCTTTAAAAAACATGTCTACCCTTTTTCTTATAAAAATAATAGTTATGCAGATATTGAAAAAATTTAAACCAACACTTTAATTCTACCTTAGAAAGTTTTTTGCTGTTTTTTGCTGCAGGCGAAATGAAAATAATGCGAAATTTTAAGTACGTATGTCTTTTCGTTCTGGAGTTATCGCGGACACACACGCACTCACGGACGCGCGTGCGCATGCGCACCCGTATCCGCACACGGACGCGGACAGGTGCAGGCACAGTAACAGACAGAGACAGACACACACACACACACGCACATCCAGACATCACGTCCGATCTCGGCGAAACTTGGGAAAACGTTGTAGAATGAGATAATAAGTCAATTTAGCGAGACTGAAAAAAGTTGATTCCATAACCTTCTATACCGACATTTGCATATGTAGGTTGGAAGGTAAAGATATGTGGTGTGGAACAACACACGACCTTACAACCTACAAAATGGAAATGTAAAGAAATGAAATAATTTTAATGGCATTTTTTTAGGATAATTATGCAACTTCTTTTATAATAAGTTCATTACGAAAAAAATAAGCAACATTGTAAAAACAAAAATAATAATCTATGTCAAACATATGTTTAAAACTTTATGTCAGACAGAGGTTAATGCACATCTAGATGCTAAATGAAATAATTTTAAATACGAAAATCGTTTTTTAAGTAAGAACCGTTTTGTAGTGTAAGAGAAACTTTATTTATGAACGTAAATTGTATCAGAAACTAAAATAGTACCTTTTTTTAGTTTTCAACATAGCCACCCTTAATATCTAAACATTTGTTAAGTCGTGGCACCAGTTTCTTAACCCCCTCATCAAAGAACTCTGCCGCCAGATAGTTAAACCAGTTAGTAACAATTTGATAAACTACTGACCTTGAAACTTGTGGAAATTTCTGATGAAGTTCGTTAATAGTGGAGTGCCTGTTTTGGCGAATTTCCTTTTTGTGTCAAATCTTCATCCATGACAGCAGTCCGGCCAGATCGTTCTTCATAATAAGGTGGAGTGGGTAAATGCAATATCGTGTCAAATGCAATTGCATAGTATAATTATTTAAAAAAAACGAAAATAAATGATTTCCGCGCTAATATTTTTATTGGTCAAGCCTTTCTCAGCCTTGTGCCAAAATCTGACAACGCTATATAGTGCCATCTTTAATCAGTGCCGCAGTTAATCACGCAGTCGCCAATTCACTGCGCAGACGAGTGGATCATGCATCTTGGTAAGTTAGAATAATGCGTATTTGAATTATTCCCTTCAATTATATATCAGAAGAAAGAATGTTTGATGCACTTTCGACAAGGTATAATTGTTATGAGGTTGTATTCAACTATAATAGGTTATTGAGTGTGACTACACTTACTCCTGTAGGGTTCCCCGGGTACCCTATCTTGAAAAGTGTAATTTGAACTTATTTGCAAGAATGCAAATTCAAGAACAAAACAATCGCTAAGTGATTTATCTTGACTTTACTAACAATGATGTTACTATTACTCAAATTAATTGCTTGCCTTACTTTGACTTTTCTGGCAATAATTAAAACATTAGAATTTTTTTACAAGTCTGATATTTAATTACTCGCAAACCTCAAACTGATAAAGCGAAGTGGCCGTCTAGTGGTAGGTACGTTGTGCCATCTGAATTAGATAGGCTATTAAAATCAACGAACTTTGCGTAATAGTGGTTTAACCCGTTAATGTACTATTGTGGGAAACAACCACCAACAAAACCCACTTTACTCATAAACAAGTAATTGCACGAGTACATTAATAAATCAAATAACACAAAAAAATCAATGAATGGGTTGAATATATAACAAAACACCATTACATCAGGTTAAAGTGCGTACAAAATTATAACATTAAGAGAAAAAGCACAACAATAATAAAAAAAACGTATAGTCACCCACAATTGTGTCAAATAATCAAAATAAAAATCATAATACCAAACATGTGGCCCTTTAAAACCAATCATGCACAGGTGATAATGAGGTAAAGGCAAGGACAAAAGAGAATAGACAAGGAATTTACACGTACACCATTGTTTAGTGACTACTAAAGTACAAAATACATACGGAAACTTACAATGAAATATATATATATATATATATATATATATATATATATATATTCTGTGATTTATCAAAGGTCTGATCTGGGTTATTTAATGTGCAACTCAAATAGTTTTGCTCCTAATTTGAATTGAATACGCTACAAGACGCTTGGTTGCTTCTTAACCTCCATTAAACGATGTTGAAATTTGATGAGTTTCAATCTGGAAGATGCTAAAAAAGCAGCTGCCTATAAACTGGGAAATGAAACAGTTAGACAAAATTTTGTGGTAGGAGTAGGATCAGGTGCAACGATAGTATATGCTGTTGAAAGGTTATCTGAAAGAGTTATGAAAGTATTGTTGTATTCCCACTTCTTTTCAAACGAAACCATTAATTGTGAAACAATTAAAACTAGCAAGTTTAGATACACATCCACATATTGATGTTTGTATTGATGGTGCAGATGAAGTAGATGCAGGAAATAATTTAATCAAAGGTGGAGGTGCTTGTTTGTTGCAAGAAAAAATAGTGGCTAGTTGTGCAAATGAATTGGTAATTGTAACAGATTTTACATTCGAATAAATTAGGAGATAAATATAAAAAGGGTATCCCAATTGAAGTTATTCCAATGAGTTATATTGCTGTAAAAAATAAAATTCAGAAACAATTTGGAGGTGACGCTAATTTACATATGGCTAAGCCAAAGGTAGGGCCCGTTGTTACTAATAATGGAAATTTTATTCTTGCTTGGCAGAATTTTAAACAATTGAACGACTGGAGTGAAGTATACATTGCTATAAAAAAGATACCAGAGGGGTTGTAGAAACCAGACTTTTTATTAATATGTCAAACATCATCTACTTTGTACAAAGTGATGAGTCAGTTACGGAGATGAACTTTGGGATTCATAACCTGTAACTTTGTTTTTCTATGCTCCATTTATTTTTGTTTATACATTAAATAAACGATGAAATCGAAATAAACACTAACAAGGAGAAAGAGACTTCAAAACATACTCAGGTTACTGATGGCGTTTTCCACTGGTATGCACTGAGTGTGCACGAATGCAGGGCAAGTCACTTGTTTAGTGCAACTGAAAGCTGCGTACGCATCTAGTGTTGTCCTGTGGAACAACGTTTTATTTTAACCTAACTTTTTACCGTATTATTTACAAACAACGTGCGAATTCAATGTATTATTTCGAATAAATGAGCATGTTTATACATTGAATATACCTGTTGGTGATGAAGATAATTTGGCGTTTACATTAACGAGTGCGTGTATGTTGTTATTCTGCTTTTTTAAATTTATTGTAGCATAGTATAATCTCGATTTTCGTAGATGATGATAATTTTACAACTATTGAAAACGTTAATGTCAAGTAATACATTATAAGTAGAAGGTCCATTAAAGACAATAGAGCGAATTGATGATGAAGGCATCCTAACGGTTATATTTCGTGAAGAGGCTCATTCGCAAGATGATATCGAAAACTTAGTTTATGAGGAATCACAAACGCCTCATGAAATAGAAACTCCAGTGAACCAGGACGTAACACTAAATCAACAAGAGCATAGAAATTTGTGGGGTTCGGCAGAAATAAAATTTGTGCTGGATAAATACGTGCTATATACCACATCAATAGGACTCATGAAAAAATTTAAGAATAAAAAGGCCATGTGGCAGCAGATCTGTATGGATTTGGAAAAAGATCTCAATATTATTAAAAGTGAAATTCAGATAGAAAATCGCTATAAAACTATATGTAAACGAAAAAAGGACAGTACAGCTGTACACAGCAAACAAGATAGTTGGAGAGGGGATACCGGCGCTATACTAGCTTTTAAGGTACAATCCGAAAAAAATATTTGGGCGCTTAATTTAAATGTGTATTGTTGGATACACATAAATGTATTGTGTGCTGCATAACCAGTGTCACTAATATTTTCTTGACAAAATCACAAAACGGTGACCAAGAATTTGAGGTTAGGATATGTGTTTTGCTGATTCTTTTAAAGAAATATTTAACTTTGAAAAATTGGGAAGTAAGTGTTTAATGTGATCATAAATAAAGATGTTTACTTTTTAATTTTATAGGCAAAGAAATAGGATATATCGCAAATGCAAATCCGGAAGAAAATACAAATGGTAATTAAGCATTCCTTAAAAATTTACAATTGTTTAACAAGCACATTTTATTTATTAAATTAATTACTTATTGTGTAGGATATTATTGGATAGTGGTTAATAATTTCTTTAGTAATGTATTCTAGATATATGAAATGAAGTATTACAAATCGGGTGGTGTGACTCTTCTGTAAAACTCTTAATATCGGGTGGTGCGACTCTTCTGCAAAACTCTTAATATCGTTGTACGAAGAATTCAGCTCAAAGGTAGGAAAAACAGTAAAATTAAAGACCAAAAAGAAAATGTGGGAAGCTATAGAAATAGAAATGAAAAATCAAGGATATTGTTTTAGTGCGTTACAAATTGAGAATAAATGGAACACTTTAGAAAGAGCTTTCAAGAAGAAAACAGAAAATAATAATAAAACCGACAGAGCACGTGCAATACGTCCATACGAGAAGTAAGTTTTTGTAAGTTGAAGTATAATCATATCAATTGATATTTTGTAGAGAATTAAGTGAATGCATGCTACAAAAGTCGTCTGTTATACCAGAATTCTTACTTGGAGCGAATGATAATGGGAAGAACCGACAGGAATTATTAATACAAGTACATAGTGCACAAGCAAGTAGCAGTTCTAGTCCTAGCCCACAAATGGTGGAAAATAATTCTTCGAATAATTAAAAATAATAAATAATTAAATACCAGAAGAAAGAACTAAGGAATTAAAAAGGAAAAATGATTTAACAATTTAATGTATTGCATATTAATTATGAAACATTCATAATGAATTACACATTTCATCTCTTAAATGCTTTCCATCTTAATAATATAATTGTGTAAATCTCTGCTTTAACATCCCAAATGAGTGAGTTCAGTATCTTCTTGGCATGAACTCAAAGCACTATTAAAATTTTTTTGTGTTCTACTTAAATGTCCATTGTTTTTACATGGAACAATAAGCCATTTTAGGCAAGGATACTGAATACACTACACTGCACTGTATTTAAGATCTACAATTAATTTTGATTAAAATGTGATTACATTTTTATAGTTTATCGAATGATGAACTGATGAGTTTGGCAAAGCTTACCAACACAATTTAATTGTTTAGTTGTAATCAAAATAAACTGAATACATATTTAAGCAATTGGAACGAAATCATATAAAAATCAAAACATTTAAAATATCAAGGCAAAATTAGTTTATGTTATTTTCTTAATCTGATTCAAGTTCAGAAGTTGTGTCATCTTCCGACAAACCAGTATTCTCTACAAATTCCAAACTTTCCACTACTTTGTCAAATAATCCATCTTTCTCCCACATTTCTTGAACCAATCGATCCACATGCTTACATAGTTTTTGCCAATCTAATGCTGTGATTTCAGCAAAAGCGTTTCTTACTAGCACTTCGATTTCCTTGGCGCTTTGCTGTACGTTGTTCATTGCGGCCTTATGATTTACCAAACTCCATATGAACTCAATTGGATTAAGATCGCAATGACATGGAGACAAATGTAACACTGTATGTTCATGTTTTTTTAAAATTTCATCCACAGAAAATATTTTAGTGTGATTAAACTGTTTCACCAGTTCTAACGATTCGGATTTCCGCATTTCCCCAGTTGTTGACACCTCGTTACTTTCAAGCCAATCTCTAATTTCCTGCTTTCTTGTGGCTTGTGTTGGGGGTTTGTTAATTTGAACACTGTGGTATGGTGCATTATCCATAACAACTATCCCTTTTGAAGGCAAATTTGGGTTCAACTGTTTTTCGATCCACTGCATAAAATTCTGATGATTCATGTCATCGTGGTAATCCCCTGATTTACTCTTAGATTTGAAAATTATCAACGCGTTGTTTACAAATCCGTATGCATCACCTGCGTGTACAATAATGTACCGCTGACCAGAACAATCAGCTTTGTATATACCTGGTTGGTCCTTTGACTGCCAGCATTTACTCACGCCATAAGATGGATGAACAAAAGGTTCGTCTAAATACGTTATTGGTTTTTATTGTCTCCGAGAGCAGTTTGCTCTGCACTTACGTAAATAATGAGAACGCCAAGCTACGATATCATTGCGTTCCATGAGCAATTTTCGTCGGTTTTCACATTTCTTAAATTTGAAGCCAACTTTTAAAAGATTTCTTCGAATAGTTTTTTGTTCACCAGTATAATTGATCTTGTCTTGCACCTTATTCACTAAAATTGTTAACGTCGGCACTTGCTTGTCGACCGTGAACACCTCTTGCCCTGTTCTTTTTAAGATTTCTAAATCACACTCATCCATTACTATTTTGTTGGATCCTCCGCTTCTCCTTTTTTTCGAAGGAGAATCGAGTAAATCACCAACAGCTTCTTTTCTGATCCTCAAAATAGTAGCAACTGATTTCCCAACAGCAGCCGCTTCAAGTTCGGTTGACATGGCCAAAGGGAATGGCCATTCACCAGCAGCTTTTTGTCTATCACAGAAGTGTATAACATCTTTGATAATGTTTCGAGCCTCAGAATGTATAGTTTTCTTCGTAGCTCCAGCCATAATAGGAATAACCTTAAAACATAAAAATTACATTTTGATAAAATTATTGTACATACCTTTATTTCACAAATAAAACAACCAAAGTCTTCAAAAAAACTTATTTTAACAAACAAGAGTAACACAATAAAAGGATTAAGTAATAAAACGCACGCGGAAAATGTCAGCTGTAAACTGTAATAATTTACTTTTAACTGTGAATGTACCACTTTATAATTCTCAAATATGATTGGACAAATAATTTGCCGCGTCAAAAATTTCAAATATATTATTTTAGTTGACATATTTTCCGACTATCTTTTTCCTCCAAAAAAGATGAAACAGGAGGAAACGGTTCAAGAAACGATTTAGCAATTCATAAAGCAAAAGAAGACACTAAAGAACGACGTCACCAAGAAAAATTAGCACTTTTAAAAGAATTGTTTGGTAATAAGGAATAATAGTAATACAAACCTTGTTTTATTGATTTATCATATTTTTTATATAAAATTTGTAGAACTAATGCATAAAAAACAAAGAAACATGCTTAAGATTAGTGGGTTAGGTAGTTATATTTGGTAATCAAAATTTGCTCTTATTGAATTACGTTTTGCTTCCCCTTGTTGTTTCAAATAAATTGCTCTATCTATTTCATCAGGTCTTTCCTCAATAGCATTGTTAACTTCAATATCAATCAGATCGGAATATTCTAATGTGTCTTCACTATCAATACAAAGGTTGTGTAGCGCACACCACGCTATTATGAACTGAGTAATTTTGTCAACACTGTATTATGAAAATGTAAACTTTCACCATTATCACACATAATAAAATACTAATCTTTTCTGGTTTTTTTAATGGTGTATTTTAAATTATACAATCTAAAAGTTTCGATAACACTTACAGTTATCTTCATCAGTAATAATATCTGTTAAAAATTGTTACAGATGTTGTAAACAATTTAGTCAAAGTTGAAAAATTTTTATTGTCAACACTGTGTATCTCAAGTTGTAGAAGTTGCTTAAATCTCCCTTTTAATATTCCAAAGAATTCTCAATTTTGTAGTTGTTGTAGAGAGATTTTTATTAAATTTAGTGTGACTATCGGTTAAATGACCATAATCTTTATATGGTACTAACTACCAGGATCTTAATGGATACGCACCGTCACCCAAAATATGGAAAGTATTGTCACAAATTGCTTTCAGTTTCTGATTGATATTTGATAACCTAAGCACTCGTGCATCATGAATTTTTCCTGGAGCTCCTGTGAATACATCGACAAATCTTCTTTTGTAATCACAAATAACTTGCAACATCATTGACGACTGATCATGTCTATTCACATACGCAAGTTTAACTTTATGAGCTGGAGTACGAATATTAATTGAATCCCCATCTATCCAAGCCAAAACTCCAGGAAAACTTGAAATCTAAAGCAATAAATAAATAATTACAATAGCTAGAGTGCAATTTATTGTCACCTTTGCAAATTCTGCCGCGCTAGCATTCTTTTCAATGTCATCAAATGGAAACTTGATTATATTTGGAGCGATACTTAAAAAGGAAGTGCAAATTTTGTTAATTTGTCTATGTCAAGTAGATACTGCTATATGAAATCTTTGTGCGGAAACAACATTTATTTCCAGCAAACCTTAAAAACGTGCATTATATTTACTTGGAATCACGGTACAATAGGTTTATTCGTGTACCGTGCTTGTGACATACTTAGGTAGTAAGTACCTACGTGAAGTTATTTAGAAAGTAAACACACCTACCATAAAGAAGATAAAATTTGTGTTTCGGGATTAAATGGAGGGTTCCTGCCACGAGAATAGTCCTTTGAGCAAAAATTGGAGTTGGTAACTAAATTATGAAAAGTGGTAATTTTCATTCGAAAATTTTTTTCAAACTGAAAAAATACCATTTTACTCAATATACTACTAAATAATGAATTAATTACCTCTTCTTCAGACCACTTATGTACAACTTCCTGTACAAAACCTTTTATTTTGGGAATTCTTTTTCTAATACTACACAATATTGCAATTTCTTCTTCGTCTTCGCTGCTGCTTGAAGATGATAACTCAGAAATTATTTGCAATTTTCTATTATCATCCACTGTAAATGTAAACATTCCAAATTCTACTGTTTTACTTTCTAACCTCAAAAAATAATTGCACTCGACACTCCACGACCTCAAGTAGCTCGTGCCAAATATAGGCACTCAGTTCACTTTATTGGCACGAGTTTCAAGCAGTGTGTACCAGATTTCCCAGTGGAAAACGCTACGACAGTGACAACCAAACTGAAAATCCCTGTAACAATAGTATATTGAGTATCAAGAACAGTAAGGGACCTTTAGCAGTCGACGGCCGGAGACCGGTCCAACCCTTAATGTTCGTGATGCTCATACTGTTTTTTGCACGATTGTATTAAATTTACCACAATTGAAATTATTTAATTTCTACTAAATAAACGAAAAGTCAAAAGTGACGTTTTAAAAAGAAATGTCCAAATTTGTTGTTCTTATTGTTATAATGAAGTGGTCGAACTGGTAATCGTAATAATATAATAAAGAAATAAGTGTGAAAAGTTCTCGAAACAAAAATCGTTAAACTAACTGGAGATGCTAACCATTCAAATAATGCCTTTGACTCAAATCGGTAGATTAACGTAGGGTGGTTCATTCTTTTGATTTGCTTAATTACCACAATTTCAGCTAGATTACTTCCACTGAACATCAATAAAAAAATTGCAATGTAACACTAATAAAAATGATCTCGGACGCCAAGTTATTTTTAATAATGCTCGGAATAACTAAACCGAGGTTGTTAATAACAAAAATTTTATCGAAATGTAAAAAATAAAAAATATACAGACTATGTTTATTAACAGTTGAATTAGGGTTATATAAAATTCTAATCTTATACTAATAATCATTAAATATAAATACCTGTTACTTCTTGAGAATCCCTGGTATTATAAAAAAATAATGCACAATTGCAAACCAAGGTGACGTAATCCTTGTGTCAATGTAGCGCAATATATTGCAATAACAATGCTTTTATGTTGTCAACCACACCCAAACTGGAATTTTATCTCTTATAAATTTGTCTTCTTAAAATTGAATAAACCAATATTTATTGCATTTCTTGAAATTTCCAATAAAAAATTGCAATCATAAAATGAAAGCGTACGCAACAGTAAAATTAAATGCGTAGGTACTTAAATTGTAATAAAAGTGTAAATCAAAATAAAAATAAAAGAAAGGAAAGTAAATGTGCCTGAAAAGAGCAAATGTTTTAATTTTTAGTATAATGCGTTAAAAGATATCTTACCATCAAATCAATGGCACTTTTCACTAAATTTAGGTGGAAACGCAAAAAAAAAGCTTTCTAACAACACCACATTCATCAGGAAGTGAAAAAATGGACGCTTTGGAATATCTGGTAAAGTGGGAGTATAAACCATTAAGAAATATATACCCTTAAGTAGATATGCACTTAAGTTACACCAAAATGCAAATTAAGCTATAGCTATAATGCAAAAATAATTAAAAATTTTTCATATATTTACAACTGAATGAACGAAAGACCTAAATTACGGTATATTTAATACAACTCAAAATGGGTTGTTACATTGTTGTGAAATATAATATATATAATTTTATGGTAAGTAAAAGACGTCGGTAAGTAAATACTTACCGACGAGTTGGGCCTCGAACCAGTAAACATATCCTACTGTCTTGGAAACAAATATGGTAAATAAACGAAAAATCTCAATCGTGCAAAATAGATATTTTTGTATCTAGTGCGCGAAATGCTACTTTGGTGATCGAGAATTGAATTTTTTAACGAGGCGCAGCCGAGTTAAAAAATTAGTCGAGATCACCAAAGTAGTTCGCGCACGTGTTACAAACAAAATTTTTACTACAACCATCAAAATATCCCTTAAAATTGTTTTAAATAATTTTTTTCTTGGATACAAAACTTTTTCTACAACCATCAAAATATGTATATCACTTAAAATTGTTTTAAATAATTTATTTCTTGGACTTTTGCTTGATTGAGGACCACAAAAGTTAAAATACAATAATCTCATAGAGTTTAGATGCAGTGCGCGAAATATGTATTTCGCACACTATTTCGCGCACGTTATTATGGTAACTTAGGAAAATAAAAAAAGTGTCATTTCGCACACTGTTATTAATGCGCGGACCTCGTCATTTTTTGATGTTTGTAGAAAAATAAATAATTCTCGATGTGCAAAAATTGGGGAGTTTTTTCTCGCGTGCGTAGATGGTGAGTGAACGCAAGCAATAGGTGGAAACGAACAACACATTTTCTTTAATAAGCATATTTAATAAGTGAATTATTGATAACAAGTAACGACAAAACGGTAAGCATAACATTTATGGCTTCTCATTAAAGTAAAAATTAAAAGTCGCATTGTCACAGCCTTCAATATTAAACGAGAAGCTTGTTCTTTAATTGTGAATAAAATTGTATACAAACCTCGCCTCTCGGTGAACTATACTTCTCTGGACAGGAATGGAACACTTTCCGCCTCTGTATGTAATATACGATCAGTTTACTGTCGTTTTTTGAAAAAGTCTATTTTTATATTGTTCGTTTTGAATTAAATAAAAGTGTTTAGCTTGAAAATATATTCATTTCCAGCAAAAATGTTTGGACATATTTTTTGCAAGGCAAATATACAGATTTATATCGCCAAACCATGCTGCGTTTGCTCTTTCCCATATCGACCAGGAAAGTGCAATCTCTCCACCCTCAAAATAAAAAAAAGTCACGCAAATTTGAGATAGTGTGGGAAACATACTTGATCCTTGCAAAGAAATCTAAAAGCAAGGAACTGCTATGGTTGTTATGTGGTGTAATCCGTATAGTAATTCAATTAAACAACACAGGATAGATTCATATATTAATGACTTAATCTTAGCATACAAAAGTAGTTGATCATACAAACACAAATCAGTAAGTGACCGTTCGTCCCCTGGTCTCACATTGGTTGTGGCTCTATTACCCACATCATCTCCCCTTTATTTTGTCATAATTGTCATTGATTATCATTATAATCAGTGCAATTACAAATACAAAAATACTACAATACATTAATTACATAACATAGTCATGTTGGGTGTCGTTTTACTCTACTGGATTTACGAAGTTCAAAAGTATGATTACTAGGATGAATGTTGATTTCGCTATCATTACCCGTTTTATTTTGATCACTCACTATTGGAGAATTACTATTAACTATGCAATTCTCGTTATTACATGAATTAATATGATTCCTGGCCTCATTGTCTTCAGAGAAAGAATAGTTTTGTAAGCTTACTTCCAACAGATCATCATAAATTTGATTCTTAAATCTTTGGTCAAAATGGCATTTATTCAAATACTTAAAATTTCGTGTTTGCACGGTATTAGTCTTAAAACTTATAACTGTATATGTTCTCGATCGTTCGTCCAATGCTACTACTCTACCCGGTTCCCAAATCTTGGAGTCTACATTTTGTATCATTACATACATCATCACCTACTTGTAACGGTTTTCGTGATTTACATCTTACATCGCAATATTGTTTTTGTTTTAATTGCTTATTTCGCAATATTTTCTCACAACCCCTAGCTTCATTTGAAGATAATAAATTTTGATGAATTGGAAGTTGGGCATTAAGTCTTCTGCCAAACAGTAGTTTAGCTGGGGATGGTTTATTGTACCCTAAGGGAGTATTCCTATACTCGAGCAATGTGGAATATAGATCGTTATGGTCATTCAATGCTTTTTTTAATAAATTCTTTATAATTTGTACGTGTCTCTCTATAAACCCATTGGACTGTGGATAACGTGGTGAACTTGTTTTATGAATAATGTGTCATTCCTTTATAAAGTTACTAAATTGGTGTGACGAAAATTGGGGTCCATTGTCACTATACAGACTTTGTGGTTTACCATGTCGCAAGAAATTGCTTTAAGGTGTTTTATTATTTGATAGCTAATAGTAGTACTATTGCATGATATTACTTCAGGGTACTTTGAATATATGTCTACCACTAATAAGTTTTGTTTTCCTTTTAATTCAAATAGATCTGCCGCTACACATTCCCATGGTATTGCGGTAACTCACGTTCAAAATATGGTCCTTTTACATTGCTGTTTTTGTAAATTAGACATGATGGACAGCTTTTAATTTTTGTTATTGTTTCATTACAGTAATTTGGCCAAAATACGTTATCTTTAGCTCTAGCAAGTGTTCGTTCGATTCCCATGTGACTGTAACCCAGGCAGCAAGGTTACGTTAAATTGACGTCAATTTTTAGGCACTGAAGAGGTTAGATTTACGTCAATTCTAACGGTATTATGACGTAAAAATGACGGCCTATTGTCACAGCCCAACGACGTCATTTTTTTACGTAAAATAGACGTTATTTATTGACGCACTATGGTCGGCTGATGACGTCATTATACCGTTTTAGTGACGTGTGGAAATTATCCTAACCATGTTGAATTAAAAAAAAATAAGCCATATATCAAAAATTAGATTTATTGTTGGATAAAAACATTTTTATATGTATATAAATATACTTTATCTTAAAAATAACATTAAGCTTATTCTACAAAACTGAGTTTATTATTTAACAGTATAAAAAATTAAACATATGTTTAATTTTAAGAATATGCATATGCATATTCTTATTACGAAAAAAATATATAAAAGTTTAAAGAGAAGCTGTGGAGGATGTGGAATGTATCAATGGCAAAGATGCATAGACATTCTTGTATGGAAAAACAAGACATTTTGCAAGGATGTCTTTACTATGCCATACTTGATACTGATCGGATAAGTTAGACAAGAGATAAATGTCTAGATGTACCGATTCAAATGGATACACATACAAAGAGGTACAACTGGAAAACTTTCTGCCAACTATCAAAATATCATTGCCTTTCAAGACTAACTATAACATTGTGAATTTGCACTACAACTGATTCCGTTACGAGACAATAAGAATCACAACCCGAGTATGAACTTACTGAAAGTATAAAATTATCAAAATAAAGTTTTTTATACTGAGTATACTTATTAAAATCAAATAAAAAATCTGGTAAAGGCCCAGAATTGTGTATGAACTTGGGTCCCTCAAAAACTGAATTATTAAAATTGCCATCAGAAAATGAAAAATTAATTTCTGTTAATCTTGGCATAATTGCTGCAATGGTTTTGTAGGAGATTTAATTAATTTTTTAGTTGACCCAGATAATTTTCAAAAGGAAACAAGAAATATTGTCAAGCGGACCATACAAATCGGCGTCATCTGCCAGATGCGTTAGCATGTGAACATTATATACAGAAAATTCATAACCATAGATGCGGTGGAATGTTTAACAAATACGTCTAAAACCTTCTTTGCCAATTGCGAACCCAAATTAGTGAGATGCCTTTTTGATAAAAGTATATTAAAACCAAAATGCAACAACAAAAAATGTTCGTAGACCCCAATATCTACAATATCTTTTAAAACAATAGGGCCTACATACAGCAAAAAAGTGCGAAGTTCTGTTGCTTTCCAATGATTTAGCTCAGCTAGTGTTCGAGTTTTTCTGTTAAATTCTACAGGTATGTGGCATTTTATGTTTTCTAACCGTCTAGAGATTTCTGTTACTTTATAACTCGGTAACCTAGTTTTTAACGGCCCACCTATCCAGTAATGTAATAATTTGCGCATAACTCCCAGGCACCCGTTATGCATATAGTCAATGGGAAACTTCCTCACAAGATCTATTGGGAGTTCAGTTAATGGTGTTACACCAGTGTGATGTGTTTCATCTGACTGTAAACGAAATGAATTGTCTGTTCGTCTAGGTGCTAAAATTCCTGCCAAAACCATGCGATTATTGATATATTCACCAGGTTCTAAACATCTCTCACAACAGGAATATCCGTTGTGTGTCTTTATGCACTTTAGATAAGCCCTAGCTGGTGCATCGCATATAAAACTATGGACACCTACTAAATATGTTTTATTAGAAAATTCAAATCCATTGTTTAATAGGTTAGATAATTCGTGAACAAAATCTTGTAAATAAAAATTCAATGGTGATGGTTTTGAATTTCCGCAATAAATTCCAATTACAAATGGTGCACTCTTAAAGCCCGCAATTTTTCTCAAGATAGGCCAGAATTGCAAATTTTTGCTATGAAAAAGTGGAAGTCCATCAATGTTAACACTGACGTTTAGGGTATTACCAGAAAAGTTAGAGTACTTCTGAAGGAAATGTGTTAAACAAGAACGTATGCCAAAATAAACAAATTCACCTGATCCTAATTGAATAATGTTAAAATGAGAAGGGGTTTTTAATAGAGTACGACTGTCCAACGGTAATTCAGGGTGATATTGTTGTAAAATGTGCAAGAGACTTGTTACATTCGAATGAGAAACGTTTCCAGTTATAGCCCAATGCGTAAGTTGTTGAGAAAGGTTAAAAGCGGGAGCCAAAATATCAAGATTTTCATTTGTGTCATTAGATTTAATATGAGTGTTTTGCAGTATCTCTGCAGATATTAAGTACATTTTGTTGTCACTTTGATTATCAAAAGTTTGAGATTCAGCATAAGACTTACTTAAATCATAGTTTTTACCAATAAAGTTTTCCACATTGTCTGTTCGTATTTCTTTGTCGTTAAGACTGTTCACTTGTAACAGCAAAATCCTCCACAGCTTCTGCAATCCTCCTGTACATCTGGCGAGGACCAAGAATTTCTTTTCTACAGCGCTTCATTTTTCTTTCTTGTTTTATCTTGTTCAGCCTTGTTGCGCTGGGGTGAATGTTTCAACCACACTTTTATGTGGTGTTCAATGTCTCTTTCAGTACTTTGGGGATTTTTCTTCTTTACAGCACCTAATTGAAATACAAGAATTAAGAAAAAATGCAAATTTAGACATTAACCTTTACATACCAACTACAACATTTTTAAGAGACAAATCAGTAAATGCCCTTTTCTTCCCTTTTCCTCGAAAACTGTAAGCCGAAGCTAGTTCATTGGTAAGGCAACGTTTCAAAATATTATTTGTTAAGGAAGTTGTGTCTCTTCCTCCCAAAGTGGACAAATATGAAGACTGAAATAGTTATAAGGGTTGTTATATAATTATTACAATGTAAATATCATATTCACCAAAGCAAATGAATTGGTTTGTTCAATAAGACAATTTTCCAGGATATTTAAATCTTCTTCCTTTTTAAGGGGCAGTGTTACAGGAATCTCCGGCTGATTAACAGAGGTAGAAACTGACTCTTGTTTACTCATATATTTCAATATTTGTTTGTTTTGCTCACTTATCTGTTGCAATAGAGCAATTATTTTAAGGTTGTTGGTTGGAACTAAAAATATTCATTAGATTAACACACATTAAGTTCATTCAAAATGAAATTTCATGCAAATTAAATAATTTTCCTTATTTTCTATTACCAGATTTCCAAAAATGTGGCTTTGGGAGTATAATTATTTTAAGATACTTTGCCTAACCTATTATCTTGATCTTGTCTTATCATTTAGTACTGAATTCCATGTGAAAATCTTTTGTTTACCTTCTATTTCAGTAGAAACACTTCTACTTGTTGAAGGTGTTGAACGAGGTGTTAAACCATCAGCAATAGGTGGTGTAGAAATCAGTTCCCTGTCATCAATAGAAATTGGTTCCAGAGTTCTTATCAGTGATGTCTTTATATTATGTCGATCTGAAATAATGAGAAATCAACATCAACAAAAGTCCTGATAAATACAGAATAACCCGAAATTAGACATCAAAACTTTACCAACATAATCTGGGTTTTAAAATAGGCAGTTTGTTTAAATAACATGGGTTCTTGATGAATATAAAATTAAAATTTCAAAACATTGGTCCAAGTATTACCATAATTACATAAAGAAAAGTGATTGGGCAAGTCTCGTTTTAGAAGACTGTAATAATAAATATATATTAGCTTTTTTCGAACCAGGTTGTTGTAGTAAAATATTGCTGTCTTATATTACAACATCCTAGGTATAGAATCATTTACCATAATCAATTATGTTTCTGTTATTAGAAAATGTTGGTTTTTTAATAGCTGGTGGACGTTCAAATAATTCTTCATCACTGCTTGTCATCGTATAGTTTTCTTTTAGCAATATGCTTCCGTTTTGGCCTTATATTTTCCTCGTCTTCTGTATTAGACTGTACATCTGATGTAAGTTCTGCTGCTTTTAATTTTTCAGAGCTTTGTCGTAGTTATCTAGAATAAAAATAAAGTTACAAAAATTTTAACAAATACCGCAGTGATTCATGAAGTGTAGTAGCTAATAATGTTAAATTTCTAAAAATGGAAATAATTTGTACCTATACCAATTTGAAAATTATCGACCTAACACTTTAAGATGTTTGACCTAGAAAGTGAAATCTGATGGCCACTTTTTAATGAACAATAAATTATATTAATAGAACTGATTCAGTCAAGCAAAATCATATAATAAAAATAGGATTTCTAATTAGGTAAATAATAACACTAACCCACTTCAAAATATTCTTTGGATATTTTGTATATGCACCATGTACTTTCATCAGGTGCTTCGTTGTTTTTGAGGGCTTTATAATATCTTTCCTGATTTTTATAGGGAGGCCAACAAACTTCTGTCTTTCGTGGTGTTATCCATTCCTTCCTAACTAGAGCAAGAACGCCTCCATCCTTTTCGTGGAATTCGATACCTACGAAAGTCATATTATTCCTATAAAAAAAGCGAGAATGCTATAATGTTGGATTTCTGCAGAGGACTATGCTAAAATTTTGTATGAAAACTATTTTATATATGCCGACCTACAAATATAAAGGTCGGCAAAATACCATTAAAAATTATTTCTAGGTGTAGTATAAACGAGTTACATAGGTATAACACCACGTGGTCGGTTGAATTTTCAGGTCAACTAACCGTGCATTTACTACATGATAATTACTAGATACTGATACGTTAGATATTATACATACCTACACCTTTTATGTAGAAAACACAATAAGCACTACGTGAACAATGGACGCGGTCACGATCAATTATAATGTCACCATTCACGATCCTCACAAAACAGGGGCAGTAACCGCCAGTAACCCATAACATAACCAAACAATATTTTGGCGCGTTGTGTATCGTGTATCCGTGTCATCTGCCGAGTGCAACTGCACATGACCACAGCCGTGCCGAACGTTTGAAATTTTGCGCGTAACGACAAAATTTTAAGCGTTTCTCAAAATTATAATATTATTAAAATATATTAAATATAAATGAAAATACTATAACTGTAACAAATGCAGAAAAATATAGCAAAATTAAACAGACCCATGAAAATAAACACCCCGCGTAATTGGAATTTACTAAAGATTTTACATTATACCTACCCGCCTAAATTTACAATTATAGTTGAAATTATTATTAATATATCAATAATAACATAGTACTTCCAAATATCAGAACTTATTCCAATATAAATTAATAAATAAAATAATGTGTATAGTACAGTAAAGTAGACGTTATAAAGACGTCATAAATATAACGGTTAAAATTGGTCATAATTATGTCGTCAATACTGACGTCAATTATTGAGCAAATGACGTTAACGACGGTTAATGACCAAAATTTGACGTCAATTTGACGTGACCTTGCTGCCTGGGAATGTAATTTTTTTTGGTATTACAAATTTATCACCTAATATTATACAACCCTCAATAATACTTAAATCTGACCTATTTTTATAATATGGTTTGACTATTTCCGGGAATTTACCTTTGGCCTTAGGCCATTCACTCATGATAAAGTGTTTTACTTGATAGAGTTCTTGATCTGCTATGGTTTCCCTTTGTAATTGTTGTAGCAATTTGCTACTTATAATTTTGTTTGACCTTAATAAATTAATTTGGGATTCTACTTCATTTTCCATGATTTCAAAATTTGCAACATAAGTGGCTCTAGGCAGCGCATCAGCAAGGAGTAACTGTTTCCCCAGCTTATATTTTACTGTTAATTGGTAAGGTAAATTAATTAACATTCTTTGTAGTTGTAAAGGGCATTTATCTAAGGGTTTTTTAAAAATACATTCTAGCGGTTTGTGATCTGTTTCAACTTCAAATGCTCTGCCATATAAATATTGATGAAATCGCTTACACCCAAAGACTATAGCTAGCATTACCTTTTCAATTTGGGCATAGCCCTTTTGTTTTATTTAAACTCTTTGAAGTATTAGCAATGGGCAGGTTCTCCTGTAGGATTACTGCGCCCATGCCATCTTTAGAACAGTCAACTGATAACTTGACTGGTTTTACTTTATCAAACAACTGTAAAACTGGAGCTGTCATTAAAATATGCTTAATCTATTAAATTGTTCCTCATGTACTGAGACCAGACAAATTCTACATTCTTTCTTAATAACTGCCTCAAATTATTTTTTTCTTTTGCTACATTATTATGCCTAAAAATCTACTCAATTCTTTAACATTAGTGGGTATAGGATTTTTCTAATTGCTTCAGTTTTACTATTATCTGGTTTTATGCCTTCCCTACTGACTATGTGACCTACATATTTTACTTCATTTACAAATATTTTTGATTTTTCGGTATTAAACCTAACACCTGCAATTTCTACTTGTTTGAATACTTCCTTTGATATCATTTTATGCTCATTCACTGAAGATGCATACATGATCAAGTAATCTATATAAATTTTTACACCTTTTATATTACTAAATATCTGTGAAAACATTCTATGAAAAATTTCCGGAGCATTAGTTAACCCATCCGGTAGACGCAAGAACATGTACCTCCCATAAGGTGTTACGTATGTAGTAAGTAGTGATGATTTTATAGATAATGGTATCTGCCAAAACCCTTTATTTGCATCTAACATAGTGAAATACTTAGATCCCACCATATTGCTTGTAATTTCCTAGAACGATGGTCGTTTATAATGCTCTCTACATAAATATTTATTTAAACCTTGAGGGTCCAGACACAACCTAATTCGATTACTGTTTGGCTTTTTTACTAAAATAATAGGGTTCATAAAATCTGTCCGTTCAGTGACCTCAGTAATAATTTGATCATTAATCATTCGCTTAAGTTCACTTTTTAAATTCTCCATTAATGCAAATGGTACTTTTCTACATGCTACAATTGAGGGGACAAAATCATCTGTTAGAGAAAATTCAATTGGTTTTACGCTAATTTTACCTAAGCCTTCATACAAAGCTTGGTTTTTTTTAATTAATTCGTCACATTCTAATTTGTTTTCACTAATAATGTTTACTTCATAACCATAACCTACCCCTTCTGTATGTGTCAAAACATTTAATTTCTTAATTGTTTGCTAACCAATTAATGAACTTGCTTTTGAATCAGTTTTAATTACAAAAAATTGTAAGTTATGGATATTATTTTGCAATGCGACTTCAACATTCCAGGAACCTAGGACTTCTAATTGTTTCCCTTCACAATTAGGCATTCCAACAACCTGTCAAAAATTTTCAAAATGGCCGACGTGGGGCAAACAAACTAGTCTTTCAATGTAAACAAATACGTATTGAACGTGATTTTTAGTTTTGTATTGAGACAATTTGAAATACTTTTGTAGTTTTAGTGGCAATTCAATAGTGTTAATTAGTGTTATAGCTTCGAATGTAATATAGACCGGCGTAATATAGACCGGCGTTTTAATATAATCGTAGACAGTTTACAAAAACAGAATTAATTTAAGTTTTAAGTTCGCGTATTTATTTTTAGTGTTTGGTGTTATAAACTTTTATTTTAAACAAACACATATTCACCGTGAATTTTTACTTTTGTGTTGGAACAATTTTAAATACTTTTGTCATTTTAGTGGCAATTCAATAGTTAATTAGTGTTAGTTATAGCTTCGAATATAATTGTAATATAGGCCAACGTTTATACTTAATCATAGTAGGTAGCATACCGTTTACAAAAACAGAATCAATTTTAGTTTTAAGTTCGCATATTTATGTTTAGTGTTATAAACTTTTATTTTTGCAAGTTGAAGAAATAATTCTGAGTAAGTAGTTTTTATTGTGTTATTAATGGTATTCATTCATTTTTTGTTGTAAGGAAAAAAGATGCCTCACACTTGCCTGGTAGTCAAATGTGGAAGTAGATCGAATAGAGATCCGGTTTCATTTTTTTCTGTTCCAGCAATTTTAAAATTTAAACACAGATCAGATTTGAATAAATTATCACTGCAACGTAGAGAACGATGGATAGCTGCGATTAAACGGAATGATCTAAAAGAATCATATTTAATAAATCAAAAAGTATGCAGCAAACATTTCATAACTGGTAAATATTTATTAATTTTTAAACGTCACAATATGCCTTTGCATTATATAGGAAAACCTGCTACATTAGAAGATGTCGATCATCCGGATTGGGTACCATCACAAGATATGGGGCACTCGGCAGGAGCTGTAATGAAGAAAGTCTGTGATGTGACTAGGATGGAGCGTCTAGACAGACGCAAACGTAAGAAGATTGATGAATCATGTGATGCATCTTCGGTCAGTACATATACTTCCGTTAGTTAGGGTATTGTAATTAATTGTAATCAAAATACTTCTAAATAGTTTCATTGAATCATACTGAACAAGCCTTTTCAAAGTTGTAGTTGAATACTATGGAGTATGTATGTTATTTTAAAACCACTGATATTGTTTTGTGTAAATTTAATAATAAAACTTTTTGTTTTGTTTAGAGTGCAGATCAAATAGTTGAAGTACATGAAAATGTTCACGAGGAATCGGGTACTAACAATAAAGGTGTACAAACTGATCTTGTAATGGAAGATTTATGCAGGGCTATGCAAAATTTAAGTTTTGCTTCTGAAAAACTCGATGCATTGGAGAATCAAATCCAAGAACAACGTTTCACATTACAGACTTTTACCGAAAATGATAGTAAATGTAAATATTACACAGGTCTTACTTTCCCCATATTGGAG
This sequence comes from Vesta saturnalis, assembly GCA_036346205.1. Taxonomy (NCBI): domain Eukaryota; kingdom Metazoa; phylum Arthropoda; class Insecta; order Coleoptera; family Lampyridae; genus Vesta; species Vesta saturnalis. The sequence goes on along the minus strand of JARFJB010001965.1, from coordinate 4,286,771 downwards.
ACATTATTTGACCATGTTCAGGAATTTATACCTTAGCACAATAATACTAGTTTAAGTCAATCATCGCAATTAATTATGACGCTTATGAAATTAAGATTAAATTTAGATTTTAAGGATTTAGCATTTAGGTTTAATATTTGCAATAGTACGGCCTCTAATTATTTTGAGACAGTAATCGAGGTTTTGTACCAACGTTTAAAATGCTTCATAGTTTGGCCAGACTGGGAAATTTTAAAACAAAATGTTCCGTCTTGTTTTAAAGAAGTGTTTGGCGATAAAGTGACAGTAATTATCGATTGTTTTGAGGTTTTTATTCAAAAGCCTGCAAATTTATTAACCTACGCACAATGTTGGTCAAATTATAAACACCATACTACTGTTAAGTTTTTGATAGGTATAACACCACAAGGTACCATTTGTTTCATTAGTGACACTTGGGGTGGTAGGATTTCAGACAAACAGATTACAGAGCAATCAAACTTTCTTAATTTTATAGGTCCTAATGATGTAATTGCAGATAGAGGTTTTTTAATTAATAATGATCTGAGTATACGTCAAGCAAAACTAGTAATTCCTGCATTTACAAGAGGTAAAAAACAATTTCATCCTGTAGAAATTGAAGAGACCAGATCAGTTGCTCATGTTAGAATTCATGTAGAACGTGCTATTGGAGTATTAAAAAATAAATTTAGAATTTTTAAGGACACCATACCAATATCAATGGTTTGTAACATTTCGGAAGATAATGTTTCAATTTTGGACAAAATTTTAGTTGTATGTTGTGCTTTGATTAATATATGTCCACCAATAATCCCCAATTAAATAATTGCAACTTAATTTTTGATATACTTTATTAACAAATGAAATATGTGGTACAATTGTTAAAAAAATCTATAACAAATCTAACAGTATTCCATTATGGTTTATTGAAAGTTACATGAAATATTACGTGGAAGGTGGAGTTTGAAATGTACCTTTTATAAACTTTCATTATGAAATTAAAATGTTCTTCACTGAAGATAAACTTTTATAGTTTTTCTTTTATTAATTACATTTGGTATAATATATGTTTCATCTACCAGCATTTTTTTGACATTTAAAAAATTTAAGAAAAAAATGTATTTAAATGAATGCAACAAAATCACTATATTGTTTTTTACTATAAGACAACTGGGTCAGCCCTCAATTTTTTTTTTAATTTTTGTTGATAAACTATGACAGCTTTTACAACATGAATTATAAATTAGAGAATTATGTAAATTATTATAAATTTTTGTTATGAACGAATAAGTTCAAAAGTAAATATGTAATTTAAGAGTATTATCAATTTGATTAAATACATAAATGAAAAGTTTACCTCGAGTAGGATTTGAACCTACATCTACTTTGCTGTTGTAGCACTCTAACCAACTATCGAGATACAAGCCCGAATCGATGTAAATTTTGTTTTTATGTACCTAAAACTGATGTGAATTCTAAATATAACGAGATTAGTCAAATTACTTATAATTGAATGCGAGCCTGCAAGATTGCATGAATTCACACATATCAAAGCAATGTCAAGTGACTAGTATGTAAAACACTGTAATGCTTCAGTATCAACATTATTAATTTGTGTATGTTATATGTCCTATAGGCTTTGATTATTTACTTGTACAATTATAGCATTATTTTGTAAATACGCTTGTATTTAAAATATATGATTAAAATATTTCAACTGGAACATTTTAAACTTATTTTAAAAATAGCTAAGCTTGTTGTCTACAAACAGCTCTTTCTAAAAATATTTGGAAAGTTCATATAATCCTATACTTAAATAAAACTTAAAATAAGATAAAAATACTACATATTTACAAAAACTACTTCAGAAACAGTTATAATTACTATTTACAAAAACTAACTACTATGCCAATAAACATTTAAGAATTTATGTACTTTACAGCTGTTTTGAATTTTAATTTTATTATACACAATTTTGACAGATCCATAAACTATCAGGAATGTCTTCTAATCCAACACACTCTAAATGATACCACTGTACTGTACAATTATCGTTACAACACTCTATCATGGGCCGCCCATCATCAATTGCTTTGCAAGTGCACCATATACCAATGTTGTTGTGCAAAGTGAAGAATCGTCCTAAAATTTCAGGCATAACAACATCTTTATGGAAGCATAAAGCTTTAGATATATTTAGTTGTAAAAAATTGTGATCAAATGTCACTCTTTCAATAAAAACAAAATTGGGGCACCACAACACGAAATCACAGTATGATACTGTTGCACAAAACATTTGCAGCTGTGTTTGAAAATAATATGTGTGATTCTTATCCAACATTATATTATTTCCATTTTTAATCAAACACGATTGGTTTTTGTTGGCAAAGTTTTCAATCGTGGCATCAGCAGATGCTAAACTGTAGGGACACTTTACTTCTAAACACCCACCATAGCAACAGTCACAATAAATAAGTCTGTCTGGTGATGCCGCAAGTTGTGGGTAGCTACTACTTATAATAAGACCTACTTTATTAATTATAAAACCTTTATGTTGTCTCATTTGGTTAATATATGCACCAATGGCGTTTTTTTCATTACTTATACCCCACCGTGTTGCCTTTGTGCTGAAAGAAACTTTGTGGGAATAACAAATTGACTTCAGCAACGATATGGACGGGATTTGTAGTGATGTCCTACAAACACTTTTAAAATGTGATGCTGTAATACGACCAGCCCGTTGCTGAAACCACACGGAAGATGCATGTTGTTCTCTTGTTACCTCTTCAATTTTATATTTTTGATCGTCATGAATAGAAAGTGATAAAGCTTCCCCCATTTCAATCAATTCAGTCAACGACAAAGGTGTGTTGGCCTCACAAAACAATTTTGTTAATGATGGAAATACTTCCGTTTTCTTAATTTCACTACAGAATGGCCGTACGACACGCATCAAGGCTGATGTACATCCTTTGTCCTTTAATTTTGTTAAAAATGTTTGTACATCTATATGTTGACCAGGCAGAACTTTCGGTGGTACTTTAACAACCCGTTCTGGCCATTCCATCTCTGAAACCGGCACAATCGGCACTTTCTTTATAGTAGGTGGCAGCCAAGGTGCTTTAATGTCAGTGCACGAACGGTTTTCTTTTAATTTTGTAGCATATTCAGCTGCATATAACACTGCAGTGACATGGCTGCATACCTCACCACTCCCTGCGAAACATAAACAATGAGCAGAAGAAACACCACCACTTCCTTCAAAAATGATCCACACCTTTAAGTTTGGCTCATTCATACGCTGTGAATGTTTAACCTGTCAAGAAAAGTATACAAAGCAAATTACAATAGGTGTATCTTTATATTAATCTGTACTTACTTCGCCAATCATCACTGTAAACTTATTAGAAAACTGCTTACAAGCAATTTTTTGGATAAAACCTGCTTCGAAATACTTGTAAGCATCTAAGCTCTTATATGATTTAAATTGTTCTTTTGTATAAAAACTGTGTGTTAGCACTAAATATGACACTATATCTAAACTTGTAATCTCGGGAACAGCTTCCAGCTCAAAGTCTAAATCGTCTATACATAATGAAAAGGGGTCCACATTAATTACAGAAATTTTATTTATGTAGCGCGTCGCTACGTCTTTTTCACGAGTTACTAGATCCTTAAGGTAATCACTTTGCTCCATAACTCAATATTTACATTATATTATATACAAACAAATTTATAAATACAAATAACTTTCTACACAAAAAGCATTAACAGTATAGAAAAAATGGAATGTTTGCCCCAAGGCGGCCATTTTTAACAGTCTAGGGTCACGTGTTCTGGAATGCCTAATTTCTAACTTTTAAATTACTTTTTGATAATTTGATTTTGTTTTGAAATTTGTTAAAAATATTTTCAGGAATCGTATTAATTCGTGCACCTGTGTCAAGTTTAAACTTTAAAGTTCCATTTAATTCATTTAGTTTGATATCTAGAAACCAATCTTCATCATTTACATCACAGTGTTCAATAATATAATCATTTCTTTGATCTATTTCAGTAACATTTAGTTCATTAATTACATTAGTGAATTTTGAATGACAACAATACCTATGTAAAATGGCTGAGTTTCCCACATTTCTTTACACATTTTATTAAATGCTAAACATTTGTTTATTTTATGATTTCTACCACAACGTGTACAGTTTTTAATTAGTTTTTCGTTTGATGGAGTTCCATAACATATTCTTGAATTCTACCGACTGCGCCATGTTATGTGGTGTAATCCGTATAGTAATTCAATTAAACAACACAGGATAGATTCATTTATTAATGACTTAATCTTAGCATACAAAAGTACTTAATCATACAAACACAAATCAGTGACCGTTTGCTTCGTCCCCTGGTCAAAGAATATATACGCGTATACACGAATACGCGTATATATTCTTTGCCCTGGTCTCACATGACCTCACTTTGGTTGTGGCTCTATTACCCACAACAATGGTGTATGATCGGAAATCGCCCTATTTTTGAATTAAGCTTGGTATGGTCAGGCCGGCGAAAGGTGTCTTATGAATCATCTTTTAGTAAATCATGGTTTAAGATTTTAGAAACGTATGTCGTTATTGGTTCATATAGTTAGTAATTTTGAATACCAGGAAAACATCATCAATGTTTCTAGGTTATTTTCAAATTTAAGTCGCGCTGTCAAATTTAAATAAAATTATTATTCGAATATCTCGGGATTTAGCATCCTAAAGATCTTAAAAATCCCCATCCATTCGTATAAATAAAGTCGAATTTTGTTTAGGGTCTGTTCGCACTTATTCTGGCATGTAAAGTCCACCGAGTGTGGGTAGTTATATGATAAAAATATATTGTACAACTGTAAACGATTATCAGAACTGAGACCGGATCAACAAAATTTCGTTTTAGATCTGTTTAACAAATTAATTATATGAATAATTTTCAATAAGAACCGAATTACCTAGCAGTAGACAGTGCCCGAATGAAGTACGAAAAGTTTGGTTAATTGCGGAGGATCGTTTTTAGCCGACAGATCTCACTGCGTCAAAAGAGTCAAGACTGTAATTTGGTTACCGAAGTCACTTATAAATAACTGATTTTGTCATAAATAAATAAATACACTGTATTGGATGTTAAAAATGAGATTTATTATTAGTTAAGGATGTTCATCAATGTTTTTTTATGCCATCAATCATTATGAATTTTGTTTTATGTATTTATAGGACTACCTTACAGCTGATACTCTTCGAAAAAATTTAAAAAAAATTATTTTGTTATAGTTATTTGTTGGTAAAGATCGTAACATCTCAATTTTTGGGAATACCCAACATTGTCATTATTCAAAGTAGATTTATAAATTTGAAATATATGTCTATTGTACAGAAACCCCTGTATTTCAACGTTTACAGTTTTTTTATTATGTAAAAAATAACGTGTTTATAGCAGTCTTTTTTTTAATGCTTTTGTAAATTCGAAGATGACAAGAAAAGCGGTTTCTTTATGTCTTTTGGCTCGTACTAACTTAGATAAAGGTGCAATAATTTCTTCTGTAAAGAAATTTATAATTTATTGTTAATAATAATCTTGTTAGGAAGGAATAACTATTTTAATAACATTTTGTCTCCGCCTTCCAAAGATAACAATACCGACAAGAAAATAAATACCCTCCTTCTACCATTGTATGCCGAATTATAGTAAATGCCGTAAAGCATTGGCAATTGTTTCGCCAATAAGAAACAGGTACTCGTTTTTAACTAATAGACTTGGAATTGAGAGTCCACTTTAGAGTATTAGACGCAAAATAGGGAAGTGTTTTAGTGACGATATTTATTAGTGTATTGTGATTATGCCAAAAAAACGAAAACCTTTCTAAAAATTGAGAAAAAGAAGTAACAAGTCCAGGATTATTCAAGAGCTTGCAAAAAAATCAAAGTAAGTAGAAATTTAAAGCTCATATACCTAAATATTAGACCAAACAATTATATTCTGCCATATCTACTATCCATTTGAAAGACAGAAACCTGAGTTTATAATGTCGTAATAATTGTAACGTTTCTCAGATATTCCAATTTAACTTCATTTATTTATTTATTTATTCAGGAAATTGTACATACCTCTGACCTTGAGTACGAGTGACTAGTTTTGTATATCCTCCATTTGTGGGTTACGATTTGCATATATACCTGCACCACCTGCACAAACAACAACATCGTAACTAGATACTAAAATCTACTTAGGTACGATGCTAGTATTTGCGCACGTCAATATTCAGAGTAGGTACTATTTGAGATTTTTTCATTAAATAGATGACGTGTGTTAAAAATTACAAAAAAAATTGAAATTGATGTAGTAAGGAAACATTCTTTCCAACTTTCACATTCAAAATATGAATTTAAAAACTTTATGACATCATAAACATAGGTATCTTACTTTTAGAAAAATTAGTTTGTATAGCAATACAAAGGGAAATGAATGAATAAGGAGAGAATGAGAACTTATTTCAGTTAACTTTGTTCGGAATGCAAGTCACATTCGTCTCTATTTTAATTTTGCTTTCATAGTAATTCAATAGCAATTACAAATTATGCAAAAATTACAAAACATAATTTTCGGAATTATTGTAGGTTACACAAAAGGAATTTCATACTGAATGACCTGGAAAACCATGACGCGGTACTTGAAGAAAATCAAATTCATGTGTAAGTGTACGCAATTACAATACAATATCAATTTCCAAATAAAAATTGACCAAATTCAAATGAATAATAATATCACTAACGTATAAGTGATTATAGGCGACCGTAGTTATGCAGCACGCTATATGTTGTAACACGATCACACTTATCGAAAGAAGGGTTTTACTTGAATATACATTTATATTTACTTTTAGCACACAACAGTTCAATGCTGACAAACATCATAATTCCGAAGAACCCACTAATAATTTTCAGGATGCACATAGTCCAAATTCAAGTAACGATGAATATTTTCCCCCTCTTTATACAGAAATTAATAAAAACAAACAGCCATCTTTAGATGACATTACAAAGGGTCGTAGAATTGTAAACATAGCTCACATGCTTAGAGAATATGAAAAAATTGTAATTCATAGATTTATCTGTACCATGAGGCATATGAAAATAGTAAAAGAAACAAGAAAAGGAATGATTTCATTCTTACATTTTTATTGCTACAATTGTGAAAGGAAAGCTGTTGTAACTACTGATCGTTTAGACTCAGGTCTGACTGATGCATTTGTTTGGGGAAGTTTAAGTATAGGTATAGGTCATAGGCAATTGGAGGAAATCATGGGTGTATTAAACGTCCCCGTAATTACTCAAAATACTTTTGCAAAGAAAACTTCAGTTGTGAAAAAAGTATGTGTCAATAGTTTAGTAAAACATTGATTTACGTGCATTATCCGTATTTTAGGCATGGGAACATCATTTGTATAAAGAAATGCAAGCTGCTGGAGAGGAAGAAAAGCGAATAGCTACAGAAAGAAAACATATCACTGCTGAGGGAAATCCGTACATTACCGTAATCGGAGATGGCGGTTGGAGTAAGAGAACATATGGCCATGGTTACAATGCTTCGTCAGGCGTGGTATATAATAATTGTTAATACAAACGTTTTGGTGACATAGTTTTTCTTGTAGGGAATAATTATAGGATCTTACACAAAAAAACCTTTGTTTCTTGGTGTACGTAACAAAATTTGTTCTCTATGCCTACATTACAAAGCCAAAGGTGAACTTCCACGGTACCATGAATGCGCACTAAATTTGACCATCTACTGCTATGGAACACGACATCATCATTGTTGAAGGCTTCTCCAAAAGTTTAGAACAACATGGACTGATGTACAAATACTACATCGGTACGCATTTCAGTTTGTCATTTTTTTTTGTGATCATATTTACCAACGCACTAACTTTTTAAGGTGATGGAGATTCGAATGTATATTCCAAAATTTTAGAAAAAGTATCTTATGGACGACAGGTAAGTAAAATAGAATGTGCGAATCACATGACTCGGTGTGTAAGTGATAAACTACATAAACTTGCCACAAATACAACTTATTCATTAAAATTGAGAAAACTTCTAATCGACAAAGATGCAGGTATCTCTAGATTAGAACGATTAGTAAAAGGAATCAGAATGTCGATAAAGAACTGCGCTAACGAAGAAAATAATAACAAATTGCGAGAAGATATTTTAAACGCATGTGTTCGGCAGACATACCAATTGCAGGTATAAAACAAAATTATTACATTTTTACAAAAACAGCCTTCACTGAAACTATTGTCATTTGAAATTTTTCAAAATTTGAACAATATAATAAATTTTTGTAATAATGCACAATGTGAATTTGTAGTCAAACCTTTTGCAAAATAAAAAATGTTGGTGAGGTAGATATAGTTGCAACAATCGACAACACAGATTTCTTTGTTCAAATAAAAAAAAATTTGGATCCCATGGTGCAAAAAGTAAATAGACTTGCTTTCAATGAAACTACTAATCACGCGGAAAGGTAATATGCTGTTTAACAATAGGTATGTTATATACATTTCAACTTTTAGATATATGTCATTTGTAGCGAAATGTACCGGTGGAAAACGTGTCAACTTCACCAAAGGATTGTCGTACACAGCACGAGCAAAAGCTGCAGCAATCTTATACACACATGGCCCAAGCTGGCATCTCAATACATGGCATAGCTTATATAAAAGACCACCAGGTTATGTTACAACGAAGGTATTCGAAAGACGACGTATAGTAAGCAACAACACAAAACGAAAGTTACAAAACGCTCCGAATAAAATTTAAAAAAAAATCATTGGCATAAATTCTGATTGTAATTACGGCCCAGAAGCAAACAAAGAAGATTTGACGGAAGACGAATTAAAAGAAGCGTGTGATGTTTATTTAACAAAAATCTATGAACGAGCCGATTGTTCAAAGAAGATAGAAGGGATTGAACACGACACCCGAGGGCAACATGAGAATCCACGATGGCACGAACTTCAGAAAGATTGTTTAACTGCTTCTAACTACGGGATAGTTGTCAAAAGAAGAGCATCCACCTCTTGCCACAATCTAATAAAAAGATTGGTCAACAGTCAAGAATTGAGAACTTCTGCTGTAGTGTATGGTCGAATTTAGGAAAACGTTGCCATAAAAAAATATGAAAATACGAATAACGTGAAGGTTGAAAGGTGTGGACTTTTTATTGACTCTCATAATCCCTTTTTGGCTGCAAGTCCAGACGGTTTAATTGGCAATGATGGATTAATTGAAGTTAAGTGTCTTCCTTCTATAGGAACAAACAAAATTAAAGATTCTGGTACAAGTCAAACTTGCTTTGAAGTAAAAGATGGGAATATTTGGTAAGTATCATACACTATACAGGGTGTCCCGAAAAGATTGGGCATAAATTATACCACATGTTATGTGGTCAAAAATAAGTTGATTGCACTACCTATATATAATAGTGCACACAAAAAAAAACGTACAGGGTGATTTATTTACAAATTTAAATTAATTTTTAACGTTGCTCTAAGACGGTGTAACGTAATTTATGAAAATTTATGAGATACTAGTATACGATAACCAATAAACTGGAAGTAGTCGCATTCATTTATTTTATTTATTATGGGTTGTTAGAACCTCTATTATTTGCCTGTTTGTAAACATTTTAGCTTGGACGATTCAGCCACGCTTTTAAATGTTAATTTCAATTCAATTTCATTCTCAACATTTTCATAAATATCTGAAACATCTTTATTATTACATTGCCATTTATAATAATAAAGAATAATAATAACAATTTATAATAATAGCAATGTTAAAAAAATGAATTTAAATTTTCAAAATAAATCACCCTGTACCTTTTTTTGTATGCACTTCTGTATATAGGTATGTGAAATTCAATCAACCTATTTTTGACCCCAGAATATTTGGTACAATTTATGATCAATCTTTTCCGGGCGCCCTGTATAATTATAATAATAATACGAAATTTGTTTTAGATTAAAGAAAAATCACAATTATTATTTTCAAATCCAAGGGCAATTAAATATAGCTGGACGAGAATACTGCGATTTTGTAATTTTTACAGAAAAGGATTTCCATGTAGAAACAATTCTCATAGACAGGGATTTTTGGCAACAAACAATGTGACCAAAACTAAAATTATTTTTTATAAACTGCATTTTGCCAGAAATTGTAGATGGACAAATTCCTCGTGGTCTTAAAGTACGCGAACCAGTTTATATAGACGAAAAAAAATCTCAGCTTAAAAATTAATGTTTTTATTTATAATACAAATAAAAATTTTAACGTGGTTTTGTCTTTTATTTAGTTGTGTTGTGTACTTAACTTTGATTATGAGTATTTCATGTACTATTCTTTTTTTTAATATAAAAAATGTACAAGAACTGTATTAAGTGTGTATATTTTGTGAACTTATTCCAAACTTGCATGACAGATTTATGTAACTGTTGAAATATTTGTTTGCAGAAAATAAGAAGCCACTTCAGGTAGTAGAGGAGGTACAAAGGCGGCTCAAACACCCTATTGTGTCCACCTACAGCTGAATAATATTTAAATTTACTAGTAAGGCCGCTCTAGCGGAATTCAGTTGTCCCTACAACGTAATGAACAGTCTTAATAATATAACCGATTTTAAAAATCTCAGTTTACAGTTTGTCAATACATATACAAAACGAATGTAAACCTAAGTACAGTTACAGAGGTATATGTCAAATATTGGACATCTTATAATTAAAAGTCATCATCTTCACTTTCACTATCATCTTCACTCGACTCTCCGACATTGATTACTAGAGGTTTTACCATTTCGTCAGCTCTTTTGTGAACGTCCCACCACTGGATCATTTCCTTTTCAGCATGTATAATAAATACACTTTTGCCACAGTTCTCCAGTTACTTGGTTTAATGAATCCTTCCATAGCGATAAAACATTCTCGTCCCTGAAGCCCTGTCTACCAACGTTTTTGTTGTAATACTGTTTACAATTTGCCCATATTAACTCGATAAGGTTGAATTGGCAGTGATACGTAGGTAAACGTAAAATTTGATGTCCCCATTGATGAGCGATTTCATCAATTGCATATATTTTTGGAACTTGTAAAACCTTAGCAATTTGTAATAATTCCACTTTCAGCATATCATTCGAATGAGGAATGTTGTGTTTTCTTAAAAATTGAAGAAGATCTTCTTTATTCCAACTAAGTACTTGAAGGTAATTTTTCTACTAATGTAGAATGATAACTGGCATTGTCGAGAATTATCAAACTTGATTTTTCTAAATTTGGTAAAAGCTGTTCTTGAAACCAATTTTGAAATAAATCAGCGTTCATATTATCGTGGTAGTCTGCTCTCTTACTTTTACTGGAAAATATCAATGATATAAAGCCAGCACTCAGTACGATAAAACTAACATTTATTCGGTTAAAAATATTTTTAACAAATCGGACTATTTTAATTAACGTTTCCCTTCTCCTAGCAGATTGTTTTTTGTGCTTTGCAAATCATTATCATGCCATGATTAATTTCGAACGCTTCCTCGACTAAAAGACCACGTCTCATCCAAAAAGACAGGATCGTAACTAATTTCACAACTTTTATTAGCAAAATATTTTCGAAAAATTGTTGCTCAAGCACCAGCAATATGAACCTGCTTCATTAAACGCCTTCTTCCATCGTCAACTTTGAATTCAAAACCAATTTTGTGTAACAATTGTTTCAAACTCGTTTTACTGAAGGTAAATATTTCATCTTCTTTAAGTTCAGTTTGGAGGCTTTCTATAGTAATATGTGAGCCTAAAATTAAACAGTGATTAATTCCATTTGAACAATAACTTCTGAATTATTTACCAGTTGCATGCATGGTGTAAATTTTTCGTTTCAAAACGTCTTTCACGTATTCGTCGACATCCTCTGACTTCGACTTTAAACGCAGTCTATGATTCTGCGGTGAATCTGGAGCGGATGTCCCGGATTTTAAAGCGAGAGCCATTCTTGCCTTTGTACGAGTTACGATTTTCTCGGAAATGCCGCATGCGAGAGCAGTTCGCTGCAACATAATATTACATAAATATAAATTTAAATAGTGAAAATTATTAGCGTACCTGGATAATGGAAAGTAAAGGTAATCTTGGCACCCCGTTATCGCGTTCCATCTCGAAATAATGCAGTATATTCATTAACATTACTTGAGTTTGGCTTTTCAAAGATTTACCATTTAATGACATCATTATTTGCTGCAAAATAAATAAATGCATTCAATCAATTGGAAATACATTTTGCATTATAAACTTACCTCGTAATAGTGAATATTAATAATAATTTTGAAAAAAAACTGTTGTTTGCAAATGCAATGGAAACTAATAAATTACGAAGCGAAAGATAAATTATTATAACTACAAACCACGATGCGATTATACGAAACGAAATACGAAGAATAATTTGAGGTTAAATAGCCAAGAAGACATCTGACAGCGTCATGCGCTTTGACTTTAGAATCGACATACGTTTTTAAGTCCTGCATTTAAAATATAGAGCGACGTACATTTATAACCCGTCTTTCTTTAAGTGGGAACTTCGCATTAAGATAAAGGGAAACAGATGCATTTCACAGTAAAAATTATATTACCATTCTCGAGTCAGCCATGAGACACCTCTCCCCGGCGCTACTATACTAGCAAAGTTCACTAAAAACCTGGCTTGACTTATCCCACTCTACCCTAAATGTGAGAGTGAGAAAACAATTCTTGAAGTTTCTTTTAAAAAAAATATAAATATTACACTTGGCAATAACGCATTTATTTGAAATTATATTAAGGTTATAATTATTGTATCTATTTAAAATATGATTGTTAAAATTAAAATACTAAAAAAACAATTAATTATTTGTGATATAATTTAATGTTTATAAATCTACAGTATATTTTTGCTAGTTGTGAGGTGTATAACCTCTAAAAGAAGAAACATTTCTTATTGATTTTAAGATTCTATTGCTGTTGCTATGGCTATATTGTTTATCTCAAATTCTATTGCAATTGATTAAACAAATCTTCTAAAACATGGTAAGTTATTTAAAACTTTCTAAAGTATTTTAATTTAAAATAATTCTAGGCAACGTCGCAAGGTACAACCAAAAAAACTACTGCTCCTCCCGCAAGTCGTGGAAAAAAACCTGGGCCAAAGTTTGAATTATCTGATGAACAACGAACAGATATTCGTGAAGCATTTGATTTATTTGATACAGAAGGTGTAGGTAAGATTGACACCAAAGAGTTGAAGGTTGCTATTCGTGCACTCGGGTTTGAACCAAAAAAGGAAGAAATAAAAAAGATGATTGCTGACATTGATCATGAAGGAACAGGCAAACTTTCATTTGAAGAATTTTTACAATTAATGTCTATTAAAATGGCAGAAAAAGATTCTAAGGAAGAGATTTTAAAAGCATTTCGTCTTTTTGATGATGACGATACTGGGAAAATTAGCTTTAAAAATTTGAAACGTGTTGCAAAGGAATTAGGAGAGAACTTAACTGATGAAGAATTACAGGAAATGATAGATGAGGCTGACCGCGATGGTGACGGTGAAATAAATCAGGATGAATTTTTGCGAATTATGAAGAAAACAAGTTTATATTAACATTACATACATTTCTATTTGTGCACTTTTCTATATTCTTGTCTTCATTTTGTGATGTTTTTATATAATAAATGTTTTATTTTTCAATTTGTGTTAATATATTTCAAACGCATGAATGTTATGTGCATGATTTAGCATGCCCTAAAAATTATTTTTAAGTACAATTGGCATTAAAAGTGACATTTTAAATTATGTGATTTACCAAAAACACGTTCATGAGATCATTGCAAAAGTAAATAACTTTTAGTTTCAAAAGTATAAAAAGCAATTTAACCTAAAATTTGAAGCAATTTCTCAATAAATTTAGAAATTGTTGAGCTGATTACACAAAAGTGAGTTAAGCCAGGAATATTTTAATTCTGGTATTAAAAAATGATTGGTGATCTGTTATTTACATCAAGAATTTGATCATCAAATTCTTAATCTGAGAATTACAGTAATCCTGGCACGACCCACCTTTGCACAACCGAGTCCATAATTATCACATTTTTTGCTTTTAATATCAATTGTTCATAAAATATTCCTTTTAATTTTGTAGGGATAGTATTACCCCATTATTTGTTTAAACATACTTTTTCTGGATTGATAAATTTGTTTGGGAAACAATGCTTGATTTAGTACTTCTAGTGTACAAAACAAAAACAATCTTCAGCAACTTTAATCAATGTATCAAAACAATATAAAACTAAATTCTACTGTATAAACAAAAATAAATGGAGCATACAAAAGCAAAGTTACAGGTTATTAATTCCATAGTTCCTCTCCGTAACTGATCCATCACTTTGTCCAAAATAGATGATGTTTGACATATTAATAAAAAGTCCTGTTTCTACAACCCCTGGTATCATATTTATAGCAATGTTTACTTCACTCCAGTCGTCTAATTGTTTAAAATTCTGCCAATCAAGAATAAAATTTCCATTATCAGTAACAACTGGTCCTGCCTTTGCCTTAGCCATACGTAAATTAGCTTCACCTCCAAATTGTTTCTGAATTTTATTTTTTACAGGAATATAACTCATTGGAATAACTTCAATTGGGATACCCTTTTTATATTTATCTCCTAATTTATTCGAATCCTTTGTAAAATCTGCTACAATTACCAATTCATTTGCACAACTAGCCACTATTTTTTCTTGCAACAAACAAGCACCTCCACCTTTGATTAAATTATTTCCTGCATCTACTTCATCTGCACCATCAATACAAACATCAATTTGTGGATGTGTATCTAAACTTCCTAGTTTTAACTGATGTTTCACAATTAATTCTTTCGCTTGAAAAGAGGTGGGTATACAAACAATGTTTAAATTTTCTTTCATAACTCTTTCAGCTAACCTTTCAACAGCATATACTATGGTTGAGCCTGATCCTACTCCTACTACAAAATTTTGTCTAACTGTTTCGTTTACCGCTCTATAGGCAGCTGCTTTTTTAGCATCTTCCAGATTGAAACTCATCATAAAATTTGAAAATCGTTTAATTGAGGTTAAGAAATAACCAAGCCTGCTGCTGTAATGCATTCAATTCAAAACAGAACAACTATTTGAGTCGAACGTTAAATAACCCAGAGTAGTCCTTTGATAAATCTATAAAAGTACGCGATGTACAATTTTTATTCATCATTTACTACAGTTAGCAATAGGTTAAATGACTAAAGGTAAATAAAGCAAAGTCCATGCATGTTTACACAGGATATGTGTATTGTACTGCAGTTTGGAAATGTATTAAATACTAACCTTTTATTCGAAAAGGACATGCATATTTAAATGAACTTGGATCTATATCGGTAGTCCTAAACATATGAACCGCGCAGATAAGATGGTAAAGTGGTACTGCCAAGCTACAGCATTCAAATCTAGACAAATACTTATATATAAGGAAGTGCAATCTTTTGAAAAAACTTGCGTCTACAGACAGAAATATCACTTTGGCTTCTTGGCTTCCGCATGCGCAATCACGTCGATTTTAATTTTTTGTGAGGTTACGTTGCGTTTTTTAAATTTTTTTGCATTCTTATGAAGTATAGGTATGTTTTAAATTTTCGTGGTGAAATTTTTAGCATTTGTTTTTGTTAAGTGATTTATGATTAGTACATTTGCTAACTGATGTAGTACCTAGTTTATTTATAAAATGGCAAACGAATGTTCTGTGTGCAATAAATAATTTTCCAAACATTCTAATTTAAGCAGCCACGTAAAAAAATTTCATCCTGGTTTTGTCTCGAAATTCATACAAGTTGAAAATTATTTTTTTGTTCTTCTACTTATAACAATTTCCTTATTTTTAGATTTAATTGATGAAATTGCGCCAAATAAACTGTTTAAATGTGCATCTGAATGTCAGAAATGCTTCAAATCTTTTCCCAAGTATTGAAGCAACACGTACAGAAATTTCGTCCTGGTGAGTTAATTATAATAACCGTACCTTTAATTTTTAAAAAATAACGCTTTTTTAGATAAAATAGATCAGTTGACATCGGCAAAAGTGTATCTACTCATGTGAAATATGCAAAAAGAAGTTCTCAGACATAAATCATTATAAAAACCAGAAAAAAAAGCATCTGGATGAAGTAAATGTTGATAAGGGACTTCGACCGTTACAATGTAGTTTGTGTAATAATATATGCTACAAAATTGTTGCTTTATAACCATTTTCAACAAGACCATGACATAAAAGTTTTAAGTGAAACACTGAATTTTTCAAATGTAAATGATTTTAAAAATTATAATTATAATTGCGTTAAGATATTGGATAATTATACCTAAAAGTTACCAATATGGTCTATTTTCAAACAGTATTATTATTTAAATTTGGCGCGCTGATATCCGCATGCGGAATCCAGGAAGCCAACGTGATATGTCTGTCTGTAGGCGTGTTACGGTCGAAAAGAAGAAGAGGGTCCTACGGCCAACCAGCTGCTCACGGTGGAATGGGAGTGAGTTCACAATGGGTAGACCATTTAATAAGGTAAGGTCAGGAGGCGCCACTAACTTGTTGCACTTATCTGCCGTAATTCCAAGTCAGAAAAATTCCCAGATGTTAAAGGAAAAAAGTAATAGATAAAAAAAAGGTGAAAGTTATATCACTAATTAAATAATCGGAAGGTTGATTGGCGTAACAAAAACAATATGTATTAACAAAAAATTAAAGGTACCTTCCCGAGATAATAATAATAATAATAATAATAATGTCTTTATTTGGACACAAGAAATATATAAGCTAATTGACCAGCTATTATGCAGATTACGATGTCCAAAGGGCGAAGTTCACTTTCGGGATGCAAAATCGTCAGTGCTCTTCCACTTAGCCCGACAAATAGTAAATTCCAATAGACGGGTGAGCTGAGTATGAGTAATACATGCAATGAAAAAGTTTTAAATAAGGAAATGAAATGACAATAGAGATGAAATGGGACGTTATATTTGTAGTAACTTATCGGCGTCTAATGCACAGCAGGTGTTTACAAGTGTTTTTTAAAATTAGTTGGTGAGAGATGTTTCTCGAGTTTACACACATAAACCAACTAATTAATATTTTAACTTAAAATAAACGCCTGCTTTGATCTTAGAAAAAAAATTAATGGGTTACTTTTGGCTCCAATTAAATAATCAAATTATCGATAACTGGCTACTTACAATATGTTGGATGGCCTTGCAAGAAACAATTGTAGAATTAGATAAATATATATTTTTATCAACACATAGGCTTGTTTCTGGTTTTCTTTTTTTGTTAAAATCTAGATGTGCAAAATCTGAAAGGTAATTTACATGGGAATGTGGGAAACACTGTGTTAAACCTACATACAAAAAAGTCGTTTTGGATGATCAACGTGATTAGGTCTAGCAACGCCGTTACCATAAAAATCCCAATTGCGGAAAGCTCTGGTCCTTATAGGATAACGGTAGCACTTATATAGGTAGCGGGTTGTGGGGTTAAATCCCAAATATTGGACAAAAAGGGTTAAACCACTAATACCCCTCGAACTAGACTCGATATATCTTACCGAATTATTGAAAAATTACGTGAATTCCGTAAATAAAAAAAATGATCATGCTAGATTTTTCAAACGAATTTGACTGGTTGTTGGCCGAACGACAAGGATAGAATTATAAGTAAGAAGAAGAAGGGTTCCGATGAGCGGGAAAATTATCGAAGATTTTGAGAATAGGGAAATGCCGACAGAATTTACACAACAGTGGCGTGAATTTATTTAAGTTAGGTAAAACAAGAAAATATAGGTATAAATATTAATAAAAGGTAAACATGAAACACCACAAAATAAATGAGATTAATTAAAAGGCAAACACCAAAAATACTAGATGGGATTACGTATTCACCGGGAAAGTAAAATGGGTACGCCTATGGCGAAATTTGATCAAAATTTAAAACTGGCCAATGATAATTCGTGAATCGCAATTCAAGGTGAACGCATTTAAACTATTCAAAATTCAGACATAAATATAACCTATAATTTTGATTGAAAATCATTAGATATTTTATTGATTAAAAGGGATATTTAGGAAAAGGATTTATAATTCGAAGGGTTATAAAGGTAGGGTACTAACAAAGGACAGATATTAAGAATATATTATAATTTTAGGATGAATGTCAGAAATTGAACACAAATAAGGGTGGCAAAAATTGAGAAAGAAATGGACCGTAACAGACGCAAGTTCTGAAAAATCTGTAATCTTGTATGTTGGACCTACTATGGAGTTATGTGCGCTCTAAGCTCCTTTTTTTTTAAGCGCCCCTTTTTATGTTTAACGCTTTTTTGTTGTTAGTATGTTCATGCTTATGGTTAGTATTTTACTTATATATATATATATATATATATATATATATATATATATATATATATATATATATATATATATATATATATATCACCTAGTATTTCTTACTAATATTGCGAAATGTATGAATATTTATCATGCAGATAAGAGATAAAGATAACGAAAGTGTTTTGTTGAAAATAACAAAGGTTTTTGAAGGTGTCCATCACGTATGTCGTGATAACAATTGAAAATTGTTGTTAGTTGTAAAACTAAAGTGACAGCTTAAACTTTTCAATGTAGAAGTTTGTGTTCAAAATGCCTTACGTAGGCTTGTCCGAAGTTCAGAGGGGAAGAATTATTACTCTTGTTGAGCAGGGAATGTCACAGAGGCACATAGCAGCAACAGTTGGTGTGTCTCAGGGTATTGTTTCCAAAACTTATACAAGATTTTTGGAATTGGGAACACTGAAGAACAGACCTAGACAAAGTCGTCTCAGAGTGACTACTGATGAACAAGACCGATATTTAGCTCAAATAGCTAGAAGAAATCCAACCTCTTCTATTCCGGAGCCCAAAAGGCAACTTGTGCAGGCTACAGGTGTTGGTGTTTCTCTTGAAACAGTACGAAAGAGACTTCGTGCCCGAAATTTATTTAGCAGGAGACAGTTAAGGGTTCCCGAGTTATCCAGAGAGAACAAAATTAGTCGGCTAAATTGGTGTCTCGAGCACCAGAACTGGATAGTTGAAGATTGGCAAAATGTCCTTTTTTCGGATGAAACCAGAATTGGTCTGAGATCAGATGACCGTCGAATTCGAGTTCTAAGAGGTCCAGGTAGACAAGCTAGACTGCAAACGGCCAGATCTGTCCCAAAATACAAAGGAGGAACGGCAATGTTCTGGGGTAGTATCATGATAGGAGATAAAACTCCTTTGGTTCCACTACGCCAGAGTTTAACAGGTCCTAGGTACGTTGATTTGGTGCTAGAACCAATAGTTAGGCTGTGGAGAGGCGCAGTGGGAGACAATTTCGTCTTCATGCATGATAATGCCCCTCCACATACCAGCCGAGTTGCTACAGAATTTCTAGAAAGAGAAGCTGTGACGGTTCTAGAATGGCCTGCCTCTTCACCAGACCTGAATCCCATTGAGCATGTTTGGGACTGTGTCAAAAAAGGGATTAGGGCTAGAAGAAATGCTCCAGGAAATGTGGACCAGCTCATTCCAGCCGCCCAAGAGGAATGGGCAAAGGTACGTCAGGAACACGTTGATTAGAAGCATTCCTCGTCGAATTGCAGCTTGTATTAGGGCTAGAGGTGGTAACACTGACTATTAAAGTGAAAAACATATCCGAAAAAAGGTATCTAACTTTTATTTAACCAACTACCTCCATCTTTAGTTTTCGCATTTTTATTGTTTTTGTTCATCTTAAATCTGTGTTGTAATTTTTTCTCGTCGTAATTTAATAAACTAAGTTATAAGTATAAATATATATATATATATATATATATATATATATATATATATATATATATATATATATATATATATAGTGCTAGTCAAAAGTCCCCTCCCCCCCCTTGTATCTTTTGAACGGTTTTACTTGTACTAATGAAATTTGGAGGGTGAATATAAACGGATATAAGCTTCTCAACTAGTCATGACAAGTGACGTTATAGTCATATATGACGTCACAGGGCCACAGTAACCAATATTTTTAAATAGTACCTTATGGCAAGTGACATCTCGTTTGAAAGGTATTAAAATTACCTATTCAGTAATACTAATTTTGTTAGGGTTTAGGTTTATTTTGATAGAAAAATTAAATAAATACTAAAATTATAGTTTGGGATTTAATTAATCAAGATTCAAGGACCAATTCTTATAGTAAATGTTGGAAATGTGCTCCACTTAATTCCTGACAGTAATGCATCCTATTGCTAAACTCTTGTCGTACTAGTTCAAATGTGTCTGCGGAAATTGCTCTACATTCTTCAACAATTCTTTGTTTCAAAATGTGCATACTGCCAGGTGCTGTAGCGTAAACCTTAGATTTTAAGTACCCCCACAGAAAAAAAGTGTCAGGTCTGGTGACTGAGCTGGCCATTCTATCGGACCTCGTCGTCCAATCCATCTGCCACGATATTCTTCATCCAAGTAACGTCTTACTGCACCATAATAGTGTGCAGGAGCACCATCTTGTTGGAACGTTATTTCCAAGTTGCCGAATTCATCTAGATTATCTTCCAAAATTTCAAGAATTAACGGTTCAATTGCGTTTTGTAACATCTCCAGATACACTTCACCGGTTAAGTTAGCATTGAGAAAAACAGGTCCAACTATGTGGTTCCCCAAAATACCTGCCCAAACATTTACTTTTTCTGGAAATTGAGTATGTTTTTCACGAAAGATTTGAGGATTTGTATCACTCCAATATCTCACATTTTGTGTGTTAACGTTTCCATTGAGGAAGAAAGTACTTTCGTCACTAAAACAAATTGATTTTATGTAGCCTGGGTGTTGGATAATTTGATTGGACATATTTTCACAGAATTCTAATCTTCGGTCGGGGTCATCATCTGAAAGTTGGTGCACCATTTTTGATTTGTATGGATGAAATTTGTTTTTAGCCAACGCCCTATGTACTGTCCTTTGACTGACTTCACAGATAGACGCAACTTGGGCTGTAGAAGAAGTAGGATGTACTACCATTTCTGCAGTTATGTCGATTTTTTTGTCGTCACTAATTGTTGGTCGACCAGATCGTTTGACATCTTGAACACTACCGGTTGCTTCAAACTTCTGAAGAAGTTCCCTCAAATAAGTCCTCGATATAGGGCGATCGGGGTACCTCTCATTAAAAAGACGTTCCGCTGCATGGAAATTGTTTCTACATTCATCAATTAGTAAAATATCTGTTACTTTGTCGGCTACCGTACGTACCATTTTGTCTATGTAGACACTTAAATGTCGCGTTAAAGAATAATTAAACTGAATAGTCAAGGTATAAAAACTTATCAAAGTAAAAACAACGAGAGAATTAAAAAACGTCAACTTTTTTGACAATTAGCCAGAGGCAGACTTTACAATCTTGATTAATTAAATGCCAAACTGTAATTTTAGTATTTATTTAATTTTTCTATCAAAATCAACCTAAACCCTAACAAAATTAGTATGACTGAATAGGTAATTTTAATACCTTTCAAACGAGATGTCACTTGCCATAAGGTACTATTTAAAATTATTGGTCACTGTAGCCCTGTGACATCATATATGACTATTACGTCACTTGTTATGACTAGCTGAGAAGCTTATATCCGTTTACATTCACCCTTCAAATTTCATTAGTATAAGTAAAACCGTTCAAAAGATACAAGGGGGAGTGGACTTTTGACTTATAATAATATATATATATTATATATATATATATATATATATATATATATATATATATATATATATATATATATATATATATATATATATATATATATATATATATATATATCCATCCATCGCGTAGACTGGCCGGGAGTTTTGTGTTATTGTATAGTTACAATCATGAGGTGTGGTTATTTTTGGTGCCAAAAACAAGAAAAAAAGGTTTAGGTTTATTTCAATATTGAATAATGTGTTAATTGGTTTCAGTGTGCGTGTTGTTGAGTGGGGTGTAGAGCGCTTAGTGTGGTTAATAGGTTGAAAGTGATCGGAGAAGGTTTACCCTACTTTTACCCGAACTGACCCATTGGTCAGGTACGAGAGTAGTAGTTTGGTTTGGGGTCGGGAATGTTGAGGTTTCGGATCTTGTGCAGGAGACCGGCGTGCCAGACTCTATCAAATCTTGCATAATGTCCAGAAACACAACCAAATTGCAATACTTGTGATTCAACGCTCTGGTGGCCTCTGTAAGCAGCTTCAACAAGGGATCGTGACACGTTCGGTTGGGACGGAATCCGAATTGACTATTAGGAAGGAGGTCGTTGAATTTTGAGTGGTCCCTGAGTCGCCTGGCTAGAATCTGCTCAAACCATTTTCCGATGCAGCTCAGGCGGGAGATTGGTCTATAGGAGGCTGATTTCCAATCCGTCGGGAAATGTGATAGGATTAGGCATTGGTTGTATATGTTGGAGATTAATAGGAGGGCTGGGTCGGGTAAGTGTGGACCTGGTCGGGCGTGATGGGGGCATAAAAGGGATTCTCGTTGTCGAGTTGGATTTCAGAAAGGTTAAGGTTTCGGAATTCTTTAAGGCGGCCATCAAGGAGTTCCTTGAACCGGTTATCGAATTGGGGGGATCGAAAAATGGGTTGGAGGTAGTGACCGAAGAAATCGGCCTTTCCTTGGTCGGAGGAGATTAGGTTGCCCTGAAGATCGGTTAGGTGGGATTTAGGGTTAACTTTTCTTCTGGTCAGTCTATCGAACTGTTACCAGAAGAGTTTACCATTTCTATAATCTAACTGGGAGGTGGCTTTGGTCCAGTAGTCTTCGGCGTGTTTGTTTGCTTCTCGCCTGATTAAGGCAATTGTATTCGGTCTTGAGAGCCGGATTCCTGAATCGCAAGAATTGACGATAGATTCGTCTTTTCTCTTTGATCCAGTTCACAATTTGCTGTGGGAGCGGTTTGCGCGAAATATGGATATTTTTTAATGGTACAGAGATATCGACCGCTTCCGTAATTACGGAAGCTAGGTATCTAATGACTCTCTCGAGATCTTTGGTCGTTTGAAGATTGGGTGTAGGAAGGTTATTGGAGATGTGTTCGGAGAACACATTCCAGTGTACTTTTGAAAAACCTTTAATGACTGTGTATTGAGGAGGGATGGGGGAACTGGACAAAATGAAGCTTTGACCAGTACTGGTATGTGATCTGATGTGATCGTGGTGCCTAGAAATCACTCACGATCGAAATAATGAGCTATGGGTTCGGAAACTGTTATGCCTATTGAGGCACCCAAATGTTCGAAGTATGTTGGCTGTGCGTTTGTCGACTCGCAAGCGGCAACTACAACAGAGCGGATGATAGCCTGTTACCATTGCCATTACTTGCGGTGTCACCGAATTGGATGTGGCGGGTTTTGAAATCACCTAGGATAAATGCATTAGGGAGGCTGGAGGCGTCGATTAAAAGGTCATCGGATAGGGTGTTGTGGCCGGGGGGTTGTAGTATCAGATAAATACTATAGGAGTGGGAAAGCGCACCGTCGCAGCAACGCATTCGAGATGCTGTGGGTACGCAGAAAGTTGAAAATTAGTGGATGGGAAGCAATTTTTAATTAAGAGGGCGGTTCCGTTTTGGCTATTGTTTACATTGGGTGTGAAATGTGTTGAAACTAAGTGTGCATTTGGGTGTGAGCTTTGTTTCTGTTATGTGAAGGATGTGTATATTGTGTTTGTGTGTGTGTGTGTGTGTGTGAAAAAAGTTTTAGTAAGGGGCTTTTCCGACGAACGCCCCTTGCATTAACGGTCCCTGCTAGGATATCCATTTGGAGGATTGGGTTGGCGGATTACGGCGACCTTCATCCGCGTACCGTATACGCAGATGTTGATACTCCGTTGGAATAAGTTTAGGGATAGCGAATCTAGGGTGCGAACAACCCTATCTCGCCGATCGGGGAACATCTGGAAGAGGGAGTAGGTGAGGACTTGTAGGAAGGCTTTGATGGATAGGGATTTGTTGTCGGGAGAGGGTTTAAGGTGGGCTGTGTCTTCCGAGTCGGACTCTTCGGAAGACAGAATATGTTCGAGGGATGCCATCTTCGACGGAGAACTGGAAGGTTCCCGCAGCTTCTAGCACTTGAAGGAATAGGTAGGGTGAGCTTCCCCGCAGTTGTTACACCTTGGGTTAGCCGAGGATTTGTAGGAGGAGGATCAGTGGCTTTCGCCACAGTTAGGACTACGGATAGTACGGGTAGGACACTCCTCAGTGGTATGCCTCACCTGCGTGCAGGTGGAAATACTTGGGGAGAGATTGAGGGATAAGGGAGGGTTCGCAGCTGTAGTGTGGTTTGGAAAGAGGTTATGATGAGGACAAGGAGTGTGGAAGTGTTCGTCGCCTTAGAGGTGATGCGAACGTCCTTCCTCACGTGTGGAAGATTGATCGCATCCCGGATCTCTTCGGGTAGGATGTCCTTATCCACGTGACGAATCACACAGGAATAGGAAGGGGGTCTAGGAGTGGAGTGGGAGGGACGGGGATCGGAGAGTTGGGTTAGGGTGACGGTGGGATCGCCGAAGTGGTGTCGCAGCCTAAGCTGTGTACCATCCCGCAAGGGAGAGGAGGTCTCTGAGAAAGCGGGTGTAGGAATCAGGGCAGGTGGGTGAGCAGGTGAAGGTAAGAGGAGGGGATTGTGTGTGTGCGTGTTTGTGTGTGTACGGGTTTGTGTGGTTTTGTAGAGACGGTGGAACGCGTAGAGATGTAGGAGTGTGTGGATGAGGTGGAAATGGACGAGGCGTTTGAATGGGAGCGTGTACGCGTGTAGGTAGCTGGACGGTGTTGGGGGTTGGGGATACGATCGTTACGGTAGCACGGTGGCGACCGTGCTTAACCATCGAGGTTATTGTTATTAAGGTTTTGAAAAGAGGAAAAGAAAGAAATTGTTTTAAAGAAAGGCCGGGTCTCCTACGAGGCGCAGTTTCACACCCCAAGCAAAAAAGACTTAGAAATCAGAGACCCAAATAGAAAAAGGAGGAATACAATAAATTAAAATTAATTAAAAAATATTTTTTATTAACCGGTAGGTACCTATTGTTTTACACGACGTCGATCCTGCAGTTGGCGGTGGCGATGTCCTGGATGCTTCTTTTATTTTCGTTCTTCGCTCCTACTGTATTACGGCGGCTCCTGCTTGCTGCTAGGCTGTGGCTCCTCTACTGATGACCGTTTTTTCGCATTATCTGTATGCAAACAGTGACAGATCTAACTCCGAAGCGGCAAAAATCACGATACCGGAACGATGAGCTTAAAAACGCTAAGTTCCTTTTTTTTTGTAATTAAGAGATTTGTAATAAAAATAACAAGAGCTCTTACGCGGGAAGGGGATTACGTACGATACCGAGGTTCTGACTGCCCTGTTTTAACGCGTTGGAAGGGAAAGCAAAGCGCCACGGATTTCATTTGCTCCCCAAGGGGGAGGGCGGGCTGTTCGAGCTTTCCAAACTCCTTCAGTCACAATCATGGATTCCCATCATACATACATACATTATATATATATATATATATATATATATATATATATATATATATATATATGGTGGGATTAGGGATAGGTATGGTCAGGATAGGATCGGAAGGAACGGAGTTAGGGTTCTAAGGGGGACAATACTACCCCAGCATTCGCTTAAGTAGCTGCACATGGTGCGCATATACGCAGTGACCATGACCACGCCGCCCGGCCTAGATTATACCCACTTTCAGCTCCAACGATGACGTCGGTAGGTCGATTTCCGCACGGAAAGTATTGAGCAATGGACAGAATTTCTTGCTGTTAATCAAATTGTAACGACTAAAAACCAAGACTCTGATCTCAAATGGTCGGAAATTATATTTTTAAATAATAACAATCCAAACAAAAAAAATCTTAGTAATAAAGTCTCGTTTAGAAATGTTCCTAGAATTGAACGATGCTTGTTATACTTTATCTCTAATATAAAAGTGTAGTAATAATCCTATTCCTATTATTAATCAACCAGATTTCTTAAAATTAGTAAAATATCCATGTATTTTTTAATACACATATGTAACTGCAATTTCAGTAAATACAACCATTTATTAGACTTTTATTGTAATGGTTTAAATTATCGCTATGATATTAAACTTTTTTGAAGCTCACAATTGATTTCTAAAGGTTTCGTAATTTTTTATAATTATACAATTCAACATTTTGAAACATTAACTATGACAGGTGGTTCGAGAATCCGGTACATTGCATATGCGAATCATGTTCCCACAGATTTCTATATGCTACTGCCTGCATTTCATTAAATTGCTTGGTACAGAGTACGCTGTGGTTTAACCCTATTCTATTAACGCTCTAATAATAATCATGGAAATTTAGTTACGTATAGATATAGACTTATGCTGGTTTTCTCCAAACGTGTTCTACTTTCCAAATTAATAGCGTAATGTATAATAAAGAAACAAAAAGTTACTATTTTTATTATTTATACTAAATGTTTTAACTATTTAATTTTTTTAACAAGAAAAATAATTTTTTATATGCCATCACATTTACTCGCCAGTTGAATTTGTACGCCAGGTAGTATATGCTTAAGGTCCGTTTAAAAACCTAGAAAGAAGCATGCCATACATTTACCTTACCTACCTGATTTTTTGAAATACCTAATTGTTTAATGTTAATGTTATGTAGTAATAAACATCTAAAACCAATAATGGTGTTTACTACGCGTCCCCGTGTATACTGTTCATTTTAACACCTTTATGGGATCCTTTCAGCTCTTCGACATCTGAGCGTCCTGTAGAGAATACGATTTACTTTTGCTTTATATGTACTTCTGTACATACCTGTACTTCACTAACAGAACCGAAGCAAATTCCAATGTAGGTAGGTGTATGCGTTTTTTCGTTTTATAAATATAATCTTTTTTGAATAGTAAAATATCACTGGACTTTTATGGTTATCTACCTCGATCTTTATCTTTATCAGTGACAATGACAGACAAGGACAGCGGCAATGTCAGTGACAATGACAGTGCCAATCACAGTGACAATGACAGTGACAATGACAATGACAATGACAGTGACAATGACAGTGAGAATGCAGTGACAATGACAGTGACAATGCCAGTGACAATGACAGTGATAATGACAGTGACAATGACAGTGACAATGACAGTGACAATGACAGTGACAATGACAGTGACAATGACAGTGACAATGACAGTGACAATGACAGTGACAATGACAGTGACAATGACAGTGACAATGACAGTGACAATGACAGTGACAATGACAGTGACAATGACAGTGAAAATGACAGTGACCATGACAGTGACAATGACAGTGACAATGACAGTGACAATAACAGTGACAATGACAGTGACAATGACAGTGACAATGACAGTGACAATGACAGTGACAATGACAGTAACACTGACAGTGACAATGACAGTGACAATGACAGTGACAATGACAGTGACAATGACAGTGGCAATGACAGTGACAATGACAGAGACAATGACAGTGACAATGATAGTGACAATGACAGTGACAATGACAGTGACAATGACAGTGACAATGACAGTGACAATGACAGTGACAATGACAGTGACAATGACAGTGACAATGACAGTGACAATGACAGTGACAATGACAGTGACAATGACAGTGACAATGACAATGACAGTGACAGTGACAGTGACAATGATAGTGACAATGACAGTGACAATGACAGTGACAATAACAGTGACAATGACAGTGATAATGACAGTGACAATAACAGTGACAATGACAGTGACAATGACAGTCACAATGACAGTGACTAACAGATTTACTTGCGTATAGTCTTAGTGGTTTAGTCTATCATTTAGAATGCCTTCATTGAATAAACACCCAAAAAAATGATCACTCAACAAGAATTATCCAATATTTTGTATAGTATTTTTTGCAGCTTGATTTACAACAGAAGATATGCCAATTATATCAATCCTTAATAGTGATGTCAAGGGAGATCTAGGTAGATTCTTTGAACATTAGGTACCCTACGTAATATAAAGCTTTTCATAATAATTTAATTATGGATAGATACATCACTAATTTAATCAATTATTAATTTTCTATCATTACATCTGCAGCAACTGAGACATCATCGTCGCTAGCTGCATCACCTTAACTTCAATATGTCGAGGGAGATTTCAGTAGATTCGTTAAAAAGTAAGTACACTACGTAATTTAAAATTTTTTATAATAATTTTCTCAATTATTAATATTCTACCGTTACACCTGCAACAACTGTCACCAGCAACCCACTTTAATATCGAGGCAAAAATTTGAATCTGGTTAGGGAAGAGGGACATGAATCCCAGAGTTTCCTGCACCAAAACTCAGGATCCCACAACCATTCAAAAGTTCAAGAAAAAAAGTGTGGGGTGGTTGCAAAACATTCTAAATGACTGCCCAAAGAGTGAGATATCGGGAGTGGAAAAAGTGAGACAACTAACAATTGAACTGACAGGCTAATATTTTTTTGGAAAATGTATTTGTGGTAAAATATTCCTAGGATCCTTCAACCCTTCAAGAATTCAAAGATGCTGAAAAGTGAAGTGATAACTACATTAAGAAAATAATTTGAAAACACTTAAATATATTGTTAGTAAATTCAACCCTTAAAGTGAAATAAAATGTTAGTATAAAGGATTATAATTATTATAATAAATAAAATTCCCATAAGTGTGCAATAATACTCAAATTTTGTTCCTGCACAGCGAGTTTTTCAACACCTCAACCAGCCCAATTGGAACTGAATACCCCAATTTATAGAATTTAAAAGATTTTCCGAACCTTTACAATATACCAGAAACAATCATGCGATACATGTAAACAGTTATCAGTACAAATTTTCTATCAACGTGAGGTCTAGTTTAGTTGGAAATATTTTAGTAGGAGCCTACCATCTACCTGGGTGGATAAATGGACCAACCTATTTATATTTTTTTTTGCAAAATGTTCTCCCCGAAATTTTAGAAGGTGCCCCTCTCAATGTTGGGTAGGAAATATATTTTACGCACGATGGAGCACCCCCTCATGCTGTTATTGCTGTACGCCACACCTCGATACACAGAGTATCCTAACCGCTCGATAGGTCGATTCAGGCCCTCCGCAACCATAGCCACCCAGATCACCTGATATCAATTCAAGCGATTTTTTTTTGGTATCATGCTTGGTTCAATTTATTTCACACCTGTTGACTTGGAAGCAAGAATTCTGATCGTAGGCAATGAAATCAGATAAAACCCTGAGCTTAATCGTCCGATTCTCCCACAGGATCTAGTATCCTATTGACAAAAGTTCCCGCAAAATGTGTCCATGGTCTTCAACAGTCAGCTAGCACAAATGTGCTATTTTGACATGTTTTCTCTGGGAAGCGGCTACCCGCTTCTGGGAAACCGCTACTTGTGTTGGGATACAGATTCCTGTTTTTTGCTTGTTTTGGACTGTTTTTGAGCTGTTTCAAGCCGTTTTAGAGCTGTTTTAACCTGTTTTTGGAAACTGGCCATCTGTATTTGGGAAACGGACCCAGTTTTTGGGGGACACAGCTATCTCATCCTGAGACAAACCAAATCCTGGTGGTTAGGACAGTAGTACTATGTAAAAGATAAAGTAAATAAAAACCAACATATGTAACCATAATGTTTTTATTATTTGACAAACAACAATTTAGCCAATACAAGAACCATCTAACCTTGACTTACTTTTTTAGCATAGACAATTTATCATTCTTCTTGTTTTGATGAACTAATCCTATTTTTAGACCTGAACAATACCTAGCATACACAAAGTCGGTTATTAGATTAGGAATCCTTATTTTGCTAGTTCCAAGAATTTAACCTTCAAGTATTACTTATTTTGCTAGAACTAGTTAGATTTTCAAGAATTTGACCATCAAGGCTCTCCCCTTCACGTTTCCATGAACTGATTATTCAGATTTTGAATGTGGAAGTTGAGATGTTGAAAGAAAGGATGAGATGGGTTGACCCCACGAGGATAACCGAGCAATACTGAACATGCATCAAGCCAGCCTTTGATTAGGAATGCTTATTTTGCTAGAACTGGTTAGATTTCCAAGAATTGACTTTAACTCAATTTAGCCAATTTACTATATGTGTGCAGGAAAGTGTGAAACCAAAAAAGTAAACTAAGCTTACGTTATTGTTTACCTGGAGGGATAATAAGGCAGGGGGTTTATACTTAAATCGAGACAAAAAAAGAAAACAAATTATAGTTACTAATATTTCTTTATTAAGGTAATATTTAGTAAATGCTATACATTAGATAAGTAGGATGATAATACAAAATTCCCGCTAAGGATACAGTGTTATGTGAATTAATATTATACTTTGCATTTATGACATCTTCAATGTCTTTATAAATGTCATCATCATCATCACTACCATAGAATTATTTCTTACGGAAACGAAAATATAAAATTTTCATAAAAGGACACTAGATTGTAGGATTAAAGAAATTCCAATCGATATCTTCTTATACCCTTTAAATTGAATAGTTCTTCTACACTATGAACATTGTGTAAGAACAGCAGTTGTACTTTGCTATCAGTTTTCAAAATTCTGCCATATTTTTTAATCATTTACCACAATGGTAATAAATACCAAGATTGGCAGATTGAAGCATTAAAAAAAAACAAATTTACAAATAATTACTTCAAGTTAGTCTATAATAAAGCAAGGCAAAGCTGTAAATTTAGATAATTTAAAGTGTATTTGCATTCACACTAAAAGCATATAGGTAGCATATAGATCTTCGACCTTCGTACTATCCATTAATAAGGATCAATGTAAGGCAATTTCCAGTCACTGTGACAGTTCGTAAAGGTGAGAAATAAGTTACAGATTGTGCTTACAGTTATCGGACCCAGAGTAGGAAGAGATTCATAATGCTGATCTTCGTTTACATTTGTCCAATTAATTTGGTTTTCAATTTCTTGAGATTGGAAGAATTGTAATTCTACATATGAATGGCATCTTAGAAGTTCATTCCATTCCTTCTTGTCTAACACCACATTATCACAATTACCACACCCTATACACACTACTTGTGCAAGGTTTTGCTTGATGAGTATCATTCGACAGTTTATAATAAACACAATCAATTAAGTATTCCTTAGCTGCTTGTTTGCACACTCCTGATAAATCATCATCTTTCTGTTGAAATGATGTTGTTAGAAGAATAACCTTCATCTTGTTTCTCTTCATTTTTATTTTTACTACAGTCCCATCACTATTTTGACAGCATCAACAACGCAATATTAAATTATTATTATTATTATTATTCACATTGTTACTGCAACTACGCGAGGTATCCATATACAACGGTGAATTTCTGCGTTTTGATCGTTCCAGAAATGATTTTATTGCTGCTTCCATTATACTTAGATAATGAGTTCACTTGCTTCCACAAATTCACTATGACTAAACATTGTTTAAGAAATGATTCTGGTTAATTATACTTAGATAACGAGTTCACTTGCTCCCACAAATTCACTATGACTAAACATTGTTTAACAAATGATTCTGGTTAATTTACATATGGTGGGGTTGTAACACTACTATTAATAATAAATTGTTATGTTTGCTGTTTTTCCAGCTGCCTCTGAACTAAAGGAACATATCCTTCCTGTTTAGCAACGTTTTAAAATCTTCAATCCGAGTTTCTTCTTTCAACTACACATGAAAGCGCTGAGGTAACACACATTTAAAATCGACTCAATACAAGAACCATTTAACCTTGACCTACTTTTTAGCATAGACAATAACCTGTCATTCTTTTTCTTGTTTCCAAGAACTGAATCTATTTTTTTAGCCTTCCAAGGTCAATAAACTTTGACCTTGAAACTTCTATTTTTAGAATTAAATTTTGACTTGAAATTTTGACCTCGAAGAACTTGGGACAAAAGTTTGACCTTGAACTTTTGAGCTTAGATTTCTCTCCACCAGAGGGATAGTGACCTTGAACTAAGCCAGAATCGCCCGTATATCACTACTACAATACAATGGTAGAACTGAGATATTTAAATCACCAAATATTAGGCGGATGCATAAGTAATGGCGTTTTTTAAAATTTAAAAGTTGGCTTTGAAATAATAAAATCTTGATTACTCAATATTAAGCTTGTCAGATAATTAGTAGTTCTGTCATATAGTGTGTTGGCTTTTGTATCTCGTTCTTAATTGTTAAAGTTTAACCTTATTGTGATGGAATGTCAAGTAGACAAAAATCAGCATTACCGACATTATCTTCTTTTTGTGTTTAATCGAGGTGCCAAAACCAGTGAAGCTGCTCGTGAGATTTGCGATGTTTACGGTGAAGATGTAATGCCTGTTAGGATGGCGCAAAACTGGTTTGAACGTTTCAAAAGCGGAATTTTCGACCTTAATGATATGGATAGTTCAGGACGTCCAGTTAGGTTCGATGAAAATTCACGCCAATCAACTAGGGAGTTGGCCCAGGAAATGGAATGTGACCAATCAACGATATGTCGACATCTTAAATCCTTAGGAAAAGTTCAGAAACTTGGCGCTTGGGTTCCTCATGTTTTGAGCGAGAACAACAAAAATCAACGTTCCACAATTTCCGCTGGATTACTCGCTCGGAATGGTGCTACTCATGGTCACAATCAGAGGTTCCTTTACCGAATCGTTACCGGCGACCAGAAATGGTGTTTGTAAGTTAATACGAAGCAGAGAAAGCAGTGGCTAAGTCCCAATGCACAAGCGACGCCTAGAGCGAAACAATATCTTCACCCTAGAAAGACGATGTTATGCGTTTGGTGGGACTGGGAAGGTATCATTCATTATGAATTGCTCGGGCGTAATCAAACAGTCAATGCAGAGCTATATGTTTAAACAAATGCATCGCCTCTACGAAGCTATTCGGGAAAAACGACCCCATCGGCAGCATGACCTTCTTCATCAAAACGCTCGTCCTCACATTACTAATATAACAAAGAGAGCAATTCAAACGCTTATGGTTGGGAAGTATTTCCGCACTCTCTATATTCTCCGGATTTGGCTCCGTCAGATTTTCACCTATTTCGATCACCTTCGAACAGTTTGTGGGGTGTTTCGTTCAATAATGATGTGGAATTACGGACTTGGTTGGATCATTTTTTTTGAGTCACGGCCGAACGATTTTTTTACCGTAAAGGTATCGAGAAACTTGTTGAACGCTGGGAGGAAGTCGTTAATAATATAATTGATTAATATGTTGTAAATTTTTGTAGTAAAATATAATTTTTTTTAAAATAAAAGACGCCATTAGGTACTTATGCATCAACCTGATATTATAAGTGAAATTAGGATTGAGTCTAATTCACACAAATAAACTAAACACTAGGTACTTGATTAAATTTTTCCTTGTGGAACTCATATCAAAATTACAATCCGAATATAATTGAACACATTCTGGTTTTGAAAAACCTACATAAATATGTACTATCATTGAGTAATGATGTAGTATTACTCAATGGTACTATATTATTTTTCGTGTTGAAATGTAGGTACCTATCTTAATGATAAACGTTGATAATTTACTTATAAATATATTAATAACGAACAGTTTTATGTCAAATTAATTTTTAGATCAACTGATATTTCAGAACATTGATTTATAAATGGGTTGTTTTACTTTGATTCACGTACAGATAATTCAGTTTAATTGTCCTAATTGCTGATAGAGGGAGACATATAGTATTGTATTCCTATTTTGTTTTGACATTTTATAGTCATGTGTATTGTTTTGTTTTTGTAATAATTTTTGGTTAATTTCTTGTTTTTAAAATTATTTTTAAATAAAAAAAAAACTTTTGTGTGAATGCGTGACAAAACGGAATGAATAATTAATACTTTTACTATAAAGCAGGTGTAATATTTCTAAATTACAACTAATAATACTTGTAGTTTTATTTACTTCTAATTAAGCACTTGAAGTACACCAAGTTTTAAAGTTATAATTAATTTGTGTGAAAATGGGTAAAGTTGAAAAACATAATGAAGGTGTGCCTGAAATTTCCCCTCAAACAGAAGCGAGTAAATTATTAGAAGCTGCACTACTGCAAATGGATGGCATTATTTCAGGTTTGATTATTATTTATCTTCTAATTTTTTTGTATTGTATCATAGGTATTGTTATTAGTAAAATGATAAGATAAGAGATGATTTGTTTAAATGATAATCTAATGGTGATGCTCCTTTTAAACGATTCTGTATAATTAGTCCGATACGATTTCTTTTTTATTATATTCTTTGAAATCTATACTCGAAGTATAGTAAAAGTTATGTCTATTTCCTTAGGTAAGTAGTAATTTGTCATCTAAAATAATTTTGCAATCAATTAGTAAATCACTGTAGCACGCAATATTTACAGTTTTCTTCTGCTTATAATTTTGTATTTAGGTTGTTGTTTAATTGATTGGTACTACAACTGAATTAAAGGATTTTATCCTCAGCTTATATGTGCAAAGTAAATGATTATCATCCTGAATGATTTATTGTTGTGGTTCTTTATTGATGGTATTAATAACAATTTCATTTCACTTTGCTAGTGTTATATTTCCGTAAGAGATATACTGAGGATTGTAGGGTTTGCCACTTAGACATCTTAGTTAACATTTGTAGAATACAGCCTCGAATATAGCCTTTTCTGTATGATAATAAAATATCGGTAGAGTGGATAATTGCAATTGAATGCCTCTTAACTAACCATTTTAAGTTGGTAATGCCAAACAGTTGGTAACCATTTTACTAAATAAATTATGAGAAAAAAATAAAAATAATTTTATATCCTAGCTTTGTTTTATAAAAATAAAGTATAAATAAGCTGAATGAATTAGTGCAAACTGTAGCTCAATATTTTACTACCAACTTCCTTTATTTGAAATAATCCACTCTGTACCTAAATATGGTACCTAAATCTAAAATCTGCTTTATCAATGTGAGTGGGCTTATTTTTTTAACAAAATGTCCATTGGTTTTTTTTCTAAAAAGTCACCTCGCAATCCATTATCTCGACCATTGAACATACAGAGGATTTCAGAGAGGATCGTTAGACTTAGACGACATTCTTCTCATTTGCTTTGAAAATAAACGCGAGCAAAGTTTGTACACCAAACATCTATTTAGTATCCTCGAAAAGTCGCGGACTTTTTCGGAAATCCACAGACATCCTCGAAAATTGGGGTATCCACTACGGATTACGGATATTCTCGGAAATCCTCAGTAAATCTGCGAATATTCACTGGAAATATTCCTCTAATTACGAGGGTCGAGCTGAATTTATTGAGAATAAGAAACACGGTTAATATTTTCTACGACTCTATTTTAAATATGCTCAAAGTAATTCCCTTCAACAATCTTTCCACCGTTTAAACGCTCCCAACCAAATTATGAGAGAATTCCAATATTGGGTTAGCGGTCTTATTCAAGCGCTACGGTCGAACGTATGCAACTTAGTTATTTTTACACATGTTATATGACGAAGACGGAAAATAATTTGTTGTGTATAACCCCACGGGTGGTTGGCTAAAACCTACATTGTACGTGAAAACTTAGGTTTAATGTAAGTACATGCGTTAGAAGAATGCAAATTTGCATTGGCATGTCTTTTCATAAATTTCAAATATCGACTTAAAATCATGTACACAGCGGTACTTCAAAATTTGTTTACTGATATCGTTTTTAAAATGTTACAAACTAAATTAAATTGAATAATTCTTATTTATTTAAAAAAATTTATAATTAAAATTTACGGATTGTTGAAGGTACCGAATTAAGGAATGAACCGTAACCCATTAGATAGTAAAATGATTTTATATAAATTGTATATTAATATTTTACATAGGTATTCGGGCTCATCAGAAATTGTTTTTTAATTGTTTAGTTACTTCTAGGAACTTAATTGTTTATATCGTCATAATGAATTTATTTATTCAATTTAATTTAATTAAGTTTGTAACATTTTAAAAACGATATAAGTAAAAAAATATGAGGTACCGCTGTGTAAATGATTTTAAGTCGATATTTGCCATTTTCCATTTAAGTAAACACATGCCGATGCACAATTGCATCTTCTTCTAACGCATGTAGTTAAATTGAACCTACGTTTTAACGTACAGTGTAGGTTTTATGAAAATGTAAACTTTCACCATTAACACTCATAATAAAATACTTATCTTTTTTGGGATTTTTTAATGGTGTACTTTAAATTATACAATCTAATAATTTGAGGCAGTTTAACAATATTTAATTTTAATGACCTAGTTATTCTTTACTACAATTTTATAGTTGGCTTATACGTTTCTCAAACTGTTATATTAATAGCAGGCTTATGTTTATGTTTGAATTTTTCAAATTTGACAAAATTGTTTACTACATCTTTAACAATTTTTAACAAACATTACTACTGACGAAGATAACTGTAAGTGTTATCGAAACGTTTAGATTGTATAATTTAAAGTACACCATTAAAAAATCCCAAAAAAGATAAGTATTTTATTATGAGTGTAGGTTTTAGTTCACCACTCGTGGGGTTATAAACAACAAATTTCTTTCCGCCTTCGTCATATAACATGTATAGAAACGACAAAGTTGCATGTTGGACCGTAGTGCTTGAATAAAAGCGCTAATCTTTCATAATTTCAACTATATTAAAAGTTTGGCATTGGTAATTTGATTTGCCTTAGTGTTTATATTTGGAACCTTTAATGTGTTCTTTGTATCTAATATTAAAGTTGCAACCGCCCTCTCTATCTATAAAAAGGTACTATGTTTACTGTTTAGTAAGCTAGTTGCTTTGCCCGTCATAGCTTCAGTCGGAGATGGGGAGGCTCGTAGAAATCATGACAACTTCAAGATCGTAACAAAACGCACTATTTTATTTCCTACGCGGTTTATTGTTATCCCTTATTGGAAAATTATACAAAGGGGATTTTCTTTTGTGAAATTAAATCGGGATTTCTTTACTCTAATTTTTAAAGAATTTATTTCTTCTTTCAGGAAGCTGGTTGTAATACTTTAATAAGTAGGTACTCTGGATACTAACACAAAGTGTTTGGATTAATGACGGGTCGATAGGATCGATAACGGTTTTAGCCGGATAATCTGTCGGAAACGGAAATTTATGGCGATTATGTACCGATTAAGTATCTGCAAGTTATACTGGGTTTCCAGTTCGGTCGTGTATGTTCTTAAGGAAAGGATTAATTAACCAAACGGGCGTACGTTTCATGGGTTAATTAGAAGGACTGAACAGACGTACGCCTTCCATACAAGCACAGGTAAGGAAATACCTACACAGGCGTGCGCCTTGGGTGCAATTTCTCAGGACCTCAGGACTTTCTAGGCATACGCCTAAAAGCAAAGCGGATGATTTTGTGTAATAGCCTACGTCAGTGTTAATATACAGCTATTACGGTGTTTTGCAGACGAGATCGATTAATCATCTACTAAGGCAGAAAAGAAATCTTTATAACGGAAAACTGGTCTGGTAATATGATAGAAAATGTATGTCTTACTCCAGAATGGGTCGGCAGGTAGAAACAACGGCTTTTGATTCTCACTAGGTCGGAATAGAAATCGCGAACGAAAGCAGGAGGACTTCGGCAAAGGAGTAAGTAAGATATTTACGTCAGGACGGAAGCAATAACATGATTCGGCGAGGACTTTAAGAAAGAAGTAAGTCCATAAGGACTTCGGCGGAGAAGTAATTAATATCGCGTCGCGGTTCTGCTTATATAGTCCGCGGTCTAACGTGATTGAATGAGAGAATAGAGGTGACACCTTGGTGGAGTTCTTGTGTCGAGATCTAAAACGATTTCTTAACTACGGAAGAAGGGGAAATAAGGAGTAAGTAAGATATTTACTTCAGGACGGAAGCAATAACATGATTCGGCGAGGACTTTAAGAAAGAATTAAGTCCATAAGGACTTCGGCGGAGAAGTAATTAATATCGCGTCGCGGTTCTGCTTATATAGTCCGCGGTCTAACGTGATTGAATGAGAGAATAGAGGTGACACCTTGGTGGAGTTCTTGTGTCGAGATCTAAAATGATTTCTTAACTACGGAAGAAGGGGAAATAATTATCTAAATGCACCGGAGCATTTTTAATGCAAAGCACTACAGATAGTTAAATAATTAATTTACGGGTTTTTGTAAGGAATTCCGGATCTTTACAAAGTTCCCAAGTGTTTGTCCAATATAAACAGAATTACAAAATGTGCAGTTCAATTTATAAATACTCGACTTCAAAATGGCGTTAGTTGAATCTTTGGCATTAAATAAACATTTAAGAACACTGATATTGGTTTTGAAAATTACTTTGTACTTCTTGTTCTTTTGTAATATGTGAGCTACCTTTATTTTCTGCCGGTTCTTCTGTTAACTGGGTAAATGTTTTTTATTGCGCTCTTGGTTTTTAACTGAAGTGCCGATTATTTTGAAACGGAACCATTTGCTTGTGCAATTTGTTTTATAATGTATATTTCTTTATTAAAATTTGTTTGGTTTAATGGTAATGGAATTGCTCTATGTACTAACGATCTATATGCAGCTAACTTATATGTTTTATGGCGACATACATCGTTTGAAATTGTAATGTCTGTATATGTAGGTTTTCTAAATATTGAGAGCTCAGAATTGTTTTGTGTATTAATTTTTGTTTGAATCTAGAAAAGTAATGGTTCTATTTTGTTCCTTCTCTAGTATAAATTTTATTTTAGGACGTAAATTGTTAATTATTAATTTTAATTACCTATGGGCAGTCGCCATAGGTAATTAATATCTCGATTAATATTAATAATTAACAATTTACAACAGTTTCGCCCACGCTAGCTAATATCTTTATGGATAATTTAGGTCAAATTTTCAAATTAAAATTTTCTGATTAGAATATTAACAATAATATTAACATAGAACAAGTTTATACGTAAAACCTACACATGCAGATATTAAAATTTCAATTGATTCATGCCTCCATAAAACGCATAAGTTAGCTGCATATAGATCATTAGTATATAGAGCAATGGCATTACCATTAAACCAAATAAATTTCAATAAAGAAATATGAATTATTAAACAAATTACACAAACAAATGGTTACATTTCAAATATAAATCAACGCTTAGTTAAAAATCAAGAAAATAAGTACATATCAATTTCATATTTTGGACAAATGTTAGAAAAAGTAACTCACATATTATAAAAGAACAAGTACAATGTAACTTTCAAAACTGTTACCAATGTTCTTAAATGTTTATTCAATATCAAATATTCAACTAACGACATTTTGAAGTAGGATATTTATAAATTGAACTGCACATTCTGTAATTCTGTTTATATTGGACAAACGCTTAGGAACTTTGATATTAGATACAAAGATACAAATATAAACACTCACAGAAATCCAATTATGCCAAACATTTAATAGTAAACAATCACCTAATGACTGCACAAAACAACATATTTTTGTAATAAAACAGACAAATTAAATGTTTTGGAAGCAATCGAAATTCATAAACATAAACAGAAAGTACCTTTAATGAACGAATAGGTTGACCTTGTTTAACTCATATTTAACACATATTTGAAATGTAGAATGAATTTACATCATATTTACTGTTTTACCTTAATGATTTGTTGCCATATACTTGTTTGTTATTTTACTTATATATTTTGTCTTGATAATGATACATGTCACAGTATTGAAACGCGTAGAGAAATAAATAATTATATAAAATAAATTGTGGAATTATACTGCATTTAAAACATTAGTACCATTAAATCGATTAATTGATTGGCTAATGACTAATGTACTGCCCTTAAAGCAAGAAAAAACTTTATTGAACAATGTGAAAATTCATTCATTTTTAGCCCCCACCTGAACGTGTTGGGTAGCGAATATTATTTTTTTCTTTTTTTTTTACAAAAAAAATCTTTTTAAGTCAAAAAGAACTACAGGAATTACCAAACACTTTAGCCCTGTTGTATATACGCTATTTTTTGCATTCATTTTGCTTAGCTAACATTTAACATTCTTTGAAAAATAAAATTCAAGAAGCAGTATACCTTACCACGTTAATACGGTTACAAGTTAAATAGTAATTTTCATATACCAGGTGTGTAAATATGAAACCGGATTGTGCTCATAGATGGCTTTAGTTGTCATTGTAGTAGCGTAAAAGCAATATTGACGCTATTTTATTTCTTTGACTGCTGACAAAGATTTTCAACTCACAACAATACAACTTTTTGATAGTGTCGAGTTTTGTGCCTACAAACTTTGCGGACAACATTAATTTTCTGTTACCATTTAAAAAAAAGTGCTGCAGAACCGCATAGAATGCTTGTCGAAGCTTACGGTGAGCAAGCTTTTGGCAAATCAGGGTGCTTTGAGTGATTTAAAAGTCGTGGTGTTGACGTGAGAAGTGAAGAACGTGGAAGACCACCGAAAAAGTTTGATGGCAGCGAATTGCAAACATTGTTGAATGAGAATGACGCTGAAAACTAATAACAACTCGAGGATGAATTGTATGTATTTAATCTGTCTCCATACATTTCAAAACCACGGAGAGATCCGGAAGATGAGAAATTGGGTTCCACATGAACTAAATGAAAGATAGCAAAAAAACCGGACAACCATTTCCAAAATGATGCTCACGAGGTACAAAAGTCATTTCTCCATCGAATTGTGACAGGTGATCAAAAATGGATATATTTCGAGAATCCGAATCGTAAAAGATCAATGGGCAACTCCAGGCGAACCATCGCCATCGATTGCGTGACCAAATCGCTATGAAAAGAAGACACTGCTCTGTGTGTGGTGGGATCAGAAGGATGTGATCTATTATGAACTGTTAAAACCTGGTGAAACCGTTAATATTAAACGCTATCAACAATAAATGCTCTATTTAAATCGTCTTTTTTATATTATGGTCGTTTTTTACGCAAAGTGATTTTTCTTCATAATAACGTAGCATCGCACATAGCAAAAGCAGTGAAGGAAACGATTGAGGTGTTTATTTTCGAAATATTAGCACATGCGGCTTACTCACCAGACTCTGCTCCGTTACTTATTCGCATCGATTGGGCACGCACTTGCTCAGCAGCGCTTTACTTCTTATGAAAATGTACGAAAATGGCTTAATGACTGGGTTACCACAAAAGAGCAAACGGTTTTTTTTGGCGTGGCATTCACAAATTGCCAGAGAGATGGGAAAAATGTATAGCTAGCGATGGACAACAGTTCGAATAGAATATTTATCATCTTCATACAATAAACTTGTATTATCTGTACAAAATTTCCGGTTTCACACTTACACACCTGGTAAATACAACGTGCCCAAGATAAGGATGAAGAGCATGAGGATCTTGAAATCGGTAAGAGATACGAAGGCGGTTAAATTAGAGAAAAGTTGAATAATTTATTTATGTTCACATGTAGTTTGCGAAAGTTTATTATTGTTTATCACTTCCGAGACTTAAAACAAAATGCGATTTTTGGGTTTTTCTTTTTTCGCAATT
Source organism: Vesta saturnalis (assembly GCA_036346205.1). Taxonomy (NCBI): domain Eukaryota; kingdom Metazoa; phylum Arthropoda; class Insecta; order Coleoptera; family Lampyridae; genus Vesta; species Vesta saturnalis. Next base: position 4,245,019 of record JARFJB010001965.1, on the reverse strand, counting down.
CCTTCATTTATTTTAGAATATTTTTGAAAACCAAAGGTACTCCTTCATTGTCACTTTTTGAATTCCATTAAATGGCGTGTTCAAATTTTTTATTCGACGTTTCGTCTCCGAGAAACCATCATCAACTTTATTTTTTTATATCGCCGCAACCAACGAAACACCCTGTATTCGATAATATTTTTTAGTACGAATTTAACCATGTATTACACATTATGGTTTTGAAGCTAATGTTTAAGAAAAATTCGGATTAATATTAGTATTTGATAATATTTTTTTATGTACAAATTTAACAACTCCAATCTTTTAAACCTATTTTATTAAAGTTAAATAATTGCAATAACTGTTCAAATAGGTTGCCGTTATTTTCTAGACACAGGTAACCTCTCTTTATTGAAGAATTTAAAACACGGTCTTGCATTTCTGGCGAATATGTATTAACAGCTGGAATAACCGATACTAACAACTGCTCTTCATTTTCAAAACTTCCATCATACACTTGATTTTTCAGGTAACCCCACAGAAAAAAATCTAACGGACTTAAATCGGGTGATCGGGCTGGCCAAGCTACTGCACTGTAATTTCCAATCCATTTTCTTGTAAACCGCAATGACAGGTAGTCATGTACATTTCTTGAGTTATGTGCTGGGGCACCATCTTGTTGAAACCAACAGTTGTTCACAAGTGCTAGAGGCAATTCATCCAAGGCATTTTCCAAATCAGTCCTTAGCAAGTTCAGATATCGTTCGGCATTTAAATTGTTGTGGTAAATAAAAGGTCATATTATTCTTCGTTCCAAGATTTTGTTTTGCCCAATAATGTTTGTTACGTCGGTTGAAAAAATTCCATTGTTGGACCAAATTATTTTAAAAGAAAAATTTAGATCTTCGTCACACTTTCTAGTATACCATTCGCAAAAACCTTCTCACCGCTCCTGATCAGCTGCTCTAGGATCCTGACAAACTCGAAATTTATATGGATGAAACTTATTCTTATGTAAAATGAATTGTGCTGTAGAATTAACTATATTAGTCCGATGTTCAATTTGCCTTGTCGATATTTCAGGGTTTTCAACAACGGCTTGTAAAACGGTATTAGCTTTTTCGTCATCAGATTGTTTTTGATGGGATAGAACAGGTTTTGTAACCAAATTCTTTTAAATTAGATTCCAATCGTCTAAAAATGGATTTACCAGGTTGCCTTCGTTCAGGATATTTATGCAAATACATCAGCTCAGACGCTCAGTAACTACACAATTTCTGTGGGACAAGATGTAGCATGTCAACATATCGAACTTTTCTTCGTTTGTAAAATTTCGTCTTTCCATAGATACACTTATTGATTAATTATAGTTATAAATTAACTAAACAAAACCAAAAAAACAACCCACAAGTAATGCTAATAAAAACAATTTAAAATACGTACAATTCAAATAACAACGATCTCAACGCAATAAAACTAAGTTAAACAGTTTTCAACAAAATGTTAAACAAGCGTTATTTTATCAAAGCCTTCTAATATTAACTGATATCATATGAAAAATGTAAAAATGAAAATCCGAATTTTTCAGCTTCAAAACCATAATGTGTAATACATGGTTAAATTCGTAATAAAATATACTATCGAATACAGGGTGTTTCGTTGGTTACGGCGATATAAAAAAAAAGTTTGATGATGGTTTCTCGGAGACGAAACGTCGAATAAAAAATTTGAAAACGCCATCTAATAGAAAGTGGCAATGAAGAAGTATCTTTGGTTTTTAAAAATCTGTTAAAATAAATGAAGGAATTACGGAAAAAGAAAAACCCAAAAATCGCATTTTGTTTTAAATCTCGGAAACGATAAGCAATAATGAACATTTGCAAACTACATGTGAACATGCTCTAAATTATACAACTTTTCTCTAATTTAACCGCCTTCGTATCTCTTACCGTTTTCAAAATCCCCATGCTGTTCATCCTTCTCTTGGGCACGCTGTATAAATGTAATGAGCAACATGTAAGAAATTGCTCAAATGAAATTGTTTTATTAGCATATTTTTACTCAACTCTAAAAATATTTGTGCATCTGACATTTCGCCGTAGTATTCAATCTAGAAGGCGATGACGTGAATCAGAAATTAATGATAAAAATAACTAATTTTATGGTTTTTATAGAGTATTAGAGACCGCATTTCAGGTTGCAGATATGGGGAGTAGCTGATGCATCTAATTGCAACGAATTAATGCAGTTAGTGACTAATAATGTTCAAAACTTAATGTGAAAGATACCAGAACCTGAGCCAAAACTCAAAAAGATACTAAAACCCCTTTAATTCTAAAAACGTAGAAAATAGTTAAACTTATGTTGAATTATTTAATAAGTAAAAAGTACTTACGTTCGTGTTTTGTTCAGTATAAAGATGATGAATCCATGTGATTGAAAAAATTACATTAGGAGAATTGCCACAAACATTAGCTACATTTTTCCCTATGGGCTGATTCTGAAGCAAGTGTAGAACGTGTAAAGGTGAGTGGAAATCAATCGTAGTTTCTGACAGTTGTTTAAGCTCCCTCAATAGCAAAAGAATATTACTGAACATATTTCTCGACAAAGTGAAGAAGCAAACGTTTCTAAACCTTGATCATAGTTTCAAATACTTTCACGCATAGTTCGTTGTTATTTCGTGCCAAATTTTGTTTACTGTACTTCTAATCCCCTCAGGGTGAAAAGTAACACTTTAATCCGTTAAACGGAAGACTATTCGCGTTCATTTTATTCGTAGAATGCAAAATAGTGTTTTTTTATATAAAATGTGTTTTTAGTTTCAAAGAAAAAAAATTCACAGACGAATCTACAAAAACGCTCTGTATGACATTATTGTCCGATTTTCCGTTTAGAAAGGTCTAAAATACCGGTAAAACTCTTAATACGAACTTCTATGGCTACAACCAGCACTGTGGATTATTGACTTTGGACACCTAACAATTTGCTTTGATGGGTGTCACAGAGTCATGTTAGTAGTACCTGACAAATCTTTTAACTTCAAATTTTGAACTCAGTGTTGCAAACTTATTTGATGCTATTTTAATAGATATACTTAAGGTCTATCATTGGTTGTTACATTAAAAGTTAATACAGGCACTTTCATACGATGTTTAATTTTTTCTATTTTCCTCTTTTCCATTTCTTTACGTTTGTTCAATTTTTAATAAAACGCTTCACAATACACGACTATTTTTACGCAACACCTGTCTGCGGCTAATTTAAAATATACCCCTACCGATCTCTCAACTTACGTTTGGAAACATGGTAAATGTTTGGAAGTTGGCTTCCTCAAGTGTACATGGCTAACCACATCAACGTTATTTTCGGAATATGCCAGCGAAGTTCCTATCTAGATAAAAGGGTATATGCACGTATTAAATTTGCTTAATCGGTACCAATGAAGTTATTGGTTTATAATTTTTATTTCAAAATGGGATAACAAAATATAATTTAATTTATCTGACGAAGCTCTATCGATCTATGATGAAGTTTGATAACGTTTGGGCGGCGGGGCTTTCGTGAGGTTATCTTCCTTCTCAAATTTACATCGCTAATAAGTTTAATTTGAGTAGTGTAGTCCATGTAATGGTCATTTTAGAAATGTGCTAACGAAGATCTATTGATTAAGGAACTTTCGATTAAGGTTTGTGAATTCTGGGAGATTGGGGGACTTTCGTGAAGTTAGCTCTTGTCAAATTTCTATGGCCAGTGGCGTCAACTTGAGTAGCATGCTAACCACAACATCATTTTCGTACTGTGTTAACCAAGATCTATCGATTAAGGTACTTCCGGTCAGGTTTGTACACGGCTTCAGGATTATCGACTCCTAAATTTTCTCCTTCCTCACCTTTGCTTAGAGAGATGTGCAAACGGATAGTCAAAGTGTGCCAAAATGTGCTCTATTGTCATTAGACTTTAAAAATCGTGTTAATTTGTTGAGTGTATGAACGGTGTCTTTTGAAAGACATCCTCATATGTTTTTTAGTGGTTGTGCCACTAGCAAATAAGCATAATTAGGCTTCGGATCTTCGGTAAACTGTAATTTAGACACGAATCCAATAATCTAATCAGTTTTGGAGTCGTATTGGATTTTTGATGTTATTCCTGTGGTGTCTTCGTTGATCCTTATGCATAGATCTCTTTCGTGGCCGCTGATGGAAGTACAGATGTCGAGTTTACCTGTAATCTGTCATGTCAATCGTCCATCAATTATACAGTACGTCCCCGGATTGAGCTTAACCTTTTCTCCATAAGGTGCCTACATCACACAAACTCCTTAAAGCCGGTCTCTGACACCAAAAAAGAGAATTTCTATAAATTTTTAAAACGTTAGACCATTCTTTTTTTTTTGGTAATAGATTAAAGTCACCCTTCGTCTTTATAATTTTATTTCTTTCTATGAAATTAAAAAATTAAAATGTTGTTTTTTTGGTTTGAAAACAAAAATATATTCTAAAACAATGCATATAACTCGAAAAACCACACAACTCATAAATACATATTATAAGTAAAACATGAATGTCTATTTTTATACTCAAATAGAAACTGAAACTATTCAGCTAAATTTTCATCAAGATTTTCTAAGCATTGTGTACATATGCATTTGATGTGTTCCAGACACATATTTATTGCACTTTCGCACGAATATTGTGTTTTTCTGTTTTTCTTACTATAACAGAAATAGCGACGACCATATGTGATTGGTTTTGGAGTATTTTCAATTGTAATACCACAAATTTCTCTGAGCCTCAGTTTGCTACCTCTAGGAATGTTTTCTTCTTATATGCCCATCAAGCAGTTCCATGGTCCGATTTTTGAAAAATAATCTTCTAGGTGTCATAGTATCTAAATTCTTATTTTTGAAGATAATATAGGAATTAATTACCGCAACATTCAATAAGGTATAAAAAAGGACCATGGGCTTCTATCATCTTATCAACAATATCATCACCCAATTTTGTTGAATTATAGTCAATTATGATATCGGGTTTTTCAGTATTAGGATCTATTGCATCATCAGAATGCATTGTTGACATACCAATGACATTTTTTCTGGGCTTCGGACTATAGGAAACTAAAGTACAATTCTGCTGAATAGCGAACATATTTGTCTTTTCTGGACGTTTATGATGAAACTCAGTTGGAATCTCTGGTTTATGGTTTCGCGTTGCGCGTATAATTTTCAGTTCAATTTATGGTCATTTAGTAAGGTATCAGCAACCAGTTTATTTGTGAGAAAATTATCCATCGTAACGTTTCTCTTCGTACCGCTAGTTGGTTTGCACATTCTGGGTAATAATGCAGCATTTGAAGTATCCAATTTATATGGTCCTGGATGTTGCTTACCAACGTAAACTTCCAAATTTCCGCAATAAAACATTTTTGCATCTACAAGTGCATACAACTTCATGGCATATTTATTTGGTTTTCTAGGCATGTATATTCTGAAAGGGCATTTCCCTCTAAAAGAAGGTAACATTTCATCAACGGTACAGTATTCAGAAAGGGAAAAATTTTGGAACTAGGTTCAGTTTACAATTTGGAAGACCTCTCGAAATGCAGCCAATTTTTTTTACGTTCCTCCCTTGTGTGTTTGTCGTCAAATCTAATATGACCCAACAAAAATTGAAATCTCGCCAAAGACATCGTCAGGCGGTATATTTCCAACGATGTACCATTTGTGCGAAACAAATCTGCAGTATTTCGGTGATTATCCTTATTTACGCCAGTCATATATAACAGTCCAATAAATGCCTTTATTTCCAAAACGTTGGTTTTCCGGGCCGTATTATTTTCAGGTTTATACCTCTTCATCTCGATATAAATATTAGTATTTTGGACAATAATTGCGAGTCCAGTTTCTGATTTCAAACAAGGTTTTGAGCTCGCGTTCTTATTGCTCTGGTTGCAGCATGTTTTTCCACCTTGTACCGTGTTTTGATACAAATGAGGGTACCCGAACTGTGGTTTGGTTATCTATTATTTGCTGTTGCTGTCTAATTATATTATCGGAATCTGCGTCAAATTCCTGCTCACTATCATTGTTAATATCTTGAATTTCAAGGTCGTTATCTTCTACACTTCCTTCTGTTCTACAGTCGTCAAATGGTGGAAAGTCATCTGGCTCAACTTCTTCATATAACTGAAGAAGCCTTGATTGCTTGTTTTCGCAGCTCATGTGGCACTTTTCTAAAACAAGGAATAAAACTAAATAAAAATAATAATTAACATAGCCATGAATTCAGTTTTACAATGTATATGAAAAATAAAGCAAAACAGGAGACTTTTTAAAAATATAATAATCTTAACCTACCTTTAAAAAAATAACAATTTACTTAAGATCGGTCTGTGGTTTCAAAATCTGTTGCACCGCAAAAACTATCCGCTCAAGTTAAACACCAAACCAGCGCTAAATCGATAACCTTAAAATAGGAAGCTATCGAGAATGACAACGTTCTGTTCGGCCAATTCTGTTGAATAGTTTATACGCTCGGTCAGAGAGACTGGACCTTAAGGAGGAAAGGTTAAAGGAGAAAAAAATTTTGTATTTTTGATTTCTCAGAAAAAGTCACTCTTGATGATTTGCTCTACTTCATTTCAAACCCCCAAAACATAAATTACTTGCGCGTCCTTTTTCTGCACAAATCTCAATTGGAACTCTTCATCATTTTCTAGTTGTTCACGATAAACAATTTGCTTAAACGTCCACATAGATAGTTAATGAATATTAAAGTAGTGGTCCCAATATTGATCCCTGGGGAACTCCCACAGTTAGTAAACGAGAATTGGACGGTTTTACCATTTACTGTTACGACTTGGCGTCTGTTTTATAAGTAAGAGTCAATTAATTTGCAACTAACAGTGTCAAAATTATACATTTGTCTTAATTTCTGAACTAAAATCTCATGTGACACACTATCAAAAGCTCGAGCAAAATCTAAGAACAAAGTCATAGAAAATTCGCCTTTTTCAAAACTATCTAAGATGTAGTTAATAAAGGGTTCTACTGCATCTGAATTATTTTGTCCTTTGCGAAATCCAAATTGGTGTTTAAAAAATAATGTATTAAATTCAAAGAAACGTATTATTTGATTATATCATTTGATTTTAGAAATAATTGGTAATATTGATATGGGCCTATAGTTTTTAGGATCGTTAAATCTCTTTTTTTATGAAGTGAAAAAACTGGGACTATCTTATGCTTATCAAGGAAAACACCGCATTCAAACGATAACTTGCATGATTTAGTAAGAAATTTTACTAACATACTGCTGTTTAATGTAACCACTTCAGAGGAAATCTCTTGTATTTCTTTTTTTGAAAGATTAAAAAAAAATGTATCCATTGGTTTTTATGTATTTTAAAACTTTACCATAAATTATATTAATAGTCGATCGAAAAAACTCTTAAAATTTTTTTTTTTGACTTATAATAAACAATTTAAAATTGATAAAATTTTAAAAAGAATCACGCGACTACAAACGCGCCACGATTGGTCAGCATGTTTGTGACGTCATAATGTTAAATTAATTCTCAATAGTACAGTGTCAACGGCTTCTACATGTAAATTGACTCAAAATATCCGAAATTTAGGGCAAAAAAATTATTTATAATAGCTACTTTTGTTTAGTCATGTGTGATAAAGTTTACGGTTAGGTTGACAACTAAACTTGTGCGGTACTACATCAACTTTAATTTTTGCTCTACTTCCCATTGTAGTATAGTAAATATAATTCTCCATGTCTTCTTTCAGCTAAAAAACATCAAATCATAATTATTTAAATAACTACGGAAGAACCACCATTATGTACAGTAAAATTTCAATTTCGTATAGTACATAACCTAGCGCGTGATTAAAATATAAAATTCTAAATTAAACCGAAACGATTCAATAACCGTGTACAAATTTATTATTCAATCGTTTTAAATTATTCATAGAAATTTTTTTGATGCTATGATCTGGAGTTTAGTTAAAAAAATTTATTATCGAATTCTATTTATTCAATTTATACGTTTACATAATAATTATTAATTACTATATTATTATTAAATACTTACATCAAAATGATCTTCACAGCAACAAAAATTTGATGTTGTTTTGGGATTAGGTCGTCGCACTGCTTGAAATCATTTATTTGTAGAACATTTAAAAACATTTTTTGTGGACTTGTTTATGTAGTATTCGTACATAATGGTACGAAGGAAGCACGATGACTTTTAAGGTTTGACATTTTTGATATATTAATCAATATATTGGCGATTTAATCGATTAAAAGTCAAAACACTGTATCAACTGTATGCTACGATGAGTAAAAATAAACATTGTGACGTCACACGCGCTCTGGTTTGTTCGGGAACTTTTGGCGTGTTTGCGGTACTGGGTTCAAAAATGTATTTTTAATGTAATATAACTTTTGAATTAGAGCGAAAAAAAAACTAAAAATAGTTTTGTTTAAAACGTATATATGATCTTTCCATTTATTAAAAAAAATTTTTTTTTTCAAAAACCGTATTTCTGATATGCAAAGTAACTATTTTGATTCATTTTTGTTACAATATCAACAGTATTTTGTAGATTAAAATTTTTAACAGAAACTTTTAGAGACTTATTTGATGAAGGAACAAAATAATGATTAATGTTCTCTGCACCAATTAATGACTGTTCGGGGATAGAAACACTCTTAAAACTATTGATAATTCTCCGCGCAGCTTTTATTTTGTTGCTGGAATTTAAAATTATGTTGTCGTAAGCTGTGTTTAGATAGTTTGATGGTGTTTTTGTACTTACAGCGAAAAGTATTTCGCAAGAAATTTTATTTCATTCGTTTTGTTAACGCGGTATAAAATATTAATGTACTGCATTTGATCACGTAGTCTTTTTAAATCGTCGCAAAACCAATTAATGTTAAAACAAACACGAGAAATTGTTTTTACAGAAAACGCTACCAAAAATGCATTTATTGAAAAACAATTCAAATTTTACAGTAAAGTTTAAATTATTGTCATATAGAAAACTGCAACTGTTAATTGTAAACAAATGCAGCCTTTTAAAGCGATAGGTCAGTCTATATTTTTAGTTAAATTTGTATTAGTAATCCGGCGGTGATTATATGTGAGAGTAAGATATTGCCCTGAGTGATCATGTACAATCGATTCAAAATTATTATGACCGAAATTAATAAATGAATTGTCAAATTTGTTGTTCAAGGAATGATTGCCATAAAAAGAACAGAAGAGTTTTGGTGTGGAACATGGACCCACATGGTTAAGGTTATAGAACAGCACTTGATGAGATCAATAAAAATACAAGGAGGTTTAATACAAGGGCGAGGTTTTAAGAAGCTACGCTAGCACGGTGGATTACTAGTATGGCGTCATGAAGTTCTGTATTAAATATGCTTGAAGAATTTTCAGGTATCAAGTCTTGCTCGTCAGAACAACATGTTGAACTCCGACATTCCCGTCAACAACGCGATGAGAAGGACTTCAACAAGTTTATATGTTTCTATCCTCAAGTTCTGCTACATGATACCGTTAACTGTGATAAGGCACAATCTGTAGGCGAAAGAATATTAAATGAAAATTATTATGGAATACAGAGAAATTAGGTGTTTGAAAAAAAAACAAGTAGTTACATTTGCACAAATAAATAACACAATTACTATTAATAAACTCTTTCAATTTTTAAAGATGATCAATTAAGAAGTCGTACAAAATCGCAACTATTAAAAGAATTTGATTCGATCTCCCTATCAGAGCATCACGCGTCTAAGAAAACTGTATATGTTTTAGATGGTGGCCTACTTTTACATAAAGTAGTCTGGGAAAAGCCTATAGGGAGATATGTATATAATACGTAAATTACGCAATACTTTGTTATGGTACAAACTGCGTTGTCGTTTTTTATACATATGACGAAACACATTTTTCGATTAAAGGTCAACTGCACAAATTACGTTCAAAATAAAGCCATGTCTTTGATTTTATTCAGATACTGCAATTCTTTGCACACAGGAAGAATTTTTAAGAAATAGTGAAAATAAAAAAAAACATTGCCCTGCTTTAAGAACTTTTTTCGTGAAAAAGGAATAACCGTTTATCAGGCTAAAAGAGATGCAGATGTCTTAGTTTGCTTGACAGCTGTAGAGCTATGCTCTAAACATTAGTGTGTGACCCTTGTTCCGGAGGATACTGATATAATGGTTTTGGCACTACACTACTGTAACCAAAACAACTTGTGTTTGCTTCGTCCTGGCAAAACTGGAACAAATAATAGATTTACAAATATATCGAAATTACAAAATTGCCTCGGTCCAGTTAAAGACAAAATTTTGTTTTTGCATGCTGTTTCGGGATGCGACACAACATCGTCTCTGTGTAACAAAAGCATGAAAGCATGCTTGTCTATTTTAAAGAAGATTGTTCGAAGCGCTAAACTTAATTTTATACCAGACATTTTTGAAGCCGGCGTCGAGTTTCTACTAAAATTATATAATGCCAAAAAAAGCCAGAAGTTTAAACGAACTTCATGCATAATAGAATAACTTCAACGCAGGGACTCTTAGGCCAGTTTAATCTAGCCGCGTTGCCTCCTACCGAAAAATAAAGACAAAACAAGAAGTACAACCTCCAGATGTACTGAAACAAGTTTTTTGTAACTGCAATAACTGACAATAATAATTGCACAAGTACATTAATAAATCAAATAACAAAAAAAAAAACAATGAAAGGGTTAAATATATAACAAAACACCATTAAATCAGGTTAAAGTGCGTACAAAATTATAACATTAAGAGAAAAATAAATTTTAGTTACACATAAACACAACAAAAAAAAACAATGTAGTCACACCCACAATTGTGTCATAATCAGAATAAAAATCCTAATACCAAACATGTGGCTCTTTAAAACCAATTATGCTGGTCTTTAAGTAAATAAGCACATAAAACAATAAGGCAAATTACGGTACATATAAAATACAACAACAGTAAAATTGCACAGGTGATAACAAGGGAAAGACAAGGACAAAAGAAAATAGACAAGGAATTTACACGTACACAATTGTTTAGTGACTACTAAAGCACGAAATACATACGAAAAGTTACAATAAATTACATATAGAGAGAAATTAGGAAAACAATTCTACTTAAAACACTGACATAAAGAAAAATTCATTAAACAAAGCCTTACAGAGGTAATTTGTAAATAAATCATAACATCGTTACCGATGTACAAGTTTCAGGGTGTTAGAAAAATACAGTGCCCCTTTCTCAGGTTACACATTTATCTATACAACAATAAAAACAATAAAAATAAAATTCGAGGTGTTTAATGTCATCTGGACCCGGGAGTATGTACCCACTTGGCAGTTGCCTCTTACAATTAATAACCAAGTGGTATCCTGTACCCGTTCGCCCACGACCATCTCACCACAAATATAAATATAAACAACAAACAACAATGCTAATTCACACAAATACCAGAGTGAGGAAGCTCTGTACTGTCTTTTATTTTAGCAGATTTCAGCTTAATGAGCCTGCGTGCGAATAAGGCAATGCTCGATTTTTAATACGTTATATAGGCTTGTAGAATTATTTGCTGCCAACCTTAATTTATGTAAAAATACCTACTTACACTTGAATATATATTCCTTTAATTGATCACAGACACAAATCGTTAACATACGCGGTTTAACTTCAAAAAGCGTGACTGTTATTTATAGATTAATATTTGTAAAACACATTAAAACCAACACCCGAAAGAAAAGACAGATTAGCGTTGGCTAATTCAAAAGAAAATCTACACGCAATGAAGGTATTTAATTTCAAACTAACTATGTTTACTCCATTAATCAACCTCCTTTTTTCAAAAGTAATAAAAAAAAACATTTTTATGTTGGAACAGTTTCATATTAATTATTGAACGACATCTTAATTTTAAAAATATGTATTCGTCCGTAACAAGCGCTACATTTAGGTCTCAAGTTTCAACGTATCAAAAAAAGACGTCTTTGATTGCAGTGTGTACCTACGTAATTACTTACTAAACTAGTGACATTTTTACATCAAGAATGTGCGCTTAAGAATTTCCAATGTCCGTTCAGTAAAGCAGCTTTTAAGCGTACACCTGCTAGTTAGACCTCAAACATATGTTTTTCAACCCTTAGCCAAATATTAGTTACACAAATAAAATATCCCGAAGACCATGGTCAAATAACGACTTAATATTTAATAAAATATGTTAAACACGTTTAATTAACTTTTCTATCGCGGTAACAATTGCGATTTAAAAAATGTTTGTTCCAATAATAAAATTTTCGCGGTCCGCTACCTACAAGTGCGTGTGAAAGGAATTGTTCTTGTAAAACGTTTGGCATTAGGTGTTCCACCGAAGTGTGGCCATTGTTGTGGAATTACTTGTACTAATGCTATTTTTGAAGTGGAGGATGAATAAATAACAGAATATGTTACTTAAGTTAGTTTCAACTCAAAATTTTAATTTATTTTTAACGTACCAACTTTTTTATTTTTACAGTAACAATTTTATTTGTTTAACGAAAAGATGCGTCTTTTCTAAAAATTTGGTATCTACATAATCTTTGTTAAGTACATAAAAAAACTTATTCTATAAAAATTTAAAATACAAGATGGCGGACATTTTTTTTGTATTTGCCATAGTGGGATCGAATGAGACTTTTAGCATGTTAATTTGGAGGCTGTTCCCTACACATTAAAAAAGAAAATAGCTTGTCTCAACTCGATGGACCGCATCCAATGTTCCGTAACGCAAATCACATTATGCTTTGAAGCATTCAAATAAGCTTCAACTTCAGAAATTTTGTTACGTAGACCTTTATATGAAAAATAGAAAATTTGTTAAATGTTAAGAATTTACCGTTTATTTCGAACGATATATAAAAAAAACCATTGACAATTACTCCTACGGGCCACAAGTTAGGATCAATTGCAATTTCTTTTTCATTGGAGTCTAACATTACTTTAAAAGATTCGTATTCGTCAGGATGATTCAAATTAATTTTAATAGATGTTGCCGATTTTATATTTTTAGATTTTAAGTAACTGGCTAAAGTTTCTTCGGTACAATTAATGTCAACACCTCGTATATTCAGATGGCGCAATTTTTGAGTAGTCTTTTAAGGAGCTCCCTGTGCAATAACCTTGAATTCCTGAAGGTTTCTTCTTATTCACAGTTGTCCATTCGGATTCCTGAACATCTGTAACTTTATTTTTTTCTGTTAAAGTGATGGCAGACAGTAGCTGCAGACCTTGTTATTGTCGGAGCTTACTGATGGAGTAACTCCATTATTGTATTTATTTAATTTTAGAAACTTATTTTCATTGTCAATTTCCTCGGAAATATTTACATTCTTTATCGTTTCCAACAACGAATGCAGAAGCGATAGTCTCATCACCTTGGGATTTGTTTCTATGAATGCTTTTTAATGTACTTACAGGTTTACAGTTATTTTCGACATTTTTAGATTTTAAATTGTTTAATTCGCTTATTTAAACCATTTTATCCTCTAATAAAATAAAATAAAAAATTTCAGGCCTTTTATAACCATGTCTTTTTCCACAATAATAGCTTTTAGCAGATTTCTAGTCGGAAATTCATCCATATTAGAATGGACTTCACATGCTTTATGTATTATTGTATTTTGTGCAGGAATTACTTTAGATCAGGGATTCCCAAACTATTTTGGGCCAGAGACCCCTTGTCCAAAATGAACTGATACCTCAGACGCCATAGCCAAATTACTATAAAAATCCTATCTCTAGTTTTTTTCCTATTGATACAAAATACGTACCAGTTTAAAAACTTTGCGGTTAGTTAAGTGAGTAAACTTGGCATCATTTTCTGATCAAAATTTAACAAAATAAATAGAAATAAAATTTAGTAAATGTCAAGTGTAATTAATAATTATTAATACATATTACGTAAAAATACTTAAGTAGGTAATTATTTTTTGAAAAAAACATTAAAATCGCAAAGTAAAGATCGAAAAAATAAAAAATTCAGTGTGATGGATGAACCTGGTGACTTTCTACCAATCTAGCTAAATCTGGTTCAATATTGGTGAGTTGCAGCCTTAAATCACCGCGTTTGTTAATTTTCAAACGGTTTTTTTGTTTTGTCAAAATGTTTGTAACCACACTGAAGCCTTTTTCGACTAGGTATGATGATGGAAAAGCGATAAGGTATTTTTCAGCAATGTTGCACAATGCTGGATACTGTTTTTCAATGTTGCGCTGCAACCAGAACTTCTGATAGTCTTGGTTGAACTTTTGCTTAAACTTCTCGTCTGTGCTAATGGTGATCAACTCTTCTTGCATTATCACATTGGCTTGTTCCATGGCTGTGATATTGTACGGATTTATTATCCATTGAGGAATTTGTAAATTTAAGAGATCCTCAAACCTCTTAGTAAAATCCTCGTGTAATGCGTCCAAGTGAGTGACATATGGTAAAATAACATTGAAATTTCTGGTAATTTTGACAAATGCGGAAACTGTGAATATTCTTTTCTGCTTAAATTTTGTTTATAAAGGATAAGTTTACCCACAAAGGCCGATATTATTGATTTTGTTTTAATCAAGTTGAGATCGTCACCCTGCAGCTGCAAATTAACTTTGTTAAACATACCAATGATATCAGTCAAGTAATAAATATCGGTTTTACAATTGTTCAGATTTTCTTTCAAATTTGGATCTTTTTCTTGTAAAAACTCCAACACAGATTCAAAAATAGCTGAAAATCTTGCTAAGCAAGAGCCTCTTGATAGCCAGCAAACTTCAGTGTGCAGAAGTAACCGAGTAAAGGCTTCGTCGTTTTCCTCACATAGCTGAGAAAATAACCGAAAGTTCAAAGAATTGCTTCGAATCTTGTTCACAGCATTTATAACATATTTTAAAAACTAGTGCAATCTAGGACTCAGATTCTTTGCTACTAATTGCTGTCTGTGAATCACGCAGTGAATTACCAGTACCTCAGGCAGTTGGCGCTTTAAGTGACCTATAAAACCACAATCACCACCAACCATACATGGTGCACCATCAGTCGCAACAGAAACAATGTTATTCCATTTAATAGCTTTGTCGGTAAAAAAACGTTCCACAGTCTAAAAAATAGATTCTCCTCTGGTATCAGTCTCTAAATAGGTAGCAAAAAGCAGTTCTTGGCACATATTTTCATCTTTAATGTATCGAACATATCCTAACAACAGAGCTTCATTGCCGGGTAATGTAGACTCGTCCAACTGGAGAGAGAATCTGTTGGTCTGGAAGAAATTGCAATAAAATGTTTTCACGTCGCGACCCATCTCTTCTATTCGTCTCTGAACGGTGTTATTGCTCAAAGGAATTCTCTTTATAATATCATGTGCGGGCTTGTGCAATACATTGTTGAGGACCTCCGCAATGGCTGGTAAAATAAGCGGCTCTCCAATTGTGCGGGGTTTCCCCGACTTCGCTGTTAGTAAACATATATTATAGGACGCTGGCCTTTACTCTAGTTTTTCTTTAAGTGCTTGAAAGAATGACAAGGGCTTACTTTTCTTGTCAGCATGTACTCTTGATAAGTGGTCCTCCATTTTTGAAGACTTTATGGCATCGTTACTGAATACTTTTTCACATATGAGACACATCGGTAAGTGTTGGTTTGATAGAGATGGAATAAATCCCAACTTCAAGTAGTCCTTGTCTGCATTTTTTTTCGTGTCTGCCATCATAAAACTCGCAGTAAACCTGTAAATAAAAAAAGATGCGCATTCGTCCAACTTCAAGTCTCTTAAGCGCGGCATGTCAGTGGCGTCGCCACCAAAAGCGCGTTCCATTTGTTATCATTTATTACACTAATTAATTATTTATTTCTGTTATTAATTTACATACTTACTTGTTAATTTAACTTTATTACAATTATTGCAACAAAACGACAGTGAACCATTTTGTGTCCTATGTGAATTTTAAAGCTCATAATACTCAAATTTATTAGACAAATATGTATAAACAACAAATACTTTCACAATACGTAGTAAAATAAATAAGTAGTTTTGCGGCGCATGTAATGCTAATGCCATGTGCTTAAATTCTCATTAAAGAAATCCTAATAGTTGAGATTCCTTAGTATCATTAACAACAGATTAGCAAATATTCAAAAATGTTTTTATTAGTTAGTTCGTTTTCAACTGTGATTTAAAAGCGAGTGTAGAAATATGAGTTCTACATTGGGAAAAAGTGGTCAAGTAATAAGTGGTCAACCGCGTGAGGTGATATATAATGTGTACAGTTATTTAAAAAACTTACACCCCACATATACCTTGAAACAATTACAAGAAACCGTGTCTGAAGCAACAAAAGTGTCTGTTAGATCAGTGGCATGTATAATTAAAGAGGATGAAGGTCCAACAGAAGAGGGAAAACCAAGATTTTCAACTCCAGGCAAGAAACGCCCTCGTCCGTCTCCTGTGACCGACTTGGAAGATTTCGAAAAGAGCCTTTTTCGCAATATAGTTTATAATTTTCACAAGACCGAGGGTGCACGGGTGACAATTCCTGCTCTACGCGAGAAACTCCACAATGAGACTTAGGTTGGCACGGTGGTGCTACATCTTTACGTGTTATATTAAAAGACCTGGGATTTCAATGGCATCGAACTGAGAATAATAGAAAACTACTAACAAATAAATAAAATATTTTAAAATTTCTTGTGGTTTGGTGACGAATAATTGAAAACGCGACACCGATGCCGCTGGTAATGCTTTCAGTCGCTATTGCGTTAACGAGTGAGGCCGAATGCCCGAACATCCATGCGCGACACGAGGCATTCTTTGGCCGCGCGGACTTTAGGTACTGGATGTTTTTCAGGTATGCTCACGAACTTACTAATTGATAAACTTGGATAGTATAGAAAATTTGTATTAGGTACCAATCATCGTAGAAAACGAAAACAAAGAAAATTGAACAATTATAATTTTAGGTAATAACTTTTCTAAAGTAATTTCAAAAAATACTTAGAAAAATATTAAAACGTTTTTTGGTACTTACCCTGTTACTTTTTCATAAACTGCAGAAATGTATGGTTAAGCTATTAACGCGCGTAGGTAATTAAGCACTTTGTAAATTCTTTTTCAATCAATTTATTTTAATTCACTTTATTTAACTGTGTAAGCACTTTGTAATCTCTTAAAATAAATTGGTAGATCAAAACGGAAATGAACTTTCAACCTAAGTGCAAGCTTGTTATATAGTAAAATATCAGGAGCATGTTTGGACTCCTGAAAATTGGCTGCTAACTTAACACCGGTCACTAAGAAGGGGTAGGAATTGTTTGACCAAAATTGACATAAACGTTTAACTACTTAAAGGTAGCGATTGATTAAAATTTCATTCATATGCTTCAAGTGGTAATGGCTTATCTGACAGTTTGTTCAGTTTTTTCGCACAATTTTGTCAGGTGTATGTTGTGCGAGATTGTGTTTAGTTCTTTGTTTTCGCTTGTGATTGTTTGCTTTGAGGGTGTGATCATGCCTAGAGTGCGCCAACGTGGAAATTACCGCCAATTAAACGAATTCGACAGATGTCGTATTGTTGGTTTGCGCGAAGGTGGTTTTTCGTTTAGAGAAATCGCAATTCGCCTTAACCGGAACCAAACCACCATCATGCGCTACTATCAGGCATGGACTAGTGAGAATCAGGAACGCCGCACAAGAGGAACCAGGGGGCGAAGAAGAACAAATGAGGTACAGGACCGCAATCTTCAACTTATGGCAACAAGAGAATGATTCTCAAGTACCAGATCAATTGCCGATCAATGGTTAGCTAACGAAGGTCATCCTGTAACCCTTCGAACGGTTTACCGCATAATCAGAGCTTTCAGCTTACAATCCTATCGGCCACATCTTGTGTTACCACTAACGGCTCAACATCGACGGCAACGTTTGAAATGGTGTAGGTTATTGCGACTGCACTGGAACCAAGAGTGACAAGTTTAATCAATTTTTTTAAGTTTTTGTAAAAAATATTCAACGTAATCGCAAAGATCGCAACCACAATTCCTTTATTTTTTCACACTACTTTTCCAATTTGTTTAACTTTAAATCTAGAATTACTACTACTAGATAATTTAGTATACAGGATTAATTTTTATGACTGCCTCTTCTAGCATGGTTTGTAATGTCTTTGTTGTGATTTATTTCCACCAATAGATCCTCACGTCAATGAGAAACCCTTGATGTAATTTTTCCTAAATTATGTTTACTTCAGCCTCTTCTAGAGTGCTTGTTATAACTACATTTTAAGCTGCTTCTGACACTAGATGTGCACTGTATGTATGTATGTGTGCGTGTATACAGGCTGTATCGTAAAAAACGCCCCAAGCTGTAACTCCGTTATTTTTTGGCGGATTTTAAAAATTAAAAAAAAAACAAATGAATGGTTTGATATACTCTACAAGATGTCACCAACTTATTGTACACAATTTTTTTCTGAATTCAACAGAATTAACATAACTTAATATTTATTCAACAATTTCTGGAAAAAATAAAAAATTAAATAATTAAGTAATCCGTAATTATTAACAAATGACATTTAAATAACTAGTGAAATCTGCATCACAAATATTGTTCAAATTGTCTGCCGCCTTGACGAATACACAGCTCGCACCTTCTAATCACTCCATAAGTAGCATTCATTATAACATTTGGAGGTATTTCTCGACAAACCTTGATTATTCTTCTTCTGAGGTAGTTTTCATTCTGGGGCTGGTTTAAATAGACTTGGTCCTTAAGGTAACATCAAAACCAAAAGTCAAGTGGCGTGAGGTCAGGGGAACGAGCAGGCCACCGAATAGGTCCATTTGTCCCAATCAGCCTTGCGTCAAATATGTTATTTAACCAATTTAAATTCACATGTGCATTATGTGGAAGAGCCCCATCTTGTTGAAAATAAATTCTATTGAGTTTAGCAAGGGGTAGTCCATTTTGCTAAAGGCAAGTCTTCATGTGTGAAAGTGAATGCGAAACAAAAAGCGACTTATAAAATTATGTCAAATCGTATGCAAATGTTAAATAAATATTACGTTATGTTATACTGTTGAATTCAGAAAAAAGAGTGCGCCAACGTGAAAATTACCGTCAATTAAGCGAAGCTGGTTTTTAGTTTAGATAAATCGCTAGTCGCCTTAACCGGAACCAAACCACCATCATGCGCTGCTATCAGGCGTGGACCAGGAAGAGTCGGGAACGCCACAGAATAGGAACCCGGGGCCGAAGAAGAACAAATGAGGTGCAGGACCGCCATCTTCAACTTATGGCAACAAAAGACCGATTCTCAAGTACCAGATCAATTGCCGATCAATGGTTAGCTAACGAAGGTCGTCCTGTAACCCTTCGAACGGTTTACCGCAGAATCAGAGCTTTCGCCTTACAATCCTAGCGGCCACATCTTGTGTTACCACTAACGGCTTAACATCAACGGCAACGTCTGGAGTTGTGTAGGTTGCGACTGGACAAGAACCAAGAGTGGCATAGGGTGGTATTCACTGATGAATCCCGATTCTGTTTGTGGATGCATGATGCATGGTATGAGGGTCAGACGAAGACGTACTGAACGTCGAAATGCTGAATTTATACTGCGAGGCATACGCACGAAACTGTAGGGATTATGGTATGGGGATGCGGTGCTATAACTTATGGGAGTAGGTCTCGTTTGGTATTCATCCGAGGCAATATGAACGCCCAACGATATGTGGATGAGGTGGTAGAACCCCATATTCTTCCATTTCTTCAGCAGTTGGAAGACCCACTTTTGCAGCAGGATAATGCTCGTCCCCATATTGCAAGACGTTCTTTGGACTGATTTGCAGAGGATAATGTTAATCTTTTGCCATTTCCACCCGGACCTCCCGACCTTTCGCACATTGAGCGTGTTTGGTACATTATGGGGTAAAGACTGAGAATATTGCAGCATCCTCCGCAGACGCTGCAAGCTCTACAGCACTAATTACAGGTTACTTGGAACACAATACCGCAAGATATCGACCATATGCTAGAATCGATGCCACGACGAGTGGAGGAGTGTGTAACCAACAGGGGGACCAACCTATTATTAATAAAAATTAATTTATATTTTGTTCTTTTTTTTTGACTTTTTAATCAATTGCTACCTTTTAGTAGTTAAGCGTTCCTGCCAAGTTTGGTTAAAAAATTCCTACCTCTTCTTGGTGTTGCAATTTTCATGTCACTGAGTATAATCGATATGGTTAAGGTCTATCTCTAGGTATTTTTATATCTTAAATGCAAAATTTAAAGTTCGTATGTGTTTTAGTTCTGGAGTTATAGTGGATACTAACATACATCCAACCAGACACACACACACACACACACACACGCCTATGCACTCACGCGCGTACACACGCACGCACGCGCCTCTCCCACACACGCTCCCCTCCTCACACACACGCACTCGCACTCACACACACACACACACACACGTAAAAATGAAAAACTGTTTATGTATTCATAATATGTTTAACACTCTGTGTTTTAAAAACTATTCGTTTCCGGTTACTGTTTTTCACTATCAAAAACAAAAGTTTGAATTATTTTATGATTTTTCGTTGATTTATTGACATACATATTACGAGGTGGCTCAATTTTTTTCTAAGTGAAAGGAAAAATTGCGCATAGTAGGGTTAAGATAGTTCTGATAAAAAAAAACACTACTTTTTGTTAGTCAAGTTTTACCATTTTAATAATTATTTTATAGTAACGAGATTTGATTAAGAAAGTTGTTCAAATGGTTTTTCAGGGAGGAAATCCGATGTATTCAAGATGTCCATACACAGCTATTGATTTTATGATTTTACCAAAGATGTAAAAGGTGGTAATCAAGAACATAATAAAATATGGAGTATGAACGATTTTTGAATATATATTTTGAGATTGTAATATAAAGCGCAGTCTCCATAAAGGGCAGAATCTGCAGTTTCCCTATTGTACAGCTTTCAACAGGTGTTGCTAGATTTCAGTAGCCGCAAAGATGTACCGACGAAATAACGTGGTAATATCGTTCTCTAGGTCTATTTCGTAAATTGTGTTTTTTATAATACAAAAATTCTTAGTTTTTTAATATTCCGCGCTAAAGTCACGGATTGTGATTGGTGAAAGTGTATATATTTGATTATGTGAAAAGTGAAAAATGTAATGTTAATTAACAAAGATGCTACAGAATCCTTACACCAAAATATTCTATTTTTAATACAGAAATTTGCTTTTTTTCTGGTAAATATTTTTTGAAAAATTACCGATTTAATTATGTTCGGAAGCGAGATTTGTGGATAGGAATTAATCGGATTACAATTTAGAAGTACTTATCAAGCTTGTTATTTCTAGCCTGAAGAAATTCAGGATATTATTAAAATATGGATTAAAGTTGATTTTGCTGAAATGTTAACAGCCTTAAAATACACGTTTTTACGCGAAATTCATTCTTATTGCTTCTGTACGTAGTTCATTTTTTGAATGAAATTTATTCAGCATATTTTGTAAGCTTTAATTCACCCCCCATGAATACCTTTTATTGTTTCCTAACTGCTTGAAATAACATTGCATACACCCTTAATGAAATATCGTGCAGTATTCAAAAAAGTGTATATCTCACTTACAGCATTTTATTTATTCTTTTTCTACAAATTAGTATTAAATTAATTTTTTTTATTAAAAGTTTTAATTGTAATAATGCAATTATACGTGCCCTGTGGATGAATATGGTTTCAATTGCTGGTATGAATATCTTGATGAATTTTATTAGCACTATGATAAATGAAAAATTCTTAGTGTTAAATTAAAGTTAATTTATTGTGTCAGACGAGTAACGATTTGTGGTTGTAAAACAATTTTTTGTGGGCATTTCAAATTAAAAATCTTCCCGTTTTCATTTTGTAACATGTACCGTGTCCCAGGATCGACCCATTAATAGGTGTAAAAGACCAAACACTTGTGAGTTCAAATATTACCTTATTGTGCTCAGTTTTTAATTTGTAATTTCAGTTGCAAAAAATCATATTTGCTTTAGAAAAATATTATTGAGGAAAGTTGTTTAGAACGAAAATTTTATCGAGTGTACGAAATTTTGTAAAGATCAGCTTTCCTCGATTTTTTAAAACCCTTTAACGGCCACAAGCCGTTTTCTTTCAAAATTTACATTTTACGCTATAATTAGAGAAAAGAAGCTCATCTATTAATAGATGAGCTTCTTTAGAAAATATCAAAAAAAATTATTTTTTTTATTGGTGCCCCATTTTACCTATTTAAAGCACGCCTTAACCTGTTTAATCGAACTTTCAAAAAAGCGCGTTTTTTAAAGTTACCATGGCAACATCAACAACTCAAGAAACGTGAAGTCTAAATGACAATTTTTTTATTATTGATCTGTCGGGAGTACCTTGTAACGTCAAATAAAATATTACTGACAAATTCAAAACCTTTATTTAAACATTATTTAACACTTTTAATTTTATAAATAAAAATGGAAAGTACAGTTAGTATTGTTAGATATGTTAATTTTTATTTAGATATTTTACATTATTAGTTCTTATTTCCATGTTTTGTAGTAATAATTATTTATAATTTCAAGGCGCACCAATAAAAAAAAAATAGCGTAAAGTATTCGTGGATAACTGGCCTTTAAAACACTTACTCTATTTCGCTGCGCCGTCGTGCTCGAAAAATCGCGCGTGTTTTAAAGAACTTTTTATCCACTTATACTTTAATATACTATTTTAATTTTGTTGTAATGACTGTTGTTTACAACAGGGGTGGTAACATATTTACCACCGCCCAATACAGGCAATGACATTTAACTGACTTATTCAATAGAAAAAATATGAAATACAAATAATTTCACAAAGAAATATGCATTTTTGTAAAACTATTTATTATTAGTTATATTTCAAAATTAAAAATGTATTAATTACACGTGAAATAACTGGTAGAAAAATCAAATACAATGTAAATTACCAAATGTATTATTTTTAATTATTCTAGTGAAACAACACAAAACAAGGAGCTGCACACAATGGAACATTACATGTTAAACATAATGCTTTTGTCCGTTTCTGGTTAGTTTTGGTGCTACAATGTTTGCCCCTTCTTTATGTTTCCCATTTTTCTGGCATGTCTGTTCCAACATAAGTTCTGTGGAATGCCAATTTCCTTTTTCGTTGCAACCCAACTTCATTGCAACTTTTGCTTTTTACTGCAAAATCCTAATAACCCACCGGCTATTCTTAACCTAACTTGTAGATGCGAATTTCTAGCTACGTTATGATTATCCATATACAATATTTAGGAATTTACTAAACTAGCATCTAAAAGAAAGTAAAATAACCTCAACCACCACTTCTTTGATCTTCTACTTGAGCTATACGAAGATTTCAAGTGGTTAAATTTATTCACTTCTCCCATACTATAATCTGCAATTGCTTTTGGGCAAGGAACTTTGTTTTGAGAGCCATCTTTCTGGGTTCTAGTTACTTCTGTCATTTCATTCATATTATGGGCTGTTGAAAGAAGAGTAACAATCTTAATATCCCGCCATTGCACTGCAACAGTGTCTCTACATGCCAACATCAGTGATTCATTTTTTTGGTAATTTTTCTTCATTGGTTCCGGAAGGAATTTTCTACCAGTTCTGATGATACCAATGGCGTATATGTTTTTTGAAAACAGTGTTTCCATCAATAGAACTGACGTGAAAAAATGATCAAAAACCACTAAAAGAGAATGCAAATAATTGGTAAGATTTGTTATAACTCTATATCCCAATCCTTCCAAAATGGCACCATCGTCTTTTTTTCCCTGTATAAATCTCAAATCGATACAGATACCCACTGGATACGCCTGACCTAGCCCAAATCTTATATCCTCATTTTACTGGCTTTCCCGGTGTATATTGCTTCATGGTGGACCTTCCCTTGAATTTTACCATAATTTCGTCAATACATTGTACTGAAAAGTTTGAATACTCTTCCTGAAATTTATTTTCAAAATAGGTTATCAAAGGACGTACTTTGTACAATTTTGTCAAATCCTGGATCATTTCTAGGAACAACTTTTTGATTATCACTAGCATCCAAATTTGAATTGATTTTTTTGAATATCTTTACAGGAATTATTGACGATATTTCTTGGTTATTAAAAAAGGGGTCAGAAGACCGGTACAATTCTAAAGTAGGCAATTTTTTACTCCCCATCATAATTAATATTCCCAAAAAAGCATGTAGTTCTCCTTGCGTGAGGGGAGTCCAATTTTTAATATTTTTTTGTTCTGCGTATAAATTGGTTTCATCCATAATTTTTTTCATAATTGTAGAATCAAAATACCGGTTGAAATATTCAATTGTCTGTGATAGCCTCGTGAAACCTTGTTGTGTAGGCTTACCCGCACTGTCAAAGTTTGGTATAACTTTAGGCTGTTGGCTTTCTGACCATAAGTACTCCATATCAGGGTTCATTTTGAGTAGAATCTTCAAGAGTTTCTTCATCTGCTGAATCACTATTTGGTTCACCATTTGTACCATTTGGTGGTCAAAATTCAGGAACATCTACTGTATCGTCGTCATCATCACTGTTCATCCGATCTGAAAAAAAATGTTTTCTGATTAATATTATATTTTAAAAACCTTTATTTGACCTGATTTATTATCATTACTTATACAATAAATTACCTCCGTTTTGTAAATTATCCTCTGAACCAGATTCAACGTTTCGTGATAAGATATCGGAATTATCCACTGCATCTCTCCAATGTTTATAGAATCTAAAAAATTATGCATTTATTCACATTTTTTAATTTATAGTTTTACTTAAAAAAGTATTATTTTTACAATAAATTACCTGCATTTTGGAAATCCTCTTCTATATCACCTTCACTTTCGGAATCTGAAGGCAGAGCATAATAAAGAGCTACAGTTCTTCGGCTTTTTTTTAATGCGCCTATCTAAAATATTATTCGATACATTGAGTTACTTTCTTTTATTTAAAATCACTTGAAAAGTCTTATGAAAATATTACCTTTATTACATTTCATTTCGAATTATTATTTCTAAATATCTAAATATTTATGTAATCCAAAAAAAATCGCTAAAATATGCTCAATAATATTAGTAATAATAAATTTTATAAATATATGATGTAATGTATAAGTATAAGCATACTTATAAACATATAAATCAAGTACTATGCCAAGCGAAATGCATTCCTGAAACGAATGAATCAGTTGCAATCCAGGCGGTGGTAAATTATGTACCACCTCTAAAATTGCTAATTAGGCAATGGTACATATGTTACCACCAGTTATAAATACGTACAAATAAAAATATTTCGCATTAATTTTAAAAACACATAAAATCTAGTTACTATATATCTTCAAGATACACAAAATATGATTACATAACTTCTAACGTATTTTTATCATACACTGGGAGATTGAAAAAGAAAAAAAACACGTGCTTACCTTTGACATTTTGCTTGAAAACTGATAAAAAGAGGAAATTTGGCAGTGTACGAAGCCCCTACTGTCATCTACTGTCCGAAACGTGAAGCGCTGGTTTCGAAGAATGGTTTCTGATAAGAGGTGATGGTAAATAATTTTCCACCTGGTGCTGAGAATGAAATCGCGTGGTGGTAAGATATTCACCACCGCCTTAAAAAGGGTTAACTCCCAGAGTTTTGAAACAAGTCTTCGAAATACAATGAACAAAGCAATTTTTTATTCTAAGTAACAAGATATTTCAAACTATAACATATTAACATAGAATTTATAATCGGTGTGAAAAGAGCGGCCTGTTCTAGCGGCCAGTTTCCCCGATGATTACCGAAGCCGCAGTAGCGTACGAATGAAGTAATTTGTAACACACATGTGAAAACAATTACTTTTCAAGTTTGTTTAGAGGGTAAAAATCGCAAGCATAGTTGACGTTATAGGGGGATATTACTATCTAATTAATAATAGAGATAAAAAAATAATATGTGATGGAACTGCGGACTAAGAAGGTGAAAATTAAGACAACTCCATATCTTCGATCACGAAAACCGTGCATAGTATCAAGTTGACATTTTCAGATTATATTACTATCAAATTAATAATGAAGATAAAAAAATAATATCTGATGGCACTGCCCTCTAAGAATATGTTCATTATTTCAAGATGTTGGATCAATAACCTATTAATTGTCTTAGGTGTTTCAAGACTTGCTCCCTTCCCAAAAGAAACCTTAAATTTTGGGGCAAAATTTTACCAAAGAAACCTTAGATGCTAAGGCAATTTCAAGAATCATCCTTAGGTAAAAGAAAGAAATGAACATAGTGGATCAAAATAAGATAAAGTTGACATTTTCAGGTAATATTACTATCTAATTAATACGAGTAATGAAGATTAAAAAAAATAATATGTGATGGAACTGCCATCTAGAGAACCTTAGGTTTTGGGGCCAAATTTTACCAAATTTTAGTTGCGAAGGCAATTTCAAGAATCATCCTTAAGTAAAAGAAAGAAATGAACATAGCGGATGAAAGTAAGAGAAAGTGGAAGAAAACGTGAAAAGAGGGATACAAATTGGAAAACAGGGTATAAAAATAGAGGAAAGAGGATACAAATGTGAAAAAACGGGAAGAAAATAGAAAAATTCGAAATGAACGTGGGAATAAAATAGGAGATATTTGATTTGTTGTGATCGTGTTCGACTTCTATTACGCTATTAATAGCAGTTTATTTTTGCAGAAGCCGGTCACGATTTTATTTTTCAACGCTGTCTTTAATTAAAAGATCTACTAAGCGGCAACTGCATTGAAAAACATAGAGTTACATACAGTCGTACAAATCTGGCATTATAGTGGCACCTTTTCTTATTCAGACAACTAAAGGGATTTGTGTAATATACGATAAAAAACAATTATATTTAAATAGCTCAACTTTACAAAATGATTTTTTGTAATCCTTATGTACATGTAAACTTTCACGATTACCACAGACACATATTTTATATATATATATATATATATATATATATATATATATATATATATATATATATTATATATATTTATCTTTACGTAAATTTATACGTTTCGATAACAATTACAGTTATTTTTATATTTGCGTTTTCAATTTCCATATTTCATAAATTTATTTTGACATCTTAAATAGTTCTTAAAGATATTAACATTTACTGAGAACAATAACTATAATTCTTATCGAAAAGTATAAATTTATATAAAGATAAATAAAAATACATACCTAAAAGATAAGTAATTTAATTATGTGTGATAATCATGCAAAAATAAACAAACACTACTTTTAATAGCGTAGTAGAACGTTTTGGCTCCGCTCTTTCGGCGCCAGGACGTTTTGGCGCCAACAAGTAGAACACGATCACAACAAATCAAACATCATCTCCTATATTATTCCCATGTTTTTCAATTTGCATCCCCCTTTTCACATTTTCTTCCACTTTCTCTTATTTTCATCTTTTTTTTACCTAAGGATGATTCTTGAAATCGCCTCAGCGTCTAAGGCACTTTTAGTACAATTTGGCTCGTAAATCTAAGGTTCTTTTGAAGTAATTGATTGGCTACAAAATTAAACCAGCAGTGTTTATCCATTTTTCTTCAAACTGCCTATTAGTGATTCACATACTCATACAAATTGAAAAAGATCTTAGTTCGTATGAATGGTAGTTCGACTACAAACTGATTAAAATATCTAAAAATTATGCCGGTTTCCCTGAATGAAATATTTACCAATTACACCACAATATGGACAACCAAACTAATTTAAATGTTTGAAAAATCTATAATCACAGGAACTGGGGCAGGACACTACCACCTAGAATTTATCACATAATGAAGATTGATGAAGGTACTCACAGTATTGGTAGTAAAAGTTTATTCATAAGAAATTATGCTTTTCTAGAAATTTCGATCCTCTAGAATTTTCTCGGCTAAAGTGAGACAGAATTTGAACCTTCGGGATTCATCCCCTTCTTCGGGTGTGTGAAGTTAACACTCCGATATAAACATTTCGCAGTTTTGATTCGAGTACCAACTTTCTTTTGAATTCTACAGGTTTATAGAATTCTGGCGATTAACTGTTTCCAAGTTGAGTATGAAGAATGAGTGCTTACTTCACACTTCATCTTAAGATCGAATAGTTCTGAATAGCTTATTCACTTTACTTGTGTGTGTATCTTAAGTTTCTAATCCATAAAACATTTTTGATTCTGTTCTGCTTGGAAAAGTGACTTCGAAGAAGGTACGTATACATTCCGGAAATATATCATTTTTGAGAATTCCAAAGTTTTAAAGTTGAGTATGGAGAATGGGTGCTAACTTCACTCTTGATCTTAGGATCGAATAGTTCTGAATACCTAATTCACTTTGCTTCTGTGGGTACTTAAAGTTCCCGAACTTACTAAGTTCGGATTGAGAGTTCTAGTAGTTTTGGAATATTTTCTAGCTAAAAATCTTAAGAATTTACGCTGTGAACTCTAAGATTGCTAAATCAGGTTACGCATTATAAAGTTATTCCATTTTAAACAACGTTAATTTTTTTAATTTGTCTAACTGATATTAGGTGTAGCTGTTATGTGTTTTTATATAATATGATTTAATTTTTTTAACGTTGTAGTTGTTTTTAGAACCCTAAGAGTCTTACCGAAAACTCGTGCCAGAACTACTGCAACTCTAAAAAATTAGTTTCCGTCCGTTCTTGGGTAAATTTAAAATCGAATAACTCTTTAATCCGGAGTTTGATTATAGTTTATTTTAGAACTTCAAGAATACTATAACTCATGCCAGAACTACTGGAACTCTCAAAAAATAATTCAACTTTGTTTCAAGTATTCGATCTTAGGTTTGCTGGGACAACCCTATCGAGACCCTGTGTCAAAATCGGTGAATTCTCAAAAAATAGTTGTTCGAACTTTGATAAATTTGAAAATAACGATTTTTAAAGTCGAATAACTTTTTAATGTGCAATCTGCTTGATTTAGGCTATAATAGTTTCTTTTAGGACTTTAAGAATACTTTCTAGAACTCATGCCAGGAACAATCCCAAAAAATATTTTTTGTCACGAGAAATTTTGATCAATGTTATACATTTTTTAAACGCGATAAAGTCGCGTTCGTTCTTAATTTTTTTTTAGCTCAGAGAACCATTCCTAGAATCCATGCCATAACTATTGGAAATCTCAAATAATATTTTCTGTCCGAACTTCGAAAAATTTCGAAAGAACGTTGTTTATAGAGTCCTAAAACTTTTAATGCGCGATTTTTGTATCGAAAAATTTCGAATCAATGTTAAAGTCCTTAGTAGTTTTTTTTAGAACTCGCAGAGCCATATCTAGAACTCATGCCTGAACTTGTGGAAGACGTGCCAAAACTACTTGAACTCTCAAAATGTAATTTTCATCTGTATCTGGACAAACTTCAAATCATTTTTGTTAAAGTCGAATAACTTTTTATTGCAAGATTTGATTGCTGCAGACTATAAATAGAATACCAGCGAAAACTACTGGAAGTCTCAAAAAAATAAATGAAATAATTTGTTCGAATCAACGTTGTTTAATGTCCTATAACTTTTTATATGCGATAGGATCGGATTCATGGTTTATTGTAGAGCTTTGGGAATCTTAGCTAGAACTTATGCTAGAACTACTGGAACTCCAAAGTTCGAAAAATTTCGAATGAACGTTGTTTCAAATCTGATAACATTAATACGCGACCCGAGCGCGTCCGTCGGTAATGATTTTCCGAGTGATTTTCTTTATAATTCAAAGAACCCTACCCTAGAACTCTTTTCGGAACCAGAACTCTGAAAAATTATATTTCCGGAATTTATCCGTACTATTTTGAAAACTATTTTTTCAAACTTGCATTGAAAAAAAATGTTTTGCTATCCCAAAATGTTGTGTTCTTTTTTTTAATTTTTGCGAAATTAATTCTTTTACCAGGAACTGTAATACACACAAAAACAGAGTAAGTGAGATATTCAGAACAACGTTCTTTCGAAATTTTTAGAAGCTCGGACAAAAAATATTTTTTGAGGATTCTAGGTATAGTCCTCCGAGCTAAAAAAAAAAAATTAAGAACGAACGCGATTTTATCGCGTTTAAAAAACGTATAACATTGATCGAAATTTTTCGAGACAAACAAAGTTTTGTGAACTTTTCAAGCAGAACAGAATCAAAAAATGTTTTATGTATCAGGAACTTTAAATACACACACAAAGTGAATAAGCTATTCAGAATTATTTGTTCTTATGATCAAGTGTGAAGTGAGCATACTCAACTTTGAAACCGTTAATCGCCTGAATTCTCTAAACATGTAGAACTCAAAAGAAAGTTGGATTTCGAAAATTGATTATATTATTCTTTAAATAATAGTGTCGTAAATTCGATTATTTTAAAAATTGACTTGCTTTGTATCTCTTTAATCTGCACAAATTAATTCGGATACGCATTAGAGTTCATAAGATCGATATATATATATATATATATATATATATATATATATATATATATATATATATATATATATATATATCGGGTTGATTGATATATTATATTTTTGTGCTAATTCGGTGCTAGTATGTTACCTTAAAATGAAATTTGTTGCTAGTATACTTCATAAATTTTGAAGCTAAAACGTTATCAAACTCATGTATACTTTACAACAAATTTTGGTATCAGAATTATTGATATATTACAATTTGGTTGTTCTAAAATAAAATTTGTTGCTGCTAAAATTTTTGAGCTAAAACGCCATGGAAATCACGAAATGTATCAACCCAATAATTTTATAATAAAAGATGCGCGTTAACAAATTATATGTTGGGGTTACAGATAGCACCAAATTATGACGTATCAATCATACTGGTACAATGATTTGTTGTAAGGCTTACACACAATGTGTACCAAATTTGGTTCAAGTATAACAGACATTGATTTTTTTTAGAAATTTTAGACCCCACTTTATAACCTTTTCTTATTTTAAATAGAAACCTACCAATATTTTCATAGAACGATTCTTCTCTAAATTTCCATTCCAATGATGTATCACAAGTCTTCTTTTGTTTTCAAAATGGCGGTTTAGGCGGAGTTTTTGTTGATTTCTATGTTGCGCCATTTTGAAGTAAGTATTCTTTATTTTACAAAATAATTCTAAGAATAGTCCAAGAATATTATTTATTTATTAATCTCTTTATTGGAATTTATAAAATTCTACTTAAATAATTCTACGTTGTATGAAAATTACTAATGTTTAGAAAAAATTTTCACCAACATTTCAAATAGAAAGTACTAAAATAAGAAAGTTGTTGGTAGCGGACCGCAAAAATTTTATTATTGTAATAAACGTTTGTCAAATCGCCATTGTTGCCGCGATAGAAAAGATAATTAGTGGATTTTTAATGTCTTGATGATACGTCGTAATTTGCTAATGTTTTCGGAATATTTTATGTAAGAAATGTGGGAATGTATGTAACCGATATTTGGCTAAGGGTTGAAAACCACATGTTGGGGTTTAACCAGGAGGTGTACGCCTAATGATTGCTTTACTGAAGGGGCGCAACGAATCATTGTAAATTCTTATGCGCACATTCTTGATGCAAAAATGTCACTAGTGTAATAATTAATTACGTCGGTACCCACTACAATCAAAAATGTCTTTATTTGGTACTAGGAAATTGGTTATTAAATGTAGGGTCGCGGCGCCGAGTTTTACACCGCGTATCTTAACTCGTGTTGGTGGCAAAGTATTTCACTAAAGGGAATATATTGAAGTAGATGTAGGTATTTTTATACAAATGAAATCTCGCAGCAAATAATTTTACAAACCTACGTAACGTATTAAAAATCAAATATTGCTTGACAAAGGTATCTCATTCGCATGCGGGCTCACTAAGCTGAAATCTGCTAAAATAAAAGACAGTACAGGGCTCCCTCACTCTTGTATTTGGGTGAATCAACATTGTTGTTTGTTATTTGTATTTATATTTGTGTAGAGGTGGGCCTGGCGAACGGGTACAGCATAGACCTTGGTTATAATTGTAATAGGCAATTCCCCAATGTTGACATACTCCCGGGTCCAGATGACCATTAAACACCTCCAATTTTATTTTTATTGTTGTATAGATGAATGGGTTACCTGAGAAAGGGGCGTTGTATTTTTCTAACGCACTCAAACTTGTACATCGGTCACGATGTTATGATTTATTTACAACTTACCTTTGTAAGGCTTTGTTTAATGAGTTTTTTTTTTTGTATCAGTTTATTTAAGCAGGATTGTTTGCCTGTGAACTAATTTCTCTTTATATGTGATTTATTGTAAAAGTACATATGTATTTTGTGCTTTAGTAGTCACTAAACAATGGTGTACATGTAAATTCCTTGTCTAATTGAGATTAAAAATAAATAATATTGGACTATTCATTGAATTATTTTGTAAAATAACGAGTACTTACTCCGCGTGAACCGCCATTTTGAAAACAAAAGAAGGCTTGTGATACATCATTGGAATGGGAATTTAGAGAGGTACAGTTTTATGAAAAAAAAATTGTAGTATCCTATTTAAAATAAGAAAAATATGGCCGCTGTTTTTAATGTCAAAAAAAAATTTTTGTCCACTAAATCTTCATCTCAAATTTCAAATTTCTATCTCTTGTTTTAACAAAATTAAGGTATGCATAATGATTTAGTTGACACCCGGTAGAGGTAAGCTGCGTTAAATCATCATATTTTGGTTTCCCTACATGCCCCTGCTCTGTGTCGGCTCTTATACGAATGACCCTGTATATCTGAGAAAATAGTGTACTAATTCAGCACGTGTAATGTGATACATTTCCATTTCTTCAGAAGGTTTTGTTGTACCGTTGGAACCTACTGTTAAAATAGAAACAGTTAAGGCATTCTTAATGTCTCGATTGAATCTAGAAACTGCTTATTTAATCGTAGAAGTGTATCTTCAAGCAACGCGACCAATTTACAAGCTCGACATTTTGGTTTATACAGGTATGGAAAAACATTATTGCGGGTCTGACTTATAATAAGCTAGAAAGAAACCCAATAAGCATTATATGAGTGCGAGAGAGACATAACTTGACCGATGTTGCCACTTGTACATATGTGCATGTAGGCACAAAATATGAACTACTTTAGTCTTCTTCAATCTAGCTTCAACATTTTTAACTAAACCAAAGCAATTAAGATGATGTTGAAAAGTCGCGTGTTCTTTGAAACTATTAAGTGAATACTTTACACTTAAACATTAAATGATAATACCTCAAACATCGAAGTTTATTGTAATTGCGAATTTATGACATGGTTCGATTACTACTCGTAAGAAGAACCAAGAAGAAACTTCTGAGAGCTACAAACAAGAACATTAACATTTACATCTATAGTATAACTTAAGTTGAAGGTTTAACTTTAGCATTATAATTCTTATTGAAAAACCAACTATTTTTAAAAACGAACAGAATACGCTTTTTCAAAACTCTACCTTAGAAGATTTTCGAAAAGACCTCCACCTTGCGCAAGGCAGTAACCCAATCTGTGATAAAATTCAGTTGGGTGTTTTCTAACATTCCTTAGGTGATGCTGTTTAAAGAGTCTGTAATTTTGACAGTAGCAATTAAATGTGTCATTGATACCTGCCTACTCAAAAGACGCATGTATGGCATCAGCGCTTTTAGTTTGTTGTGTATTCTATCTCACTTAGCACATGAACTGATTGTGCTGTCTTTGTTTTACTTATTATAAGTCAGACCCGCGATAATATTTTTCCGTGCCTGTAGATTTTTTAATGAAATTGTTTCTAAACATGTTTTTACGTTAGTATAAGAGTTAAGATTAACGTAGTGCTACCTACACAATTAATGCCAGATTCATAACATTTCAATTTTCAAATTAACTATCTTTCATTGTCAAGAAAAACCTGTCCTAAATCATACATCTTTATTCTCTGTCATACATCACAGAATTAGGCTGATAAATTGCAAGCACTATGCCAAGTTTTTATATACATTACGTATCTAAAAAATGTATGCTTGCTAAATTTTGTTTAAACAGAAAAGGGTTATATGCCTGAAATTTTTTATTTATTTTTGTAACACACAAAAATTACGCTAGTGTACGTTATCCAAACAATACGATATCACCGACGTGTAAATACATTTATGAGCAACCCGAGGATACATTCTAAATTGTGGTGCCCTAGTGTCATTTTTAAAAATAACAGTTGAACAATTGCGGTCGGTTTAGAAAATGTTTTATTCCTATTTCACAAAAAAAAAAAATTAAATTGCTATAGAACTTTTTCGAGCATTTTTCAGGCAAATCCATCGAAACACAACTGTTGGAATTAAATTCTTTACAACGTGATTTTTATCTTACTGAAGTGCAAAAAGTTGTGTGTTTGATTTTATTTTAAACAGCTTTTCCATAACATTTGGGTCACCGTATTTCTTGTTGGTTTCGTACTTTAAACTTTATTTGAGAAAAAGCTTTTAAAAGTATGAAAAACGATGCTTTTAAATCAATTGCGATATACATTTCATTTATTTTTTTATGATTATTTAATCTATGTATTATATTGTGTGTGACACTACATAAATTTTGTGATTGGTGACTATAATAAAATGTGCGTAATAAATATTATGAAGAAATATTTTCCTGGATGAACTACGTGTGTATTATATAAAATGGGAATACTTTTCTCTCCCTCGAGAATTTCTAAGCCGAATGAAATCTACAATAAGGGTTTAAGGAGCGACTGACCAAGAAATCTACAATTTGCGGATGTAATTGTGAAAACTTGCACTGGAATTCGAATGACTCGCTGGTGGTGGTTCAGTTTATGTCACTCCGGACAACTCCGGGATTCTACCAACATACCAAACAGTAAGTTTAATTAAAAACTTTATGATTATTTTATAAAAATAAGTTACAATTCTTAAGTGTGATACATCAACTTTATAACTGTATTTTCAGGAATTACTAATATCAAAAGTTAATGTCTATTGTTATTTTTCTCTTATTTATTAAGTAGTCTAAATTTTACTCGACAAGTTATGTAGAGAATGTTATGTATTTTTCTCTAATTATTTATGACTGATCTTTCAACCCAATAAGCATAAAAATTAGAACAAGTCTTGGTATGTCTTGGTATGGCAAATTGATGAAATATAAAAACGCAAAGATGTCATCTTTGCGTTTTCATGCTTCATCAATTGGTTTGACCCCTTTATTAACTTTTAAATGTTATCATATGCAGACGACGACAACTATAATTGTTACGAAATGTTTAAATTTGTAATTAACATTGATAATCGTGAAAGCTTGCATTTTCAATTTTTGCCTTGGTCAATAATAAGTCGGATGTAGATAGTGACTCCGATTAGAAGTTTTGCACTTTAACAACAATGCTTCTACAACCTACAATTAATAATACAAGTGTAGTGTGTTAGTTTATATTTAATACTGTAAGCTACTTTTGCTTACGTTAATTAAAGTTTACTCTAATTTGCCTCGGTCTAGCTCAACCGATTTTTAAATTCTATAAAAAGGTGAGTTGTTCGTTATTACTGGGGTTGATCACTACTCCCAGGGTAGTCCACACTGAAAAATAGATTCGTAAGGGTTTTATACGTTTATTATTCCTATTTTGTTTATAAAAGCTAAATATTTACACTTAATATAACTAATATAAAAACGATAAGTAATAAATAACAAAGTACTTCAGGCAAAATAAACACAAATAACAGAGAGTACAAATGCTCGGAACCTCTAGCCTCTCTCAGGTTGTCAGTCGGTGGTTCAGAATTCTCTGTGTGGGTGTCTGTGTATACCGGTTCGAGCGGAGATCGTCCCGCAGCTTCTCTCTACGTTTGCTGTGAAAATACGGTTAGCGAGATGTTTATACACACAAAAATTTATATTACAATATAACGGGAAATTTTATTTATTTTAAAATAAAATTAAAATGGTAAAAGCCGGACCTGTCGAGTAGCAGATAGCAGTGCAAATATTTTATACAGTTATTATAACTGTGTTTATAATAGTTTGCTGGGGTATGCGGTGATAAGATAACGAGGGTAATACCTGCCTTTACGGTCAAACAGAAAATCTATACTTTTAAAGGGATTATTTTTGCTTTATTCGTTTTAGAAAGAATACGGGTTTAAACTTTTATACCTCTACCTTTTACGAAAGTGAATTTTAAAGAAACTAAATAATATTTCAGGGTTTTTATTAACTAACTATGTATTTACGGTAGGTTATTAATCACGGTGGATTATTATATTTTTAATTACTCTTAGTAATTAGCGGAAGTTTTAGTAAAACAGAATTGGTGGTGTTTACGAGTACTCCTTAAAATTGAATAGAAATTTTCTTGTTTTAAGTGCACTGGGTGCGCCGTGCAGGCCCGCTGAAGACGGTAGCCGGTTGGATGCCTTTACCTGGGGCGGCGTTAATAACAATAAAGTTTTTAACTCTTCCGGATGGTTTTAGTTCAGATTATCAGGCACAGGAGAAACTAAGCGTTTTGCAGATACAGGATTATAGAAGGAACACTTCTTCGATAATTCTAGATTATCGTGATGTGCGGTCAGGATCGGATACTGGTTCAGGACTTCCTTAGAGTAGTATGCTGGGTATCTGGCATGGGCGAGCGGATATTAAAGCTGGTTGCAGGACTTCTATTAAGAAGTTAGAACATACTGATTGTAAGCGGTTTATTACGTTTAGCGAGATTGAAATGTAATACTCACTGTTACGTACTGGGTTCGTAATTTACGAAACTGGGTGACATATGATCTAATTGCCGGCGGCTTGTTGCTTTCAATATACCAGCTTCCTGCACACACACACACACACACACACTGTGTGTGTGTGTGAGTGCGTGTGCGTGTAGGTGTGCGTGTGGGTGTGCATGTGCGTGTGCGCGTGTGGGCATGTGTGTGTGCGTGTGCGGTTATGTGCATGTGTGTGTGTGTGTGCGTGTGTGTGCGTGTGTGTGCGTGTTCGTGTGGGTGTGCATGTCAGTGTGCGTGTGCGTGTGTGTGTGTGCGCGTGTGTGTGTGTGTCTGCGCGCGCGTGTGTGTGTGTGTCTGCGCGTGCGCGCGCGCGTGTTTGTGTGTGCGTCTGCGCGCGCGCGTGTGTGTGTACATGTGTGCGCGTGTGTGTGCGCGTGTCCGCGCGTGTGTTCGCGTGTGTGCGTGCGTGTGTGTGTCTGCGCGTGTGTGAGCACGCGTGTGTGCGCGAGTGTTGGTGTGTGCGTGTGCGTGCGTGTGTGTGCGTGTGTGCGCGTGTGTATGCGAGTGTGTGGGTTCGCGTGTTTTTGTGCGTGTGTGCGTGTGTACGATTCTGGGCAAATACTCGTTGCGCTGTTTAATTGATACTCCGGGGATTGGTAGAATTTCGGCGAGAACGTTTCTATCCAAAGTAAAAGATTACATCGGGTGTTTTGCCCGACATGGAGTCGTTCATATAAATTCATTATTTGATTTCTGTAAACTTAATTAAAATTGTAAAATTAATAAAAATAGGTCGTAGGCCTTTTACCATACAATTTCTATTAGTAATGTATTTCAATTATTTAAATACAATATAGTATGTGGTATAATGCTTCACAAAATGTGAATTCACACATTTCCCATAGAATTTATGTCATCTTCGTACGAATAATAGTTCCATTTTATTTAGGCACGTAACTTAACAACCGGTAAGAAATTTTGATTGTGCAACGTAGGACTCTTGCGAGGTGTAAACAGTGCAGCTCGATAGTTGTTTCATGCAACCTGTAACCTATAAATTGAATTTTCAGATTATCAATTGTATGATTGTTTATCTTACAACACAATCATTCTCATGTTTTTATAATTCCGCTGCAATTATTAAATGTTTTGTTTTTATTTTGTTGAAAATTACATTTTTGTAATAGGGCAGCAATGTTCTTACGTTCTCTACTTTTACAAAACAAATCACAATAAATAAGTAATTGCATTTTGGGATTCTGCAGAGGTATATTTTTTAATCAGAATTTATTATAACGAAAATAGTTTTGACTAACGTTTTTCATATTACACCAGATGAGTGTATGTGATGACGTAGCGGTAAACACTCCTGGCGAGGATAGTATTAAATTTTCTAGCTTAATCTGTAGCAATCTTAATGCAACAAAAAAATAAAATTATATAAAGGAGCACTTGGTATTTCAAAGTAGAAGTTACGTTTTTTGAACTCTAAAATGACAGAAGGTTAAACAAGAGCGTCAAGTGTATAATCTTTACCGCAAATATATATATATATATATATATATATATATATATATATATATATACAGGGTGACAGAAAAAAGTGCCATGCATAGTGCCACGCGATATAGGACACTAAAATAAAAAAAAAGGTCCTATGAACTTAGGTCCACAACGCCTTCGATTAAAAGATATAGGGTGTTGAAGTTTAATTTTTTTTTTTTAATATCTTTTTACAATGATGTAATAAGCGGACGAAATTTTGTATACCGGAGCTTTTTATCACGAAGAATTCAAATATGACCTTAGTTCTTTTATTACTGATAGAGGGCGCCACATACAGGTTTCCATCTTGTTGGAATCGGTCGTAACTTTTTTGCCTTACACTGTATGTCATTTTCGACTGGAAAAATTTGTTTTGCCATCTTTTCTGCTTCTGAAAGGTATACCTTATTGAAGTCGCTAGGA
The DNA here is from genome assembly GCA_036346205.1 of Vesta saturnalis. Lineage (NCBI taxonomy): Eukaryota > Metazoa > Arthropoda > Insecta > Coleoptera > Lampyridae > Vesta > Vesta saturnalis. The sequence goes on along the minus strand of JARFJB010001965.1, from coordinate 4,206,197 downwards.
CCAACGGTTAACGAGAAAAATGCATCCGATGCATGCAAATTATCCAAAAGCGCCAAAGTAACTTATTTGCAAAAACAATGACATAACACTTCAACAATTAAATTTTAATAGCAACAATGAAGGGCAGTGATTAAAAAAAAAACATTAAATTTTTAGATGTTCAAATTGTTGTCCTTGCACTTGAATACATTTTTCATTTCTTCTTCGTAAGGATTGAATCCCCATAATGAAAAATCGAGGGGATTAAGGTCGGGACTACGAACTGGCCAGGGTGCAGGTCCCCCTCGACCAATCCATGTATTTCCAAATCTCCTATCCAAAAATTCCCTTGCCAATCGGGCAAAGTGAGCTGGCGCGCCATCATGCATGTATCGGATTCTACCAATAATAGCCAATGGAACATCCTCTAATTTAGTTCATTCTCCAAGAAATTTCGATACAGTTCACCGGTCAATCGATTAGGCAATTGAAATGGGCCAAATAAGTAATTGTCATTTATACCTGCCCACACATTAATAGAAAACCCATATTGATGACTTCTAATTACGATTTTGCAAATAAGTTACTTTGGCGCTTTTGGATAATTTGCATGCATTGGATGCATTTTTCTCGTAAACCGTTGGTCCTAGCGACTTCAATAAGGTATACCTTTCTGAAGCAGAAGAGATGGGAAAACAAATTTTTCCAGTCGAAAATGACATACAGTGTAAGGCAAAAAAGTTACGACCGATTCCAACAAGATGGAAACCTGTATGTGGCGCCCTCTATCAGTAATAAAAGAACTAAGGTCATATTTGAATTCTGCGTGATAAAAAGCCCCTGTATACAAAATTTCGTCCGCTTATTATATCATTGTAAAAAGGTATTTAAAAAAAACAAAAAATTATTAAACTCCAACACCTTATACCTTTTAAACGAAGACGTTGCGGACCTAAGTTAATAGGAACTTTTTTTCTTATTTAGTATCCTCTATCGCGTGGCACTATATATGGCACTTTTTTGTATGTCACCCTGTATATACAGGGTTAGGAAAAAGTACCGGAACGCTTAAATATCTACAAAATCGCTAAAGTTACGATTACAAAATTCAGCATTTGGGGGTTTCGGGGCGTGCAGGATTGGAAAATGATATCGGCACTGTTGCCAGATTTCCTAATTTTGCGCTGCACATTAAGAACTATCTGACAGAACTGGAAAAGAAGCTAACAACCACCTCGCAAGAAGACGATGGGGTCGATAAAGAACAAGAACAGCGATTGAAACGACAAGAAATCAAGATACAACAACTAGGTGCTCTATTACAACAAGTAGAAGAAAGATTGAAGAAAGAAGAAAACACGGTCCAACTTAAGTTATGGCAAGACAAGATTCAGCGCCAATGGACTGCCATTGAAGACCTGGGACTGGACGCAATATCCACAATGGAAAAATGGTACAAGACCATAGATGAAAACCAGCTAAACTTACACATTCTAAACTCATATCAAATAGCAGTAAACCTCATCAACGAAATATATAACCATTACAACAAAATTCTAGACGTAAATCGTGGTCACGGCAGCTTTTACGACCTTATCACTGAAGTCCATATAGAGGAGATTGTAACATCAGCATCAAAGAAGCTACCATCCAACATACAAATACTAACACGTCCAATAATAAAGATGTCTGTAAAACAAGATGAACAACAAATCCATGTATCAGGATACTTCATCATTACAGAAATCATGCAGTATGTCGTATTGAAAATAACTCCAATACCACTGAAGATTAAGAACGGGACATATGGGATAATAGAAGTTGGAGCTGGAGTCATTGCCGTAGAATACAACTCTCAACTTTACTTCCAGCTATCAGACGACGAACTAAGAACCAATATATTCATCGGAAGACATACAATGATATGCACACCTACAGTAGTAAACAGCATAGAGCAGAAACCAAATTGTATAATAGATCAACTATACCAACGAGTGGACAAGAATTCATGCAGTACATCAATACAAAAAATAGATGGAATAATCTGGAAACAACTATACATGCCCAACACATGGATGTTCATAACGAAAGATGTGGTCAAAGGAGCGGTAATATGCAATGGAGTAAGACAAGACATCACGTTAAACCAAACTGGCATCATCCAAATCTCATCAGAGTGCTTAGTTCAAACAAAACAAAGCATTCTAAGTCCGACACGTCGGGATAGTGTATCAGTAGTTACAAGTTATCACAAACCAGTGCAAATAAACATGGCAGACACAATCCAACACAAAACTCAAGTTAGCAGCACTCAGAAGGAAACCATATTAAAGGCAACAGATCAACTAAGTGACTTAAAGCAAGAAGAAGAAGAAATCCAACAAGATGTAATCAACACCCACTGGGAGAAAATAGCATCACATTCCAGAATAAACAGTCTCGCAAGTACAGCAATACTACTAGGAGTAGCCGTAGCAATCTGGGGGGCATACAAGGCATGGACAAGAATACGTCGAAAGAAAAAACCCAAGGAAACAGAAGAAGAAAGATTCCAGATGGAACAACTTTACGCCATCCCAACCACCTCGTCGCGGCAGAATGTTCAATCTGCAAATGAACATGAACTTCGGGCCCGCCAGGATGTTTAATCTTGCAGATTAAACAGGGTATTTTAATAAAGTTAATAATTTTAGTAATTTTATATTTAGTAATAAGTTGAGAAATAGAAGTAGAATTAACAATTAAGAAATACGTAAAACGAATCGTAAGCAAAACTGAATATAGAGCAGGTTAACTATTGCGACAATTGTGCTGATACAAAAGTGTGTAAGGTTGAAATTACACATATACTATATGCATTATAACTAGTAAGCACAAAAGGCGCTTAAAAGAATAAAACGCGACCTACTATCTAGGTCAAATACGTCATGTAAAAAGTTGTATATAAAGTGTAAATAATATCAAATAAAATAGTTCTTGAATGAATCTCATCTTTTATTCAATTACTCAACAGGGTTGTGAGGTCTAGTCTACAATTGGTACGAGTGACGACGTACCCCTCACATTAAACCCCAACTAATCAATCTCTCTAATCGGAGAATTGAACAAAATGTTAAGATAAGAAGGAGATTAAAAGCCAGTGGACTAAAACAACAATAACTTAATTAATTAATTAACAATAGAATTAATAATTAACGACACTAACTTTTAATTAAATGCTCAAAGTGGGCTCCATTATTTGCCAGACAGTATCCAAGTCGATCATAAAATTCTCGCAATGTGTTGCTCAACATATCCGGTGTTATAAGTACAATTTCGATGCGGATTCTTTCGCAGAGTTCATTCAAATTTTCTGGACGATTTCTGTAGACACAGTTCTTCAAATGACCCCACAAGAAGAAGTCCATTGGAGTCATATCTGGGGATCGAGGTGGCCATTCTAATGCTCCACGTCTTCCAATCAGCCTTCCTGGGAATTGATTGTTTAGAAATTGCATGGCTTCTCTTGAATAATGGGGCGGAGCACCATCATGTTGGTACCAGATTTCACCTATATTTCTAATTTGTTGAATGGCAGAAACTATACTTTCTCTAAGGAGCTCCAAATACTTTCGCCCTGTTAATGTACCTTCTATGAAAAAAGGTCCGATAATATTGTTTCCCAATATTGCCGCCCAGACGTTAACTTTCTCAGGATATTGGGTATGAAGTTCTTCCATCCAATGGGGGTTATCTCTAGACCAAATTCGGCAATTGTGCCTATTAACTTGGCCGTTCAAGCAAAAAGTAGCTTCGTCACTGAATACAATTTTGTGCGCAAAATAAGGATCTTGGTTGATATTTTCCATCATGATTTCGGCGAATTCATTGCGGCGGTCAGGATCATCCTTTAAAAGCTCTTGAGTGTAATGGATCTTGTACGGCTTTAATTTATTTTCCTTCAAAATAGTCCTTACAGATTTTTGACAGATTTCGGTATTTATAGCTAACTGGTTGGTGCTTACTTTTGGATTTTCCTCTATTTGTAATAAAACGTTTAATTTATTTTCATCACTTGTAGCAGTTCTTGGGCGTCCGGTTTTAGGTAAACATTTTATGGACCCTGTTTCCTCGTAACGTCGACAAGTTCTGTGTATGGTAGACTTTTAATGGGTTTATTAGGATAACGATCATTAAACAAATTGCAGACTTCTTGATATGTCCTTGTTTTATTTGCATATCCACGAAAAATCAAAATATCAATACGTTGGGTTTCTGATAGAACAAAAGCCATAATCAAATTATAATTTTGTAATCGATGCAATATTCAGCGGCTTAACTGACAATGATGTGTTTAATTTGTCATTGTTGTAACATGGCGACGGCTATAGTGTTGAAAACAATTGAAGCAGTGTAGTATTGAGATCTTAATGAGTTTGAGAACAATTGAAGCAGTGTAGTATTGAGATCTTAATAAGTTTGAGACGCCCAATTGATTGCAATAAAAATAAATAGAGCATTCTATTTAAGATAACAAAACGACTACGTGTATCGCAAAGCTGCGAAATCTGGCAATAGTGCGGATCTCATTTTCCAATTCCGCGCGCCCCGAAACCCCCAAATGCCGAATTTTGTAATCGTAACTTTCGCGATTTTGTAGATATTTAAGCGTTCCGGTACTTTTTCCTAACCCTGTATATGCAGGGTGACATACAAAAAAGTGCCATGCATAGTGCCACGCGATAGAGAATACTAAAATAAGAAAAAAAGTTCCTATGAACTTAGGTCCGCAACGCCTTCGTTTAAAAGATATAAGGTGTTTGAAGTTTAATTATTTTTTTATTTTTTTTTAATATCTTTTTACAATGATGTAATAAGCGGACGAAATTTTTTATACAGGGGCTTTTTATCACGCAGAATTCAAATATGACCTTAGTTCTTTTAATACTGATAGAGGGCGCCACATACACGTTTCCATCTTGTTTGAATCGGTCCTAACTTTTTTGCCTTACACTGTATGTCATTTTGTAATCGTAACTTTCGCGATTTTGTAGATATTTAAGCGTTCCGGTACTTTTTCCTAACCCGGTTTTATATATATATATATATATATATATATATATATATATATATATATATATATATATATATATATTCTGTAGCGTTTCAACTTTTAGGGTTCCAATTTTAAGTTAAATTATTATTTGTATTAAGGTGTATTTATTTTAATTTAGACGCATTCTGTATGAATGATAAATCTATACGTTTCGATAAAAATTACAGTTGTCTTCCTCGGTAGTGATAATTCTATAAGAATTGCTTGAGAATAAATTTATAAAATACGAAAAATATGAGAACATAAGCATTCCATTAATATAACAGTTTGATAAACGCATAAAGCCAACTATGGAATCAAATCTTAGTAAAGAATAACTAGATCCTTAATAAAATTAAATATTATTAAACTGCCTTGAAGATGACAAATCAGAACACCCTCTAACGGTTATAGGTTAAGAGTGAAAAACGTCATAATAGAGCAAATTTAACAAAATTTATTCAAATTATGGTGTAAGTTGTGAAGCGCTATAATTTCAGACTGACACAACCATTCACAAATAAAAACTCGACATCTAGTCAAATCTGACAAAGAAATAATTTTTTGTTAATAATTGTAATTGTCATTTTACTATGAAAATCCAATGTAGTACCTTTAATATGATTTCTAATTTTGATTTTATCTTCAACTATGTATGTTAAATTATTATTGTGCTGTGGTAACTTAACATTTAATTGATAAAGCATTTACTTCATGGCCTAGGAAAAAACAGTAAATTATAAGATGCCAAAACCTATTTAAACGTAGATCTTCTTGCCAATTGAAGTTATTGGGATTTTATATATCTCAATAGCTATACCATTATTATCAGAGTTGTATCGAAATTTCGTTTTCCTCTATCAACGTTTGTCCAAGTCAATAAGGGGGTTGAGAAAAATTGGTGAAAATGCAACTTTTCTTGGGAGTTCTGAGTAGCACCACAAGAGTTCTATCGATAATGATAAGGGTAAAACGGTGCAATTGTGATAGTAAGGTAGCTCTCGCCAATGTTGGATTCGCACTTCGTGAATTTGGCACCCCTGACTTTGCATCCTGATTATTTGGATTAATCTAGCAGAACTATTTCTACCACTATGATAGAACTCTAGAACTATTAGGGGTGCAGTAAGAACTCCACTAAAGTTTTGACTTTTTTCAAAATGGGGTGCTACCTTCACAGGCGTGGAAAGTCTTAGAACTTTGTCCTTTGGTTTTAATGCTTGAACAAGCTGAAGTTTGTAAGGCTTGAAATTTATACGTTTACGTAAATTTTTCCAAACTGTTGGCTGTGGTATATCAAGCTGTTTGCTGCATTTAACAGTAGATTTCTTTGAACTACGCGTAAAACTTTCCCTTACCTGCTCTACAGCGTCATTGCTTACTGACTGATTTCTTTTTACAAATGCATCAATTTCTCTTAAAATTCAAGTACTACTTGTGACTGCTAGGAGAATCTTCATTAAATTTGGTTCTAAAGTAACGTTGCACACTAATAACTGATTGGTTGATGTGATAATCCAACACATCAAATGCTTTCTTGTCTTCAAATTCAGCTATTACACAATTGACAACAATTGACTTTAACAAATAGCTGATACGTACTTAAATCAATGTAAACAAAACTTTATGAGTTTTTCTTTCCATTGGTACCAACTGAAATGGTCTTAAAACAGGTTAATCCAGTAATATTTATAATTGAAATCGGGAACATCATTTGTAATAACCCTGTATGTTAAGTTACCATAGCACTATAATAATTTACCATATATAGTTGAAATTAAAATGAAAAATCATATTAAACCTACTACATTGTTTAAAATGACAATTACAATTATTAATAAAAAACTATTTCTTTGTTAAATTTGTCTACATCTTTAATTGATATGTCAAGTTTCTATTTGTGAATGCTTTTATCAATTTGAAATTAAAGTTTTACACAACTTTACACTTACATCATAATTTGATTAAATTTTGTTTATGACATTTTTCACAATTAGCCTTCGACCGTTAAGGGTGTTCTGATTTGTCATCTTCAAGGCAGTTTAATAATATTAATTATATCAAGGATCTAGCTATTCTATTCCATCGTAGGCTTTATACGTTTATTAAACTGTCATATTAATAGTAGGCTTATGTTTGCGTTTTTATATGTTTCATCTTTCGTAAATTTATTCTAACATCTTAAAGAATTAACTCTACTGAGGATGATAACTGTAATTGTTATCGAAACTTACAGATTTATGTAAAATATAAATATAAAAATACACTATTAAAAAAACCAAAAAAAGCTAAGTATTTTAATTATGTGTAGATTTAGTTGTATGATTATAGTTTGTAAAGTAAGGTTTTGTTGTGAAACGGAGGCGAGTAAGAAAAATACTTGTGAAAACGTAAGATTGGGAAGGGAGACTGTAGCAAAATGATTTACCCTTTCGCTAAAGTTTCGAGGAGCTCTTACAATCTCAATCAATTCAAGAAAATCTTCATCTACTGTTAATTCCTCTATACCTCCAACATTCACCAAAGCCATTTTTATATACCTTTACTACACAATTTTTCTTATAAAAACAAAAACCAGCAATTGACAGGTAAAGAAAAAGTAAGGTTAGAAGTACTTAACCCTGGGCTAACGTAATCGTAGATTAACTTTTATACAATGCATTTTTCCTACATAATCGAGATTAACAGTAACTTTACGTTAACTCGAGATAGTATGTACAACGCACCCTTAGATACACTCTCTTTGCTCTGCTAACATAACAGGACATAGGCATAGATATGTATGTTCTGGCCACATCACATTTTAGTTTAATGAAATGCAATTTACTGTTAGTTAATCTAGCTTGAAAATACTATGGTAAGTTTTCAATTTTTTTTATCAAGCTTTATGGATGAACTTTTAATATTTTTATCTGAATATAAATCTGTATAGATTTGAATTTTATCCGACACAAAATTAAATATGTATTTGAGAGTTACTCAGTATACAGAACAGCAGGTGTGGTATTTTAGAAAAGTTCCCTAGCATTTTTTTTTGTAAGTTAAAATGTTGTTTATAAAACATTTGAAATTAAACGTTTATTTTATTCCACTATCCGCGATAGTAAACTTTGTTTTGCATAATATTTAATTAACGATTTCGTCGATATTTTAGAATACTGATCATCTAAAATTTAAAGCACTACAGAATTTAAGTCTCAAAAAAAAATTGCGTAATGAAACTAAAACCTCTGAATATAAATTAATAAGTGGATGTAGCAGTATTGCAATTCATCGCATTTGCAAATTTTCACATATACTCTTTATAGAACTTCATTTAATTTCTCGATAAATTAAGTTACTGGGAAATTCTAGGACTAAAATAGAAATTGTAATTACAATATATGTTTTAGGTGGGTTTTTATTTGAATAAGTTATTGATTCTTTAATGCTTGAGTTGCTTATTGAACTCTAACTTTAACTGAGGTATATAAAACAAAACCTGTTCAATATATGTATTGTTAAAATATTGATAAGGTATAATGATTACTACTTAAATACGTCAACTATTCTATATTTTTTTCTCATACTGTATTTAAATAATTTGGCGGTTTATACATTTTTCTCTAGAAGGAGGGTGGGCTGCTTTTGCGCCTTGTTTGAGTGGGGTAATGAAATGAGTTTTAATTTATTGCAATGAGTCATAAGTATGTTTTGATTATGAAATCCTATTACGTATTATAACTTAAAGTAACGACTAAACTGAAATGAGGTGTTTCGTCCTTTAATATTGTATCCAATGAAAGATTGTATAGGGTGTTTCATAAAAATGATGGCAAAAAATTAAAGAGCGAACTCCTCGGTTGATTTGAAGAGGGGCCTTTCCTATACAAATTTTTGATTTGAGCTTTCGGGCCATTGAAATTCAATTTTTTTATTATCTCCCGAAAGAAACGAGCTTTGAATTTCAGATTCCGCACTTCTAAATTATAGTAGAATAAACATTTCCTGACAATTTCGTTATAAAGGATATACCGAGTGTTGTTTTTTTAGTGTACAAGGGCATTTCACCCTTTCAGATTTTTTTAATGATGTGCCACTGGGTAAATTAGATTGAATTTTTTTAAGTCAGGTTTCTTCCTGACATTTAGGCCCTCTTATGATTTTTTTTTATTTGTAATGGTTTGGAAGATATTGGCGCTAACTGGTCTAGATGCAGTTGCCAAATTATGATATACGGATTTGATGAAGTAACAATTTATATTTTTACTTTATCAATAAAAAGAGTAAATATCAAGTGCAAAGTAAGTATTTATTTTTAAAGCAACATAGAGTAAGCCAACAAGTAATTTCAAAGAAATTGTTCAAAATGGCCACCGTTTTGTTGAATACCCATCTCTAGGCGTAATATTTGCGGGGGTGTTTTATTTCATCGGATATATGAAATATTCTTTGTTGTAGCACATCTAAACTTGAATAAACATTTTTTATGTGGCCCCATAGATAAAATATAAAGGATTTAAATCTGGCGACTGGGCAGACCAATTTATGGGAACATCATTGCCTCTACCAATCCAACAGCCTGGAAAATGCTAATCCAGCCACTGTCTTACGGCATGGCTATAATGGACTGGTGCACCACGTGCATATACCAGTGATTTTGAAAAATTTCCAAAGGTATATTTTCTAGTAACTTGTTTAAATTGTTCTATAAGAAATGCAAATACGCGTGTGCATCTAGACGCCTTGGTAATATGTGAGGCCCCATTAAATTTTTACCGACAATTCCCATTCACACATTTAGTGCAAATGCGTGCTGAAATCGAGCAGGTATAACACCGCGGGGATTTTCATCAGACCATTCGTGTATATATATATATTGTGGTAAAAGAAAATCCCACGTCTCGTAAATAAAGCCTCATCAGTAAAGGGAACATTAGTTGTAAATTGGGGATCTCTTCTACGCCAATTCACTAACTGCCTACTGACTGTAACTCGACTGGGTTCATCAATGGGTAACAATTCTTGAGTTCTCATAAAATGGTAGGGGTATAAACTATGTTGCACAAATACGTAATCGCTATTATTAATGCATATATTTCTTATTATTTATAACTTTGTGCTCCGAAATACCAAATCTTATATTATACTTTCATTTAAATTTTCTTAACCCTCTGATGCCCGTGTGAAAAATATCAACGCCAAAGTCCATGCGGGGTCCCCTAAAGACCCCACGCGTATTAAATATATTTAAATATATAAAACATACAAAAAAGAACAAAATATAATATTGCATTCTTCAACAAAATCTGGTAAGAGAAACAGAATAATTTGCATTGATAAATTGAACAGGACATATTTATTATGTAACAAAATATTTCTTACAATAAATAGATTGTTACAAACAAATTGTCCACATTTATTACACTTTATATTTACATTTAAATTTTTCTTTCGTGGACACTCATGACACCGACCACGTTTTTTACTCGATTCCACAGTTCTGGTACAATCAGTATGTCAGAAAATTCCACAATCTTTGAGAGCCGATTTTATGTGTGATTTGTGGTTTTTGAACTTCGAACGTTTCTCCATATTCGAACGCGTAAGTTCATCTGCTAATTGTAGTAGAAAGAAGCGTCGTCTCGGAGAATTACATGTTTTCCAATCAGTATTTTTTCGATATAAATAATAAATGCGTTTAATGCACAAATGTCTAATATATTCATGAATAATCTATATGGCCAGCGAGTAGTTTTTCTGCAGCAAGTGTATTCGCTTATTAGTTTGTCAGCATTGTCTACACCTCCCTTAGATTCATTATAATCAAGTATTATGTAAGGTTTATTTGCCTTTTCTCCAGATACTTTATCGCCATCATGTTGAGTTGATAATAAGTGTACCATTTTACCTTTCCTAGGAATATATGTATATATATATATATATATATATATATATATATATATATATATACCATAGCTATATTTTTTGTAAAAGCAAACATGGATGATTGTTCAGGTCTTGAGGTTACTTTCAGCTCACTTGGCGTGTCTGGCTTATTCTTCTAGTAAAGTAAGGTTTTTAGTTAGCAGATAATTTGCTAGTGGCGCACTAGAGAAGAAGTTATGTGTCGTTATTCCTCGACCAGTATGGTCAGATACTACACGATAACCTTGATTTCGTTCTGGTATTTTCCGGTATACACTTGTAGATTAAATAAATAGGAATTTCGAGCATCTGCAGCTACCCAAATTTTAATTCCGTATCTACCAGGTTTCGATTTTATGCATTCTCGGAAAGGACATTTTCCTCGAAAACACACTAGTTGTTCGCCAATTGTTAATTGTTCATAAGGTTTGTATGCCATTCCACAATTTTTAACAAATATGTCCCACATTTCTTTTGTAGCTGTTAATTGATCGTGACGCCGTCTTTCAATTCTTGTTAATTTGTCATCAAATCTCAGAAATATAGATATTTCTTCAAACCTGTTTCTCGACATAGCAGCAGTAAAAATGCCTTATAGAAACTTCAGTTGTCTACATTTGTCGAGTCGATTCATTATTGCACCTCAATGCACTAGCATTTAGAAGCATTTCAAGAAAACAGTCTAATTCTACATTTTCGAGAACAATCCACTTCTTTTCATTCAAACGATTCTTCTTATTCCATTCTTCGTAATATCTTTCTGCTTCTTGGTTTGTGTAGAGACATATTATATTTTTCATTTGTTCTGTCAAAAATAAATTAAATATGTCGATGAATGTAGAAGCGGTTCTACTGCAATCCGTGACCCCACCTTCTCCGTGACAATGTTTCTTGTTAGTCGTCTGGCTCGAATAAAAGGTTTACCGCTCCACTGTAAACCGGGCTTTGCCAAGTAAGTCGGTCCTGTAGATATATTAGAATCATTATTTATAGGTTCAGCATACGACTCTTCCTACCTTTCAATTTCTAGATTGTCTTCCGTTTCCGATGTATATTCTTGTTAAAAATCATCCTTTTTTTCAGAATTTATTTCAGAATCGGAATCCAAGTTTACATTTTCAGCGAGATCTTTGAGTTCTTTTTGCGTTAGATATTGATTTTTTGACATATGCGGGGTCATTATAGGACCCCACTTACCTAAAAGCGTAAAATCACAACACACTTACGGAGGAAACAAACAGACTAACCACAACTACACGCATTAACGTACATATACCCGAGACGCATGTCGCATTCATAATGGGGGAACATACATAGATTTGTCGAGCTGGGGTCTTTCGAGGACCCCGCATGGGCATCAGAGGGTTAATTTTATTTAGTTTTTAGTAGTGTTTGAATGTATATCAATTATATAGGTTAAGGATGCTAATGTACTGTTGACCACGTCATAATAGAATGATTTGTGTCTGCATAATTTGAAAATACTAGATTTTGTTTTTGTTACTGTGCAAGATAGTATACACTATTTAATGTAATTTGAAAAGGTGGAAGATCGCCTTACAGGTGAACCCTCAACATTTTGCAGTGCGTTCTATTTATTCATATTACAAAAAAAAACATTATTATTACAAATGTTCGTTCCTCGAGTCCAATAAACTCCTCAGCAACCACCAGTATGGGTTCAGACAGAGTCGTTCAACGGTTGATGTTCTTTCATATGTCACCCAACTTTGGAATAACACATTCGAAAGGTCCGGTGAAACAGTCGTAGTAGCTTTAGATATTTCAAAGGCTTTTGACCAAGTCAGGCACAAGCGTCTACTTGCCAAATTCACCTCGTTCAGCTTATCCGATACGCTCATCAATTGGACCTCCAGATTTCGTGACAAAAGACGTATACGTGTTGTCGATGGTCTCTTTTCGAAAAAAAATACTACTAACGTGGGCGTACCCCAGGGATGAGTGATAGTTTCCACACTTTTCCTGCTATACATAAATGATCATTTCCTCAACAGCTAACCCGATCCATTACCTTGCAGACGACAGCACTCTACATTGTTGTTCTTCTCAGATTTCCCACTATAATAAAACTAGTCAGGACGTTGAAGTGAAAATAGTAGCCTAGAAATATCTCTAACCCCCTCCCAGTGTTGTTCCTGAGTTCTTTAGTACTTTAGGTCAATCAAAATGTTTGCGCCTGTGTTCCCCTCTCTGTATGCATGCGTGCGTTGTAACACGATCAAATCGCGCTAGCGTCGTGTAGTGCTTATAAAAATAAGCAAGGTGCCGAGTAACTACAATGGTAATGGGCGCGTTCCAGGTAAGACGTAAATTGGTGAAATTTCACTTACACTTGTCTTAAAACAAACTTCAAAATCAGAGATAAATGTTCTATCAGCGCCACCACGACCTAAACTTATCTGGAAAATTATGTTCAGTTTACTCGCAGCATAAAAACCCTAAACTTTCTATACATGCCCGTGAATCTAATCAAGAGCGTTAAGTTCAGCTGCACTACTAAATTTTACAAAGTAAATTAGTACAGATTGTGATGCACTTTTTTTTTAATTACGTGCGACCATTCGCCTATCCGTTATAACGAAAGGCTGACTGACAATTTCTCAGGATGCAAAACACCCCAGCTCTCTTATAGATGAACACGACTAATTTGGAAAGGTTATCAAATATTATCCGTTAAATCAAAATCAATTACTCTTAAGGGATTTAAGATTTATTTGAAGAAAGTATGAAACGGAACTAACGCAAACGTAAAATCCTGTATCCTGTATCTCTTAAAAAAATTAAGAAAAACGCAATAATGTATATATATTATCGTTTAACAACTCAGACGTCCATTCTAAGTACACATACTATGGTTTTCTAACATTAAACAATATTTTAATACATTCCAGTGGCGGTTAAACCAACCTTACAAGTAATACTCAAATGGGTGGGTAGGTCGCACGGTCGTTGCGTGCGTGCGTGAATGTGCATCTGGATCTGTGTACACGTGCGTGCAAAGGGGTGAGCATGTGTGTGCACGAGCCTGTATGTGTGGGAGGGGGGGTTGCGTGTATGTGCGTGCGTGCGTGCGCGCACGCGTGTGCCTGTGTGCGTCTGCGTGCGTGTGGGTATGTGAGGTAGAATTGTGCCATAAGACAAACATTATTGAATAATTAGATTTTATATCAGTTTTCATTTGTTTGAAGATACTTATAATAAAATTGTAAAAGTATTGATAAAAAAATAATTATGGTTAAATAGCTGACCACGTTACACTATTATTTAAATAGTGGCAAAAAACTATCATTAAAGGGTCAGTTTATTTAGAAACAATAAATTATTGAAGAAAGTAGTTTTCTAAAATTTGAAAATTTAAAAATAATAAGAAGTGCAGAGCTAACCACTCTTTTCCAGTATTTGACAAACGCATAACTGTCTTATCAAATTCAATCAAAATAATAAGTAAACTAAAAGAAAGAAAGAAACTATTGATTGTATATTTTGAAGACAAATCATAACGGAAGTATTAAAATATTAAGTTTTTTTTAACTTAATACCAACTTACTAACATCGAACCTTATGTGTCAATTAATTGAATTCATTGCGATCGTGTCTACATAGCCGAAACTTCACAAAAACGTTCTAAACGAATTGCTTTACACAAAAGTGATTCTACGACATAAACTTTTCATTCACAAAGTACAGTTGATCAATTTGATTCAGAATTGCACTTAAAGAAACGGAAATTCGTAGAATTAATTCCATGCCTCAATCCAAGAATCGATGGAAAAACCCTTAGTTTATTTTATAAATTGTTCAAATGTTATCTCTGTATTACCAATTCATTTTTGATAAGGGCAGGTCATGTGGTATGCTATTTTCATGATGTCAAATATTAATACGACTTTGCACTTTTGCAACTATTGCGATTTTATCACAATACTTAAATTTTATACTGAAATCTCGTATTGTAAATTCCAAAACGCTTGCTTCCTTTTTATATGTTGAATCCATAAATGTGATTACAATTCGTGTAAGTTGGAGGAAATAGGATGGCTAAACGTGTAAGATAGGCGAGTTCTTCAATCGGGAAATTTCACTCATCGTTTAAAAGTACAACAATCGGGTTCTGCCGTCCTTGTAGCCTAAAGTTCTGTTCTATAGCTGATACGCACTTTATAAATATTCGGCTTAAAAATAAGTTCACGCTTCTACGTTGGAGGTTAGCTTTATCAAAAAGATCGCTTATGTTTATGCAATTAAGCTTTCCAATAGTGTACCCGATGAATTTAAATTTTTTAATATAAATAAATTCAAGCGCAAATTAAAATCTTTAATATTCTAATTTCGTCTGTAATATCTGCTTTTGGAACCGAGTTAAAAACATCTCGTGTTACAGAGTGACTAAATCCTAAGTGAACGCGTTATCGTGTTTATTTTTTTGTTTTGTTTTTTTTTTGTTATAAATCTTGTTATCCTATTTTTCCAGTGAATACATGTAGCTTTGTTCGAATCCAATGTGTTTGTTAGCTTAAGTAGTATAGCGCTAAACTTCGCCTAATTACAGTAGTAGTATTGTAATATTGTATAGTTTTATTGTATATTTGTTCTATAAACACCTATTATTATTACAATATATGGAACTAACGATGGTTGACTTCAATTATGTAATTAATTAATCTGATAATAATTTGTTAAGACATGCCCAATAAATTTTAGAAATACAGCTTTCAGCAGTTGCACCATTAACGTAAAATTTACTCATTGACTGTAATTTCCGGCTCACTGCAATTAAAATGCCACCCCCTTGTTTTTAATGACAGCAGTTAAGTTTCTATCCATCCTGCAGATTGTATACTCATTAACAATAATTTTTGATGGACTGATTTCAGTTACTGATTTTAGTCAAATTTGTTTTAAACTGCTGACTTCTTATTCATTTTAGTACCTCTCATTGGATTTATATACGTCCTCATTATATTTGTACTAGGAATGCGAAATATCTAATTTATGAATTAGCGGATGAAGAGGAATATTTATTTTTACTATATATGTTCATACAACGTATATATTTAAAGGAAGCTCTTATGATGTTTTTACGTGGTTTGAGAATCTCTGAATATGATAAAGTGGTTTTTGAGTTGGTGTATAAGTATGTAAGTGTGTGTGTGTGTGTGCGTGTGTGCGTGTGTGTGTGTTCTTAATTATGTAATATTTAAAAAACAAACATTCTTTTGACCGTCGTATGTCATAAGAGAACTTTCAGCTCAGGAAGATCGGGGTTTTTTCATAGTTACCGCTTTCTGTTTTTTTAAATAATTCAATTTGGGAAGATGTGAATATCAATGAAGATATGCACAATAATTCTTATCAAAAATAGAATATGATTAATAATTCTCAAAATGCGTTACCGTGACTTGAACTGGTAATGCATTACTGAAATTGAATTCAAAATACTTGCCAAATGCGTATAAAATCAATCCTATATTAAAATAATTGCTAAAAAATAAATGGAGAAACATATTAACCTAAAACAACAAACAATGCATAGTAAGAGGAACTTGTATCCCCAGGCAGAATGGTGCTGTATTGAAGCACATCATTCAAAAGTAGAAGTTAGGAATGCTACTTTGCACTTGTACAAAACTTTCATTTATGTAAGGACAACCATTCCTTCTGTAAACGTCTACACCTAAAATACAATAGATGAGTCAATTTCCAATTGTCACACAACTACAAAACTAAAAACTAGGAGTAGAACGCACTCTTTTTTGTGTTAAGTGCAAAGTTTATAGCCGAGGCTTACAATTTGGGCGAAACACAAAAAGACCGTTCTACTCCGTGTTGTATATACTATTTTATTAAAGCGTATTAAAATGCAAATATTTATTTATTTATTACAAATGTACAATTCTTCAAAATACAGTTTTGTATGTTGATACCACTGGTCGCTGCTTCATTGTCTATATTCACAATTTTATTGCTAGCTTGTTCAAAGTTGTTTGTTATGGTGTGTTCGTCATTTGAAGCAAGTTCATTAGGGGTGCTCCAATGTGTGTCTGTAGAAGTACTGGGCTTATCATAATCGACCTGGGCTAGAATTCTTTTGACTGTCTGCTTTTTATTCATTATAGATTCCTCTGTATAACCCTCAGATACGGAGCTTGACTTCCAACCCCCATGCCTTTTTAAACAAGAAATATCTCCACCGTTGTCTACAAGAATTGTTGCTGACGTTCGTGCAGAGCAACTTCTTTTGTCGTACTTGAAATTTTATGTATGCCCATTACTACTTGATGGCATTTCCCTTTTTGATATTTGATAAAAAAATCGGGAAGACTGGAAATCTTTTGCACGGACTTTAGTATACTGGCGGCACAAATTCAAGTAAAAGTCACGGAAAATAGTAAACGACCGTTGCTTTTTGGTTTTAGTATTTGAAATTTTTACTAAAATTAATGTTCCACAATCTTCGACATCTACATTCAATTTTAATAGCTCATCACTACAGGCGCTTGCGACTCCAAATGTCAGTATAACCTATAATCGATTCATAACTATTTCAATAGTGAAAGACGCTACGTTTCTTACCTTTATAGCTAAATAAGTGTCATTGAGTGCATTCTGCATAAAGTCGCCAAACTGTTTTTTGGTTAACACTTTGGATTTGTTCGGGCTGTAACATTCCCCTTGACGTTTTAAAAACGCATTGAGTTTGGCATATTTTGCAATATTTAATTATTTTTTACGTTTAATTCAGCTTTAAGCATTGAGTACTGTGCCCAGAGGGTTGAACTTTTAATTTTCTGTTTTTCGGACAAATGCGAGAAGTACGCCAATATAACGTTTTTTACAGCAGCATTAGCAATTTTCACTAATTCGGGTGGTGTGCCTGCATTTCTTCACACATTTTTGGAAGCGAAAACCACAGATAACTCGAACACACTTACAGATGGCTAGTGGGTAGCGCGCCACTGAGCGCTGTGATGGCTTGCGGTACTAACATTATGTTACTAGTAAAACAATGTTCTATTTCTACCCCTGTTTTCGGTAGCACAATTTGAACATTTTAATACGCTTTAAGAAAAAGAATTTATTAATACGCAAGCTGTAAATATATCGCGAAAACAAAATATTAATTTCTAAGAAACCCTTGGAATTCATTCTAAAAACACATTAAAGCTAAGCTTTAAAAACTATACGTTATTATTACTTCGTATATAATGTGATAAGTAAATACGCAGCAGATAAACAAAAGAATTTCGAGTGTTTGTACGTCAAATTTTTTAATAGTTAGGGTTCCCAGCTCGTCCAAGGAACGCGCGCAAGCACACACGTACCCACGCACGCACGCACGCACGCACGCACGGACACGTGACAGCTACAAGCCATAGTGGGTATTTTCTTTAATTATTTTATAATAATTTTATATAAAAACACATTATAGAATTTGTGATTAGATCCTTTTCATTAAATCTCAGTATATTCTTAATTTACATTACAGGTAACAATACGAAAATCAGATAGTGTCTCCGACACAGGATCAAAATTCAAATCGTAATATTTTTAATACGATATACTTAATAAATTCCTTCAAATAACCCCATTTTACTTGGGCGGTAACTTAAATTTCCGATAACACAACCATAAAAACCCACGGCGGGGTTCGATTCACCAATACGCCGGTTCTACTATAAGGTTTGAAAAATTGAAAGTGTATGTATTGTCCACAATACGCGAAACACTAATTTGGTAAGTACCTCAGCGCTTACATTTCTATCAAACGACCTAAAACACACCTATTGATTCGCTTCACGCGTCGGCTTACCTCAATTCGTCACGTTAAAGGACTACATCGTAACGCTATCAAATCTGTACTAAACTATGGATTCTAGATGGAAATTTACTCAAGGAAGCGAAGCTAACTCCGCGTCTCTTCCTAACCTTTTAAAACGTTAATTAACCCGCCAATTTCTATGCGAAGCTCTCAGTTGGTAGCTGCGACAGAAAATTCGTATTTTGCAAAATTAAATCACCATAAACTTCAGATAACGGCTTTATACTAAACCAAACAAGGTTTCATCTTTGACTTAAGCAAAAACATTGAATCAATTTGGTCATCCCATATATGACAAGCTATAATAAAATTTTTTGCATCATTCTCCGATACGATAAACAACGCGCTACTCTTCTTTTATCATAACCTCGCCGATTCAGAAATTTCACATCAACGTTTATCAAATTTAGCCTCATAATACGCTTAAATAATAAAAAAAAACATTTAATAGTCACGATTTAATTTTACTTGTGTAATGTTACACATTTCTCTAATTCTTTTATGAAAAACTATTCAAACATTCGATTAAACTAGATAGGTTCTTATTTCCTTAATTTTGTAAACCATTTTGCATCCGCAATATCGAAAATGTTTTGTTAAGGAAAAAGTACCATATTGTTGTAATGTGCGAACTAAAATTTAGACTTATCTTATTGGACACCATTTTGTATCCGTCATATTGAAAATCTTTATTTATAGGCTAATTTCGTTGCGAAAAGTATTTCATTTTATTCGATGTCATTTTGAATCCCCCATATTAAAAATGTTTATTGTTATAGTTTGGTATTAAAGCAAAATTATTTTGATATTTTTAGACGTAAAATTGTACATTCAAGAATTTTTGTTTGCAGAAAGTTTTTAACGTTTCTCCCGAGATCTTGTGTTTTTTCAAAAATAGTTTTAATTTTTAAATGGAAGTAAACAATATTTTCGTTTGTAAAATCTACAAAATATAACATATTATTAATTTGTAATGTAATATTTATAAATATGTTCAGGGGGCGTAGTCCTCTTCAGCGCATGGAATGCCTGGTTGATGGGGCAGCGTGGACGTTGAGTATTGTGGGTCTTCCTTGTGTTGGTGGTTGTTTCTAGTGGAGTAGTGGGGTTGTGTGAACTGTCCTGTTGTCGCTCGGTTGGTGTAGTTGATATTTCTGATGCAAGTATCTGCGAGTATCTGAAATGAAAGGAAACAAGTATTAGTTGTGTGTGTAAATGGTCGAAATTAACATAACATGAAAATTAAATGAAAAGTCGATACTATATACTTACCAGTCCTTTGTGTGATTACCCGAAAAGAGCAACCTTGCGCATGACAGGTAGGGCCTTCTCTATGTTGCGACCTCCAAGTAGGGTTACTACGGAGTCCAATTCTAAGGCGGGTTGAATAGGCGGGGTAACGACAGCGGCGGTAGCCGCTTTCGGTACTTCCGCCTTCTCAACTTTGCCTGCCGTCGCTCGGGCGTAACGGATGCCGATGCAAGTTGAAGAAGGCGCCGCAGTCGGTAGTGTCCTGTTCTGTCGGTGTGGAGCTTCGTCTTCGTCGGGCAACCCCTGTAACTAGCGGAGTGGTAACCACCACAGTTAACACACTGTGTGTGGCGGGAACCTTGACACTGCTAACACTGTCCGATGCCAGTATTCCTCCGCAAGTCTTCTACAGTCACTCGGACACGGGCGACGTACTCAACCCCCCGAATCTTCTTGTTGTCCTCTTTTGTTGGTAGTTCTACCATCATAACGGGATCGGGCGTCCTTGCTGATTTATCCTGCTAACGTCGAACTCGGAAAGTTCTACGGGTACGCCACGTATCACTACCTTAGCCTAAGTTGGTCAAATGCCTTTCAGATATCTAAAGAGACTACAACTGTTTCACCGGATTGTTCTAATGTATTGTTTCGAACTTGAGTAACATACGAAAGATCACCTGTTGAACGACTTTCCTAAAACCGCAATCGTGGTCACTAAGTAGTTTATTAGATTCATGGAAAGGGAGTAGTTGCTGATTGATGGTTTTTTCATGACTTTATATAAAGTGGAAGTGATAGCAATGGGTCGGTAGTTAGAGGGATCGGTCATGTCATCTTTTTTGGAATAGGTTGAACATTTGCTAATTTCCGTAATGAAGGAAATTCCCCAGAAGACACTGATATCTACTTGAACTTAGATATCACTGGTACTAGTTCGGGTGAACAGACAATACATGGGATACAATTTGGGTCAGTCGCCTTATTGGGATCAAGCCTACTGATGATCGATTCTAGTAGTTTATATCGAACATGAATAGGTTTCATATCGTATGAAGAAAAGCAGACAGAATCAGCAATTACAGATCCATTAAAAGGGGGGAAATGAAGATTTAACAGTTTTTACTGGTGGCTGTAACTTAAGACCGAAATTTACGAATACGACATTTAGCTAATTATTCGTTGTTCAAACCATTTTTTAGCTTTAGTGATAACACTTTTTCATGTATTTCTAGCAACGTATTCTGCACGACTCTCGTCCGCTCTATTAGATTTCTGCATTCAGTATAAAATTTATTTTTCGAATATGTTGCATCGGCACAAGCGTTATTGAACCAGCGTTGGGAATGAGAATGTGCTATAGGGTTTTGATTTTTGGGAATGTATAGGGTTATCTGGGATTCACGTGGATTCAGAAATCATTTATGTCAAATCACATGAAATAGCAAATGTTTCTGCACTGTGATCAGCAGGATTAGTAGTAGATGAATATTGAAGCCAATTAGTGTTATGAACATTGAAATGTCCCGCCTACCCTGTTGGTAGCTCTACCATTATAAGGGGATCGGGCGCCCTTGCTGATTCACCCTGAAAACAGAAAGTACTTTAATACTTGGAGTCTTAGCTCTGAGCAAACGTCGACCTCGGAATGTTCTACGGGTACCTTAGCCAAACTTGGTCAAAGGACTTTCAGGTATCTAAATCGACTACAACTGTTTCACCGGATTGTTCTAATATATTGTTCCAAACTTGAGTGACATATAAAAGAAGATCTGTTGAACGAATTTGCCTAAAACCGTACTGTTGGTCACTAAGGTGTTTGGTGGTTTCAAGCAAAGGGAGTAATTGCTGATGGATGGCTTTTTTCATGAGTTTAGATAAAATGGAAGTGATAGCAATTGGTCGGTAGTTAGAGGGATCATTCATGTTGCCTTTTTTGGGAATAGGTTGAACGTTTGATAATTTCCATGATGAGTAAACAGAGCCAGCAATATAATTTATTCTTGGTTTCACTCCCTGTTTTACAAGTTTATTGGTCTTTCGGAATTTTTTAAGAGCACCTTATCATCATAGGAAAAAGAACTAAAAGAATGGGCCAACAAAAATTCGACAATGTCGCAGTTTTTGACGAATAATTTTTGAATATTACGATTGACGTCTTTGCTTGTTGACGAAGACGTCTCCATTATTCAAAAGTAGAAATAGTTTTAATATTTTATTTGATAGAAAATAAATAACACTCGCTAAAACTTGCATGCAACTAAAATCTGTCTTACCGTTTACTACTCTAAATGATTCATTACGTATATTTAAATGCATACAAATATTTTTTTCTATAGCAATTGTTAAAGTGTGCTTTGAACAACCCAAATCAATAGATCAAGTTTCGCTTTAACCGCAAGGGTATATAAAGTTGAACTTTAACAGCAAGGGTAGATAAAGTATTATAATTTGTTTAGTTTTTATTTATATAAATATAGAACTTATTTTTTATTTTATTTGCATTAATGATAACTTCAATATTGCAATTTACGTTTCCAGAAATATCAAATTTTGGAACAGAACCTGTTTCATGTGAAAAACGTACAGATGCCGTAGAGTTACATGAACTTTCTATTCCACAGAGTATTTCCTTCGTCGCTCATGAATGAACATTTTTCACTCATCGATAAAATTGGAATTTAGCGTTTTGTATAACAAATAACTATTAAAAATTAATTTATACACGATTTTCACCACTAATTTTTGGCAAAAGGTAAACTTATACCATTGCATTGATAGGGTATTAAATATTTAAAACTAGGATTTGCCAACAGTATTGAAACAATATTCATAACTGAAATTGCAGTGCGTCACTTAGGTAAATTGTTTACATTTTCCCATTATGCATTATAATGAAGCAAATTAGAAATATAATCGTAAATATATTTTTTCGTGCATTATAAAATATTAGGACATCACATGGCTATTTATACCTATTTTCTTTGATACCTACTTAGTCTATGCCCTGCGCTAAAAAACCTAACTGTAAATACGATTGTATAAAAAATTGTCTTTCGCAAATATTCGTAGACTACCGATAAATACTTATAAATTTATGACAATACAGAAAATGGCATTACCAACTTTGAAGCAAATTTGTTGAAGATCATCAATATAGCAAAAGACGGATGCTTTAATCGTAATTTGCTAAAAAGATTTTATAGTATTGCAGAAAATTTAACAACGGCAAGTAATTTAAATGATGTTTTATTTAAATGTACAAATAATAATGATACAGTTCATCGCGGCAAGAAGATAAAAGGTCAACCAACAGCAATTACACGTCGTCAAAGTAAGTATAAAGGCGTAAATTGTCTACAAGCTGGTAGACCTGCAGGAAATCCGAAATGTGTATCCAAAAAGAGGAAAAGATGCCTTATTGAAAATGTGATGGCAAATAAACCAAATGCAAAGTCTCACACAAACGTTTATTTTAAAACATTATTTTGCATATTAGCCTTATCCCTATATTTTAGGACTTACCTTTTTTATTTAATTTAAATTTATATTGAAAATTAAAACTTAATAAATAAAAATAAAAATTAACGTGCTTTTGTAAAATCACCAATTGGGATAGGGTACGGAAATTTCCCGGTCATGAATTCGTATAGGATACGTAATTTAGCGTACGGTACACGTATTACCGTAGGACATAGTGATTTCTGACGTAGAATGGCGTATTATATTTGAATTCAATAAAGCGATATTACATACTTAATTTTTTTTATTCGAAAGTATCTACAACAATTAAAACTAAATGCAATGATTTTATAGTAGATGTAACTGGTTCATCTACGCCTTTTCGAATGAGAATAATTTCGTTAAAATAGGTTCATCCAAACCATACAAACATTCCTACTCTCCCCCAACCTTTTTTTGAAAAAATAGAGAAAAAAGTATTTAACAAAACTTGTGCAGAAATTATGCATCATTCTAATTTACTTATTTAATACCTACTATGATTTGACATATTTTATAAAAAACTTGTTTTTAAATTTTTCAAAAAAGGTTATGCTCTCTAGCGGTAAAGCTAGAAACTTGAAAGTTATTTCCAGCGATTTCCCTTAGCCGTTTTTACTAAGGAAATTTTCTTCCCAAAACTGTACGATAAACAGTTATATATAAACCTTAGATATAACCGGAGGATCGGCTTACTGGTCCACCCGGTACATTCGTACATACATAGCTATTTAGTGACCCGAAAATATAACAAATTTATTATAAAGCATCCGGTTTGAATATGAACTTTGAATATTCATTTTACACACATAATGAATTCGTGTTTTAATATAAATTTCACATATTGATGAACTAATTGTATTAGATAAATGAGTAGAAGTATATTACAATGCTATGCGACAAACTTAATGATTTTAGTACTTTTGGGGGACATACAATTAAATGATGTGAAATTTTATTTTCGTAAATTTAGAGAAGAGCGTAATGACCTTGAAATGACTTTGAAGTATGTAATTTAACTTAATATACACTTTAATTATTAATACAACTAATATGGATTATAAGTAATGGAAATATATCAACCAAATTTATTTAAAATAGTAATTAATACCGAGTAAAATATTTAATTTAATTTCTTTTAATTATATACTGAAATATTATATTAAATTAATTTTTTAATGTTAAGTCGAGGCCTAGAACACATTTCTCTACGTTAACTGGTATTTATTATAATTAATCAGATAAAAATAAACCAATACTATATACTGTACATAAGTGTGGAACAAACTGTTTTTTCCCGCTTCCGTGCTTCGTTGAACTAAACTTTTTTGTGCGGATCGATTAGCACAACTCACAACACAACATGTAACCATTTTCAATCGCTTCCGATCACTTTTTTCGGCACTAAGTTAAAAAATGCGTTTATAAATACATACGGGCTCTTTGCTAATTTCAAAGGTTATAGTCAACACGTAACACAAGTTAAAGTTGCTTATGTTACCTCTCGTCTTACTCTATGGTTTTTCAACTGTGGTAATAAACAATAAATTGAAATATTTATTTTACATTTATATATTTTTTTTAATTAATCTTTCCTGGATTTGTAAAATCCTCTACACAAAAACGTGTTAAATAATGATGATTGCACTTACAAAAGTATCTACGTAGCGTACAAAAATAATTAAAGATAACCAGAGAAACCGTTTCGAGTACTATAGATCTACAGACACCTTTTTTTATGCAATAAATACATTTGCTATTAATTTCGAATAATACAAGTAATTTAAATATTATGAATTTGTTATTTTACGAGCTATATAAGACTGCAGTATGAACAGAAAGTTTGATTAAACTTTGTTAGATAAGAGAAGTGGTTGTAAGATAATATTACTTTAAGCATACAATTGTAGATTTTGCGATTTGTATCAGTATTTTGCTGATGTACCCTTAAGCGTGTTTTTGGTTCTGTATAGATTTTTTCTCGAGTCTTGGCGTGAAGCGATGTTTTCTTAATGAAGTGGTGCTTGAGGCGTTAGAAACATGATTGCACATTTAGCTAAACGACTTTTTCACATCACATACATCCCTTAATAACGACCACCTAAAAGCATTCAAGACATTTGAAATCTCTATTAGTTATTTACGTTCTTTTATTTGTTTTAAATTGTAAATCAATCATAGTTAAAAATTCTTGGTATACTAAGGTTTGAATTTGCGAAAAAGTGTCAACACTTTTTCATTTATTTGAGGCTTCACTTGAGGATTTGAAAAGTTTGCGTTAATAAATATTGTAATCATTTTTCATCATTCTATGTGCTTTAGCGGGATCGTATGTCTAAAATTTCATTTTTCTTTATTTTCAGTTTGTTTTAAAAGGAAATTACTAGATTACTCGCAACCAATTTTGATATATATATATATATATATATATATATATATATATATATATATATATATATATATTACTTTGACTTTTAATTTTAATCAAATCTTGAAAGGTTGTAAAATTTAACAGAGCGTTACTGAACTGTATATTGCTTATTTTTTAATAGAACTAGCGGAATAAGTTTACACTATTGTGGAATTAAGATTTGAAAATTAATAGCTTAAACATGGTTGAGTATTGTGTGTTTTTATATAAAAGCAATACTCTTTGTAAACATTTTGATCTTATATAAAACTGAATTAGAACCTTCCTGGCGAAATCCTTTCCTTTACACGTTTTATGACGTGTGACCGTTTTTATGTCACGTATCAAAAAAAAGGTTCTCGTATAATATGTGTAATGTTATTACTTTTAACTAATTGCGTTTTTGACATAAATAAATATATTTGCAATAATCAGGTAATATATGGTTGTTTTATTGATAATGCATGGAGGTGACTTCCATGATTGAAGGTATGGTTAATTATGCAAATATTCGGATAAGAAACGAATTTATATTTAAATCGGTGATGGTGTATTTTCGTGTATGAAACGTTGAGAAAAATGATACGAAAGTGTATTGAAAAGTAATGCCTCCATCGCTATAACTTTATTAGCAATGGATATATTGTTTACATATTAGCGTGAACTAATTCTGAACGAACCCTACTCAGCCGTCACTTCAGTTTTGATAACATACCGTTCGAAGTTGACAGTGCAGCCACGTTCCAAAAACTCAATATGAACGATACCGTCACAATCCCAGAAAACGGTAATCATGACTTTCCCGGCACATGGCATTATTTTTAATTTTTTTGGTTACGGCGAACCCTTATGCATGGACTGACGTTACAAGGCTCGTAGTGATGTGCCCACGACTTGTCCCCGGTCACAATTCTGTGGAGAAAAGCATCACCTGACTCGTACCGAATCAACAGTTGTTTGCAATTTTTTTTCGGTTCTCTTTCATTTCATGGGTAAGAATTCGCGGCACCCAACGTGCGCATACTCTCCTATACTTCAGCACATCGCAGATAATGTGATGTACTCTTTCTTGCGAAATACCCACCATATTGGCAATGTCAGATTATTTACACCATCGATTCTCACGAACCAGTTCATCCACGAAAACAACTTGCATTTCACCACACGCCGACACTGTTCGATCCAGTGTTGTAATGTAACTAGATACAGTATCTACATACTTTTCTGTATCTGAAACAGTAACTAGGTATTTTTCTACTTCTAGTAACTGTATTTGTAACTAGTTACATTTCTTGTGTAACTAAATATCTAAAGATACACGGATACATTTCATGCGTTTGGTAACAATTAAAAAATTGAAAACCATGCGTTTTGTCCGGTCGCGGGTTGACGTACTATACGAATGCGATATGACTCAGGCACATCAGATATGAGCTGTTTAAGCGTTTATTGCACTTCCAGTTTGTTTATGTTTTGTAACGTAAATGTGTATGTTTTGTCTTTTGTGGTTTTGTAGCACAGTTGGTTTTGGTGTTTCAATATTGCACGTTCGTTTCTGAGGATTCTAAAGTAAAATAAATCGTAAATTGAAAATTGAATGTCATCTCACGTCGGTCCCTTCAAGCAGCGATTCTTATTATTTACCACTTGTGTTGAATGAACAGTTTTTTTTAAAATAATCAACAACCTAGATGAGGAAGATCCTTTAAAACCAAATGCTTCCTATAAACAATTAAAAGGCAGAATGCCAATTTTATCCATCTAAAACAATAATTAGCGGAAGTAGGAACTCGCCAGGAAATTTTTACGATCATTTGCGAGTAAGTGCAAGTTGATTTAGTTTTAATTTTAATTGTCAACATAATAATTTTTTATAAACTATAACATTAAATTGCAAAAAAATCTTATTCTGTTTTATCAAATTTAGATTAATTTTGTATGGTTAATTGCTGTTTTTTATATGTTATTTATTGCATTGTAGAACTATGATTAAAGTTAGATAATCTCAAAATCGAAAAACAAAAAGGTGGAAATAAAAACAAGCGACCTGCAAGTCACTCTAAAGAAGGGAGTGCGATGGAGAAAAAAATTAAAACTCCATTTGATAGGTGCAGTTCTGAGAATAAACTATCAACAGATGTTGTAAACCTCTATAAAACTACAATAAAATGAAGAAAAATTGAATTTTCCTGTAAGTAGATGAATGTATTTACATACATTGAAGAGGTAATGGCACTAATTTATACAGTAGAGAAACATTCTTTTAGGAAACTGGTATTTGGTTTATCACGTGGATCTAACGTCCCTTCAAGAAAAACTGTGCTGGATAACATGAAGATGCGCCAACAAAATGCTAAAGAATTTGAAAGCAGAACTTAATAAAACGGATTATGTTTTCACTACTGCAGACATTTGGAGCAATAATCATAAGAGTTATTTCGGTGTTACATATTATGTAGACAAAAATATTAATAGATGTTCTGCTGTGTTGGCATGCAGAAGAATTAAATATTCTCACACTTATTTTGAAATAGAGACCTTACTTAGTGATATACATAAAGAATTTCATCTGAGTGGAAGCAAACTGGTTGGCACTGTAACATATAATGCAAGTAATTTTGCTAAATCTTTCAATATACCGGGTGTCCAAAGCGTCACGCGACGGAAGATTGTGGCTTCGCTGTTGATTTTTCATTAAAATCATTTATACAAAAGTTATATGTTTCCAATACACAACTTAAAAATATTTTAACACCTACAGGGCGATTCGTAAAAGTTTTTTATTTTAAATGGAGCATCCTGTATATCATTACATTTTTGGATAGCCTAATGTAACCATTTAATAGAGTGCCATGATTAATTTAATTTCTTTCAAAACTATTTTTTACTACATTTGTATTTAGAAGAAAACTTGTATTAAGAGAAGTTAACTCTAAATTTTAAAATGAAATATACGAAGAACGAATTAATTCAAATGATTTACATAATAGAAGAAGCCCAAGGTAATTGTTTACTTGCTTCTAGAATTTATAAACAAAATTTCCCGATGTCCGTTGTCCAGATGAACGAGTTCTTCAAAATTTAAAAAGTAGATTTCAGGAAACATGGTCGATTGCATATAAAAAGAACAATTGTCCAAAACCTGTAAACAACGAGGACACTCAACTAGTAGTGCTTCAAGCTATACAAGAAAACCCTCAATTAAGTATTAAAAATATTGCAGTGGAACATGACTTACAGAAATCAACAATACACAATATAATTAATGAATATAAATACCATCCATACAAGATCCAATTCCACCAGGCATTGGATGAACATGATTTGGAAAATAGATGGGGATTGCAACAACCACATAATGTTTTTAATACAGTTATGATGGCAGACGAATCTACTTTTCATAACAATTATTTTGTAAATAGACATAATTGTCATTATTACGCCATGGAAAATCCACATATAATTAGATACAGAAACATTCAGCATCAATGGAGTCTTAGTATTTGGGCTGGTATTATTGGCAACAGATTATTAGGACCCTATTTTTTGGAAAACAATTTAAATACTGTAAATTATTTAAATTTATTGCGAACCAACGTGCTACCATGGATTAAAGAGAACATCCCATTCGTTAATGAGGAAATATAGTTCCAACAAGATGGCACTCCTGCACATTCGGCTCGTGATGTGACGGATTTTCAAATCATCAATTTCCTGATCGTTGGATAGGCCGTTATGACCCTATCAGGTGGCCAGCTAGATCACCCGATCTGACTTTCATGGACAATTTTGTATGGGGCTACATTAAACATGAAGTTTATAGAACATCGCCAACTACTGCAGAAAATATGAGGGAAAGAATTCAATAAGCGTTTCGTAATGTAACCCAACAAATGTTGCATAATTTACAACGTTCCTACAGACAAGGATTGAATCAGTGCATTGAGAAAAGAGGAGGCTTGTTTGAACCTTATTTATAATTTTTTTAAGTGCACATTTGCATATGGTTGACTTACCTACTTCTTGTTCTTGTTAATTGTTTGTTTATTATTTCAATATTACATTGTTTAGTTTATTGGTAAAAACATTTAATAAAATTAATGATTACTATTACTAATCTGGTATTGTGACTTGAAATTATGGCACTCTATTAAATCGTTACGTTATAAAATAATTATAGAAAAATTAAAAAAATGGAAAAATTTAAAAAACTACAAATTTTAGCGGTATCAATGTATTTAGATAAAAATTAGGTCTTTAAGAGTACTATACGCCCATATCAAAATATACAGAGTGTTCCATTTGAAATAAGAGAATTGATGTACCTTGAACATGCTAAAGTTTCACATGGAGTCTTCTCTCCCCTATTCAATATATCAATAAAACGTTTACATCTTTTCAAAGCCTATACCTAGCTTAATTATATGCCTAAACTAATTTGTCTCAAC
Source organism: Vesta saturnalis (assembly GCA_036346205.1). NCBI lineage: Eukaryota > Metazoa > Arthropoda > Insecta > Coleoptera > Lampyridae > Vesta > Vesta saturnalis. Next base: position 4,175,790 of record JARFJB010001965.1, on the reverse strand, counting down.
TTAGATAATAAACCAAGAATTAATTTTTATTGCTAACCTTACATTCAGGAAAAAAATACATTATTGTTAAATAACTTGGCAACGTTGCATTTTATATGTACAAATGTATACATCGTTGAAAAGCTTATTCATTAGGCTATCCAAAAATGTAATGATATACGAATCGCCCTGTAGGTGCTAACATATTTTTAAGTTGTGCACGTATTGGAACCATATAACTTTTGTATACATGATTTTAACGAAAAATCAACAGCGCAGCCACAATCTTCCGTCGCGTGACGCTTTGGACACCCGGTATACTCTATTCCAGATAGCATTCCTTCGAAAGAAAGGGAGGATTTTGATTTTCTTAATGATGAAAATCAATTTATGACAACTGTAAAAGATTTGCCTGAATTCAATACTTTGCAAGTTATTGAGAGTAAGATGGACAGTGACGGAGAAGATATTATTTTACCTCAACATTTTCGTTGTTGTTCACATTAAATTTGATAGCAACTAAAGATGTTGAATCGGCTTTCACAAACGTATCTTATAAAAGAATATATAATTCGACATTTGCTAAATTAACGGCCCTGCGAAATATTTGTCATGGTTCAACAAGTGCTTCAGACGAAGTTGAACATATTTGCAATTACAAACTTGTCGTTCCTTGCCCTACACGCCGGAACTCATTGTACGACAGCGTAGCAAAAATTATTGCTATACAAAATTTTGTGCTTGCTGTTTTCGAACAGTTGAACAAACCAAAGTTAAAATCAACAGAATTCGAATTTTTGCAAGAATATAAATATGTTATGGAATCTCGAGCTAGTGGTATTGATATATTACAAGATGAAAATGCCTGTTTTCTTGGGTATGTTTTACCGTCATTAATACAAATACAACGGAGTTAAAATTTATTTACCCATTTAGTTCACTGCGACCCTTTAAAGATGTTAGTTTTGGAGGGAATTACAATGGAAAAACAACAGAAAATTTAAGCAGTGACGAGTCTCCCGATGTAGATGATGACGATGGCTTTTTTTGAATTCTGACGGGTCAAGAAAATAATCGACATGAACTGGAACATCATGAAATTAATTCTTCTGCATGTACAATGCAATTTCTGCAGTATTTAAATGATAAGTCTAAAGATTTGCAATGTTTACAAAAATATATTATTTATGAAATCTTTAAAATACACAATACTGCTTTGCCTTCATCTGTCCATGTAGAAAGGCTATTCAGTGCAGGTGGGCTGCTGATGACTGCAAAACGAAATCGTGTATCTGATGACCATTTCGAAATGTTATTAATGTTGAACAAAAATGTTAATAATGAATGATTATGTAAGATGTTGATGGGATAAATTATAATAATAAAGGTGTAATAAGAATTCTTGATTAAAATTTAAGTTAATTTTTATTTCGACCTTTGAATAGCCCGTAACTGCCAAGCATCTAGATACATTTTTACAGTAACTGTATCTGTAACTAGTTATTTGAATAAAAAAGTATATGTAACTAGTTACAATTTGTGTTAAGTATCGATACTTAAAAAAACTTTGGTCCGATCGCACGCGGTTGATCATGGAGATTCGATTCAGCAGGATTTTTGTTTTTTACAGTCCTTACCCATCTCCGAACACTAGTCACATCAACACATGAATCACGGTACACGGCATTCAACCTTCGATGAATAATCACTGTAGTCCGCCATGTTTAGTACTGTAGTCCGCCATGTTTAGTACTGTCGTCCGCAGGCGCGATGTATATGATCGAAATTCAAAATATATTGTGTACCTGTATACTTATGAAAAAGGTTGGGTTTTATATAACCGAAAAATGTGATAGTATTGAACCCCGCGTAGTTGTTGAAAGCATTAAAAAGGCTTCAAGAATTTTTTTCTTTTTTTAATTTTTTGAAATCATGAACACAGAGTACGCAACTCTTCCAGAATTTTGAATAAAATTTTATTCCTATATTGGTATTGGGTAACATTTTGAATCCGCCATACTTTAAATTTAATTACGGTCTAATTATTACAGTCAGCAAAAATAGAACTTTATTGTTAGGTATACCTTATTGAACATCATTATGAATTCGTCCTATTGAAAATATTAATGTTCTATTCTATTGTCTTTAAGAAAGGGACAGACCGTATTGTTGTGGTAGACAATGACAAACGTCAAATTTAATGATTTTATGTTATACGATGTTCATTAGATTGAAAATTTTTGCTCATAGATTTACTTCATTGGGAAAAAAGTCATATTGTTATTTTTTTGTGCAAATCTCATATACATATTATTGCATTAATCTTATGAGTGTTGCTAATAGTCAAAATTAAACGTCTGGATTTCAGCCACGAATTTTTTTCGGTAAAAAGCTTAATTTTGTTAACACCTGCCTTATGTGGAATATAGAGGTTTTGATGAAATTTTAATCCAAAAACAAAAAAAATGCTGGATTCATCATTTATATGAAAATTAGTATATCTTTGTGATATTGAAAATTAATATAAAAAACACGTTTTTTATAAAGTAAACCAGCAGGTTTCTATTAAATAAAAGAAAAACAAAAACAACTAGCAAAAAAAGATGCTTAAATATGATCTTTCACCCGTTAATACATATCACGATCCATCAAGCTCAAGGCCCAATAATTTTTAGAAACCTTTATGCTATTTTACTAGCTTATAAATTAATTAATGACATATAAAAAATTTGATACGTAGGTAGGTATTTCGTGGAACTTACGGGCGGTTTCAATACCAAACTGCTATTCAAACCCTCGAAAAAGACGATTACGCGCGGCTTCAAGTCTAAATTGCTCATGTCTGACCCATTGGCCCTCAATTTTTTTGCAAGTTCTATGTTCTAATAGTTTATATATTAATTGGTCACATATAAATAAAAAGTGGAGGTATGTCTTGTAACTTCTGAAAAAAAAATAATAAAATTACAACACTACACTACATTGTTCGTGGGCCCCTAAAATTTTTATAAACGTGGTTCGATTTTTTCACAAAAAATTATCGAAAGTAGAAGTGTTCTAAACGTCACATTCGGAGCTGGCTTGTTAAAAACATGAATATTTTTAAATCATAAACTAACAATGCAATTTTCTTAAAAACAATCAATTTTAGAGAGTACATTATACAGACATAATTCGAAGGGATAAAATAGTTTTACAAGATGGTAAAATAATATACTGGGTGTTCCATTTAAAAAAATGAAGTTTTTTTCTAATTGAAATCTCCTAAATTAATGCTTATCCAAAAAACACCACGAACTCCAAACGAAACTTCTACTATGTTCAGACATTTCAGCCATCCTTTACCTTCGTACCTACCAAATAAGTTTAGTTACTTATCACTGATAACGTTTATTTGGCAGCATTTATAGTGCACCAATTTTCATATTTTTCGCTCCAGCAACTCCTTGTATATCTCAAAATATTTTAGAAACGTGTATCTGCGCAAATATAACAACTTTTATTTAAAACATTTGTTTGTATTTTTGATCCTAAGTAAGTTATTACACTTCCACACACCAATGGGCCACCCTGATATATATATATATATATATATATATATATATATATATATATATATATATATAATTGTGGTTGTTGTGATAAATCTTTAAATGTGGAAGAAACGAGGGGGAATACCTTCCAGGTCTCGTAGGCTATTTTCTTTCCCCTTCCATAGAAAGCGGATGTTGTATCACGACCGGTAACAGCATAGAAGAAGGTCAAAGATTCACACATTTTGGAACCTAAGGTGTCTGCGATACTATATATGTAATAGAAATATTTTACAGCACCATATGCTATCCACAATTCTTGGCAGGCTATTTTCGCAAAATTAGCAATGGCAAGAACAACGACGTCTGTGTCTACTGTACGAATCATTATTCTGAAAAATAACCATCACCTGCTGCATGCAAAGAATGGAGAATGACTCATGTATCCGCTTCCTCATGATTGCACGGTGATATCATTTCTGAATTATTAATCGGTGTAGAACTTACAACTTTTTCATGGCATGTGATAATTATTTATTTTCCTTTAATCCTGAGCACCGAAACACGTTTACTGAGAAATTCAAAAAGCTCTGTTTTATTATCATCTCTTCTCAGGAAATTTTTCCAATCGCGGGGTAATGTAGCCAGCTTCAACTCGCTTACGAATACCTTTACCTGTTTTTTCTCTGACACTCTTCTTGATACTTCCTTCAATATATGTATCCCACACCAGATCCAACCTAGTCTTCGAATGTTTTGCATGCCTTTGGATTTAGCATGTTGGCAATAGCAGCACCATCGAATATTTTTTACATCTACATCTGGATCGTGTGTTACTTGTGTATTACTTACAATACAGTTCAATAGCTGAGACTTCTGTCCTTGACTCAGTTTCCCCATATCTGATATTGATGGCGGTAAAGCTTGATTTTCATGATTGAAAAATTCTACATTCACATTTCTAGATTGGCATCCTGCGTATGCATATCGCCCATGGCAAGCTTGGCTATAAGCACAGTATCTTGAATTATCTCTGCAGATGGACGAACATTTGCATCCAAATGATAATTTTTCGCTTTATGCATGGGAATAGATGCATCTGACAGTCACAAAGAAACACTTTACTTCCTATAATTTTACTAGGAGTTTGAACTGTTGAACATGTTCTCACTGGGGTAACAGAGACTTCAACTTCTGCATGTTTTCTTTTTTGTGCACGTTGTAATTTCAAATTATCAAACTTATTGAAGCACGATTTATGCCACATTCCATTGTGAGTTCTTAATGTCTCCTCAATCCTAGAACCATCATCCAGTCGATCAAGTAAATTGTTCATGGGTATACTTCCTAACTCTTTAAATTTGTTTAGGTTGAATCCCAATACGCTATATTCAGTCTGATAGTGTTTACGTGTAGCATTTGATGGATTAATAAGTCTTTTTGAAGTATCTTCCTGGCAAAGAACACAAATGGACCAATTTGTTATATCTTGTTCGTGCAGAGTGTGGCCACTGAAACTGGCCGTTGACAAATCAATCTGATATGTTTCTATTCATTTACAGTTTTTCACTTGCAGTAACTGAAACAAAGAAATACGGTTTTGTTAGTGATATAGAACTTAAAGAATACAACTTAAACTTTTTGACTGACTGCGGTTTTAGATTTTTTTTTATGTTTTTCGTACCAATCTTCTAAGCCGACTCCGACATCCAGGATGAAATACTATTTCGTCCAATTCCCATATTTTTGTACCATCCTTTATGATTGATGTTGTTCCAGTTAGGATTTGCTGTCAAAAATAATTTGTCGGTTGCAATAAATCTGTCTTATTCCACCCGTCCCGTACTCACACCTTCATTGTTTTTTCTTCTGAGAAATGGTGAACGCAGCACGGACTGGCTTCTCCGCGCCATGCCAACTCATACCCAGCAATAAGAAAAAACTTTCTCTGCAACGCTATTGGAGTATTTTCATCTCACATTTTCACCATTTTTGTTAATTCTTCATTAGTTAAAGCTGCTGCACCTGATTTTTGTTTTGCAGGATCGAATTGTAACTTCCGTCTCTTTGCATCTCTGGCATCTCTAGCAGAACTAAATTGTATATCTACGAAAGGATCGAATTTGACATTGAAGTCTTTGAAATATCTTTCTTGTAATTGTTTGGCTGTCGAATTCCACATTAATTTCGCCACAGTTTCCTTGTAATCTTCACCGTACTTTTCGTATTATATCACCAATCTTTCAAGATTTCCGCTAATTTATCCTTCGATGTAGATCCATCCAGCGTATAATTTCTTACCTCACGAAAGGTCAAAAACTGGCCCCACACAGAAAGTTTACTTATTTTTGTGCTTTTAGGCACTATAGCCTCTATTTCCGCATTAATATTTGCTAAAGATTCTGTACCAAAGCGCGACATTTTTTTTACTGTCACAATATTTCATTTATTTACAAATTACTATGCATACATTTTTGATATCACTTGCTATTTTATTTTCGAGTAAAATTTAAATTTTACTTTTTTTGGCCGTGTCGCAACGATTTTTTTACCGACTCTACATTCGAGCATTAATTCATGTCTGGTAATTTTCTTATCGTGCACAGAACAACGTAATCGGCACTCGCGTACCGCTCGTGTCGATGAATACGTTGCTTATGTGCACTCTAAAAAATTACCGGAAAGAATTAGTACTCTTATCAGAATATAAGTGAAAATATCCCGTCGTCAATAGCAAGCACGTGCTTGAATTAATTACCGAAAATTTCTTCTCGTTCACGAATGTTTTCAAATCTTTCGTGACTTCCGGAAATAACCCGAGCACTAGTGAGATTACAAGTGATTAAATATTATTATATCGCTTTGAAAATAACAATTTAGAACACTCGCTACGAACGAAAGCTAACTATGAAAAGTGCCATAATCAAAAAACAAATTTAGCTAAATTTATCACATAATATCCTATATTATAATGCGTATGAAAAATTTCATACGCAAGTTGTAAAAGCATGCACAGCTAAAAACCTAGATAAACCAATTAAAGGTTCAGTAAATATTTTTCGCATCTACTTCAGTTACATTAAAATAAATTAAAAAATGAAGTTTAGTAGAAATAAAAGTAAAAGAACTTTTTGTTCGGCAGGTTAAAAGGTCCTTATCGAGATCGTAATACAATATTCTTCTACTTGGCGTAATTTTTTAACTATTAATTTTATATATGAAAGTTTTAGTACGAACACGTTGTTTGACTAATATTATTACTGTTCCACAGTGAAACTTGTGATGATTTTAGATTTATGCATTTTAATATGTGTTTGTTGGGAATTTTACATATTTTTCTTTTATTTAACATGACCCATATGTTTTCAGTTAATAAATTGTTACTTCTAGGAAATAAGCGCAATTTGTAACTATCCATGCAATATCTTACACACTCTTTCCAATATTCTACATTGGATGTTATTTTAGAGATTTATTTTAGCAATCCTTTAAGGTGTCTGTCCATAAAATAAAAAGGATAACATCTAAACTTGACACATTTCAAAGAAATTTAGTACTTGGTGACATACGATTTGATCAATCTTTACTCTACGTTTCCAGCATAATGTATCAAAATCTACACTTTAACTCTGAAAACATAAAAACTAGATGTTGAATAGGTACCTACTTTTCGCATTAGTATAAATTGAGAATAAATTACTACATTTGCACTGTTCCATACCACATCCAGTAGAAGGTTTAGATTCGGAATTGTAATTTGGAATTACACTGCATGTGACACAGAACGCAAATTCTTGAATAAAATGAGATTATTTTCAGGTTATCATTAAATTTTGCGTAAAACATTTTTATGAGTCGCTGTGGATTAGAATTGGAGGGAGATTAAATTGCTTTGCTTGAAGTAATGAATTAAACGTTCCGAATAATCTATTGGATGCATTTCTCGACATTATTATGCAGCTTTATGTGATATGCGTTTAGAAATTTAATGATATTAAAGTAAAACCACATTGCGCCACATAAATTAGTGAGTTTTATAACGTTTATAAATATTAAATTTGATTTCATTCTTGTAAAGAAAGAGTGATATGGTTTATAACTTTGAACATGGGTTGCGTGTGTTGAAAGACTTACTTATATACTTTCTAGGGCTTACTGTTTATTAAATTACTTATCCTTTTGGGTTAAGGTTGTGTATTTATATGAATATTTTAGTACCTTTAAACGTTGCTATAACAATTACAGCTATCGTCTTCAGTTAAAAGGAAAGATTGTGTATATTTTTACCATTTTCATGTGTTCACTACTTTGCACCGATATTATAACGAGACAGGGGAAGGATATGAAGAATTTCTGAGAAACCACATGGAAGATTTTTTGGATGATATGCCTATCATTGATAGACACATAATTTTCCAACACGACGGTTGTTCAGCACATTTATTGTGTAAATCTTCGTGCGTTGTTGAATGAATGGTTTCCAAACCGGTGGATAGACAGGCAAGGACCAATTGCGTGGCCTGCTAGCAGACCGGATTTAACGCCTTTAGATTTTCCCGTATGGGGAAGACTGAACCAATTGGTTTATACGACAGAAATTCATACTCGTGAGCAATTAATAGAAAGAATTTGAGTTTTTACTTAAAATTGGTTTACTTCTTTTTAACACTACAGGGTACGTATGTATATTTAAAACGAAGTGTAAATACGATATTTTGCCTTATGTATTAAATAAGTTAAATCACAACTACGTACTGGTATTGTAAATTTGTTAACCGCGGATATCAAATTAATCATGGAAAGCCGCTTAACCACAGATAGAATTAAAAAGTCAGAAAATCATGGTACGCTATTACTTACTGAACTAGCTGAATAAGTGTAAGGAAATAGTGTTTGTTTGATTGAATGGCAACAATTTGTTTGGAACACTCGAATTGTACTGTTAGAGTTAATCGGTTAACTGCAGATAACCGGATGGTAGCGGTTTTTGTCATCATTGGACGAACATTGTTGAAAGAATTGCTAACTTGGTGTTTAATAGTGATTAACCCAAAGCTAGAGTTTGTAACAAAAACTGTCCGCTTGCGTTAGAAATAGCGTATAATAGCAAAATAAATTTTAATAAATAGAAAAACCATTTTCGCGCTGTATCTGTAGTTGTAATGTGTAACGTGATTATGGTTATTTTCTAGCGGACCATAGTGCCGTGTAACCTACATGCAATATCGAAAAAAATTCAACTAAACGTCATTGGATACTAAATCTACATTTCTAAAATAAATTCCAATACATAGGTTGTTCTGAAATTGCAGAGCAACACCATGAATTTTTTTTAATTGAATATTCTGTAAATTTTTTTGGATTATTGTGAATACTCTGTAAAATCCTGCTTTATGTTTGCAACTCGAATTCTTTGTTGTCACGTAATTCAATTATTTTTTAGGAAATTTTATGAAAAACTATTTCTAACTAAATGTTTAATTTGTTGAAAAATTTTCTAGCACTTATTATGAAAATTACAGTGTTGACAGTAGCTTGATATGTAGACTGTGCCAAAACTATCTAGCATGTACCATTGTAGGTCGACCATCAGAGGGCGTAACTGGATATCAAATATTAGAAATCCTTTTGTCAAAATTTTCCAAATGAAGATACATTAGAGGTATGAAAAATGGAATCTTCAGAACATTCTGCACATTTTTGGTTAAATGGTTTTTGTTCTATGTTTCTAAATAAGAGGTATGGGAGAGTGGGAACCTTGTTTTGAGAAAACGCTCATAAGTCCGGTTCTGTTCCATCAAATGTTGCGAACTTGGTATAGTTGAAAAGAGCTTTTCTCCACCAATGGAATGTTCATTAACTCTAATCAATTGAACCAATATGGCGAATGGTAGAGGGTGCTGTTTAATTTTTTTTTTTTTTTGACAATGTTAAATGGCAACATACAATAATGACTACGGCTTTAAACATTTTTGTTAGTTTTGTTAGCCATTTACTGGTAATTAAAGTCTACTTATCTTCTTGGTAAAATTTACCAGTTGAATAATAAACCCAAACTGACATTTGGCAGTTAATTTTAACAAACATCCTAACGGCCGATTTTTTTATTATTATTTAGCAATCAGAATTACAGATATATTCTATAGGCTAAAGGGGTGACAAGTGATAGGATGCTAACTACTATTTAACATGAGAGATTAACAGCCAGTGATACAACCTTTAGGTTGTATTCAGATTGGCAAAATATACAGAGTGGACCAAAAGTCTGGAAACGCCCATTGGCAAAATATACAGAGTGGACCAAAAGTCTGGAAACGCCCAATTATCTCGTAAATTGTTAGTCCGAATTGTATAAAACTTGGGTTAAGCCTATTTTGGGATACGGAGATTCCAGACTTGACATTTGCAATGTTGCCAGATTTGCCGTTTCTGTGATATTATTAGTCACTTTAGTTTTTTAAATACACCACCTTGTATATGCAGTCATTTTTTAATACAAACTATTTTCATCTACATTAAAATGTAACAATTGAAAGATTACTACATTTTTAACACAATGATTAGTGTTCAAAATGTGCTCCATTGTCAAGAAATTAAATCGACATTCATCGATAATTCGTTGCCTTAGCTCTGAAACACTTGCTTGTTTAGTTTTGTAAACTGAATTTTTCAAATATCCCCATTAAAAATAATCTTTAGGATTGAAATCAGGTGAACGTGGAGGCCATTCAATACTACCTCGTCTACCAACCAATCGTCCGGGAAATATCTCATCTAAATAACGCCGAACATTTACACCAAAATCAGCTGGAGCTCCATCTTGCTGAACCCATATCTGATTAAAATTGACTCCAAACAAGTTTCTCAATGTAGGTACAATTTCATTTCTACGTAGCATTTCGTATTTATCTGACGTTAAATTTCCTTCGATAAAGAACGGTGCAATTAACTGAGTACCCACTCACTATACCTGACCATACATTTAATTTTTGTAGTCTTTGAGTATGGTGTTCACGCATCCAGTGTGGATTTACGTCACTCCAGTACCTTAAATTATGTCGATTTACACTCCCACACAGTGTAAAGGTTGCTTCGTCGGAAAAACCTATGTTGTTAACGAAATTTCCGTCATTTTCAATTTTATCCATTATTACCTCAGTAAACTCTAATCTTCGGTCGAAGTCATCATCACTTGATTCTTGCAATAAATGAATTTTGTATGGTTGAAATTTATTCTTATGTAATACACGTAAGGCTGAAGAGACCTATATCATGTAATTGTACAACCCTGCGTGAGGATGTATGTGGATCTTCAACGAAACTCTGCATCATATCTAAAGTTTGGTTGTCATTTATAACTGTTTTTGGTCTACCTGATCGGTATCTATCTTTTACTCCTCAAAGCGCTTTACTGTTTTCTGTACCGTCGCCTTATGGATAGGAGAACCGTTTGGGAAAGTATCGTTGAACAAGTTGGCTACTTCACTATAAGGTCTTTTTCTGTCGCCTTACCCTCTCATCATTAGAATAGTAATTCGTTCTTTTTCATTGACAACCGTTTTAAAGAAACAAATTACTTTGCAGAACTTTTCAAAACACATCAAACTACTGTCAGTTTTATTTAATAATGTAAATGATGAACAAATCAACATATTTTGCACTGTTTTATGTATTTAAGACCTTCTAGACTACATAAAATCATAAGGGTTACTTATGGTTGAACTCGTATTGAAGAGCAGATTTCAGTAATCCCAATATAATAATACAGGGTGATGTCTTTAAAAAACCAAAATGACTAATAGATACGGCAAATTGGGCAACATTGCAAATGTCAAATCTGGAATCTCCGTATCCCAAAATAGGCTTATCCCAAATTTTGTACAATTCGGACTAGCGGTTTACGAGATAATTGGGCGTTTCCAGGATTTTGGCTCACTCTGTATATAAAAGATCCTGATGAATTGCATGATTGGTTACGTACCATGGTGCATTTACAATTTGACGAAGGATTTTGGACTAACATCTTTGGATGATTGTGGTATTAGGTTTGGAAGCACAGCCCCACATTTCAATTCCAAATGTCCGAATTGGTTGGATAATAGCTTTATAAATTAGAAGTTTATTTTCATTTGATGTTCCAGAGTTTCGACCTATAAACCAGCTCAGTTCTTTGGTCCTTAGGCTTGTCTGTTTCTTTTTTTTTTAATTATATCGAGATGTATGAAATGGACTGGTGGACACGTTTGGTTAGAAAGTGTGAACGTATGTGAGTAGATTTAGTCTCATTAACTTTAATTTTCCACTTTTTTAACCCCTGCTGAAGGTTGAGTAGATGAGATTGTAGATTTTCGTAGCTATCTGGGGGTCTGCATGACTAGAGAGGATAACTGTGTTGTCAGAAGATGTTCCCGTTACTGTGTTTCGTGTGATTGGTTTATCGGAAGTATATAGGACATAAAACAGCGGGCCAAGCGCACTTCCCTGCGGTACACCTGAGTTGATTGGGTGATAATCTGATTTAACTTCGTTTAGTTGGACTTGAAAGGTTCTCTCTCTTAGAGAGGATTATAGGAGATAGAAGTAGGCTGGAGGAATTGTTTTTTTTTTTATTTTATAGAGTAATCCTGGGTGCCAAACCTTGTCGAATGCTTGGCTAACATCTAGTAATACTGTTGAGCAGCAATGATTATTTTCAAAGGCTGTATTTATGACTTGCGTAATACGATGTACTTGCTGAACTGTGGAATGAGCATGTCTGAAGCCAAACTGGTGGTCCGAACTTCAATTCTCAGGTGAGACGTCCTCGTTTATTCTTCGAAGCAGTAGCTTTTCCAGTATTTTGGAGATGACTGGGAGCAGGCTTAGCAATCATTCTAATTTGTGCAATTTTAAGGCATTCTGACCAGTAGCTAAGTCTTAATGTGGCATTATAGATATATTTCAATCATACTAGACCGTGGGAGTTCCTTTAGCGTTCTCGCTGTAAATAATTTAATAGTTGTATTCATCTCCATGGAAGTCATCATTTCGTGTTCTATTTTGTGATCTGTCTCGTCGTTTACTGGCTAAAACACTGCTAATAAGTGGTCTGCAAATAGGTTGACTTTTTCTTGGTCGCTTTTCGCCCCCAAGTATGATTCCTACTTTTCCTTATTGATGGTGCTGGTGTCTTAGGTTTCTTGGAGTTTTTAATAGGTCTGCAGATCGAATTGTCGTTTTTATTTAGATTAGACACATAGTGTTCAAATAGTTCAGTACGCACTTCTTGTAGTTTGGCTTTCAGTACATTGCTTAGATGGTTGTAGCTATTTTTGTCTGCTTGTGTATGGCTTCGTTGCCATTTTGCTCTGGCACGTCGTTTTTCTGTTACCATGTGCTTAAGTGCTTAAAGTCTAGCAGATCAAGTATTTTATTCTGATCAGTTGGCTAGTATGTTGGCGTACCGGTTGAGAGGAACAAATATTTATTATCGTCAATTGGTTTGAGGAGTTCTCTACCTTTGGAGTTATAATTCGGGATCCCCACCTAGTGTGATTGCTGTTGTAATATCCCCCGGTTAAGAATTTTGTTCCTAGTGTATTCTGTAAAGGCGGTGTTTTTAATATTATGCCGTGGCGGACAGTACACAGCCTACAGGGTCAATTCGTATGATAAAGTTTTTACTTTTACCGTCGTAGCCTGTAAATAGTCTTTTTGATATTTTAATTATTCGTAGTCTGGAATTGAACATTTAACAAGGACAGCTGTACCTACATCTGCAGTACCATCAGGTAGATTAGTACAATATGTTTCGTAGTTAGGTATTTTAAAGTATGTTCTTTGTGTGAAGTGTGTTTCGTTTACTAAAAGTACGTCTATTTGATTCTGCTGTAAAAATAGTATTGTTTCTTCTTTGTGCTGCACCAATCCATTGGCATTCCATTGTGCTACTTTTATAAATTTACCCATTATTTAATTAATTTGCTTATTAATGTTGTGAGCATGTTTATCACCATTCTATTTTGTTGAATTAACTGGAACTGAAACTGAACAAAGCCTTGGATTCATTTAAGAACTGCGACAGTGTGTTGTTCATTTCATCTGTTGTTGCTCTGGTTGTAGGTGAGAGATTGTTGACTACACATAAGTTCGAATTGAATCTCGGAAGTTAGTTGGGACTAGATTTATATTACATGCATTATTGGTGTTTGGAACTGGTCGTGTGGTAACTGTCGATTGAATTGTATTTTAATATACAATACGGTTTTTTGCATATAAATTTTAATCTAGTTATTTGGGTCTATTAATGCCCCTTTTTGTGTATTTGTTTTGGTTTAAAACTTAGCAAAATACTTCACTAAATCGTTTACACGTAGCGTCCCCCAGGTACCCTATCTTGAAAAGTGTAATTTGAACTTATCTGCCAGACTGCAAATTCAAGAACAAAACAATCGCTAAGTGATTTATCTTGACTTTACTGACAATAATGTTACTATTACTCAAATTAATTGCTTGCCCTACTTTGACTTTTCTGGCAATAATTAAAACATTAGAATTTATTTACAAGTCTGATATTTAATTACTCGCAAACCTCAAATCTGACTAACGAAGTGGCCGTCTAGTGGTAGGTACGTTGTGCTATTTGAATTAAATAGGCTAGATTAGGTAAGTGTTGTATCATGTGGGATAGGTAAAAAATGAAACTACTAACATTAAAATTAACGAGCTTCGCGCAATGGTGGTTCAACCGTTTAATGGACTATTGTGGGAAAGAACCACCAATAAAACCCACTTATATATATTATTAAATCAAATAACAAACAAAAAAACAATGAAAGAGTTAAATATATAACAAAACCAATGTAGTCACACCCACAATTGTGCCAGAAATAAACAATCAGAATAAAATCGTAACACCAAATATGAGGTCCTTTAAAACCAATCATGCCGGTATTTAAGTAAATAAGCACTTAAAACAATAAGACATTATTGTACATATAAAATACAACAATAAAATTGCACAGTTGAATAAGGTAAAGGCAAGGACAGAAGAAAATAGACAAGTAATTTACACGTACACAATTGATTAGTGACTACTAAAGCACAAAATACATACGAAAATTTACAATAAATTATATATGAAGAGAAATTAATTCGCAGGCAAAGAATTTTACTTAACAAACTGACACAAAAAAAACTTCATTAAACAAAGCCTTACAAGGGTCTTATAAATCGATCATAACATCGTGACCGATGTATAAGTTTGAGTGCGTTAGAAAAATATTGCGCCCCTTTCTCAGGTTATACATTAATCTATACAACAATAAAACAAAAATTCGAGGTATTTAATGGTCATCTGGACCCGGGAGTATGTACCCACTTGGAAATTGCACATTACAATTAATAATCAGAGTGGTATTCTGTACCCGTTCGCCCAAAATACCCGAGTGAGGGACCCATGTACTGTCTTTTATTGCAGCATATTTCCGCTTAACGAGCCCGCGTGCGAATGAGATACCTTTGCAAGACAATGCTAGATTTTTAATACGTTATATAGGCTTGTAGAATTATTTGATTCCAGCCTTAATTTATATAAAAATACCTACTTACACTTGAAATATATTCCTTTAAGTGATCACAGACACAAATCGTTAACATACGCGGTTTAACTTCAAAAAGTTTATAGATTAGTATTTGAAAAACACATTAAAACTAACATCCGAAAGAAAAGACAAATAAGCGTTGGTTAATTCAAAAGAAAATGTACTCGCAAGAATTAGTTTAAAGACAAACTGTTTACATTGAAGGTATTTAATTAGCCCTATCGATTTGGCTCCATCGACACTGTACCTCTAACTGTCACTACTTTTCCCCCGATTTCAAAACTAACTACATTTACTCCCAGAATTAACCTCCATTTTTTAAAAGTAATAAAAAACAAAAAATTATTATGTTGGAATAGTTTCATATTAATTATTGAACGACATCTTAATTTTAAAAATATGCATTCGTTCATAACAAGCGCTAGATTTAGGCCTCAAGTTTCCACGTACCAAAAAAAGACGTCTTTGATTGCAGTGTGTATCGACGTAATTAATTACTAACTAGTGACATTTTTACATCAAGAATGTGCGCATAAGAATTTCCAATGATTCGTTAGCCCCTTCAGTAAACCAGCTTTTAAGCGTACACCTGCTAGTCAAACCTCAAACACATGTTTTTCAACCCTCAGCCAAATATTAGTTACAAAAATAAAATATTCCGAAAACCATGCTCAAACAACGACTTAATATTTAATAAAATATGTTAAACCCCATTAACTTTCCTATCGCGGTAACAATTTCGATTCAAAAAATGTTTGTTGCAATAATAAAATTTTCGCGATCCGCTACCTACATGTTTTAAATATTGGGAAGCTTTTTTATTACCAGAAGTATAAGGAATTGAATATTTACAAACTTAATGCGTTCTATAAGATTAAATAATACAGCACCAACGAGTAAATTATAATTGATCAAAAATGTAGGTCACCAAGCAATAGGTAATCTATAAAGTTCAGCTGTACAGTTAAGAAACCTCTTTGGCAAGAAAATATGCCCAATTATTACATTTCCTAATAAATAATACGACACGTCAGGAACTGAAACTATTACATGAAATTTTACTTTAGAAATAACGAAATTGCTACGGCAACACAGAATCCAGATATACGTCTACAAGTGCATTTCCTGAGAGCTTAAATGCAAAAAAAAATCATTGTAATTGTGAAATTAAACAGCTATAACTTATGTATAGCCACAGGTTAGCCACAGACGAATGACTCTATTTATTTTAAAGCATTAATTCAAAATTGTATTACCTAATCCTGTTTTAGTTGAAATTTACTAAATAAACGCCATCTAATTAGTAACGGCATTGAATACCTTCAAAAGATCGTTAAAACGAGAAAAATATGAAGCTTTTGTATAAAAACAATTAAACAGCACCTAATCTTTTTCCACATTCTCAACGTTCTGCATAGTTTAATATTTTCTCGAAAAATAATAAAAGCAGTCATTTTCGTTCCTCACATAGTAATACGGGAAAACTATGCAAACAGGAAAATTATAAAACTTGAAAAGTGAATTCTAATTTTTTTTTTGTTTAAAAGAAAATTTTCAAGCTTAAAAGGATATTTTCAAGCTTAAAGGATATTTTCAAGCTTAAAGGATATTTTCAAGCTTAAAAGGATATTTATAGTATTACATTACATTAATTTTCTGCTCTGCGCTTTATAAAAACTAATTAATAAGTACATTGGCAGAAATTATTTTTTTGAAAAAGGTGAAAGGTACGATATAAGTGCGATAATAAGGATAATGAATAAATCTTGATTTTTTTTAAGAAATACTCGTTCCAAACTGGCTCATTATTGTGCTTATTGCTTTGGTGACATGCTCTTAAATAAAGACGAAATATCATAAAGAAAACTTTTAATCACATGAGTTGAAAATCTATAAGTAACTCTAATATTTAAATACTTGAAACTGTAACGATATTCCAACATAATTTTTCTTGTGATTACAGTTTATTTCTACTTTGCTTCGTTTTACTTATTAAACTAATCGAAAATACATGGATAATTTCGCAAAATCGTACAATAATCATGTTATATTGCATTATATACGTCTGTTACGGTGTATCAGTTTATTGACATGCACGGACATTTTCCGAATAACCCTTATAGCATTTACTAAATACAAAGTGTGTACTGTATTACAAGCTAAATTCGCACTAGGTGTCGCGTGGGCTTGTTAAAACAAGCGGATTGCCGACCAAACTCCTTGAAGAAGGCGAGGGTTTTAGTAAGATGTAAAATATCGAAATGTGCTGAACAAGATAATTAATTGTCTACTCAGTAAATTGTTAGCTTAATCTCAAGCACAAAATTCGTATTACTTATTTGGGATTCCAAAAAGTCCGTTAAGGTCCAGTTAAGCAAGCTAATGAATAAACAAATCTTAAATAAATATGTAAACATAAAAGTTTTAAATTTTATCAACACTACTTAATGTTTGTGCCAGTAAACAATTCTATCACTTTCGTATACTTTACAGTAACGTTTATTGCTACCAAAATGTGTAATAATAACCAAAAAATGTCAAACACATTTTTAAAATGTACTGAAAGGGCATAAACAAATGCTAACTCTAAAATCGTTGTGAATGTTTCATATATGTGACGTCAAATTTGATTAAGAACTGTGTAAAATAAACTTTGTTTTAATATGCTTAATATATTTATTTATCGTAATAATGACCAACGTAATGTCTTGTAATTATTTCAAAAGCATGAATTAAATTATTAAGCTTTTGTATTTTCCCCAAAATTGATTTACTTTATCAATATTAACTGCACAGTATTCCCATTGTATGCAGTGGTAAGTACTTGCCTAAAATATTACATTGCTTTAAACGTTTGTCTTTAATTGCAATGATCTACAAAGCAACTCTCGGTGTAGTTATAAAATTTGTACCTACATCTGCAGTACCATCAGGTAGATTAGTACAATATGTTTCGTAGTTAGGTATTTTAAAGTATGTTCTTTGTGTGAAGTGTGTTTCGTTTACTAAAAGTACGTCTATTTGATTCTGCTGTAAAAATAGTATTGTTTCTTCTTTGTGCTGCACCAATCCATTGGCATTCCATTGTGCTACTTTTATAAATTTACCCATTATTTAATTAATTTGCTTATTAATGTTGTGAGCATGTTTATCACCATTCTATTTTGTTGAATTAACTGGAACTGAAACTGAACAAAGCCTTGGATTCATTTAAGAACTGCGACAGTGTGTTGTTCATTTCATCTGTTGTTGCTCTGGTTGTAGGTGAGAGATTGTTGACTACACATAAGTTCGAATTGAATCTCGGAAGTTAGTTGGGACTAGATTTATATTACATGCATTATTGGTGTTTGGAACTGGTCGTGTGGTAACTGTCGATTGAATTGTATTTTAATATACAATACGGTTTTTGCATATAAATTTTAATCTAGTTATTTGGGTCTATTAATGCCTTTTGTGTATTTGTTTTGGTTTAAAACTTAGCAAAATACTTCACTAAATCGTTTACACGTAGCGTCCCCCAGGTACCCTATCTTGAAAAGTGTAATTTGAACTTATCTGCCAGACTGCAAATTCAAGAACAAAACAATCGCTAAGTGATTTATCTTGACTTTACTGACAATAATGTTACTATTACTCAAATTAATTGCTTGCCTTACTTTGACTTTTCTGGCAATAATTAAAACATTAGAATTTATTTACAAGTCTGATATTTAATTACTCGCAAACCTCAAATCTGACTAACGAAGTGGCCGTCTAGTGGTAGGTACGTTGTGCTATTTGAATAAGATAGGCTGGATGAGGTAAGTGTTGTATCATGTGGGACAGGTAAAAAAATGAAACTACTCAAATTAAAATTAACGAGCTTCGCGCAATGGTGGTTCAGCCGTTTAATGGACTATTGTGGGAAAGAACCACCAATAAAACCCACTTATATATATTATTAAATCAAATAACAAACAAAAAAAAACAATGAAAGAGTTAAATATATAACAAAACCAATGTAGTCACACCCACAATTGTGCCAGAAATAAACAATCAGAATAAAATCGTAACACCAAATATGAGGTCCTTTAAAACCAATCATGCCGGTATTTAAGTAAATAAGCACTTAAAACAATAAGACATTATTGTACATATAAAATACAACAATAAAATTGCACAGTTGAATAAGGTAAAGGCAAGGACAGAAGAAAATAGACAAGTAATTTACACGTACACAATTGATTAGTGACTACTAAAGCACAAAATACATACGAAAATTTACAATAAATTATATATAAAGAGAAATTAATTCGCAGGCAAAGAATTTTACTTAACAAACTGACACAAAAAAAACTTCATTAAACAAAGCCTTACAAGGGTCTTATAAATCGATCATAACATCGTGACCGATGTATAAGTTTGAGTGCGTTAGAAAAATATTGCGCCCCTTTCTCAGGTTATACATTAATCTATACAACAATAAAACTAAAATTCGAGGTATTTAATGGTCATCTGGACCCGGGAGTATGTACCCACTTGGAAATTGCACATTACAATTAATAATCAGAGTGGTATTCTGTACCCGTTCGCCCAAAATACCCGAGTGAGGGACCCATGTACTGTCTTTTATTGCAGCATATTTCCGCTTAACGAGCCCGCGTGCGAATGAGATACCTTTGCAAGACAATGCTAGATTTTTAATACGTTATATAGGCTTGTAGAATTATTTGATTCCAGCCTTAATTTATATAAAAATACCTACTTACACTTGAAATATATTCCTTTAAGTGATCACAGACACAAATCGTTAACATACGCGGTTTAACTTCAAAAGTTTATAGATTAGTATTTGAAAAACACATTAAAACTAACATCCGAAAGAAAAGACAAATAAGCGTTGGTTAATTCAAAAGAAAATGTACTCGCAAGAATTAGTTTAAAGACAAACTGTTTACATTGAAGGTATTTAATTAGCCCTATCGATTTGGCTCCATCGACACTGTACCTCTAACTGTCACTACTTTTCCCCGATTTCAAAACTAACTACATTTACTCCCAGAATTAACCTCCATTTTTAAAAGTAATAAAAACAAAAATTATTATGTTGGAATAGTTTCATATTAATTATTGAACGACATCTTAATTTTAAAAATATGCATTCGTTCATAACAAGCGCTAGATTTAGGCCTCAAGTTTCCACGTACCAAAAAAAGACGTCTTTGATTGCAGTGTGTATCGACGTAATTAATTACTAACTAGTGACATTTTTACATCAAGAATGTGCGCATAAGAATTTCCAATGATTCGTTAGCCCCTTCAGTAAACCAGCTTTTAAGCGTACACCTGCTAGTCAAACCTCAAACACATGTTTTTCAACCCTCAGCCAAATATTAGTTACAAAAATAAAATATTCCGAAAACCATGCTCAAACAACGACTTAATATTTAATAAAATATGTTAAACCCCATTAACTTTCCTATCGCGGTAACAATTTCGATTCAAAAAATGTTTGTTGCAATAATAAAATTTTCGCGATCCGCTACCTACATGTTTTAAATATTGGGAAGCTTTTTTTTATTACCAGAAGTATAAGGAATTGAATATTTACAAACTTAATGCGTTCTATAAGATTAAATAATACAGCACCAACGAGTAAATTATAATTGATCAAAAAATGTAGGTCACCAAGCAATAGGTAATCTATAAAGTTCAGCTGTACAGTTAAGAAACCTATTTGGCAAGAAAATATGCCCAATTATTACATTTCCTAATAAATAATACGACACGTCAGGAACTGAAACTATTACACATGAAATTTTACTTTAGAAATAACGAAATTGCTACAGCAACACAGAATCCAGATATACGTCTACAAGTGCATTTCCTGAGAGCTTAAATGCAAAAAAAATCATTGTAATTGTGAAATTAAACAGCTATAACTTATGTATAGCCACAGGTTAGCCACAGACGAATGACTCTATTTATTTTAAAGCATTAATTCAAAATTGTATTACCTAATCCTGTTTTTAGTTGGAAATTTACTAAATAAACGCCATCTAATTAGTAACGGCATTGAATACCTTCAAAAGATCGTTAAAACGAGAAAAATATGAAGCTTTTGTATAAAAACAATTAAACAGCACCCTAATCTTTTTCCACATTCTCAACGTTCTGCATAGTTTAATATTTTCTCGAAAAATAATAAAAGCAGTCATTTTCGTTCCTCACATAGTAATACGGGAAAACTATGCAAACAGGAAAATTATAAAACTTGAAAAGTGAATTCTAATTTTTTTTTTGTTTAAAAGAAAATTTTCAAGCTTAAAAGGATATTTTCAAGCTTAAAAGGATATTTTCAAGCTTAAAAGGATATTTATAGTATTACATTACATTAATTTTCTGCTCTGCGCTTTATAAAAACTAATTAATAAGTACATTGGCAGAAATTATTTTTTTGAAAAAGGTGAAAGGTACGATATAAGTGCGATAATAAGGATAATGAATAAATCTTGATTTTTTTTAAGAAATACTCGTTCCAAACTGGCTCATTATTGTGCTTATTGCTTTGGTGACATGCTCTTAAATAAAGACGAAATATCATAAAGAAAACTTTTAATCACATGAGTTGAAAATCTATAAGTAACTCTAATATTTAAATACTTGAAACTGTAACGATATTCCAACATAATTTTTCTTGTGATTACAGTTTATTTCTACTTTGCTTCGTTTTACTTATTAAACTAATCGAAAATACATGGATAATTTCGCAAAATCGTACAATAATCATGTTATATTGCATTATATACGTCTGTTACGGTGTATCAGTTTATTGACATGCACGGACATTTTCCGAATAACCCTTATAGCATTTACTAAATACAAAGTGTGTACTGTATTACAAGCTAAATTCGCACTAGGTGTCGCGTGGGCTTGTTAAAACAAGCGGATTGCCGACCAAACTCCTTGAAGAAGGCGAGGGTTTTAGTAAGATGTAAAATATCGAAATGTGCTAGACAAGATAATTAATTGTCTACTCAGTAAATTGTTAGCTTAATCTCAAGCACAAAATTCGTATTACTTATTTGGGATTCCAAAAAGTCCGTTAAGGTCCAGTTAAGCAAGCTAATGAATAAACAAATCTTAAATAAATATGTAAACATAAAAGTTTTAAATTTTATCAACACTACTTAATGTTTGTGCCAGTAAACAATTCTATCACTTTCGTATACTTTACAGTAACGTTTATTGCTACCAAAATGTGTAATAATAACCAAAAAATGTCAAACACATTTTTAAAATGTACTGAAAGGGCATAAACAAATGCTAACTCTAAAATCGTTGTGAATGTTTCATATATGTGACGTCAAATTTGATTAAGAACTGTGTAAAATAAACTTTGTTTTAATATGCTTAATATATTTATTTATCGTAATAATGACCAACGTAATGTCTTGTAATTATTTCAAAAGCATGAATTAAATTATTAAGCTTTTGTATTTTCCCCAAAATTGATTTACTTTATCAATATTAACTGCACAGTATTCCCATTGTATGCAGTGGTAAGTACTTGCCCTAAAATATTACATTGCTTTAAACGTTTGTCTTTAATTGCAATGATCTACAAAGCAACTCTCGGTGTAGTTATAAAATTTAGTAGACAGTTCTTCTTAACCAATGTATCTTGAACTGTGCTAGGTTCACATGTATCCAGATGACTTAAATCGTAAGCTCTTATCAATGAGTACTTTTACAATCCTACAGAAAAAGAATGTGGACTGTAAATTTTGAAAATTAACATTTAGGATCAAGAGAAATTGCTTTGCTGTAGGTAGATACTAAAGAAACTACCACTGGCAAAACAGTGACTACGAATGAAATGTCTTACTCTCTACTTATTCTACACCAAAAAAAAACTATATTCCTTTTATGGGTGAACACTTCACGAACACTTCGCTTACACGACTCGCGCTTTATGTGCTTAGACTGGATCGAATTTTTCTTCTTCTACTTAATACTTATACAATGCCACAATTTGAAGCTTTATTTGTTTTTCGCGCCTAGTTTTATTTCGTAATTGTAAAACTAAGAACTTCTACACATAATGTTTATTTCGTCAGTACAGGTTACGTAACTTTAAAATTAAGCTACAGCGCAATATTATTATGGCACTTCGCGTCAGTCCAAAATTGACCTTATGGTCGACCGCACTGAAAATGCCCAGCACTCTTTTAACATTTACCTTAAAAGTTAACAAACAATTATGATTTTAATTATAATGCAAAGCTCATTTCGTAATAATTAAAAATTTCATACTATTGATTAAATGCTTTAAAACAATGAAAGCGTTTACGTAATACATTTTATTTTATTTTGCCACCAAATGCGGGCGTAACGTGGTCTTTATAGCACGGAAATGTCATTGTTGCTAAGCAGCATGATTGACAGCAAACACATGACATGATATGTCACATAAGTTGAAAGAATTATTGAAACAACAACCTTACTATACAACCTTTATTAATAAAAATAATAGTAATGAAACTTATTCTTTATAAAAATTGAAAATACAGTTGGATGGATTTGAAATTTAGCAATATCACAGTATCTTAGTAACAACAAATTAACCTACTGTCGACTTTATTTCACTGCATTTGCATTTAAAAACTTGCCGAAAATACTGAATCTTTTTAAAATTTTGTTCCAGTTTCATGGTGCAAAATAAAATAAAACATTGTATGTACCACGGGCATAATTGTAGATTATGGCTCTCAGGAATATAAAAGCCCTCCGCTTCGCGTCGGGCTTTTAACATTCCCTCGAGCCATAATCTTCTGATTATGCCCTTAATACATAAATATCTATTAAAACACTAGAGTCGCCGTATCGTTTACTACAGAAATATTAAGGTTTATTGCTCAAAACACTGATTTAGGTCGTAGTATTTATTCAACGTTATATTGTAACAGTAACTAAACTTTTTATGTTACTCTCGCAAGTGGACTTTTCTGCAAAATTCTGAAATGTTTATCGTTATTTAACCTTCAATTATCTGTAACCGTTTGACAGTTTTACTTCACAAAACCGGTAGCACGCTATAGCGTCTTACCAAATATCTTCATTCTAGGTTTAAACACCATCGTTAATGATATTGGGCATGTTAAAATTACCAGCAGCGTAAGATGAGTTAAGAAATATTCAGTTGCACGTCTTCAAAGTTTTATTTAAAGGCTCAAAACTTTACTCTGTACGATATCGTTGCTGAAGGACGATGGTTATAATGCCATTTTGTTTGAATTTTGTTACATCCAAATTTAATTTCTAGTTTAATTATTAGCTTACAAATTACGGGTTGAGTTTGTGCGAGACGGTATCCAGATAGTCGTCGACCTATTAAAATAGTATTTTAATTGTTGGGTCGGCGATTAATAACAACAGGAAGTGTCCATCGACCTTTATATAGAGTGGAAAAGCCCTTTCAGAAGAAAATGCAATGAATGCTTTAGCGATTAGGGCTTAATCCTCATGCTAGCACGGGACACATGTCTAAAGATGTGGGAATTCCACCTTTGCAAAACATTTTTAAAGATAACAAGTGAGTGTGTATATATATATTATATATATATTTATATATATATATATATATATATATATATATATATACAGGGTGTCCCAATAGTGCGTATTCGGTCGATAGCTCCTTAGCCATTAAACTTAGAAGATAAGTTTAAATACGAAAGTTGTCTATTTTTATAAGCTGCATAATCTAAAAATAGTTTGGTTTCTACAAGGTGTAATATAAAAGCGGTACAATATAGAACTTTTGATTTTTAAATAGAACACCCTATATATTACTTTATTTTTCGATTCTCCTTATAATTTTACATCTTTTTTATAAGAATTACTTACAAGCTAAATCTTACAATTTTTGAGATATTTGCAAAGTTAACTAACAACTGACATTTTTATGTAGTAATTCAAGTAGGCGTATCTCAGTTATTTTTAAAGATAAAAAAATAATCTTTGGTATAGAATTTATTCATACATGAGCTTACTTTAATATATTGTAAAAATTGGATTTCAATATACACGGTGATCACAAAAATTAATTCAATAACATAAATTTGAAAATGCTATATCTTCATTTTTTTAAATGGCACACCCTATATTTTTTTAATGCCTTGTCTTCGTCTATTAATCAGCTTTCATTTCTATTAAATATGTTCTATACCTATCTCTAATAGTTTCGGAGATATTTAAGTTTGTTCAATTTTTTTCGTTGATAACACTGAAGAAGATAGAAACTTACGTAAAAAATATTGTTTTCTGATTAAAGTCGTTTTGTGAAGTCTTTAACAGAAACTGCCAATATTGGGTCAGAGAAAACCCGCATACAGTCAGGGAGGGATTTAATATTTGGACCAGCATAAAACGTACTCACATAATTCGACCATTTACTTTTGATGGGGTTCTAAATGGGGAAAGATATCTGCAGTTGCTTCAAAACGACATTGAAGCTGATATCGCTGATTTATCTTTCAATGAATTTCATCAGCTGCACTCTCAACATGTGGTCTACACAATTTAAGAGTGTACAGAACTATTTGAATAATTGCTTTGACGGTCGCTTGATAGAGACAAATGGTCCTATAAGATGGACTGTTTTGACTATTTCTTGTATCCCTACCTTAAAAATGTTTAGACCACACCAATTCAACTAGAGTAGACCTGGAAAACTGCTTAAGAAATGTATTTCATAGTATTACAGTGCAGATGTTACAGAATGTTTAAAACAATGTATTACTGGCGCAAGGACATTGTGAAGAATAACTAAGTAATGCAATATAATAAACAATACCCCAGTTGGTTAGAGTTCATGTCTAGATAACTTGAGGTCGTGTGTTCGAATCTCATTCGAGAGAATTCTTTATGTATTTGTACACATAACTAAAAAAACCTAGGTTATTTATGTTTATTAGATTTACACCCTACTAGTAAATAGAATATTTGAGAAAACCTTGTCGCGGCACTCTAGATGTAAGAGGTTATTTATCTTTTTAGAATTAAGTTTATTTAAAAAATACCCTTTTTGTATTTCAATAAAACATAACTTATTTGGTTTTATTTCGTTATTAGAAGATCTTAGTGACCCCTGGAAGTGACTGCTGGGGTTCCGTTATTGAACCATCAAACAGCAACTGTTTCCGGTTGTTACGTCAACTAAACATTATTTTAAGGCAATTGCAACCTTCTAAGATGACCTATTATTTTCGTTCTAAACGCAAAAAATACAGTTATAGGAAACCTTCCTTTATTACGACAATAATTTGGAATGTAATTGAATTTTATTCATTATTATCATTTTCCTACCTTTATATAATATATAAGCTTTGTTTTCAATTTTGAAAATGCCCTTATAGTAATTATTTTGAAAACGGTTTATTACCTACATGTTGTAATGGACAAGAAAAGCATAATGAAATGAAAAATTGTTCATTACAATCACAAAAATAATCTAACCTGCGTAAGAATGTGAAATATTAAGTCATAAGCGTAACACTAGAGAGTGTGTCGCATGCATCAAATGTTATGGATGTACTCGACTGTTTGCAATTTTACAGAAAATTACTAGTTGAAATAGAGCAACAAATCTAAACTGACGTATATTTCCGTTCTATACTGCGATACCCGTGAGAAATTAATATTTTATGCCTATCGTGCAATACACAATGATTTAATAATTGCTTCACTCTGCTTGCCTGAATTGTTTTTTACACGCCTTCTGTTCAATATATAACGCATGCGGGCAGTGTGATTTTTAATGTATATATATAGACTATAGATATCTTGTATCTCGACGTTCTTTGTTGTGATGTCAAAATATTCAAATCGTTTATTCACAAAATTGAGCTTCTGATTAGTGGCGAGCGACCGACGGTTTGATAATTAAAATGGTAGATTATGAAATTTTGGTGTGTTGGATTTAGATTTAATATTCATTACAACACGAATTCTTGTTTTAATTTACAGTTTTGAAGCTTGTGCTTTATAAAACGGTTCAATTCAAAATGAACTAAATATGTACAAATATATGCTCTTTCATAAACAGTATTTTTACAAATATATTACAATTGCTCCATATTGATAAAATTGAAAAAATAAATGTTTACAGAACGCTCAGAATGTACCGACCATTGTAAATAGCAAACTTAGTAAGTTTACATACGCAAAATTCCAAATTCCAATTCAGTTATGTAAGTTTAGTAATTATTCACGAAATGAACCTTTGGGCGCCACTTTCTCCTGTGATGTCAGTTAAATAAATGCCATTTTCAAGAAAAAAACTACGTTCTCCCTGCAGTTTTGACAAAAGGTAGCGTAGAGTGCTGTAAGAGTACGCACTTAGCGTTTATTTCAATTTAAAAATTAAAATAACAACGTTTACTTAAAACGATTTTTTTATTTGAACTTCCTGGTGTGTAGAATACATAACTTAAAAACGAAATGGAACTTATTTCTAATATTGTAGAAAAACAAATAAAAACAAGGAAGAGACATGCTCACTCTTACGCTTACTGATTTGTAAGAATGCGCATTATTATTTGTAAGAGTGCGCAGAGAATTTTACATGCACAAGTCGCAAATATATGTCCCTAGGCCAGCATTTTTCATGCCACCATTCAGCGCATTTTATACACTCAATCCAGTCTTCAGTTAGAGGTTCCTTATACATTTCATTACATAGAGGACAACTTTATGCTTTTTTTTTGGAAGAGTCGATTTTGTTTTTTTGGGATTTGTTTTAGGTTTTTAAATGGTTCATGAAGGCTAAGTACAGGTTTTCGTTTCGGTTTCTTCTTTTTTTTTATTCTAACAACTGATCCTTGAAAGTTGAGCTAGTGATTATTTTAGATTTCTTGCTTTTACGGCCTGCTGATCGAGCAGCGCAATAATTTTGGGAAGGGTGATATTGAAGCTAATGATACGAAAGAAGCTTCCTGTGGTGGTTCAGGTAGGAATGGAACAACGGACGTTTCAGATACAGCACTATCATTATTTTCAGTAGCTGTGTTTTCAGTTGGACAGTTAACGTTTTTAGGTGTAACAACTTCCATCTCAATCATGGCAATGACTACTGTATCAGAACTGGTGCAAGCTACGGCATCTGATTCTTGGGGAATAATAGACGACTCGGTCTCTACAGTAGACGCTGTGGCTATATTTGTGGTTGTTGGGTTTGAGTTGGTAATTGCTAGGTATGAATTTGTAATTGTTGGGATTTCTCTTTCGGTGACTAGTCACAAAATCAGCCTCGGTAAATATATCGGGATTTAGTGGACATATTCCCGTTACTCTAAAACCTTCAACAGCATTTGCCATAGTTGCTGATTTAAAGTATGCTGGTGCAAATATTGAAGCAATCTGATAAACTGTTATTACGCTCCGGATGATTAGCTAGCCATTTCTCACATTTGTTTAAATAAAATTTCTTCGACGGGCTAAAGAAGCACCGGTCTAAGAGTTGCATGCGGTGGCTTCTATGGGGTGGCAGAGTAAGTGCTTTAATAGTGTGTTTCCGGAAAAAGTCAACAGCTTCAATGGAACAATGGGACGTGTGGTTATCCATTATCAATAATACAGACAGTTCCTTTGTGGGCTTTGCGTGGTCTCTAAAATGGGTCGCCCAGTCAACAAAAAGTTCCTCGTTAATAAAGCTGCTTTGGGAGGTTTATTGGGAACTGTAGGAATTCCCGGCTCATTCATAT
The DNA here is from genome assembly GCA_036346205.1 of Vesta saturnalis. NCBI lineage: Eukaryota > Metazoa > Arthropoda > Insecta > Coleoptera > Lampyridae > Vesta > Vesta saturnalis. The sequence continues at coordinate 4,146,948 of JARFJB010001965.1, read as the reverse complement.
TATATATCGCATGTGGTGGAAACCTATATGACTCCATTAATTGTTGAAGATTGTCAAAAAATCTCTGACTTTGAGACCCTATAGCTCTAGCAGGACTTGTGGCAGTGGTTGTCTTAAAGAAACATATTTTTAAGCATCCCTGTAACCAACCATTGCCTGCCATTTTCGATGTTTTATTGAAACGATGTGATATGTCATTCTTTTCGGCAAACTCATAAGCCAAGCTCCTTAAAGTGTTCGCCGTTAATCCGTAAAACATATTGTCTATATCTTTATGTAATTTTTCAGTTCTTCCTCCATTTCCTTGATCAACGTACTGTCGAGCCTCCCCAGATTTGTAGCTACACTCGCACGTTTCAATCTTTTTATGAGAGTACTCTCCGCCATTCCCAGTGATGTTGCAACTTTCCTCTTACTCCCACCAACTTCAACACTTTGTCTAGCCTCTTCCATAATTTCTGACGAATGTAAAGTTCTTTCGTGTTGACATTCTGTAACAAAACAAATAATTGTGAAATTTTCCAATATATGTGTAGTTTGTAAGGGTGCGCGCGTACTCTTACAAACCAAAACTCTGCGCGCTCTTACAGACAAGACACAATTATGAAAACCGACGTAAGTGTCGCCATCTTTGTCGTATAACACAGACAGTTGTAATATAAACGGCTGACCGCATGTTATACTCAATCAACATTGAAATACGTACACGTAATTCCAACAAATAAGAACGCAATACAGTTTACAGAATGTAAAAATATTTTAAGAAAGCATTGTACATGTTTAAAATTTACCTCAGATCTTTTATATCTGGATTTTATTGTATGCGTATTTGACAGTTAGGAACTGACTACAGCTGCATATGATAAGTGCGTTTCGAAATTTCAGAAATGCGCACTCTTGCCCGAGCACTCTTACAGCACTCTGCCCTATTAATTTTACTTGATCAGGAAAAGTTGAAATGGTAACCTAAACATATTCTTTCTATCGATATGCCATTAAAAATTTCTTTTACAGAACTTTCACTTTATTTTTAATTAGTACAATAATTAGATATTATGTATAATCGCAAAACGTTTGAAATACACAGACAACGCATAGTCACTCCCCAACCAACTTTATGGACAAAATAAAACCAGAGGGAAGATTTTCCATAATTTTGAACTGTTATTCCTGCGTTTTCATGAGATACCATTCGTGGCATTCTGGTAATTTTTTAAGAAACCACCTTCCAATTAATGTTCAAAACTTCCAAAAAAAAAAATGCTCATACATACATGTTGAATCTATTAACAGGGTGACCGGTTAGTGTGGTAAAACTCAATATATCCATTTATTTCAAGCGATATCAAAGAAAATTTAGTCCCTTTTAAACTTTCTATTTTACAATTAGTTACTAATATACAGGTTGTTCCGTATTGTCATGCCATACCAAACTTATCTTTTTCTGTACTTTTATTTATTATTTGTATTCTAATAACCTTTCTTACATTATAAGGTTTGTCAGGTCTATTCAGGGTTTTTTAAGTTATGTTAAGCTTAAGTCAAAATCGATGCATATTAAGTACCCTGTAGTCCAAAAGAAAAATAAAATTTAACATACCCTCTAGTAAACAAAGTTTTATGGTGAAAGTTTTCACCATTATTTTAAATCGAAATACTAATACAATACGAGGGCTATTTTTTTCCATCTCCGATAGGTTATGAGGGACCAACGGGTGTATATAAAAATGATTTTATTACCAAAAGTGGTGTACAATCAAGGTTACTTCTCTACATAATCACCTTGATCATTGAGGCATTTGTCATATCTTTGAACAAGCTCTGCAATACCCTCTTCATAAAACGACAAGTCGTGACGGCTTCTTTGACGTCCTCGTCAGTTTGGAAGCCACTTCTTCAGTTCAGGGAAAAAACGGAAGTTACTCGGCGCTAGGTTGGGACTACATGGTGGGTGTTCGAAAATATCCCATTGAAATTACTCAAGGAGCCGTTGGGTTACACGAGCACTGTGAGGATGGGCATTGTCGTGGATCAGAACAATTCCAAAAGTCAACATGCCTTTTGTTTTGAATAGCTCTCCGTAAGCGTCGCAAAGTTTCACAATAAGAATCTGCAGTAATTGTCTCCGTCTGCATAAACTCCACAAGCAACACACCTTTTTGGTCCCAAAAAACAGTTGCCATAACCTTATGGTTGTTGAAGGTTTGTTTGAATTTCTTGGGTTTGTTTGGACAATTTGTGTGCATCCATTATTGTGTTTTGGGTGTGTCATATTGAACCCAACTGTTCAGTAACTATACAGTGCAGGGAAGATCTTAAAACTTCCATAAATTTCATCGACAATACACTTACCGTGAACCTACGACTTTCTTTAACCATTTGGTCAACTCGTTGAACAACGTCGTCTGTAGCGACAGACTTGCGTCCTTGACCCCCTTCATCACGCACATCAGTTCGGCCATCTTTAAACTTTCGATACCATTCACGAACAGCACCATTACTCATAAAACTGTCTCCATACACTCGACTCTTTCGTCGATAAATTTCTGCTGCGCTATTCCTTTCTGTCTGCAAGAAACGAATAACACTTAACAGGAGAATCAGACTGCAGCTCAACGAGAAAGGACATGTTGGACAGACAGTGACGCACACCTACCGCTTGCCTGGCCTCCATACTGTGCTTTGGGACTTGAGTCGAATTCGTTTGCTATGATTTTTTCCCAAACACTTTACTGCTTTCAAATTCGAACTTAGTAGATTTCATTTACAAGCCTAAGACCTTTACCGCTGAGCGGTATATATTACATTTTTCGTGGTTGCGCAGTAGCTTATTGCGTATCTTGCGTGGTAACCCATTGCGCAGGTGTATTGCACCTACACTTTTCGCGCATTATTGGGATCCATATTAGTTTGATTTCTACACTAACTTGGCTTATCGGATTTTCTGCTAGTACGATGTACATGGCTTCTTTGAGTTTTCGGCGAGTTGTATTTTCATCATTTGTCACTATCTGTATTTTATCCAATTGGATTCGGGGGTCTTTGTTTCAGACATGTTCGGTGATTCTGGATCTTTCTGTATCGTCTTTGCGTATGTTGCTCTTGTGCTCCAGAGTTTTCACTTTGAATGGATTACTGCCTTCTTCTATGTATGATCTGCCGCGTTCGTAAGGTAGGTTGTACACACAATTCTTGGAATTTTGGTCTTCATTCTGTGGTTTGATTTTGGTAAGTATTCTTCTAAGCGTTGAAGGCAGAGCGTATCTTGTATTTGCTGCCTATCCTTCGTATTTTGTCCGAGGTACTTGGTATATATCATATTATCGCTATGTATTAGGTTTTTCTTTTTCGGTTACCATTTCACTGTTTAGGTTAGCAGTTAAATCGGGGTAGCCATTTTTAGCGATATTTTCTTTTTCTTTCTTCAGGTGCTCTTGTTTTGAGCATATTGTTTTAGCTCGATCGTACAAACATCTTGCCACGCCTAACTTCGCGCTGTTGTGGTAATTGGAGTTGTGGTGTAGGTACTTCCTCGTTTGGGTGGATTTCTTGTTTACACTTGTCGTGAAAGTATTGCCATTCCTGTGTACAAGTACATCCAGGAATGGTAGGTTCTGTTCCGATTGTAACTCCATTGTGAATTTTATGGAGGGTGCGCGCTGCTTTCAGATGATCTAGGAATTCATCCAGCTTATACTTGCCGTGTTGCCAAACTACGAAGGTGTCGTCCACGTATCGGATATTGCTCTGTCTTCGAAGTCTTCCATGTTTATATATATATATATATATATATATATATATATATATATATATATATATATATGGGTGATGGGGACCCATCGCTATCCTAAACTCGTGTTGGTGGAATTTGTCTTATACTTGGAAGTATGTTGTTCTAATAATGCATATTGTCAGAAGTTCCATTATTGTGTTTACCGAGAGTTGCGTGCGTTCGTCTAACGTTTCATCCTTTTCCAGTAAATAATATAGGCGAAAGTTGATGTACGGGATTTAATTTACAAACAAGTTTATATAAGTTAAATGTTAATACTTTTAATGTGGAAGGATAACAACGTTCCTATATTAATATAAATAATAAATTGTAGGTGCCGTTCTAATATGCGGTCTACATATGGGTTTCTCTTCTAATATGCGGTCTACGAAAAATATAATTGAAATATGCGGTGTTTATATGGGTTTCTTTTCGAATATGCGATGTGTAATTAAGAGACTAATAGCACGATTAGAAAGTCTACATCCATAATTATGGAAGGTAGTTAATATCTCATTCCTGAAATACTATATAAATGGTATTACTGTTATAACCCTCTTTAATTTCGCTTTGTTCTTTGAGATCACTGCCAATATCGAGTATGTTGCTGAAAGAATTTTATCGTATAATAAAAGGATCACGGTATGTAGACCGCATATTAGAGTGTAGTAACGCAATGTAGACCGCATTATCATATGTAGACCGCATATTAGAACGGCACCAACTTGTATTTAAGAGAAACTCTTTTTAAGAATATTTTTTTTATTAATCACAATATAATTAATGTTAATGGTACAATTTACATTTTCTTGTAGAAAATAAAAACTACTTTTAATTTGCATTTTTCTTGTAAAATGTTTCTTTGTATATAGTAAACCTGGCAACTCGAAATGTTTTAAAGTTTATATTCACAAATCTAACATACTTAATACGTCATTTATTATGTATGCTGTACAGTTGAGAATATAATTCATTAATGACACGCAGTCTTTTAAGCCAATGAAAGTGCATACTTTCCTTAGTAACGTGTCTATTACAGCGAAAATTTCACGCCAATACTTTTTAACCGTTCAAAATTGGTTTTTTTGACAGGTCACTATGGCAACGCATGGATTTTATCCGAAGTTTTTCTCTCTACCGTAGGTAACCAACAGCGAATTATAGTGGAAATTTTTTGACATACTGACAGACAATTTCATTATTTAAACGGGTTTACTTTTCGCAAAAACGACTTAATTTTTTTATAAACTAAAATTTTGATATCTACATCTCACTTACATAATTAAGGTGTATTTTGTATTCTTCTTAAAGTCGAAAAAACAGGATTTGGACTCAAACATTTTTCAATTAAATATCTGATAAAATATGTATAATATTTAGGCATCATTTTATTTACCATTTAATAGTAATAATTATTTTAAACACAATTTGGTGTAAAAAATTTTTACCGAATACCACGCGTGGTTAAAATAAATCCGGAAGCTCGCTCAATATATTTTGGAAATTATCGTCTTCGACTCGGGATAATTGTCAAAATATTCATGAACTCGAAAAAATTTCCGGAAATAATTTAACCTATTGTGGTATTAATAGTGACAATATCCCGTCGTCAATACCAACGGTAATTCTTGGGATATTTCCTTACTGAATCCCCCACGTGCTTCAATTAATTACTGGAAATTTCTTCTCGTTCACGAATGTGTAACTCGAAAAGATTTCCGGAAATAATCCAAGCACTAGGAAGATTACAAGTGCTAATAATTTATTGTGGTAATAGATACGTTACTATGGAAAGTGTGCAGTTTCATTGGTTAAAACGACCCCATGTGATTCATTGATTATATTCCCTTCCTAAATATAACTCGTGTATATTATTGATGATAACACTGAATAAAGCCTTCAGAAAATTGAACTAGTGCGATTTTAACTCGTTTTATCACCGATAATAATCATAGCACTGGTATTATCACTGACAATTACATCACTAGAAATGATTCAGAATATTGCATTTAAAAAGCCTAGATAAATGAATGCTGGGCTTTTTACATTAAAGGCTTCGAAGATTTTTCAAAATTAAATAATTTAAAATTAAAATGCCAAATCTGACAAAAATGTGTAAAAACATCAAATTTTCCAAATATATTTACAGACTTTAGCATAAGACTTTCCTTTATGTATGGCATTAGTAGTCGGATGGTAAAAATTAAACGTCGAAAGGTATGAAATAAAATGTTTTACATTATTTATGTGTATATTAAATCAATTTATGTTACTCGTCATGAAATTGCTGCTACACTTCGGCGTAAATTAGTTGTATTGCTAGTAGATGCTAAAATTATTTTGTTCAAATTAATTGTTACTTTATTTCAAACAGTAAATTGTAATTTTGTAGAAAAAATGTATTAGCTTTTTTTCTACATATTGTGGTAGTTATATTGAATTACAGCTTTTAGCTATGACAATGTATCAATATCTCAATGTGGTGAATTTTGTCAACGTGATCAAATTGTAAACCACCAGCAAATTCGATCAGAGACAGTGGTAATGTAGGAAGAGCCTCAAGCGTCAGGTTAGCTTACTACGTGTAAAAAATAGCTCTTCAATTTATCGAAAAAGGTAATATACGTGTCTATGAACTGTCTACACAGTTATTAATATTACCAGATCATTGTTAAACTGTATAACACTATTATAATGTTTCTAAGAATTTTTTACACCTTAAAAACAATAATTAAAAACATATTTTCTTGAATAGTACGTAAAATACCCTCGAAAGTCCTTGAATCTTTTGTAAAGATTCTTAAAGTTTGAGGATATTCTTAAGCACTCATTGAGTTTTATTTAAACAAAATAAAGAAAACTTCCATTTTCTGATCACATACTTGCAATTTTGGATCGTTTAACTCGTAGTTATTCCAATATTTTAGTATTATATTGTTTTATATGTTTATATAAAATAATCAAATAGTCAAATTTAATGGTATACAATTTGTGTTTTATAATGCAGGTTACTAAAATACTTAGGTTTTTTGTTTTTTTTAATGGTGTATTTTTATATTTGCATATTATATTACATCATATGTACAGTTATCGTCTTCAGTAGTGATTTTTATATTTACATATATTACATCATAAGTACAGTTGTCGTCTTCAGTAGTGATAATTCTTTAAGAATTGTTTAAGATGTTAGAATAAATTTATGAAATAGAAAGATATGAAAACACAAACATAAGCTTGCTATTAATATAACAGTTTGATAAACGTATAAAGCAATCTATGGAATCTAATTTAGTAAAGAATAACTAGATTCTTAATAAAATTAAATATTATTAAACTGCCTTGACGATGACAAATCTGAACACCTTCAAATAGTCGAAGGCTAACAGTGAAAAATGTCATAATCAAATCGCAAATTTAACAATATTTAACCAACTGATGACGTAAGTGTTAAGTTGTGAAAAACTTTAATAATTACACATTGATAAAAGCATTCACAAATAGAAACTTTACATATAAATTAATAATCAAATCTAACAAACAATAGTTTTTTGTTAATAATTGTAATTTTTATATTACAGCGAAAACACAATGTAGTACGTTAATATGATTGTTAATTATAATTTCAACTATATATGTTAAACTATTAACTGAATATATAATTCATAAAGCGTTTACTTCATGGTCTAGGAAAAATCACAGCAAAAAACCTAGACGTAACCAAAGCTAACATTAAAATTAAGACGTCTCATTGTGCTTTTTTTTAATTATAAGATGTTAAAACCTATTTAAACAGAGATTTTCTTCTTTGCTATTGAAGTTATTACAATGTTTATACATCTCAATAGCTTCATGTTGTTAACGAACATAATAATGAGTTTGTCTTGACAATATTCCCGTATTATCAAATTGAATGTCATGATTTAAATTATTTAAAGCATGCTCAGCTACCGCTGATTTCTTTGGTTGACCTAATCTACAAAATCTCATATGTTCTTTACGTCTTGTATCAAAGCTACATTTTGTAGTTCCAATGTATACAAGATATACAAGATAACGTATACACTGCGGAAGATGACAGTACTTATTCTAAAGAAGATCTAAAACAGGCCATAAATGAAATAAAAAAAGGAGCGCATAAAATGCTTCTTATTTCAAAAACCACTTTATTCTACCATTTAAAGGGAATCCGTGGTCAAAAATGTGACTCTCAAGGTAGCATAACTGTTATTCCACGAGAAGATGAAGCCCGGTTAGCCAACGGACTTGGAAAAATGGGGCTTTGGTATTACTTTTGTTCATCATTGCCGAATATGTGAAGGAAAATAATCTCAAGACACCCTTTAAAAATGACATGCCTGGAGACGAATGGTTTAAAAATTTTAAAATGCGTCATAACCTTAGCATAAACAAGCCGCAATCACTTGAATATGTACGAAAAAAACGGACTGATCAATTTGTCATAAGCGAATGTTTTGCTCTATTAGAGAATACTTTAACAGTTTTATCGCTATTTAATAAACCCCAACAATATGGAACCTTGATGAAACTTCCGTTTGTCATGACCCGTCGAAGACAAAAACCGTTGAAGATAGGGGTAAACCATTCTCCAGGACAGTATCAACTGTGTTATGTCAGCATCTCGCTTAAAAGCGCCACCGTTGATCGTTTATAAGGGAAAAAATGTATGGGCCGCTTATGAAAAAAGTTGCTATGAAGGCATGGCATTTGCAGCTAGCCAAAATGGTTGGATGGAGTCCGACATATTTTTGAATTATTTTCAAAAAACACTTATACCTTCGTTTGGACTAGAACCACCAGTCTTGGTCGTATTTGATGAACATAGTACCCACATCACTATTCTCTTAATTAAACTGGCAATGTCAGATAATATTACAATTCTGAAGTTATCGCCTCACATGAGCCACCTCCTACAACCACTAGGTGTGTTTAGGCAAATAAAAGTTAAATGGGACGAAACGTTAGTAGCTTGTCCCCGAAACAACTCTTCCAAATACCAATGTCTTCAACATTTCACAGCATTGACAAATTTCCTCAGCCTGGTACATCGCAGCCAGATGTACTGATTAATCAACAAAATACATTAACTACTCACAAAAGTGAAATGCCCGGGTCAAAAATAACTTCTAAAAGTTAAAAAGAACAGAGTGGCCCCAAGATCAGAAGTTATCACTTCAGCTCAGGTTTTGGCTCACCTGCAGGAACAAGAAAAAAGTGCAGAAGAAAAACTACCTCAAAAAATCTAATAAATGAAATTAAGTCCAAACGTAAACCCACAAAAAAACTCGATAGTGACACATCAGATGAAGAGTATGAAGAAGTGCCTATAATTGATTCGGATGAAGATATAGATCACGAGAGTCCCGATATCAGTAATGTCGAAGATAACCAAGAGCAAGAAACAACATTTGAAGTTGAAACAGGAAAATGGGTCCTAGTTACATACACCATTAATAAAAGATTCAGACATTTTGTTGGGCTCGTTTTAAATAAAACTGATATTGGATGTGAAATAAAATTTGAGACTGTTAAAAAACAATCTGAATTGGCCACAAATCAATGACGTCGATACAGTTGAGAATATTGTAAAAATTATCCCCGGCCCAAACCAGGTCGTCGAGACACCTTTCTATTTTTATATGGTTTTGCGGGATATAATTTAATTTAAGTTCGCCGATAAAATTCAAAAAGTTCATAATTTTTGGCGAGTAAAAGCGTTCAAAAAACGAAAATGTAGATTTTAAAATAAATTTTCACACTTGCCTCAATTTTAGGTATACAAAATATAAATGAATTTAATAGACGCCGAATTCTCGCTTACCCTATATTCAGATGGAAGTGTGACCACCAGAGATCGTTTTAAAAAATTCATAATTTAAAAAATATACCTTCAGTGTACATTTTTTAGTCAAAATTCTTTTAGAGAAACCATCTTTTAGTATCTTATTAAAATACCACATAATTGAAAATAATACTTTAAAAAGTATGATAGATGAAAGTTGAACTATACGAAAATGCGTTCACACTTACCTGGGTTTACCTTATAAGTATGTCAAGAAATGGTAAACTTCCATTAGTTTCCTTCTTCATGGTAAACTGAATGCTTGGATGAATACCATTTATAAAAATTAAAAATTCATGTAGTGATTCTTCTCCATGTCTCCAAATAACAGATCTTATATCAAACTAAAAGTTTTTTAGGTTCTTTTTGTAACGCAAATGTTTTAAATATTTCCATGTAAAAATATCTCTAACAGGGCTAACATGACTATCCATTACCTCACCATCAAGCTGTTCATAGAATTTATTATTCTACTGAAAATAAGTCGTTGTAAGACTGTGCTGAAAAAGAATGGTTGCATCGTTTGGAAAAATATGATCAATATATTCAATAGTTTCTTTTAGAGGAACTTTTGTAAAAAGTGATACAACATCAAAACTGACCATTATACAACCCTTTTCAATTTTGAAATTATGTATTTTTTCGATTACGTCGACAAAATTTTTAATATAATGGAGTGTTTTACATATATGTGGTGGTAATAAAAATGTAAGATGTTTTGCAAGCAATAGGCCTTAAAGGAACATTAGGTTTATGGATTTTGGTAGACCATATAGTTTTCTTGAAAGAGCTCCAGAGTTTCTTTTTCTATTTCTTCAGGAATAGATGATAATTTAATAAGTTATTTACTTTTCAAAAGAAACTATTTTTAGGATCTTTTGATAGTTCACTATAAGTGTGTGGTTACAACAGTTGTTTTACTTTAATATTACAGTCGTTCATGTTTAATATAACTGTTGCATTACCTTTATCTGATTGTAATATTATATTTTCATTATGTTTAAGATAAAATAAAACATGGCGCTGACGAAAGGATAAGTTGTTCTTTGGAGGGTTTGCTTTACGTAATATGTTAGCTGTTTTATACCTAACTTTATTCGCAATATCAAAAAACGATTTAATAGAATTCTCAACTTTGTAAATTATACCTTCAAAAGGAATTGCTCTTTTTATTATTGCAAAACTTCCACCCTTAGAAAACGCTTCAAAAGCATCGACCGGAAAAATATGATCAGAAAGGTTTATAACTGTTTTTTATTATCAAAAGGTTGTCTTATTATATTGCTACTTGAAAAATTATCAAATTTTCTAACAATTAAATAATTACAGTTTTATAAGTGTAAAAATAAATAATTCATTTATAGATAAAAAAGTAAAGCTGAAGTTAGTAAAGGAAATTTTAACTCTCATTTTAATTGGCCAGTTGACTCTTAAACGTTCGAAAAAAATTGAAAGATTTCTCATTAATCGTTTTTTTTTGGAAGTTAACATTTCGGTATACAGCAGTATATACGAATCTCTCGATTTTATTTTTGTTGGATTTTGCATTTTTTTTTCTTTAACTATTATAGTTAATTTATGAGTACCCATATTATAGTCGGTTTAGAAAGTTGAACTTAGAAATGTATCGCTATAAAAGCAACACTATTTTGACAACAAAGATGTACAAATATAGAAAATATGCGACCTTTTATTTGCTAATACACCTATTCAACTATAAACACGTATTTAATCTTTGAGGAATGTCCATAATTACTGTTGATATACTATTACTTTCCGAGAAACTCCGATATGTACGATGCTAACAGAATTCTGTATCCTCTGTGCCACTATACCAGTTAATCTCACCAATTCTTGCATTCCACATACTATTTCTGGTCCAGAGGTCTTTTTGGCTACCTTCGCCATTTCTGAAATATTCAAGTTTTATTCGAAGATTTAATGTTTTATTCTCAGTACTTAGTAACAGCCTTGAAAAGAAAAAAAAAAGAAAGGACGAGAACAAAGGCAGCTGATGAAAGTGTTAAATCAGCTCCCGTGGCAAGGTTTAATGCTTTAAAAACAGATTTGAATCAGATTAACGGAGATAAACCATTGAAACGTGTTTTGTCGTAAAATTCACTCACTTTTATTTTGCAAGTGTGCGTTTGGAAATATATGCTCATTTCGCGAAGTAAAGTGTTTTCTATAAATTTGATATTAAAATCACGTTCTAGAAAACGAAACGTGTCGATTTCTGCTTTTTGACGATGTAAATTTTGTCTTTATGTATGTATAACTGATGTAAATTCTAAATATAATGAGATTACAGTCAAATTACTTATATTAATGGAATGTGAGCCTGCAATACCGCAAGGATTCACACATACCAAAGCAACTTGGCTAAAGTTAAATTATTATAAGTTTTTGTTATGAACGACTAAGTTCAAAAGTAAATATACGCTATGACAAAAAATGGAACACCAAGATGGCGTTAGAATGTTTGGACCAAACTTGGCAGAAATGTTTAATTGGTCAAATGTAGTAATTGACTAAAATTTCAAAGAAATTTTTTATTAATAATGTGTTGGACCATTCTTATTAGTTTCACACTCCCGCACCTTTCTTGGATGGATTCCAACAGGTGATCGATTTCTTCCTGAGGTATTGCATCCCAGGCAATCTGTAATTCATGCCGGAGAGGTTCTAGTGTCTGTGGAGGATTGGCTAATTGCTTGAGTCTTCTACCCATCATGTCCCACACATGTTCGATGTGCGAAAGGTCGGGAGATCTGGGTGGCCACGGCAAGGTATTGACGTTAGCCTCTTCGAAGCGCTCCATAGAATACCTTGCAATGTGCGAACGGGCATTATTTTGTTGGAAAATCGGTTCCTCCAGCTCCTGGAGTAATGGAAGGCTATGGGGTTCTACCACTTCATCAACATATTGGTGGGAATTCATATTGCCTCGGATGAATACCAACTGAGACCTACTTCCATAAACAATAGTACTCATACCATAACCCCCACAGTGTGGTACATATGCCGCTTAACAGAAAACTGCACCTTGCGACGTTCTCCACGTCTACGTCATGTAACAATCATGCATTCCCAAACAGAATCGGGATTCGTCACTGAAGACCACCCTATGCCTTTCCACGTCCCAATCCAGTCGCAAGGTACACCACTCCAAACTTTGCTGTAGATGACGAGCCGTCAGCGGAAGCACAAGATATGGTCGATAGGACTGCAAGCCAAAAGCTCTCATTCGACGGTGAACTGTACGAAAGGTTACAGGACGTCCTTCGTTTACAAACCATTGATGGGCTATTGATCTTGTACTCGAGAATCGGTCTGTTAATGCCATTAATCAACGATGGCGGTCTTGGACCACATTTGTCTGTCTTGGCCATCCACTTACTCTTCGTGAAACGAAAGATGCCACAAACAGAATTGACGTAATCCTATTAGTATTTCAGATACAGGGCGAAATTCTAAATTTGCAAATTTTAAGCACCCCTCGTAACTGTTTTGCCTTGTAATTGATCGAAATGGTGAAAAGTGGGTTTTATACAGAATTTTCCGTAGAATTTAGTGGCGTGCATACACAAAAAGTCAGTTTCTTCGCAATAAACCAAAGTTTTTTTTTTAATGGAATACCATGTATGTTTTTTTTATATAATAGAACTTACTCTCAGCTTTCAAAAAATATATATTGCATTACTAACGTCAAAAATGAATGTTACGTTAATTTAACACTTTGATGATATAGTTGGCCATGAAATATATAAACTAAGTATAAGCGCGTATTTTCTTGAACGTCCAAAACATATTTGAGTATTGAAAAAGGGCTACTAGATTCTTACTGCTTTATTATAATTATAAATATTTAAATACCCGATTATAATACATTTAAGGACTTTTACGCAAAAATAATAACAAACAATTATGCAAACTAGGTACAATAGTTTTTGAAACATATTCAAACTGGCAAATTTTGTTTTAATTGGGTAAAATGCATCTTACAGCTTCATAAAAAAATATTAATGCCGACGCAGCAATAAATTTGTATTTTAATAGGGTATTAATTTTTATAATTAAGTAACTTTACATCTATATAGGTTTCCAGAACGGAGACAACCTAGTAAAATCACGTTTTATAGATTAAAAAGAAATTTAATTAATTATGTATCATTTTCTAAACCCAGGTCAAAAAAATATAATTAAAAAAATCGAGAGAATCATAAGGTTACCGTTTTAGCCAGTGTGGAGCGTAATCCTATAAGTTCTTGCAGAACTATAGAAAGTAGTATATATAAACCATATAAATTTAGGCTTGTTCAACATCTACATCCTGGCGACGCTGAACGTAGGTTAATATTTTGCAATTGGTACTTAAACATGTTAAATATAGTACCAAACACCAAATATTCTCCCAAAGACAACAAAGACGATTTAGACTAAACGTTTCCTGCTTTATATTTGCAACAAAGACGATTTGGACTAAACGTTTCCTGCTTTATATTTGGAACAAAAATGAAATTTTACATTTTCAAAGGGAACTTATCCGCTCCTAGATATTTGGACATTTTAGAAATGTTTGTGCTTGAATTATTAGATGACATTCCTTTAGCTCGCTTGAACCAAATTCATTTCCAACAGGATGGGGTCCCATCTCACAATGCGCAAATCCGTTTTTGTAAAACAATTTTGGTAATAGATGGATTGGCACTAATGGGGCGATAAGATGGCCTCCTAGGTCTCCGGACTTGTCAGTCTTAGATTTATTTTTATGGGGTTACTTGCAAAATAAAATATACCAAACTCAACATGATAACATTGAACGTTTGACAAATGCGGTTAGAGAAGCTTTCAGACATTTTACAAAACCACCCTATTATTGTGCCTAATGCTATAGAACGAATTGGAAGAGTGTGTGAAGCATGTATAAGACAGAATGATCATAAGTTCGAACATCGAAATCATCAAAATGTTAAATTAACGTAACATTCATTTTTGAGGTTAATAATGATGCGAAAGAAGTGCCACACAATACATATTTTTTGAAAGCTGAGAGTAAGCTCTATTACGTAATAAAAAATATACAGGGTGTTTCATTTAAAAACACAAAATTTTGGTTTAATGCGAAGAAACTAAGTTTGTGGGGAAAAACTATGCACGCCACTATATTCTCCGGATAATTCTGTATAAAGCCCACTTTTCACTATTTCGATAAATTACAAAGCAAAGGAGTTACGAGGGGTGCTTAAAATGTGCAAATTTTGAAATTCGCCCTGTATCTCAAATACTAATAGGACTATGACAATTCTGTTTGTGGCACGTTTCGTCCAAAAAGTAGAACAGGTTCGCGAAAGCCGTATCTTTATATCTTTGCTCTCAAACAAGATACCCTACAGTTTCAACCAAAACGGGACACACTGTACAATGCGGTCAGATTTCAATAACTTTACTTCTGTTTATCGTGAATTTGCTTTTTTTCGTGACTCAAGGGCTGGAACAGATGGTGACAACAAAAATTAATATTGGTTCATGTTCATCCTTAATTACTTCATAAGGTCATCTAACACCTGGCAAATGTTGTTT
Source organism: Vesta saturnalis (assembly GCA_036346205.1). Taxonomy (NCBI): domain Eukaryota; kingdom Metazoa; phylum Arthropoda; class Insecta; order Coleoptera; family Lampyridae; genus Vesta; species Vesta saturnalis. Next base: position 4,131,733 of record JARFJB010001965.1, on the reverse strand, counting down.
CAAATGTTAATGTTCTCTTAAATGTGTTCAGAACTTTGTTAATCAGTTTTGAAATCGATTATAATAATAATAATAAATTTATTTATGCTTTGTAACAAAATATGTACATTCACTCGTCAAACATTTAATCAAAATATATAAAACTTATTGTTCTTACATTTACGTTTGCATTAAATCTAAATCAAAGCTTATAAATTCTTCATAAGAATAAAACACATTATTAATAAGAAATCTTTTGACTTTTTCTCTGAAAGCATTATAAGTAAGAGATCTTAATGAGTGCGGGATAGCATTATATAACTTTTTTATCCAAAACTCAGAACCATCCTGTGTTTTAGATAAACGGCAGTATGGAACACAGATGTTAGTTTTAAAACGAGTATTGTATAAATGAATATCTGACTGTAAAGTATAATTGCAGATATTACGCTTAGCCTGACAGAGACAGGTAAGTATAAATATAGAAGGTACAGTTAGAATTTGAAAATGAGAGTACGCCTCTTTACAATCAGCCCTATAACCATGATTTGCTACAATTCTTACGGCCTTTCTTTGATAGCTAAATATTGTTTTCCAAGCAACAGAATGGTCCCATTCAATTATTGAGTAAGATACATGACAATGAATCAGAGCAAAATAAGCTGATCTTAAAACAGTAGGTGATACACTATTTGATAACGTCTTAGAACGTATACATTACTACAAATCTTGGCGCTTATATAGTCAGCATGATCCGAAAAAAATTAATTTTTTTGTCTATGCAAAGACCTAAAAACTTTACAAAAGGAGTGTTTGGTGAGTTATGATATCTGAGCGATAAAATCATTTTTTCTGTTTTATTCAAATTAATGTTCAGTTGATTAATATGACACCAGTTATTAGCTCTTCTGAATAACTGTTCATATTCTTTTATAGCTTCCTCAATGTTCTTTGCACCAACCAATAATGTAGCATCGTCTGCGTACAATAGACAATTATTCCCTTGTGATACGAAACTAAGCATATCATTAATGTATGTCAGAAACAAAAGTGGGCCGGGGATGCTACCTTGGGGTACACCTTTAGTTAATGGCAGTTTACTTGAATATTCATTGTTTATTCTTACACATTGATACCGATTTGATAAATAAGATTTTATCAATGCTATACTTTTCTCATTAAAATTGTACACTTTTTCTAATTTTGTTATTAGTATATCACGTGATACACTAACAAACGTCCTTGATAAATCTATGAAAATAGCACGTGTATGTTCACCTCTTTCGAAGTAATCAAGAGTCTGGTTAACAAAGGTTGAGATTGCATCAGAGGTACACCTACCGGATCTAAACCCAAATTGATTTTCAGTAAATGTAAAAATAGTGTAATTTATTAACCTTACAGAAATGAATAACTCCAATTTAACGAGAAACTTTTATTAAAACGATGGTTACACTTGTTGTATTTTTCGCACAGAATAGTGTACTGGACATTCAGACAACGATTACTTGTGTTTGTAAAGCAAATTACACTAGATTGTGATAGAAAAACAAACCATAGTCAGTTTTGTAATGTCACTTTATTATGAAAATGTCGTATTGAAACAGTTAGTAGGAGCTACGAATAAATAATCGCTATTTTCGACATTGACGTTTTTCATAAATGTAAATCAATATTCTTATGTCAAGCACACTATCCAATTTAATATAATTTTACAGTTTTGCTCACAAATTGAATTTTTACCTGTATAAATTCCTTGTTTTTGAACGCTTAGTTGTTATGGATACAATACCAATATTGGAAATAATTCTATCGGAGTCCTCTCGTGCGTGGTAAAGTATACGACAAAGTTTTATCTGAAACCGCTATGATAAAATATTTTTCATAAATTTTCAGGTAATTTAAAAATTCATTTCACATACTTCAACATGATTATCTCTTTAACAAAAACGTATGCATATTTATTGTGGAATGGTATTCAAGTGATGTTACCTGCTCCCTATTATATACGTCGATTGTTTGCATTGCAGTCGAAACAATTTACAATAAGGAATATATAATAATTTATAACAAATTCTGTATAGGTTTACATGTACAAAACTTTTCAGTAAATATTCTTTCATAAGCCGTGCTAGATGTAATGAATACGCGTTCCTTCAGACAGTGTATTGGTTTTCATATAAGCGTTTATGTTTATCATTGCACTTTTCAAAACCATTCAAATAGAAATTTTCTCTTTATATTGATTCTACCAATTTATTTTTATATCTGTTGTGTAGGTTAATTACTCTGAAATGTCAAATGGTTTAATGCAATGCAATATGTCATGAAGAAGATAACGTCCATCGACGAACTTATTTTATTTTAGACCAATTGGCCATTGGCGTTTGAGTCTTCTATTTTGGTCTGGTAGTATTAAGGAACCCATCAGAGGGTTAGTATGCACTTCCAGTTTAGCGTGGTACTGAATACTATGGTCATGGATGACATGTTGGACGTATCGTACCTTTAGGAGTTTCATTATAAACGTACCGAAGGACATTTGTCATCATCCGGAGAATTTTGGATTAGCAGCGTTGGATTATTGACTTGCAGCTCTGTTCCATAAGTCTAAAGTGCTAATAGGATGGTTTTATATAGTATTTTATTGCCGAATGTCTACCTATTAACCAAGTCAAGTCTTTAGCTCGCAAGTCGAGTTGCTGTCGTTTTTACTTAATATTTTGTTTCCAGGTCATTTTGCTGTCAAGTGTAACTCCAAGATACTTTACTTCATTTGTTTGACGTACTACCACATTATTGATATGCACAGTAGGTGTGATATCTTTTCGAAGAGTGAAGGTTATATGATCAGATTTAGATGCGTTGATTTTAATGCACCATCTGTGAAACTATTCTTGAAGTATAGTTAAGTGGTTTTGTAGATTGGTTGCCGCCATAGCTGAATTTTCGTCGCTTCAAAGAATGGCTGTGTCGTCTGCAAATGTACCGATAGTTGTAGTTGCTTTTGTAGGCATATCATACGTGTACAACAGAAAGAAGAGTGGACAAAGGACACCGCCTTAGGATTTAAACAGTTGAAGATACCGAGACGGAAGTATCTGTTTGATTTTACAGAGAAGGTCCGAGTGCCATACTCTGTCAAACGCTTGGCTTATATCTAGGAACACTGCGGAACAGTATTGCTTTCCTTCCAGGCTTTATTGACCACATTGGTTATACGATGTATTTGTTGCACCGTAGAATGTGCTTCGCGAAAACCAAATTGATGGTGTGGGATCCATTCATTTGTATCTAGGTCCTCTTTGATTCTGTGTTACAAAAGCTTTTAAAATAGTTTGGAGAAAACCGGTAATAAGCTTATTCGGCGATACGATGTGACGTCGGTCGGGATTTTGTCGGGTTTTGCTATCATAATTATTTGTGAGTGCTTGAGCTGCTTAGGCTAGTATCCCAGTCTCAGTACTGCATTGAAGAGATATGTCAGCATCACAATCCCTTTTTTGAGAAGTTCGGACAACATTTGTGCTGTTACCAAGTCTAGTCCTGGTAACTTCTTGTGGTTCAACGAGCTAATCTTTTTGCGGATTTCATTTGGCGTGAGCGATTTTGGTCTTTCAACTGGAGCTAATAGGTAATTCCGTGCATAGTAAAGACGGTCGACAGATGTTGTGCAAACAGGTCAGCCTTCTCTTGGTCGCTTCGTACCCATGGTCCGACAGTTGGCTCAGTCGTCCTTATTGGAGGACAGGAGAGCATTGGTTTCTAGGCGTGACGTATGGGCTTCCATACGGAGTGGTCAAACTTACTAAGATTGCGAACATACTCTTGAAATGATGTGTCTCGCATCTTTTTCAGTTATAGTTTCAGTTTGTTGGCTAATTGATTATATTTCTTTTTGTCGGTATGTGGCTACGTTGCCATGTAGCCCTCGCTTTTCTTTTTTCTGCCACTAATTTTTTAATTCCTAAGGGAATATTACTTATACTTGCTTAGGTTCTTGAGGAAGAGTAGCTTGTTTGGCGGCTTGTTGCAGAATATTGATGAATACGGCTGTTGTCTCCAGATCGCCTTGCTCTTTTAACCTTACGTTTAAGTTAACACTATCGGTTATGATGCGTCTGTATTCTGTCCAATTTGTTCGCGAATTATGAAGTTTAGGAGAGGGTTCATTCTTGATAACAGACTTACTTATAGCGGCGATTACCGGAAAATGGTCTTAGGTTAAATCGCAGCTTGCGAAGATATCTGTGTATGTTGTGGATAGTCCCTTAGTTATAAAAGAGTCTAAGAAGTCCGGTACTTTATGTGGATTGGATGGTCAATATGTGGGCGTACCCGTTGAGAGAAATGAGTAATTGTGTTCATGCAATGTTCTTTGAGTTCTTTACCTTTCGTGGTTGTTAATCGGGAGTCCCAAAGTACATTCTTGAAGTTGTAGTCACCTCCAGCAATAAAATTAGAACCAAGCGCTTGGAAGAAGGTTTGAAAGTGTTCCTTATTGATGTTGTGATGAGGTGAGCAGTACACTGCTGAAATGGTTAGATCATACGGAAGAGTTTTTAGTGTTACTGAAATAGCTTGAAAAATGTGTTCTTCATATTTGGAGTGCTTGTGGTGTATAATTGATTCCTTAATTGTTATTGTGGCTCCTCCATGTGCGGTGACGTCTGGATGTTTGCTATAGTAGAGTTTATAATACGGTATGCGAAAGTAACTTTCTACAGTGAAATGGGTTTCACTAATGAGTACTACGTCTATGTAATTTTGTTTGAAAAAGAGTATTATCTCCTCTTTTCTTTGGCCTACGCCATTTGCATTCCAAAGTGCCAGGAATTCAACCATTAGGAAGTCAATTTATTGATCAGTGTTGTAAGCATGGTTAGCACCATGCTATTCTGTTGCATTAGTTGATTAAACTTTTTATTTATGTATTTAATAAAATTAATAATAATTTTTAACAACATAAATTTAAATTCATCAAGGAATTTTATCAAGGTAGTGTTACTGTGTTCTTCGGTGGTTGAGTTAGGAGTATTACAGTTAAATTATTTATAGTCACCTGAGCATAACTTCTGTTGTCTGCGATGAACTGGTTGGTGGTAATAGGTTGTTGCTGGTGTGTGGTGAATTGGAATTGACTGCGTATTTTGTTTTGATGTGTGTGCCCTTTAGTTATGTGATGTATTGAATAGCTGCTTATTCATTTAAAAATAATAAACATGTAAATCGGGCAACAGTGTTCTAGCGGTATTGATTTCTAGATCGTTGTAGTATATATGACGTAAGAATAAAATATATTTTTATACCTTTATAGCTTTAACGATAGTTGTGTAATAAACAGTTTCCTAAATAATTAATACGCGTAACCTCATAAAAGCCTTCTTACATTACCTCATTTCAAGAAAAGGTAAAATAAGACATGGTGGCAGCCGATAAAAAATATTAGGTTATGTGTATGTAACGCGCGAGGAAAAATAAAAATAGCAATTTTTAACGGGATTTGTTCTGTAATATCGTGTTTTGTATGTCAAAAGAGACGTCAAATTGCAGAGTTCCTGAAAATTTCGTGTTTAAAGGAAACGTAGCGTCTAATTGGAAACTGGAAACAAAATACAACATTTATATCTTAGCCAGCGGAAAATCAAACGGAAGTGATGAAGTGAAAATCGATATATTACTAAGTTGTCTGGGGATAAAGGAATACGTATATATATAATACTTTCGAATATGCAGAAAATGAGAATAAGGACACACAAAGTCATTTTGGAAAAATTTGATAAGTATTGTGAACCGTTGAAAAATCAAGTGTTTGAACATTACAAATTTTTTAAAAGAAACCAGCTACAGGGGGAAGCCATTGAAGAGTTTGTTACTAAGCTGAAAGAGCTAGGCAACTCTTGCGATTTCAAGGAAAAGGTTGTCTTGATACGTGACAGAATAGTTCTGGGAGTAAGAGATGCACGAATTCAAAACAGGTTATTGGAATCCAGTGATTTGAGTCTAGCTGATGCAATTACAATATGCAGGTCAATGGAAGCAAGTATTAAAAATCAGAAACAAATTTCACATGACATTTCTGTGGATGCTATCAATAAAGGTGCCTTGGGTAGTGGTTTAGCTTGTAAAAGTAAAACGGGTGGTGGAACCAGTAAGCAAGGAAACCCCTTCAGTTGTTCGAAGTGTGGTATGGGACATATACTAGGTAAGTGCCCTGCTTTTAATCGTGTATGTTCTAAATGCAAAGTAACTACCGAAAATTCTATAAAAATAATACAAGCATTCATGAAATTAATGAAAGTGACACCGAACAAACCACAGAACGTCATTCTGATAATATAGTTTGGTCGGTGAATAGTCAAATGAATTCACTGGAATGAATTGAAGAAATTTGCTTATCAGGAGTTATGTTAATCTCAAAATAGATACTGGTAGTCAAGTATCTGTTTTGAATATCAGTGATTTTACTAAGTTGAATATAACAGACAATGAACTAATTGAATCAAGAGCGAAATTAACTTCATATTCGGGTAATGTTATTGAAACAATTGGTCAAATTTATATAAATTGTGTATTCAATCAGGTGCAAAAGAAAATATTATTTCATGTTCTAAAGAATACATTCCCAAGTTCAATATTAGGACTTAGTGTAGTAAAAAAAATTAAAATAATAAACCCGGGTGTGGAAACTTGTGATTCAATTGTTGACCACAATAAGACTGAATTAGATACTATTCGTGACATATTGTCGAAACATTCTAAAGTGTGTTCGGGTGTTGGACTTGTAAATCGTACTTATAAAATTATGTTACAGGAAAATACTGCACCCCGAATTTTTGGTGTTAGAAAAATTCCAACAGCCCTGAAAGATAGAGTTAAAGAAAAACTATGAAATGGACAAGCAAAATATCATTGTTCCTGTCAACGAGCCAACTGATTGGGTCCATCCTATTGTGATAGCTCCTAAGGCCAATGGTGATGTATGTATGGATCCTAGGTCTTAGAATACATATATCCGACGGGAAAACTATCATATACCAACTCAAGATGTTCTTTTTAGTGAACTTGGGGGTTCTAAATTTTTTACGTTACTGGATGCATCTTCTGCATTCCTTCAAATTCCATTAGATAATGATAGCTCGTATCTTTGTACAATTGCCACTTGTTTCGGTTGATTTAGGTTTCTGAGGTTACCTTATGGCGTTTCATCAGCGCCAGAAATGTTCCAAAGATTTATGTGTGAAACTTTAGATGGTTTGAAAGGCGTCATTGCCTATTTTGATGATGTCCTGGTATTTGGGAAAACATTGGAGGAGCACGATCAAAATTTGGGGGCGGTGCTAGATAAAATTTCAAAATCTGGACTTACCTTGAATTTGGAAAAGTCTCAATTCTGTAAGAATCGTGTTCATTTTGTGGGACATGTTTTAAGTTCAAAAGGTATAGAAGCAGCTGGGAAAAAGATTCAAGCTATCTCCAATATGAAATATCCTCAAAACTGCAAACAGCTACAGAGATTTCTTGGGATGATTACCTATTTAACCAAATTCATTCCAAATCTCTACAGAAACTTCTGTGTTTAGTAAACTTTTAAGTAAGAATAATGATTGTCAATGGACATCTAATGAATCAAAATGGTTTGACAATATAAAACAGCTAGTCACATATACTTACTTATCACATCTACTAGCTTATTTTGATAGTAAAAAAGCAATCACACTCTCTGTTGATGCAAGTCCATATGGCCTAGGTGCCATGATCAGCCAAGATGGTCGCGTAATTAAATATGCTTCTGCAGCTCTCACAGCAACCCAACAAAGGTACAATCATATTGAAAAGGAGCTTCTTGCAGTTGTGTATGGTTGCGAGCGTTTTTATTATTATACATTTGGGCACAAAATCAAGATCGAAACAGATCATCGACCTCTTCTCGGTGTCCTCAAAAGACCATTGGATGAACTATCACCAAAAATTCAGCGATTAGCATTTCGAGTGCTTAGGTATGACTTTGAGATGACCTATGTTCCAGGAAGTCTAATGCACGTGGCTGATACATAAACCAGAGAACCTTTAAAAAATAATGTAAATACAGATTTTCTTGATAAACATTTGAGGGTTTATTCTGTAATTTCAACAAACTCCGAAAACGATGAAAGGTTGAAAAAAGCTATAGAAGAGGATCCTACACTTCACAAAGTGAAATATTATGCCATGCACGGTTGGCCTAAACACAAATCAGGCGTTCCAAGTTCCGTCAAACCCTTTTGGACTCTCAAAAGCGACATCTTCATACATAAAGATGTTCTGTTTTATCAACAAAGGTTGATTATACCAGATTCTTTACAAAGTGAGTTTTTACAATTAACACACCGTGCACACTAAGGAGTAGTCTCATATAAATGGTTGGCTCGTGAATCTACTTTCTGACCCAAAATGTCCAGGATATTGAAAACTTGGTGTTGTGTTGTTTAATATGTCAACAATACTCATTATCAAATTCTCTTCATGAACTTCCCGACTTGCCTTGACAGAAGGTAGGCGTTGATTTAATGTCCTTACGACAGATTGACTTTATTGTCATTGTTGATTATTACAGCAAATTCGCTATTGTAAACAAGTTATCTAAAAAGCAGGTCAGGCCGTAATATATGCCCTAAAAAACGTTTTTTTCCATAAATGGAATTCTTCAGCAGATATTTTCTGACAACGGTCTTCCTTTTAACTCATATGAATTCTGAGTTTGCAAATAAGTACGATATTATGCTGAAAACATCTAGCCCGAAATACCCTCGTTCAAATGGAATGGTCGAACGTACAATCCAAAGTGTTAAAAGTTTAATGGAAAAAGCGTGTCGAGCTAATGAAGATCCCTTTGCGGCATTATTACAGTATAATGTAACTCCGAAACAGGATTTACCTGGTCCATGTCGCTTGCTAATGGGCAGATACCTGAAATCAACACTAGTAATAGCTAATAAAACCCTAAAACCTATGCACCCAGTAAAAGGGATGAAAGGCAATTTAAAACATAAGCAATTGGTACAGACAAATTATTATGACAGACGTAGTACTAGACCCTTGGAAAAATTGGAAATAGGTCAACCTATTTTGGTACAAAATGGAATTCGAGATTGGAAACCTGGAGTGGTCATTAACCGGGCAGACTAAGACTATACAGTGCGAGTAGAGGAAGGAGAATATCGTAGAAATAGGTCACATTTGAGACCTTTAAATACACCGACCTCGAGAACTACTACTCAACAGGAAATTGAAAAAGTCACAGAACCAGCAGTCAACTTGGAACCACTCAATTAGCCGGATGGGCTCCCCCACATAGGCCGTATTGTTTATTTTAAAGTTTATTAATTTTGTAACCTTTATTATTGGATGCGGGTTCGAGGTCTACAAAGAATAGATTTAACGGTTCCTTGGTTACTCGTTTCTTGGCATTCATTATGTTGCGGTCTTTGTGCCCTAACTGGGATAATTCTTCTTCTATGTCTGTTTTTTTTTATTGTACGTTGTAAGTACTTTATGACAATTCTGTAGGCCTTTTCGTCTTGTAGTTGGTATGTGTGATGTGTATTGCTCTTTTCTTCGTAAAAGTTATTGTCATTTTGCGGTATGTTTCAGGCGTATTACAAATAATTTTAATGATCTTGTTAGCCATACTTTTTGTTTCTGCAATATCATTTAGTTGGTTTACCATTTGAGGATAATTTATAACGTCGTAGACAAATATTGGAGATGGTTTGCATACTTTTTCGTTTGCAGTGTGGTTATTAGATTCAGTAGTATTATTCACATCATTGTTATTGCTAAGTACAGTAAATCTGTTATTCATTGATATTTCGCCTGCGTTATTACCAGCGAGTTGCTTATTGATACGTCCTTTTTTTGGTTTAGCACTTTTGACTAATTGCCAGGATATACCGTGTATATTCGACGATTCATGTTCGCTTTCTTCCATTTCGTCTTCACTAGTAGAAGTAATTCGTTGTATCTGATGGGCCTGACTTTGAGAGTGTGATGTATTTGAGTTTGCTTGCATGTTTAAAACTTGCTGCTGATTTGGAAAAAAAATTTTTTGTAATAAATGGAAAGATACGTTTTATAACAAAACTATTTTTAGTTTTTTTTTCGCTCTAATTCAAAAGTTATATTACATTAAAAATACATTTTTGAACCCAGTACCGGAAACACGCCGATGGCTACCGAGCGCGTGTGCAGTCACAATGTTTTATATCATAAATGTCAAACCTTAAAGGTTATTGTGGTTTTATAATAATATAGTAATTAATAGTTATTTATATAAACGTATAAATTGAATAAATAGAATTCGATAATAACATTTTTTCTTTCAGAATAATAACTTTTAAAAATCATAGTATCAAAAAAAATTCTATGAATAGTTTAAAACTATTAAATAATAAATTTGTACACGGTTATTGAACGGTTTCGGTTTAATTCAGTATTTTATATTTTAATTGCGAGCTAGTTTATGCACTATACGAAATTGAAATTTTAAAAGTGTATATAATGGTGGTTCTTCCGTTGTTATGTGATTTAAATAGTTCTCATGATTTGATGTTTTTTTTTAGCTAAAAGAATACATGGAGAATTATATTTAATATACTACAATGGGAAGTAGAGCAAAAATTAAAGTTGATGTAGTACCGCACAAGTTTAGTTTTAAACCTAACCGTCAACTTTATCACACATGACTAAACAAGCTATTATAAATAATTTTTTTGCACTAAATTTCTACTTTTGTCAAATGCATCAAGGTTAATTCTGCGGAACAACTTTTCAGTGTCAACGAATATTTTCAACTGGTAAATGAAATTTTATTCCTTAGCAATATGTAGTAATATGAAGTCCTCCGACTTCTACCTGCGGTAGTGAAACACGTACGTTTGTTAAAACTCATAAAATCATAAGGTAAACGTGAAAGTACAAACACTACTTCTTTTGTCTAGGTTCTAACTCAAACACGTACATTTTTATAATTACAATAATTTCCTAAATCAAGTAAGTAAAAGGGCTTATAGAAAAAAGGCACGCAAATAGTATTTAGTATTACTATAGCATTGAAGTTCTACGAAAAAAATACGGTTTCTTTTAACGAATGTTAAAACTCGTATCATCGTATTGTAAACTAAAAACACAAACACTCGAACACGTAAACATTTTGCAATAACAAAAATATGGAGATGAAATGAAGTCGCATATTCTACCCCACGGGGTATATAAAACAATCATAAATACGTATTTGTAACAGTAGTATATAAATTCAAAACATGCCGGACGTGATTCAAGAATGTCCAGCTTAAGATCGAAGTAAGCGGTCAGTTCCTACTTAATGTTATATAACTGCTATAAATCCCCTTTTTACAACAATATACAAACATAATCATTGTCATAAGAATTTGTTCTATTAGCTGTAATGATAAAAATAAATAACTATATCAAATCAGCAAAAATTAATTAAACAAACAAATATTAAATTAAATAAACAAATAACCAACTCTAACTCGGAAATCCAAATTAAAAATAATTAATAAATCATTTGGTCGTCAATAAATAACAGCAAGTCCGGTAAGTAGCACGAGAACCGAGAATCACGTACGGAACAATCTAATTGAAACATAATGTGATTGAAAATTTGTAAGTAAAAAAAAGAAATGTGTACACACCACGCACACACACACACACACACACACACACACACACACCACACACACACACACACACACACACACACACACACACACACACACACACACACACACACACACACACACACACACACACACACACACACACACACACACACACACACACACACACACACACACACACACACACACACACACACACACACACACACACACACACACACACACACACACACACACACACACACACACACACACACACACACAACACACACAATACTTTACAACTAAACACACACACAACACACACACAATCTAATATTCAACACATCAAAATATAAACTTTAATACTAATTAAAATATATAAATTTTATCCATAATTTTTATACATAAATTTTATTAATACTATCATTTATGTGATGTAAGCACTCTAAGAACACTACACACACAATTATTCTTTAATTATTTCAAACATTTCTAAAATAAACTTTATATTATTTCACATTGTAAAATTTATAAGATTTTATCCATACACTGTTTTAGTGCACATATATTTTGATTAACCTATCACTATTATGTTGTGTTAAGCGATCTTTAAGAACTCTATACATTGTCCAATGTATTCTTTATACATTTAAACAGAATTTTATATACAACACCAAATTTTAATGTCTATTTTATCTTTTGTTTTAGTAAATATTGTTTTGATATTATTATTATTTATGTTTTCTTTTCTAAATGCATTAAATATGTTGTGAGACAAGTTTTTTATATAAGGTAAAGAAATAAAACTAGAATTTTGATTATCCGTATCAATCGGTGTTAAAGGTATAATCGGTATTATTTATTAACTTGAATATTAAATGGAAGTTTAAAATCTGGATACAAATTTTCAATTAATATATAATATAATTCTTTATTAGTCTGCAAATACAAGTACTTGGGAACAATTGTAAATAACAATAATGATTATTCTCCAGAAATAAGATTAAGGATCGGAATGGCTAGAACGGTGTTTAGTAAAATGAGGAATGCATTAACCAGAAGAGATCTTAGTCTACATCTTAAAATCAGAATGCTTAAATGTTACGTATTTCCAGTACTATTATATGGAATGGAAGCCTGGACGCTTAAGAATGCGACACTGACGGCTAGAAGCATTCGAGATGTGGACATATCGAAGAATCCTCAGAATAAGCTGGGTGAGCAGAACAACGAACAAGGTATTGAAAGAATGGAAAGTGAAAAATAATCAACACAATTAAAATCAGAAAATTGCAATATAACAAACGTGATGTAGAAAGCTATCACTGTTGCAAACCATTATACAGAGATAAATTACAGGGTAAGAAGAAATATAAAGAAGACGCATCTCCTGGTTGAACAATAAGCAGTGGTACAACAGTAGCTCTGTGAGCTGTTCAGATCCCTTTTCAAGGTAAAATCGCCATGATGATAGCCAACCTTCTTAAGGGAGACGGCACGTAAAGAAGAAGAATAATTCTTTAATATTTTTGTTGTAAAAGGAAGGATGGCTAATGTGTAGTATTTTAATTTTTTACCTAATATCATATTAATTTTGATTTTTGTAGTGTGGTCAGAGAAATAATTTATATACCTATCAAAATGTGTAAGTTTTCTATACCAATTTAAAATTACTAAATTATTATCCGTTTAGTGTTTACAAATGGAACGCTATTATGAATTTCATTTTGGTTTGAAGAATTTTTTGGAATTGCACAAATAATGTCACCGCGTATTTTTTATAAAAGGTAAGTTAAAGTTTAATTTTGGAATGCATTCATTTAAAATGTCGTCCATGACATACTGTGCTATAATTTAAGATATACAGGCACCAAGACTACCAGACTACCAAAAATTTGTATATAATAAATATTATTAGATAAAAAATAACTGTTATCAAAAATAAATGTAATTATATTAATGAAATTAGACATTGGAATGTTAGTATGGTTTTTAATATTATTCCACCTTTTTTCAACATTTTGAATGAATAATTGGATTGGAATTTTAACAAATAAAGAAATAACATCAAGACTTGTTAGTACGTAATTTTCTAGTAATTTTCTGTTAATTATAAATGCAGCAAAAGGTAAAGAATTTGAAACATAATAATCATTTTTAAAATTATACGATTTTGTTAAAATGATAATTTACTAACAGGAGAATTAATAGATGATATAATAGGTCTTAAAGGTAAAATACATTTGTGTACTTTTAGTAAACTATAAAATCTGGTGTTACTTGATTATAATATATATATATATATATATATATATATATATATATATATATATATATATATATATATATATATATATATATTATATATTTAAACTTTTCAAATTCATCCGTAATAAATTTACATTTTCTTTAATTAAAAATAATTGTATTAGAATTTTGTTAAATAGTAGAAGTTGGATCTCTTTGAAATTTTTTTGTAATATAAATTATTTGAAAGTAAATCATCCGAAAGGTCCAAATATTGTTGTTTATTCATTATAACTGTTATTTCACCTTTGTTAGGTTTAGTTAAAATTAATTCAAGTGTTGTTTAAAGTGCTTGTAGTTTTTATAAAAATATTTTGCAAATAACTATTACTGATTGGTTTATGGAAAAAAATTGTTAAAAGGTATATAATTTGGGATCGATAGATTATTTGCTTGTTAGAATAAAACTTATCTAATTTTGATTCAATATTTACTAAAAACTTTTGAATAGGTATGTTATTACTAGTTGGTGATAAATGAAATTTTATTCCTAATGCTAAAAATTATTTAATATCTAATGTAATTTCAGTATCTGAAATATTTTTAATCTATTTTTATTACGGTTCTACACAGTAGGTTAGAACAATTTGTTAAATAAAACGAATTGTGTTATGTGTTGGATGCAAATTGTATTTTGCTTTCGCTTTAGTTTTTACTTAAGCTTAACGTTTCGGGAACAGCTTTTTTAAAATAATCCCATCTTCAGAAGCAAAATGATTTTCAATCGTGAATAACAACAACATCTAAAAATAAGTTAATAAAAGTTTAACACACTTACAAACTATGTTATTTTCTATAGAACTTACCACAACTTAAATTGAATTAAAAGTTACTACATAGTATATTAATTGATAAGAATAAAGTAGAGTTGAAACATTTTTAAACACGTTATTGGAGTAGTAGTATTGGAGTGTGTTTTACATTTTTTTTACAATCTCCATTGGTCCCTGAAGCAATAAAATTTTTTTTTTTTTTGTTAGCAGTTCATGAGAAAAAAATAACATCTTAACTTATGTTAGGAATAATTATATATTGTTTGGGTTTTAAGCTATAAAGTTTTTTAATAGGATTGCTATTAATGTTATTAAATTGTTTGTTATAAATTTGTTGTCTACGAGTAAATTCATTAAAAGTATTTGGGTTGTTGCAAAAATAATGTCCGTTTTTAATACAAAACTTTATACACAAATGTCTCAAGTTCTACTAAACTATTTTAATCAAAGTAAGAACCATTTTGATCTGTACACTTTTGCCAACGTGATATTCTTAATGCCTTTCACAAAAAAGTTTGGTTCTCTAGATTCAATGAAATCTTTAAATTCAATTTCGGCATCAGTCTGGTTTTTAAACACTCTCCCATTAAGAAAGCTTGTTTGTGCAAAGAAGTGAAAATCATTTGGGGAGAGATCTGATGAAAAGGGTGGGCGAGGCAGACTTTCATATCCAAGTTCCTTCAGTTTTTGAAGGGTGATACGTGCAATATGTGTCCTTACATTAGTCATGAAGAAAAATCGGCCCTTTTCTGTTTACCAATGCTGAACACCTCTGGTGCATTTTATCAATTTGTGTACAGTACTTCTCAGCAGTTATTGTTTCACCTGGTTTTAAGCAATTATAGTGGATTAACTCTGCACAAGACCAGCATACAGTCAACATGATTTGTGCAAATTTGGCTTTGGAAAGTGTTTTGGTTTTTCATCTTTGCCTAACCAATAACCTGAACGCTTCCTGTTGTCATAGAGCACCCATTTTTCATCACAAATCACAGTATGATCAAGAAATGGGTCATTTTTGTGGCTTAAAAGAAGGGAAGAACAAATTTCAAACCGATGATCTGTAAGTTCATGTGGAATCCACTTGTCAAGTTTTTTCACTTTTCCCAACTCATGCAAATGGCGACCAATAGTGAATAGTGAAATTCCAGTTCTTCTGCAAGTTCTCGAGTTGTTTTTGATGGGTCACCTCCAGCAATTTGTTTCAGCCATCCATTATCAACAGTTCGCGGCCGACCCCCATCATCCTCATCCAGGAGGCCTTCTTGACCACTTCGAAATTTTTCAAACCAACGACGTACAGTTTTTTCATTAGCAGTACCTTCGCCAAAAACCTGGTTAACTTTTCGGTTCGTATCTGCTGCATTTGTGCCTAATTTAAAATCATACACAAAAATTGCACGAATTCCTGATTTTTCCATCGGTAACAAAAAGATAAACAACTTAATGTACACTGTGATTAAAACTAAACCTTTTAGCTTAAATAGATACGACAAATAATGCTCTTTAAAATAATATATGACTTGACAACATTTTTAAAAAACGTTATCAGTAAAAACTGCATTAACACTGTAATGCAGTTTTTACTGATAAACAATAACAAAAACGGACATTATTTTTGCAACAACCTGATATTTAAAGACAAAGTTTCTGTAATTCAAGAGATCTTTTTAATTTTGAAATGTACTGTACGTAACAGAAATTTCTAAATTTAAAACTTTTTTAACTAACTTATTTTTAAAATTGATTTACGAGAAACATCTTTTTAATGTTAATAATGTGAATTGGTGTTAATCCTTCTTTTTTACATTTAGTAAGAAAAACTAATCTGTTCTTCATGGATGCCAGTTTGGTGTTTTTTCTTGTTCTTTTACAACTGCTATCCCATTTGTACATTGTGTATGGGTAAAACCCATTACGATAAATGAAATTAATTTAATCTTCACGTATATATGTATATATATATATATATATATATATATATATATATATATATATATATATATATATTATTTTTTTATTGGATTCCGTAAATTTTAATTCAAACTATTTTATGCTATTCCAAGCATTAAAATTGAGAATCAATAAAAATAATTTATATATATGTATATATATATATATATATATATATATATATATATATATATATATATATATATATATATATATATATATATATAAATAAGACGTTTTACTTGGAAACTTGTGTAAATATACGTACAAATTAATTCGGTAACCTCTTTTGTTCCCTTTGTCAAGAATTTATTTTGACAACTACAGAAATTGAAATAAGGTAACTATTTTTAACAAGTACACAACATGAAGAAGGTAACTAATTTAAATTTTTGTCCGATATAAGTTCTTCGACAGTTGTTGCACGGTATCTCACACACTCCTTGGTTTTAATTGAGGATTTTGTCTTTGGGGTTTCTTAAAGTTGCGACAAAGTTGAATGTGGTTTGAATACCGGTCTAAAGTCGTTTTTGGGCAATTTCTTTGCTATTCTGTCTGTAATTCCTTTTATATAAGGTAGAATAACAGGAATGTTGCGTTCATTGTTTGACAAGTTATTATTTCTTGGTCTTCTTACTTCGTTGATAATTTTCAATATTCCTTGATCTTTGTATCCATTTTGAAATAATATTTTATTAATAGTCTTCATCTCTTCCGTTTTAGAATTTTCGTCAGATAAGTGGTAAGAGCGGTATATCAAGGATTTCGTAACGCTACGTAGTTGACCAGGATGGTGATGCGAAAGAGAGTTCAATTATCTATTCGTATGAGTTAGTTTTCGATAAACTTTGTGTGTAAATTTACCATTAGGCAGTCTTGATATCAGGGTGTCCCAAAAACGGGAGTGAATTATTTTCTTCAAGTTCCATAGTAAGTTTGATGTTGTCGTAAATGTTGTTAATAAGTCCTAGAAAACTGTTCAAGTTTCCTTTTCCATGGGTCAAACTACAAATGTGTCGTCAACATAACGAAACCAACATTTAGGTTTTAAATCTGCAGAATTTAACGCAGTGGTTTCAAAATATTCCATATATACATTCGCAAAAGCTGGGGAGAGTGGCGAACCCATAGGTGCTCCTTGAATTTGCTTGTAGGATTGTCGTTTGTATATAAAATAGGTTGAGTGCATGCAGTGGTTTATCAATTTGATTATATTGAGTGTTTTTCTTCTAGAACTTTCATCGTGTCTTCTATATGTATTTTGTTCAAAAGTGACGTTATGTCGAAACTAACTAAAATGTCCGGTAGCTGAACATGTGTTAGGGTGAGAATGTGTGAGTGAATACTTTAAAATTGAGCAAGGAGTGCGACAAGGCTCTATGATGTCACCGTGGTTGTTCAATGTATACATGGATAAATGTGTTGGGCAAGCATGTCACAGTCTTATTAAGTGACAGTGCGGATGAGCTGCTCTGAGAAAGTTTGATACAGTCTGTGAGAGCATGGACCTAAAGGTAAACGTGAACAAAACCAAGATTGTGGTATTCAATCGGGAAGGTGGAAAGGAGAGTAGAGTATTTACTCTGCAAAATGAAATTGGGGAACAAGTGGACGAGCTAGTATATCTGGGTAGAATGTTTACTGCAGATGCTACAATGGAGGGCGAGATTGGACGAAGGGTCGTTGCTGGAAGGAAAATGATTGGAAGTATGTGGGCGATAATGAGAAACGAAAGCATGATCCTAGCTGGGAAACGAGTAATCTATAATGGCGTGTTTGTATGGAAGTGAGGCATGGGTATGTCAAAAAAGGCACGAGAGAAAAATAAATGCCGTGGGTATGAGATTCCTGAGAAGCGCATCTGATAAAACGAGAAGGGCTAAGATAAAGAATGAGTATTGTGAGAAAAAGACGATGATCGATACTTGACAGAATGAACAACGCAAGATTAATAAAGCAAATATAGTATGTGGTTTAGGTTGGAGGTAAGGCCGCGTAAAACTTGGCTGAATGTAGTAGAATGTACGATAAAAGAACGAAAGATAAGGAGTTTTAAAAATGAAATGACACGTCAGAGACAATATATGAATCTTGCGGAAGCTAGGGAGGTATGCAGAGAGAGGAAATCATGGGGAAAGATTGTGAATGAAAAACAAATAAGAACCAGGGATTGTTTTGCCTATCCCGCACGGGGATCGCGTGAAGGTTATGTTATGTTATGTTAGTACTGTCAACAACGAACAAGTTATACTGGTTCGGGCCAAATGAAACATGAACTCTACCAAATCAATTACTTAGAAATTTCTTTTATCGATTATGACGCAAACTTTAGTCAAAATCGAATTTTGAAAAACTTGCGATACACCTTTGCATAAGTTTTGTCCACAATTTCGTCTCGTACATGAAATCTTTGCGATAATCACCTACTAGGTAATCTGTGTTGTATATAGTTAAACGTTTCGATAACAATTACGTTATCGTTGTTAGTAAATAATCACTTAAAAAATTAATTAAATTATCAAAAAAATGTGTAAAATTATGAAAATGCAATAAGCCTACTATGATAATTAAGTGCATGTATGTATTGAAAAGCATACTCTTTAATGCATTAAATATTATTAAACCGTCTTATAAACGACATCCCAGAACACGCTCTATTACTAAAAACACAATCATAAAAACATCTTTAACAAAATTTGATCACATTATAATATCGGTTCAAAGTTGAAAAAAAACTTTATTTGAAAATGTATAAAGCAGTCACAAAAACCGACATACGTATTAAAGATCTAGTAAAATAATAAATCCAAAAATTTTTTAATTTTTTTGTTACCTACTACTGCTTGTTTTAATTTTAACTGTAAGTGTTAAATCGTTGTTAGGAAAAACACATTCTACCTGTTTTTAATCACATGACACTAAAACATACTTAATGAGAATTTTTGTTTATTTTATATCTTCTTATATAGCTTCCCGTTGTAACGGGAATGAGTTGATACAATTTTATCATCATTTAAACTAAAATGTTTTATCCGGAATTCACCTTCATTAAGTACTTGCTATAATATAAAACTATTAATCATTTTTTTAGTTAGTTATTATGCTCGGAAGAACGTTTTCAAAATTCGCACATATAGTTTAATGAAGAACAGGGCCTTCAATCGTATAATATAATGAGCTTAATGTTGCGTTTTACAGGCTGTCTGTTTATGCCCATTATGTCAAATCTGTCACAGAATTGACTTTTAAAATTTCGTTAATGAGGCGAACTGGAGTAATTTAAGAAATTGTTTTAAAATATACAGGGAGGTCTAAAAAAGCGCGTCAAACAATTGTAAGATATTTTTAAATGGCACTCCCTGTATACTATTATTACATTCTTCTATTTCTCTATATATGTATTTTACATTGACGTTAGATTTATTGACTTATTAAGAATGGTTTAGTAAAGACAAAAAACGGTATTTTCAAAAAAAAAATGGTGCTCGCCTAAATAGTGGGACTTTTACAAAGTGACAAATTATTAAAATATGCGCTTTTAATGCAACAATTAGTGAAGAATAACGTATTTAAATTTGAACTTAAACAAACTAAATACCATACATTTAAATTATCTAGCAAAATGATATATGGTTTGTGTATCATACAATTAACTGCAAATGAGTTATTTTGTTCCAAAGTTTTGTAGGATGTCGTGTTAAAACGATTCAAATTTTTATTCAGTACCCGATTTTTAGTAGGCTGTAATATGAAAATTTAAAACAACGGTTTTTATTATGAATTTCAGCAAATCGTGCATAATGTCCTATTGTAATTTTAACATAAATTCCATTTATTATAAATAAATTATATTATTATAAATTATATCAAAATTTATGTAATGGCTTTAATCAAAGTAGGTAGCTGTGGACATTGTTACTTTTGCTACATTTGTAATATTGCCTTGTATTTGATTAATATTTTATAATATTATCATCGTTGTAATTTAATTTGTTTCAATCATGAATTATTCTTTAGAAGAATTAACTTCTATGATATATTGTATTGGTGAAAGTGGTGGAAATTGCCTGCTTCCAACCCGATTATACGCTCAAAAGTTAAAAAAAACGATAACAGGTCTCAAATACGTATTATTTACTGACCAATCTACATTTCACAGAAGTGGTTTTGTGTATCGCCCTACTTTTTATTATTACGACACCCAAGATCCGAAAATTGTTTATGTTGCAAACTATCAACATAAATTGACCTTGATTGTATGGGGTAGAATAATAGATGATAACGTTATTGGCCCATATTTTTTTAAGGCAGTTTGAGAGGGCCTGTAGTTTTGCAATTTCTTCGCAAAGATCTACCACGTTTAACTCGATATCTCCCGGAATATATAAAAAGAGCTATGTGGCTATTACTTGATGATGCTCAAACTTATGTTAGTCTTCAAGTTAGACCTTGAAGAATGTTTTCCTTAAAAAATGGATAGGACACGGTACAGACAGCTAATTGGCCAGCAAGGTCCCCAAGCTCGACTCCTATGGATTTTTTTGTGGGGAAATGTTAAATCTCAAGTCTACTCACTAACAAGGAGACAAGTCATGATGGAAAGAATAGCTCTATATTTTCGCAATATTTGTCCAAAAATGCTACAAGGTGTTAGAAGGTCGTTCCGTGATCGCATAATAAAATTTTTGTTATAAAATGGCAGATATTTTGAGCATTTAATTTAATAATTTTTTCTCTTCAAATATTCACAGCTTACTTCGCATCGTTTTAACACGAGTTCCTACAAATGTTTCAACAATTTTCAAAATAACTCATTTGCACTTAATTTTATGATACACAAAGTTTATATCATTTTGATAAAGAATTTAAATCCGCTTCGAGTTCCGACAAAAAAATTGGGTCATTCCATTTAAAAAAATTGACTTTTCCTAGTTTACTAAAGGCTGCGCTCAAAGCGCATATTCCAAAAATGTGTCATTTTGTAAAATCCCATTATTTAAGTGAACGCTATTTTTTTTTAAAACACCGTCTGTATCTAACCTAAAACCATTAATAATAAGTCAATAAACCTAATATTAATGTAAAGTGCAAGTATAGAGTAATCCAAAAACGCAATAATATACAGGGTGTAGAATTTGTTGCCGTCCTATTTTAAACCACCCTGTATATTTTAACATAATTTCTTAAAGATCCCAGTTTGCCTCATTTACGATTTGGTAAGTCGTTTTTATAACAGATTTGACAACAGCACCACAGCAGAACGGAGTACTATATGGACACCCTGTACCTGTGATACTAGCCATATGTCCATCGGGATCAATAATCTCACAATGATCATAATGGAAATCTTTCAAACACTTTCATAATACAAATTGAAGGAGTTGTTAATTAATGAAGTTCCACGGTCAACCTGGTCTGTAACCGTTTGTTTTCGTTCCAACCCTAAAAAACAAATATATTTAAGAAGCACTTGAAACGAAAAGTATTTGTGGATTTTTAAGGTTTTGATGTAAACAAGCCTTGCTATTACAGTATGCGACAGATTCGTGTTTTCAATGTTTCAATTTTAGATCAAATGCATATATGTCTTTATGTTTATATGTTCCCTCCCAAATTTCATCCGTTTATTTTAAGCGAAAATTAATAGAACTGAAAGGTGTGCTGCTACCTAAGTCTACAAAAATACATAAAGTGCGTAGATTGGTTTTATTTATTATTTATTTTATCATTTATCTAATTTTATTGTACATTTTTTTTATAAAGACAACTAGTGAATCTCAGATGTGTGAACCTTATCAATTTTATTTTGTTTTTAATACTTTTTTTCAACTTATAACCAGTAATAAAGAAAAGTACTACATCGATTTAGAATAACTTTATTGTTCTTAAAAACAAACCCATGATGAGGAATAACAAATTCAACAAAATATTATTTGTCTTTCTCTATTTTACCCTATATGCTCTTATTTTATAGTTCAGAAAATCCCATGTACAGGGTTGCTCATTGGAGCGTCAAACTGTGCACAGTAGAACAAATGTTTTATACAAAAGTTGCTTGAATTCAAGTACGCTATAATCTAAAAATATTTTCGTATATACCGAGTGTTCCACAATAGCGGTACATATTGAAATATTTGTACTAGATAAAAAATTATCATTTTTCGCCGTAGTTCAAAAATTTATTTTAAGGTTACTACCATCTATGAGTTTGTAACTCCGCATGTAATTAGTGCACACATTGATCTTTTAAGAAGTAATATGAAAAATATTTTCACATATAGTGTTCCATAACAGCGGTACATAACCCATCTTTCTTATTTTAAGTGGAATGGTCTAGTTTTCACTACGGATTTCGTTTCTACTCTGAAAATCAACCAATTTCTATTAAACATATTGTATTCAATTCTCTCCGTCACATGTTTATAATATGAGCGCCCCACGCTTTTATTTTATAGTCGTAAAGATTTTTGATCACATTTTGGTGCAGTGAAAAGAATGATTGTCTCCTTTTTTACACGTAATAAAAGCGTACTTTTTAAAAAAGTTTCTTTTTTCTGAGTATTATTTTTATATCTATTAAAAGTCTTTTATGAAATTACATTCTCACTCGCCTAAGTAATACAAAAGTCAATACATTTTACCATTTATTTAAATATGCCATCTGTTATGATCGTTCTCTGGTCAATATACCTAGTATTATACAGGATACACATTGATTATACCATGCAGAATTAAAATAAAAATCTTGAGAATTGGAAATATTTCAAAAACCGTTGCAGATAGATAAAATTTCCTTATTACAAAACATGTAGGGCTTTCAATTTTCTTCCGAATAATGTAATAATTTACAGGGTGTTATATTTAAGATAAGATTATATATTTACATTTAGAACAAAAAAAACTATAAATTCATATTTCTGGTACACCCTATATAAAAATTAAATAAGTCACAATATTTCTTAAAAGATCAATGGCTGCACTAACTACACGCGGAGTTACAAACTCATAAATTAATGTTTTATCTAAAAGTACAAATATTTCAATATGTACCGCTGTTGTGGAACACTCTGTATATACCAAAATATTTTTAGGTTATAGCATACTTGAATGGAAGCAACTTTTGTATGAAACATTTTTTTCTACTTTGCAAAGTATAGCCGCTAATTCACATTGACGCACTACAATTCATATAGAACACCAAATCTTAAACCATTAAGTAAATATTACAAAAAGAATGAAAACGAGGATGAGAATAAGGTTCCAAGCATATTTAAAAACAAATTGCCTATTTTAGCAAATTCCTGTAGTTATAAAGTTTTTTATGAACAACCGTGCGATATTAGGTATTTATTAATTCATACTGGCTCATCACACGCAAATGATAAATTGCTAAATTGCACGCACGCGTGAGAATATTGTAACTATAACATTATAACAAACTTATAACCAAATGTCAGGGCTATCATTTATTATTATAAACGTTAACAATGCAATATCATAGAATTTATGCATTACCCCATTAATGCAGTTTCTTCGATATCTGAAAATAAATTACGTCGGATCACCTTATTTTGAAAAATGAGATTCAGCTGCTACTTGGAAATTTAGATTCGTAAAAAAGGGGTAAATTAAAATAAAATTGTTTATAGTGAACAAAATGTTACGTATACTATTAAAATGTATTTTTTAATCCGCTGTTCAAATCGTAAAAACGAACTGTCGAAATTGAATTAAACATACTTTAAAAAGGTATTCTGGATATGTTTGTTGCTATTTAAAAAATTGTATGATATTATCGGTATCATTTATAATAACTAAAATGCAAATTAAAAAAATTACGTTAAAAAAGTTAAGGCATTTTTATGATAATCGACCAAACGGCAGATCTTTAACCATTTCACAGTATTTTGACTATTCATGTAGGTAATAAAATTTAAAAATAAGTAGATATTAGTTTGAAAAATCTAAATTGAACTCTATTTATTTAGACATTTTGAAGATTGAACACTTGAGAAACAGTATTTCACATAGAAAATTCGCATTTTTCATGTATATATTAACCATCCATTAATATTAATAATGTCTATTAATAACTTGTTTTTTTTTATTTATAGGCAACATCAGTACTGCGGCATCCAATTCGCCTGATTATGGGTTTGTCAGTCCGCCATTATCTCCACCAGGGGTAAAGGACGCTGCTAGTTTTCTGGTTTCCGCCTTGCAAAGTAATTCTAATCCACCTCCTCCAGATCCTGTCGTCGCCAGAGTTCTTATGACGTGGATACAGGTAAGAATGTATTTTGAATGAAAAACTTGATTAAATTAAGTATTGATTTCAATTGTGATGATATATCCGTATTTGATTGTTATGTTTATGTATATTTTCGTATTCGAGAATTCTGTATTTCAATTGTTAAAATCAACTATAGACGAAAACAGTGTTTGCGTTTAATTGTGTTTCTTACTTTTACGTATTATCATAATTAAAGGTGTTGATATATAATAAAATACTTTTTGTCCATTAGTAATAGAAAAATAGTGAATACGCATAAACAAGTATAGTCAAAGTAGCGAAATGGATCCTTACTCAAAATATTATAAATAAACAATTAGGTATAAGAAAATGTTGCTAATGTTAATAATGCGGATACAATAATGGAGAATAGTAATCGCTTTCACTAATATATTCTTCCGTAAATTTAGGATAGGCACGACTATTTTTTATTGATTTTTACAACTTAATACTAACGTAACACATTTCATTAAAAAATATTTGTCAACTTCGCTAAAAACCAAAACAGGAAATCACGTATAGTCAGTATAGAAACAAAATGATTGAAGTAAAACTTTATTTATTCATACATATACATTACATTATTGTTTAAAAATTTTTAGGTTATTGTACAATTCTAAGGCCAATCAGCTATTGAACGCAATAGCTGTGTTCTGTGTTTTCCTGTCAGGAGAACATTGGGTAATGAATCTGAGGATCTTCCTACTCCAGGCCCTTCTACCCCCATACACGTATCCTCCGAATACGTAACTCCAATGAATTAATGGAAGACTTCCAACGTTGGGGAAGGTCCTATAAAGACCGACCACGTATCCTCCTGTGCATTAAACCACCCTCCTCAAAGAGAAGGGCCTGCAAGGGTCTTCCGACGACAGACAAGAGCTACATGCTACACGGCCTGGATACTGACCCTTTGCCTGAACGTAACCCCAATGAGATAAAGGAAGCCTTCTAACGTCGGTCGAGACGCTCAGCAAGCAGTTATCAAGATTAGGAATCCAGACCAAATGCGTATCCCCCCATGCAATACAGAGGTATTCTAACGACAGACCAAGGCCACATGCTACGCGGATACTGACCCTGTGCCAGAACGTAACCCCCACGAGATACAGGAGGCCTTCTAACGTCGATCTGGTTCTAATCATCCCTAATAGTTACGGGACCGGCAGTATTTAAACTGCACGTACGAACGCACATTAATTACCACGCATCATCACATCGCGCGTATCAAGCAATTATAGATACAAACCGCCACATCTAACATTCGTAGGCTTCTTAGTACACATTAACATAACACTGCTTAAAATACCTTTAACATCTCATGTAATCATACATCATATCGTTAAGAACAGCAATTATTTGTACAATAATTAATGCAAGTTAGATATGCTCACCTTCAACGCACAAAAATAGAACAGCACTATTCACAAGAAAACTCAATTACGTACTGAACATTCCTTCAAGTCAGTATTAGTAATTTGTATATCGATTTTGTAAACGGCCGTCTCTATTAGTAGTAGTAAGGAGACACCCTCTCCTCCACTTTTTTTACGTCGCAAGCCCCGCCCACTGGGGCACTTGTCATTTTTTATATGTCCACGTGGGGATCGTATTTTTTCACCCCTATGGTTTTTTCGGATGCCTGTTTCAACCCCTTGATGGAATTTTCACCATAATTAGGACCCTTTTGTATATTAAGAAATTCTTTAACAGTTCATCCCCTGGAGGGTAGGTAAATGCGTGCGCACGCAGTGTTCTGAGAATAAAAGATTAGGGTTGTTTTTGTCAAAGGTGATTGCATAATTATTAAATTTTTTTATAATCCCATCCACAGATTGTGACCTAATTTATTTATGCATTGGGGGGTTGTATTCTAATAAGGGGTCCTTGTCTTATAAGACGGGGATCTGTTCGCGGGATTCTTAATATGTGTTTATTATTAAACAGTTATACAACTTTATTATGAATTGGAAAGTGGCAATCAGTCGACGTCGTGTTAATTAATGTGTTTACAAACATTTTTAAATTTTACTATCTTGGATTTTTGTGGCCCTGGGACGCCTTGGCAGCCATTTTTTATATGCCCGCGTGAAGATCGTATTTTGGTATATTTTGTAAAGCTAATAAGCAGTTGGATTATTTCTAATATTAAAGAATCTAATCAAGATAAAGATAACATATACAATTGATTTTAAATACGCTGCTAAATTCTATATAATGATAATAAAACAGTTAATGGGTATTGCGTAATCAGGTAATTAACTTGCTGTTATACAAAAGCGAATGTACGATTTCGCAACTGGACGTAAACAGTAATAATAAACACTGTACATATTTACGTACATGTATATATCTGGGCTCTTATCAATCACAGACTGGATTAGTTAGAGAGATGCAATGCAATTGCGAAGCTGTATAATTAAATTAAATTACTAACTCAGAATAAAATGTCTATCAAACTCCTCGTGTAAACCGTCATCTGCCAAAACCAAATATATATTTGCACAAACAGGTTATTTAATATTGTACTGTATGCAGCGAATTGCCTGTGTCTTCTTCTTTAAGCTAGATTTCACCTCTATTATTTTACATACATAAAAGTTCTGTCTCATCAGAAATACCTCTGTGAAAAAAAACGGCTTTAGATTTTATAATAAGGTTAAGCATGCATGCTGACCGCTTATTAGAGTACTATTTTAAAATTTTCGGGTTTTACCGATAACGGGGTTGTCATACCCTCACATAAGCCTGTTTTACATACAAGCTCTGTCTTAGCAGAAATACCCCTGTCAAAAAGGAACGTAGATTTATAAACAGACCTCTAGGTAAGATATTACAGCGCGGTTACAGAAACAAGTAGCGTACACTATACATAAACCTGTCGTGAGAAATTTACTCGAATTAGGTATATTGTAACATTTTTTTTTGAGTTATGACAGGCGGGGTCTTTGCGGTATGAGAAATATAAGTAAATATAATGACGGGTATAACTATATACGGACGGTTATCGATGTATTTAGCAAGATGGCGTGGACACGATCTCTGAAGCTGAAAAACTACGTGTTCTATAATCGACGTATTCTCGGTTATTTTTCAAAGATGCGAAAAGATACCTCAAAGTATATAGACTGATAAGGGCAAGGACTTTATTCGTAGACCCGGTTTATGTAAATACACCTAATGGAAAAGATTTATTTTTCGATTTGTAAATAAACTTGAATGTTTTTTTAATCAAGTGTGTGTTGAATGAAGACGTGTTTAGAGCCGATTGAAATTATTTTAGGTAAATTATGAGTAACTAAAATCTACCCGGGCCTGAGAGACCCGGTTTGTGCATCCTAGGGTTAAGAGATTCTGTATCTCAGACACTAATCATCTCACAGCTTTAGAAAAAAATATTTTGAATAAAAGTGGCTGACAGAAATCGCTAGAAAATACGTTCACGTCTCTGAGACGACGGGTATGATTTTCTCAAAAAATTACGAGGAAAAGTACGCCAAGAATATTATTATTGTAACGTTCAGAGTTTTCTCAACAGGTGTCATCTTTGTCATTTGTCAAATGAAATGGTGGGGGGAAGGTTACATCTTTATTTTGAAAAATGCTCATCATAACTCCAGTTTGACGTAACCGAATTGAGTGAACTTGATCTCTTTTAGAAGAGCTTTGATGTTTCATCTTTTACCTTACTTGTATCGCTAGAGGGCGCTATCTGAAAAACTGGCATATTTGCGACGAAATATTTACATAGTTAGAAAAGGAACTGGTGAAAACCGCAATTGCATATCTATCTTTAAACTGGAAATATTAGCAAACATATGAATAAAACATGGATATATACGCCGTTAACGATTCAAAATGTTGGAGAACTTAACATTCGATTGATTTTTACCTATTTTAATTAATTTCACCATATTAAAATAATACATCATTGATGTTTGTGTTAATCCAGTAAGCGGTTTTCTTTAAATATCAACCGAAGTTTTGGCAAAATAAAAATGTTACTGTCAAAATTTTATTTTATCTTTTATTTTATTTCGCGTTTATTAATCCAACGTAATATTGTACGTGTATTGACATTACCTAAAATTTTGCTTTTGTTAATCTAACCTAATTATTGTACATATATTGACCTAACCTAAAATTGTTCGTATATTGACGCAATGCCGAAGTATTTCTCATAAGACAGTTATAGGCACGTGTGTGTGTGTGTGTGTGTGTATGTGTGGGTGTGTGTGTGCGTGTGCGTGTGCGTGTGTGTGTGTGGGTGCGTGTGCGTGCTTGTGCTTGTGCTTGTGCTTGTGCTTGTGCTTATGCGTATGCGTATGCTTATGCTTGTGCTTGTGCTTGTGTTTATGCTTATGCTTATGCTTGTGCTTGTACTTATGCTTATGCTTATGCTTATGCTTATGCTTATGCTTATGCTTATGCTTATGCTTATGCTTATGCTTATGCTTATGCTTATTATGCTTGTGTTTATGTTTTGTGAAACCAACTTTCATAGAAGCCAATTTAGAATGCCTGAATTGCGTTACAGAGTTGCGAACTTTGGCTAACAGTAAAATTTCCGTTTTTTAAATACACATCCTGTATATTATGCGGTATTCAAATAGAGAATTAAGAAACAGATTTTGTATTAATTTGAATAAGGTTGGCCTAAGCTGATTTCAAATCAACATCTTAGACTTGCATCTTGATTTTGTTTTTGCATTAAATAGAATAAGGTTGGTAGAAGGTGATTTCACATCAAGATCCTGTGCAATTTTTGTTTTTAATCGGATAAGGTTGGCAGAAGCAATTATCAAAATTGGAAATAAAAGTCGACTTGTCTGTCTTTACGTAATTACCTGGTTTTTCCAAACACCTTAGAGGTATTTGAATAGTGAAAGCATGTTATTGTTGGTTACATTACTGGGAAATCCCCATGCCATACACGCAAGAATATGAATATTCTAATTGTGTGTTCAAGGTCTGTTTGCCATTCCAGTAATTAGCTAATTACGGTTTTTCCAAGTATGTCACAAGTAGCGGAATAGTGAAAGGTTGTTATTGCGGTTACATAACTGGGGTAATCCAGAAAATAATTAATTTATGTTAATGATTCGGGAAACCGTTAGGTACTGTATTTTCAATTTATTTCTATATTGTTTTAACACTTAAAATTGAATTGTGATTAAAAATCTGTTCGCACGATCAATCAGATAGTCCTCTAAGGTTGGACTACAAAAAAACTCTTACTACTGCCAAAAGGGCCCTAATTACGGGGTGCGGATCATAAATACGTCATGAGGGGGTTGAAAATGACTGGAATTAAAAACTACACAGGGCGCATGCGCGTAGGATTTGTCCTATTCTGTCCCCACCCAAAGGTCCGGATCAAAGGCGTCGATGCTGGCCCCATTCTACTAATACAGTTTCTTTTCTACGTACAGGGTTTGCGGTAAAATGGGAAACTTAAATCATGTAGTTATACCTAAATAAATTTTTTGCACGATCGAGCATTTTTGTTTATTTACAATATTTGTTTCCAAAACGGTATGATCTGTTTACCAGTTGATAGGCTCAATACGTCGGCAAGTCAATACTTACCGACTTTTCATTTTATAGTAGAAATTAATTTATTTTAATTGAATTCAATACGATCGTGCAATAAAACAGTATAAGCATCACGAACGTTAAGGGCTGCGCTCAGTTTCCAAACATTGCGGTCGACCGGTAAACGTCCCTTAAGGGATTCTTCTGTTTTAAATAACATCAGACTTCAAATGCTGCATATACGAGATGTTTCCTTACGCTTGAATGTGCGGGCGTAGGTTACGTTTCACGCGAAATACAGGAAAGTGATAAAATTGATATGTTGTGTAGTATTCTGTTACATTTGCGGTCTCCGAGAATTTTTACTTGTAACAACAAACGATTCCTAGTTTCGTATAGGTACAAAATTTACCTGTGCGTAATATATAATGTGTATATGTACTTAGTTTTTAAAGTGTTTAATAATTTCGAATTTCAATGAAATAAAATGTTTCATCGGTCAAAAAATTTAAAATACATGTACATAATAATACATTTGCAATGTCAAAAAAAGTAATGAATAAATTCAATATGTTCCTTGAATTAAATTTTATAGAAAAAAATCTGGAGTGATTTAAGTTGCAAGGCATATATTACTATAATTTTCATGTTGAGTCATTTATTTTTGAGGTGTTCAGTTTTTCTTTCAAAATGAAAATTGAAATCGAATCTTTCGCCAGCGACATTTCGCCAAATTCAGCCCACTAGAAGCAATTTTGTTAAGTTAAGCTTTTCATATTTTGAAATTTAAGATTTTTTTCTCAAGTTTTTTGATCTGTAATAGCCTGAAAATTTTATATTATTAAAATATAACTAAAAGTTCCTACTCTCGAAATCAATAAGAAAAATTATAGGTTGCCGTTTAAAAAATGGCAATGACGTCATAACATTAAAAATAAATGACAAACATAAAAATGGTTGTAGTACCTAGATGCTCTGTAATTTAAATCAAAATTTTTCCCAAAATGATTTTCAACGAAATTACTGAATTTATCAGTGTTTGAAACAAAACTTCATATGGGATAATGTGACTTTCTTATACTAATAATTGTTGTAATATACAAGTACTAGTGGAGTAGTAGTAATGGTAATAGGGAGGTATGAGTCGTGAAACCGCACGATCTATAATAAAGCTGGTAATCCATGTGTAATATACAAAACATTTCGAATAAATTGGCTATGGTCGGGCAGGCGAGACGCGAGAGGTGTCATGACTCATATTTTAGTAAAGCATGGTTTAAGATTTTAAAACGTATGTCGTTATTGGTTCATATAGTTAGTAATTTTGAATACCAGCAAAACATCGTCAATGTTCTAGGTTATTTTCAAATTTAAGCTGTGCTGTCAAATTTAAATAAAATTATTGTTCGAATATCTCGGGATTTAGCATCCTAAAGGTCTTAAAATCCCCATCCACTCGTATAAAGTCGAATTTCGTTTAACGTCTGTTTGTACTTATTCTAGCATATAAAGTCCACCTAGTGTGGGTTGTCATATGATAAAAATATATTGTACAGGGTGGCCAACTAAGAATGCGAGGTACTGTATCTGGGAAACTATCCATCGTAGATTAGACCACGGAATAAAAAATAAATGGCTAAAATTATTTCAAATAATCAAAATAAACGTATCATTGAGTTTATCCGCCCATTTCTGGACACAACATAAAAAGTAAATTAGTAGATAATAAACACCTATTTTCATTAAACATCTATTGTACTAACTGATGAAGTATTTAAAATATTAGAGGAACATAAATGATACCTACAATATAAATGAAATATTTAAATTTTGCTGTTTTCTTTTGTGCTAAACACAGAATTTGACAAAAAAACACACAAAGGGATGTAAACAAAACAATGTGTTAGGTGCTCCATAACAACTAAATTTGGGACATAATAAGAAATTTTATATGCATATGTTATTTATTATTCCTTCAACAATGAAGTTTTTTTCTTAATTATGAGGTAATTTTACAATTTGGCCCAACATGTGCCCAAATAAAAATCGCGAAGTTTGGGGCGCATTATATTCTCGAAAAACTCGTCATCCCGCAGAATTTTTTGACACATGAACCCCTTTGGGGTCCAGAGAACAAAATAACAAAAGTCACGTTTGGTAATGTGTAGCTGTCCCTGCACTTGGTAGAAGTAGTTGTGATTTGTTTTCAAGTGCATTTCTTCATTTTCCAGAATAACATAAGGAAGTTTTTCGATCGACTCTTTTGGTGTTAATGTTCTGCAACTGTAGGGGGCATTTAATTTCAATGAGACCTTGCGTTCCGATAAGGCCGTCTGGAGTAGCTCCAAGATAATTTTCTTCTTCGTCGATGTAAAATCCACACGGTTCAATGGACGTTTCTAGATATTCTGAAATATCATTTATTGCTATACGTTCGTTTTCAATTCCGTAAGCTGTACTCTGTGACGAAAACGATGTAAGAAGAGCTTTAGCTGTTTTAACTGGATCTGTTGTTGCCCGTAACTTGCAAATTTTGCCAAACATAGAAGCGGTAATCCTTTTCCTTCTTTCTTGAAACCAAAGTGCCGATTCTCTTTGATCTTTGGTATTTTCTGCAATTTGCAGAATTTCGTCTTTATTTTTTTTAATTGAGCTTAAAAGGATATTTTTTCGTCTTGAAAATTCTTCCTCGGCCAAAATTTCCTCAACGGCGCCGTAATCTTCGTCAGCTTGAGCCGCAGGTTGGCGTGTATATTTTCTTTTTTTGAAATCAACTGTCTTCTACATTTGATCTTGTTTTTTGTAGAGATAAACCGTTTAGTATGGGTTCCTGGACTTTTCTGGGTTATTGCTTTGTGGATTATAGATTGGAATTCGGCGCCCCTATTGAACGCAATGCTTGCCGCTTGACATCTCATTCTATATCCTCCTTTTTTGGAAAAATCTATTCTCTTTCCTCCAATAAATTTTGCAAGTACACTGTTATAGGATTCAGCAGTATTCGTTGTCATATTTTTTATTAAACTTCTGCTATTGTATATTAGTCTGTTTGCCAGTGAAATTATGTCATTATATAATCCACACTGTTTCATAGCCAAAATAAGATTTTTTTCATTAGGCTTGTTTCCTTTACAATAATAGCTTTCACATTTTAGATGTTCGCCAAAACGTGACAAATACTATTTTCGATGTCCTTCCTTAAATTAGTTACTTGTTCCTGGAAAGTAACGTCCTGGGATCTTCTATACTTTATGGCGCAGTCTACTGCTGTTCTTAATCGTTGAATATTTTGTTGTAGGGCTTGGCGGAGAAAAAGCGGGATGGGAAGGCCTTTTGAACTAAACTTTTTTGTTGTTAAATTTTTCAAGTTGTTGCAATAGTTCCTTAGTAGATGATTCAAACACTCAATCTTTTCAACGGGATAGGGTCCTTCCGTGTGAAGTTTTTTTAAAACACTGCTGTCACCGTCACCAACAAGATATGCATACTTTACTCCGTGCATAGCGACACTTTGTTTAAATCCTTCTAGGATAATGTCACTTTCCATGGAAGTTGATGTTCCATCCCAATTTTTGAAACATAAGTGTTCTTTTCACCCATACAGCACATTGAGCAGAATTTATTTCTTATTCCTAGGTATAAGAGTTTACCAGTTCTTGCCCCAACTATACATGCAGCACCAGAACGTGCATTGTAGGCAGAACGGTAGGATCTTTTACACCATGCTCCGTCAACAATTACTTTAATTAATGGAATACCATTTTCATCCACTTCACCTTTTCCTGGCCATTCTTGCTTCTTCCTTCCCAGCTTCAAGCATACATTGCCATGACTCTTCGTCAATTATACCTTGTAAATTTTCTTCGATAGTTTTATAGCGGTTATACGAAATATTTGGTACGTTGATTGTTCCGGCAAATTCATTCAATTGTGAAAACCCACATCCAATGCTTATTGCACCTAACACTGCAGCCCCGTTTGTATTTAACATGCCCTCATTCGGACAGATTGTTCAGGTGTTCCTGACGTGCAAGAAAATAATTGATGGTGTGGAAAAGACAAAATTTGGTTGATAAAGATTGTACTTCGACAATTCTTCGTCCCTCCACGAATTGCTCTTTACATTGTCTTCGATGTCATTTTTAGGTCTATCTTGGTTAACATTCGAAGATTCCGATTCATCATCATCAGACATGTTTTCAGTATACGAACAACCGGGAACTGGAGAAATCGAAGTCCTAGAAGCACTATTGAATTCATGATCCTGTTCATGATGAAGACTATCGGCAGTACTAGTGGAAGGTTCCTGTTCGTCCACCAGTGCGGCTACGTTTTGGATAAATTTTGACACACGACGATCTTCATTCAGAAGAATTCTGTGTTTTATCTCTGCCAGTCTATAGAAATAGAATATGAATAATTTTTGTAAAAAGATAAAGTTTTGAAGCAAATCGCTACCAATAGGTCCGTCGTACGGGAATGAGATTACTTTGGAAATTAAGGGAAAGTAGAATGAGTAAACGATTTCATTTTGAAATAACAGCAGTTTCCAATGTTAGTCCCAGTAAATGTAGTTGATGTCTGATAACTTCTTTGTTTTAAACAGGTATAAGCTGTGCATGTATTTGTTAAAAAAGCATCTGTCACTATGACAACTCGTAAAGTATACTAGTTCTTTAAGAAATGCACAGCTTATACCTACCTCAGACACTGTGCTATTCCACCATTCACTTTGCAACTTTGCAGCTTTACATGTCACTTTTCAAACTTATTTTGCGTTCTACCATATTTTTAATTTGTGAAAAGTTAAGGCAAAATTAAAGCTAGAATTTTCACTATTAGACTATCTTTTAAAAAATAAATAAAACGGTGAGACGCAAAATACGTTTGAAATGTAACATGTCAAAACTGCAAAGTTGCAAAGCCAATGGTGGAATAGGGTCCTGGTTTGCAACTTGATTAAAAACAAAGGAAGGAATGATAAGTATAAAAATTAAACAATGATTTGTCATAAAAAAGATTGTACGACGAGCCACCTGTACGTAAACAGACAAAAAAGTTGCCCTTACCTACGCTTTACCAGCAATCTTTTATTTTTCGATGCTGGGTAAGTCCCAGCTTCTTATTCTTACTTCTTCCCATTGTTAGGTGTATAAAGGTAAATATTAAACACTCACACAGGTATCACTTCAACTCAAATTAAACAACTCAAAAGTCCTACGAACAGTAGGACTGAAATTTTATGCAGAACTGAACAATAAACTACATAATAAATAATAAATGAAATTTGATTCTTACCATACGTATACTATTCTTTCTTTTCGATAATCAGTTTTATTAGCGTTCCGGGAACCCGCTTGTAATGAAACCGCTGACTACTAACGGAGACGGCACATAGAGACAGAACATTTGCAAGCTGTTTTTAAAATCAATGCACAATTGTCTTTTAACTGAATTAACGGTCCCAAAAATAAAGTTAAGTAGTTTACGATGGTACCAAATCATTATTGAAATTTTGATGAATGTCGCTGCCTTATTTATTGTTACAAATTTATGACGATATAATATAAAAACTGCATGAAAAATGCAATTTTTTTTACGTTTTTCCGATTTTTATAAAGAAAAACGAACGGATTTTTCACGGTTTCAAGTAACCAGCGACCTTCAGTTGGATGTGTTAAACATTCATGATTTTTTATTTACAAATCAGTTGTTTACTTTACCTGTTATATTTATTTAAAAATCGATAAAGTTATGCTCGATTTTACCACAGAAGAATCCCCTTAATGCCATTTACAAAAAATAATACTTGCTAGGTAGTACCATTTTAGGTGTAATATGTGGAGTTTCTTTCCGAATTTGCGATTGTAATTTTTCTAACGATTACGATAGTTGGTCATATGCATTCCCCAGAGATAATAGTCGTATATTGATGGCGCAGAAAATCTATCTGGTCAAATAATGTGTCCTATTTTGATATATGTTTTAGAAACTGTTCTCTTAGAACAACCAAGGACTTACGATTACTATGACTAGTAATCCATCTTGATTGGACCAAGTAATTTGTTCAAATCAGCCCAATTCTTGTTTTCCAAAGGTCGGCTTGTAAAATGAATCCAATCGTACAACCCTGGAAAATATTGAACTAATATCATTAACAAGGATGGCTAACCAATCCCACACAATCTTATTTGAATAGTATTTTTTAAGACGACTGGGAATGCAACCAACACCTTGAAATTAAATTCCAAAAGTAGCAATTTATGTTACCTTATTTTTGCCTGTAGTACTAATAAAAACTTTACTTACTTTACCTTTGAACTGATTTACATCACTTGATTACTTACATTGATTGATTTACTTAAATTTCATAATTTATTTCAGCTGAGAGTGTTTGTCGCAAAATTTTCGATCCAGAGACCCACAATATTATTTATAATGTTCACAAAGCACGCTGGGTGTTGGAAATTCTTCTTAGCAAACCGTGTGTAACTAGCTGCTGCATTAGCAGAGAAGTCTAAGGTAGCAGGTTATCTACTCAGGTTAAACTCACATTCATCTCTCACATGGTCCAATAAAGGTCCAGGTGTTCATAAATCTAATTATTACTAACTTTATCGCCTAATTCAATCGCTGTGGGGAATAATGCACTTAGTATGGCGTTCAAATAATGAGGTACTGGAATTTTTACAATTGATCGTGTGACCATTGCAGAATTACTGCCATTAGTGAAGCATTGTGGCCATGGTAAAACTGACTATGTTTATAATTTTTGGAACAGAATGTTCATATAGTGTTCGGTTGCGCTCTTATCTCTTGCCATTCTAACCGTAATATACTTATTCTGAGTTCACTGCAAAGAAAAATGGCATTAAACAACCCTAACGCTAAGTGGTAGTGATATAATTTATTAGTAGTGAAAATTGTATTTTCAGAGAATATGAATGAAAAAGTTTGGAGATAAACTGTAAAAAAAGGCTGTTTAAAAGATAATGTTTTTGATAATCTAAAATTTACTATGAATACCGATAGTTCTATTGCACTTCCTATTTTAAACTTGATAGGGTGACTCCTACTGTGTCAAAGATGAAGACCAACAAAACCTTTAATGGCCAACATATAGCAACATGAGCGTCTTTCTAAAGAATTTTTCAGATTCCAAATATGCATCTCATTAACTTACAGACAAGTCTTATTTCTCATAAATGGAAGGGACAGGCAAATATGCATGTCCGCGATTACCGTCAAATCGTTTTGAAATCTGTTTTCGCTAATTTATAGCAAAAGACATGCACCTCTTGTTTTGACTTAGATCCCTTGCGGGCAAGGTCAAAGTAAACTCAATGTTTAATATATGTCATTGGAAAGAATTTTTTTTATTAAATTCCAAATATGCATTTCATTACCCTTTACTCATGACTAATCATCACAAAATGAGGTCAGCACAAACTAGATCTCAAGTTCGAGTGGTCGACAGGAAACAACGTGACGATTTTGCATAATCTTGTACATTGTTGCAAGAATTTATTTGAATCATTTGTTAGAAAAATGTTATAACTGTTAAGGTTTAGAAAATGTATGGGTATACAAAACAACATCTCTTATTTCCGTACCAACATCGATTTGGTTACATTCTAGTTTATTTGTTATTTTCTAACTTTATTGTAAATTTGTCATATTCATCTTGAGATATTGATATACTACTGAACTGAATAGTATTTCAAGGAAAATCTCACAGAATTTAGACATGCACAGTTTTCTTTATTAAAATGCTTACGTTTTAAGTTTTTACATATTGTTATATTTTTTACATGTAAATTATTACACTGAGTTTTAGTTTTTGTCAAATTGATAGGTCGGAGGTGTGTGACAGTCTAACTGGCACTCATTTCTCTAATTCTTCAAGAAGGGGTTTAGGCATCTAATTGTTTCGCTTATGCTCTTTATTGCTTAAATGAAATAATAGCAAAAATTAAAAAAAAAAAGGAATTTATAACATCCTATAAAGATCATACATACCAAAAGAAATTTATTAACCACCAACTGCGGGTACGCATCTGAGCCCGGATTTTACCCACACGCGTTTAAACCTACTTCTGAGAAGACGACATTATAATATGCAGTAAAAAAATAGTGAATGTAGAAATGTATTATGTAACATGTCGGCAAAGTGATGTTCTATCAAACCAGTCTGAAATCACGTGCCGATAAAGACACTGTACTGACATATTCCATATAAAGTTTTATTCTCAGCCGCAAAGTACCAAATTAAGTTTGAACCGAACTTCATAAGATTTGAATATCACAAACACAACAAATAATAAATAGAAACATTATAATTAACAATGAACCAGGCCTACTTATTTGTTATATTAAAACTGAATGTACAGAGTGAGTCGCCATATTTCTAAAACTCATTTTCTATGAGGTTTACAAAAAACAGTTTAATACCAAAGTTATTTGGTCTAAACAAGATTTTTCAAATTTTGTATTATTATTTATACAGGGTGTCCCAGAAGTGATCCACAGCTCCTGACTTGATAATTTTAAATAGGACACCCGGTATTTTATTTTATTCTACGTTGAATTCTAAGGCAAATCTTCATAAGATACATCTACACTGTCTTTTACCGTTTTCGAGATAAAGGCTGTTGAATTGGATGTCATTATTGTATATTGACCTTCTGTTAACTATTTATTTACAGAATTATAATAAAAATACACTGTGTATTTTTACAAATTTAAATAGAATAAGAAAATAAACGAAGGTTAGACTTTTTTAGGCATTTCTGCTTTTTTCCAATTACATATGGATTTACAGATTTTATAATTTTTGAATAAAACTACAACTAAAAAATTGATAATATTTAAATTACAAATATTGCTCGAAATGACCTCCATTATTTAAAATACAAAGCTCGTATATTCTTCTTAAATTATTTAAACAATTCAAAACTGTGTTATTATTATCCTTATTTAACTCAAGTTGTAGTTCAAAAATATAGGCCCTACAATTTTATTTTGGAAAATCCCACACCCAACTTTTACTCACTTTCTGCCGGATTTCTTAACTTGGTCAACTTTTCTTTGTCGTTCATTATTGTTCTCCCACGAACGTTTATTTTTCCTATTGAAAACTCTTGCTGTCGAAAATGACGATTCGTCTGTCCACGTTATGTCTTTAAATATATCACGATCCTCATCTAATCTCTGGAGCATTTGCTGACAAAATTCTAATCGTTTGCGCTTGTGGTCGTCTGTAAGCTTCAGCACCGGTAGTAACTTGTAAGGTCTATAGTGATTATTTTTCAATGTCCTTCGAATTTTTGAATAACTTTTTCCAAGCTTATGTGATGCCACTCGTAAACTATTTTCTGAATTTTGTGAAATAATTTTTCATCATTTTAAATAAGCGAGATGCCTTGTTCTATAACAAAATTACCTATCAAACAAAATACACCCACGTACCACACAAAATTAAAAAACACCGAACACGTTTCGATAGCTACGCTATGATCATCAGCGGTTGACCGCTGATAAACGCGTTCGGTGTTTTAATTTTGTGTGGTACGTGAGTGTATTTTGTTTGATACAGATCCTGCCACAGTTCCAGTGTTCCAGATTTTTCAAAACACAAAATTACCTTTTAATAATGCTCAGTTTACCTATCTTCAAAATAAATTAGAGTATTAAGTTATTTATTCTCGTCTGCCCTAGTTATACGTTTTTTCCTTTTAAATGTTTTATTATCTCTCACATGACGGTAAATGTTCAAAAATGTATTCTGGCTTGGAGATCTGCGATTTGGGTATAAAATTATGTATTTGTTTCTTGAAACTTTTTTATTTTTATTATTTTTTATTTAAAGAGAAAAAATTTCAAACTTTTCAGCTTCTGTGTAACCCATTTTATTTAAATAATAACACAGACTGTGAAACAATAACAATGTTGTCATGATATTACCTGTCACTGTCACGGCCTACTGTATAACATGTTTCATGAGTAATTAAGCCTCTCACGGCGTAATTAGTGAGATTTGGTAAAAATACCTCAACATATTTTGGATCGTATCAGTGTCCGATAGCTACGTCAAAATATATTACAACTAAAATCTGTAAACCCACATGTAATTGGAAAAAGGCAGAAATGCCTAAAAGAAATTTATTTTTTAAGGTAACTCGCTTATTCTTATAGATAGACAAAAAAAAACAATGTATCTATACTCGATAGGGAACGTGTAACGGTATAAACGGGTGGTAGAACGGGATTACAGATAAATTGGCCTTTTTGCCCCGACTAGCCAGCGTATGGGTGTAGGTCAGATGTTGAAAAATTTTGCGCAACCAGAATAGTAAATCGTACGTAAGTCAAAATAGGGAATGAAGACAAAATCGAAGGTTTGGGCGCCAGAATGTTTAGTAGTCAAAATAAGGGTTGTCGTGCCAAAATTACGAGTACATAGCGTGTCTAAACATACAAAAAAACATACGCTTACCTATCCGCAATCAATCTCAGGTATGCTGGACAGCAACTCAGCAAACTACCTGAAATCGGGCTTCAAAAAACACTACACGCTTGTCAAATAAAAGCGTGATAAACACTCAATAAGAATTACGTTAATACACCTCAGTGTAATAAATTAGGCATTAAAATAATCAAAACAAAACAAAAAAAAAAAATAAGCTATAGAATGAACTCTAAACTGAATTAATACTCAACTAAAAATCAAATAAAATACTAAATATTAAGAACGCTATTACTCAATAAAACAAAAAAAACTAACTTTGTTACGTTAAAAACTAAATTACCGGTAATTTGTAATTTGCAAAAAACTCTTATGTAACACAAAAGGGTTTCCATAGAAATTAAAACACATTTATAAAACC
Source organism: Vesta saturnalis (assembly GCA_036346205.1). Classification (NCBI taxonomy): domain Eukaryota; kingdom Metazoa; phylum Arthropoda; class Insecta; order Coleoptera; family Lampyridae; genus Vesta; species Vesta saturnalis. The sequence continues at coordinate 4,090,344 of JARFJB010001965.1, read as the reverse complement.
TAACAAACTATAATAAAATGATAAATATAAAAAAATGTAAACATACGATAATGCGTATAAACAAAAAAATACAAATACTTAAAAGGCGACAGGATGTCTGATTTACGCCAGTCTAAATCGTTTAACCTATAAAGATATAATTCGTGGATAATATACCCACACTACAATAGGGTCGATTGCCCTTTAATACCAAAATAAAGAAAGTGTGAAGGCGGAGCGTCAAAACTATAATTAATTACGCTAAACAACTTACTTTAACAAAAAAAGAAAATGACCCCGCTTTCAAACTTTCATAAACACAAAAAAAATAAATCGAAACACACAAAAATCTTCAAAATTTTCAATAAAAAAACAATATTATATTACCTTAAAGGTCTAGAATTACACCTCTTCTGTGTTACAATATATGTGGAAGATAACCAGGTGGTCGGTTACGGCTATGACGGAAATGAACTCTTCCTGGTCTGGCAAAATGATGAATAAAATGTTGACTATTGTTCTACGATACACAAACAATTTCTTCACTAAACTCGTTAGAATGTTACTGTATTAATTACTAACTTCTTTTTTAAAATATTAATATTGAGCGTTCAAAATTACTTGATTACTTTTAGCTTTTAATTGGTTTTATTTCCACTAATAATCCAAAATGTTAATAACTGTTTTAAATAACTATAAATTTTAATATATTGCGAAAGTTTCTTTATCTTTACACACGCTTTGTACGATAAATAGGTGGCACTGCAAGAACGATGATTTTAAAATCAGCAGAAGCGATATAAACCAAAGAGGTCACTGAAGCACTATACAACACGACGATGTCCTCCAGGTAACTTTACGTAAAACCGAAATCGGCACTAGGTATAATCCTCTGGTGATGAACAATTTTAGTAAAATCCCTTTCACAGGTATTCTTCAGGAGTAGCTAAACTACCCTTACTACCCAAAAGAATTACGTTCGTTAAACACCACAAGGTCCAAAATATCAACGTTCTAAACCACCCCTTAAAGCGTAACAATAAACGGCAACGTATACTACTCGAAAGCACGATCAGTTTCAGAATCCCAAAATTATTCACAAAATCCATCTTTGAATTTTAATCCCACTACTCATAAAAATCTTATCTAATTAATTCCACCAATTAAAAAACGGAAGGGAAAATAAGGTACCCCAACCAAAATTCGTTTCCGTCCGTAAGGACTCGGTAAATTTTCAAAACTCAAACGTCAGCAAAATATCCTGTACAGCCTCTCATGTTTACCTTAAAGTACGAACAATAAGGCCCACATGTAATCTCTATGACTCAAAACCAGCATATTCACTATTACACTGAACAACTATACTTAAGCGTCTCTATGTCGCTAACATGACATCATACACATATAAACCAACACTATTTATTTAAATTACTTAATTTTCTATTATATTTTACGGAAATCAAACGAAATAAACCTTAATTAAACTAGATACCACTATTTACAAATAAACGTTAATCAAACTTCTATAAACGAGGAATAATAAGGAAAAACAACCTAAATTACGGAATAATAATTTCACAAACAAAGAATCTAAAGCTCACCACACACCTACCATCCCTAAAGGTCGTTACACACGTTAAAACAAATTTACTATAGAACATAATTTGACAACAAAAAAAAATGTATATACGGAATCTAACTAAATGCATAAGACTACAAACAAAATTACCCAATACGTATACAGAGTGTTCAAAATACCCTGACAAACGTCCTTTCCAAATATGTAAAAATATACAAGGTGCTCCATTCAAATTAACAAAGTTAACATCCGCGGTCATTTTTTTTATAATTCTGTAAATAAAAAGGTAAACTTGGGAGAACATGGGATGACTAACTCAATTCAACAGCCTTGATCTCGAAAACGGTAAAAGACAGGGTAGACGTATTTTATACAGATTTGTCTTAGAATTCAACGTATAATCTAAAAATGAAATAAGATACAGGGTGTCTCATTCAAATTCTCAAGTCAGGAGTTGTGGACCGCTTCTGGGATACCCTGTATAAATAATAATACAAATTTGAAAAAATCTTGTTTCTGATAGAAAATGAGTTAGAGGGGGGTCAAAATATGATGACTCACCCGCTACACCCTGGCGCATTATAAACCTTAATTCCCGATGCAGAAGTACATTGAATAGAAAATGATTGGGCGGTAATATGATCTAAGTTATTATCTTGATAATGTAAATTTTTAGTAAAATTATTATTGATATTGACTGTGTTGGGAGTTGGATCTTCACCTATAATTGTCTTTCTTCTTCTCCAAGTGTCATATCTTAGCGGACATTGGCGATCTAAATAATTGTATGGACGTTTTATTATATCATTGTCTTACACTTTTAAGCCATGATATTTTTCTTCTGTCTGGAGGTCTTCGTCCCTGTGTAATTAATTACATGTAACATTGTATATTTTGCTTCATGTCTGATAACGTGTGCAAAATACGTTAGTTTTCCAATTTTTACAATACATTATACATGCTATATTGGAGTCCGTGAGGGGAATTACAGATGATATGCAGAAGAAAAATTTACTTTTGCATTATGTGGGGTCCGAAGTGTAGTACGTTTACTTTACACTGCCTGAAGCTGACAATGATACAATTACAGAACACTACGATACTACGATGATGGCTTTAGATACATTTTCTCCTAAAATAAATTTCGTTTATGAACTATCATCTTCCGAACCACTAAACAAACAACAGGGGAAAACCATCGAACAGTTCATTACAAGACTTACAGAGCAAGGTAAAAATTGCAACTACAAGGATCTAGACGATCAAATTCGAGATCAAGTAATAGAAAAAATGTCTACCTTCTGATGTACGAAGGAAGTTCCTTGAGAAGGGCGACATTAAGTTGAAGGAGGTGCGAGAGATGGCAAAGGCTTTCTAAGCGACAGAGGCACAGATATCTGTGACGGAACGGATCCTGGTGGAGGTGAATAAGGTAGTATACAAGGGGCAAAGACAAACTAAGGTGAACAATTATGCTACAAGAAAAGTAACGGATGCGAATTTTAAATACTCGAAACAAAGTTATAAAAATATGCAATTATTGGTTCATATATTAATTTTTTTTCTTCGTCTACGTCGTCTGGCTGGTTTAAATCTTTTTCAAACCTAATGGTCGGGTCAATTATATAACCTGTACTTGTATTTCTATCAATGGCTATTATGTCAATTCTTCTTAAACTTGCAATATCTGATAAGCCAACTTCTTCTTGCACTGAAGGATCTGACATCATTGTGTCTTTTAATTCTGGCTAATTCTCCATGGCTGCAATGCTACATGAGCAAGGGATTCAAACTCACGGATTTGGAAGAATATAGAAAACTATTAGGAGTGTCGCCTGGTAACTGTAGAATTTCTTTTACACAACTTCTGGTAACTTTATCAATTTTTTCTAAAATCAAATTTGACAATTTGTGTACTGGTGCCGCTTGAACAGGATACATTAAAGCCGGAGAAGTGTATTGGTTTAGGATATTTAGTTGTTGGTCCCGATGGAGTAATAGGGTTTTGGTTAATGTTTCCAAGAGGTTTGCAAATTTTCCCAAAACTTCATTTTCATCGAACGCTAAGGAATCAGAAAATGATAAACCAAGATATTTGATTTAGTTATCTTGTTTAATTGTCTCTATTGCCTAATCTAGAACTAGCTTTTAAAATATGAGAAGTTAAGACACCGTTCTCGATGTTAATGGCTGTTGATTTGTATGTGTTGATTCGTAAACCAATTTTCTAACATAATTAATAATCCTTTAGCAGCAATATAGTTTTTCGCACCAATCACTGTATCATCGGCATAACCGAGAATGATTAATGGATACTTTACGCTGTCGATTTCGATGTTACAACCAAATTCGTGTGCTACACCATCTTCAGAAAGTTCGCCAAAGATATGGTTTATACAAAGATTAAACAATATTGGTGACAACGGAGCGCCTTGCATAACCCACTTGTTGAATTTAGAATTCATTACTGGATTGAAAATTAATAATTCTAGGTGTTGAAGTTGATTTGATTGTATTAGTTAAGTGGTCGACCTGAAAAAGTCGTGAATGGTGTTTAAGTCAACATTACGTGATTTGAAAATGTCAACTTTTTCCATTATCACACATAATAAAATACTTATCTTTTTTGGGTTTTTTAATGGAGTATTTTAAATTATACAATCTAAACGTTTCGATAACACTTACAGTTAACTTCGTCAGTAGTAATATCTATTAAAATTGTTAAAGATGTTGAAAACAATTCTGTCAAAGTTGAAGAATTAAAACATAGACATCAGCCTGCTATGAATATAACAGTTTGAGAAACGTATAAAGGCAACTATAGAATTAAATTTTAGTAAAGAATAACTAGGTCATTAAAAATTAAATATTGTTAAACTGTCTTAAAAATGACAAATCAGAGCACCCTCTAACGGTCGAAGGCTAACAATGAAAAATGTCAGCCAAAAAACAGATTTAACAAAATTTAATCAAGTTATTATGTAAGTGTAAAGTTGTGGAATACTTCAATTTGAAATTTCGATATTTCTCTTCTTCAAATAGATCTTTTATATCAGCTTTCCATTGTAATAGCTTTTGATCTGCATCCAGTAGTACCTTTTTATTTCTCTTCTATAATATTGCGGTTGCAAGATTTTCTGGGTCCAGTTAATTCTTTGACCGTTTTTAATAGATGAAAGGTATAATAAGTTCTCTTACATCTTCAAGTTTCTGAGAGGTATACGATAAGATTCCGTTCACAGCTACTACATTGTGCAAACGCCCTGCTTTCCGGTTCAGCTGGCTTACATGTGCCCAAACCCATTGCACCGAAAGCATCTCACCTCATGAAGGTGCTCTTGTATCAGACTTTCAACTAAATCTAAATCGAAGTACCGTTGTTCAATCATTCTAATATCCACTTTTGCCTTGGAGGGTTTCGGCACGCCTGTTTTCCTATTATTTTTACCTTGTGTACGCCCAAGGATTGCAGGACTGCTTCGCTTTGCTCTGTGAAAATATTGTTTAGCATTTCGTCAGTATAACCTGATTCCACATCAGTTAACAAAACTCTAGGGAAAAAGGTGCATATTTTTTTGTTTCATGTTTATTTTGGTGGGTAGCATGTGTGTTGATCAAGGATTTTTGTTGAGCGCCGCTTGTATTCTCAATAACAAATTTACCCTTTGACAACTGCCGAATAGAATAATAATGGGAGGATGGGGGTACCTTCATTGGCTAATTTGGGTCAGGGTTTGGGAGCCGGTCTGTGCACAAGCTGTGTCGGGAGACTAGACACCCGCTTATTTTGTTTATGTTTTAGTGGTTGGATGGTGTTAGCTTTCTGATTACCTTCGGACACCATAGTAATTTAAACCAGAAATATTTTATTATTGTTGTCAAGATTATCCGGCGTAGTAAAACTTAACTTGCCGTGAAGTTCGCTATGTCTTTTGACACGCTTTGCGTTTTGCGAATAATTTTATCCCCCGTTAGATTTACCAATTGGGATCTTTTGGAGAGGGTCTATAGTAAATGCAGTATCTTGGGACAACTGTAACAGTGGGAAGTTAAAACTGGTTGCAAAATTAAAATAATGTAATAGTAATACTAATAAAAAATAAAGTTTAGTCCTGTTGCGTTGTCTTTTCTTGTCACCAGTTAAAATGTCTGCAAAACAAAGAGAAATAATTACTAAATAACGCCATTAATGACTAGAAAGCGATTTCTAACCGCTGGCGCAATCAGCTTCCCCAGGAGTAGTACCCTATACCTATCACTTTTGCTTAAGGGGTCAGGATGTCACTCCTAGTAGCCCGAGGGAAACCACTAGAAGCTGCTTGTCTCCACTAGGCACGCCGGTCAGATGGATACAAGCAATTGAAAACTTCTAAAAAAATTAAAATCGGCGCTGTGGCAACGAATTCGAGCGCTAAGATGGTAGTAGGATTGGAAAAGACTATCTAGCAATGAGAAAAGTTTTTAGTGCTGAAAAATATCTGTTTGCACCGCAGGGACTAAAACGTACATTTTACTCCCTTATTTTACGGACTAAAGTGTCACTTTTATTCTCTGGTAAATAAACATTTTTTAGTCCCAAGGGATTAAAAGTAAAAAAATCACAATTAAAACCAGCAATCTATTTTATTTAATCTTATATTTAATTGTCAAAATTTGTCTTACTCCATTTCATTTACATTTTTCTGTATGTATGTTATATATCTATATGATAAAAATACGAGTTATCAATTGCTGTTATAGAAAATAGGTGCGATGGTGTGAATTGTGGTGTCTATTCCTTAAAATTCCAGATATGTATGCAGTCAGTTCTTCTAAATAAAAGATGATTGATATATTTTTCTATAATTTTTGTTTAATCCCAGTGGTGCAAAAATAGCGTAATACCACAGTACCTTTTAATCCCTCAAGTGATCGTTGCCCTCGCTGGCCCTCGGTTTACAACTTTCGCTCACGGGATTAAAAGTTGCACTTTGGTCCCTTGGTATATTATATACAGGGTGGAACAAAAGTATCAAGTAAAGGATTTAACTTTGTTACAAAAAAATGTTCAATATAAAAATTTTACCATGTATGTTTTGAGTTTTTTAGTTTATGGATGCCTTCTTTTGTTTTGTTGCTATGTCAATCAACTTTTTTTTAATGGTATCCGATACTTGTTTTGTCATTTTGAAAACATATTTTCTCTACTCAGTCATAAAGTTTTGCAATTTAAAGAAAAATAAGCGAGAAAAAAATGCTAAATTAATTAATTTCACAACACTACAATTTGGAAAAGGAGTAACAAAGGTAGACTAAATAAAAAATAACAGCAACACTAAATCAAATATTCAAACCGAGTTCCGTTGACTGTCAATGGTCTAGTCGGCAATTAAATCCTACTGTTGTAGCTCTGAGTACTTCTCTACAGGTACTTTGCGCATTTCGGCAGTTATTCGCACTCGTAACTCTTCCAAATTACGTCGTCTTTGTTTGAACACACTATTTTTTACATGACCCCACAGGAAAAATTTAAGGGCGTCAAATGTGGACGAGCGCTATCGTGTTGAAAGAAAATTCTATTGTCAATACCCCTATTCTCACCTGGAAATAATGCGGTGATCGCAGGTATGACATGAGTTTGACGAAATTGAAGATATCGATCAGTGGTAACGGTTTCATCAAGAACAAATGGTCCTATCCTTTGTGGATTACTTTTTGTGGATATTGTGTGTGTGTGTGTGTGTGTGTGTGTGTGTGTGCTTCTTGCACCCGGTGTGAATTCGTTTTCGCCCAATACCATCAATTATATCAATGTAATTTGTCGTTTAGCATAAAGCCTTCATCAGAGAATACAATATTAGAAGCAAAATTCTCACCTGTATTACATCGTTCCATCATTTGCTCACAGAAATCTATCCGTCTAGTAAAATCATCATGTATTAATTGTAGCTAAATAAGAATGAACTTTTTCTTGTTTTATAATTCTAGGCACTTTCCTCGTTGAAACTTGTTGCGTTTCTTCAATTGCGAACAGAACATCTAAAGCTTTTTTCTCACTTGTTGCCGATTTTGGCCTGCCAGTTCTTTTCACGCCTTCAACGTTACCAGTTTCTCGAAATTTTTGAATTAGCTGGGAGATTGTTCTTTGAGATACTGGAGTATCTGGATAAATTCTGTTAAATACATTACACACTTCACGTTGGGTTCTCTGTCTATCTCAGTACCCGTACATCATTAATATTTCAATACGTTATCTCTCACTCAAATGGGCCATGCCTTCCAAATTAATAATTTGCAAGAATGTTAAACAATACTTTGGTTTCAACCAACAATGATCATTTATTGTTCGTTTGTACAAATTTAATTGTTAAATTTCCATGGCACTCTACCAAAATAATGTTTTTGTTAAGTACTTCATAACTTTATCCACAGCATCCTTGATTAGAGGTGACGATTGAATCGTAATAAAAATTTTTTTTCACTTATTTCTTTTTCAAGAATTGTAAAATTTTATGACTGAATGTCGTTTAAAAAAATGTTGGTTGCCATAGCAAGAAAACAAAAGAAGATATCAGCAAACTAAAAAACTCAAAACATACATGGTAATGAACCAAAAAACTTTTATATTGAACATTTTTTGTAACTTTGCAAATAACAAAAATAAAGTTATTTGATACTTTTGTTCCACCCTGTATATATTCAAGTCTTTTGTCAGACCTTTCAAATATTTAAAAATACTCATTCAGGAACAAATCGCAATGACTAACTAATCAGAATCACATTGGTTATGATATTGAAACTGCGCAAAGCGCGAGCATGTATCAATGATAATAGTCATTGGGATGTACAGACTAAAGATAATGAGTATATTAGCGAAGTTCTAGTATCGCGCGTTTGATTTGCACGCAGCATTATTTACGTGTCGCACGAAGGCAATTAATAAAAAAATTTGATGCATGCAAAACAAAATATGTGTATATCTTGTTTTAACTGAATACTTAAAAAAAAAGCTTATTCAATACCAAATTTATTACCACTCTCCCATTCAATGGTTCGTTTTGCTTAAGTACAATACAACGGAGATAAACCTCAACATTAGTAAGGCTACGTTTATCACTACATATTGTATTTCGTGCTTACATTCGCGAATTCTGCATCACGCATCGATTTTCGTGGTCACGAGGAGAAGACGATCGGGCTAGATTACTTTCAATATTCAGTATAACTAATTTTAATAATAATACAAAAAACACTATAACACTAAGCTACGTACAAGTCACTAAAGCTAAACTATTATTTTTACTTATAATTTACATTTTGTGGTTGGAATGAAAACAACACATAATTATAATATTCCATTATTCTGCTTTTATTGGCTTTCTGTTTCAACAATCTCGTGTATAATAAATTCAAACTATTATATTCAGTACATTTTTAGTATTTTCTTGAAATAGATGAACGTGTTATTTTCGGAAAATCGCTAACTAGGTTTTTTTTTATTACAAACGGAAATTGTACATTAAAAGAGGTTGGGTAAATGCGTAACCTCAATAGCTCTCTTCCACCCGAATAGAAGCGATTTCCGTGTTTGGTGGTGTTCTTATCCTTTTACGTTAAAATCTTTAAACTTGATTGTTGATAAAATTCATTCTGATTTTTTTATTCTTTTCCCGTTATGTTATGTATGTTGGTGAATGGAACGAGGATAGTGAATCGGTAATATAATTATAGTTGTATGTCTCGAAATCACTTCTTTAGCTGTGCACCCGTTTTACCATTATTTCTATAAAAATGAATGCGGTTAATCAATTTTAATTACTGCAGGAATTATTTTTGTTTAACGAGTTTTCATATAATGCCTACATATTGCATATGAATATTTGAAGCTACGTACTTTAAAATTACTGTTTATATGTTTTTTTAAAGCTTACAATGAATTAATTAATGTAATGGAGTAAAATATGAAAAGAGAAAAAACAATTATTTAGGAATTTATTAAAATAAAAATTTAAATTAACTTATTGGAAATTTCTACTATATTAAGCAAATCCTACCGGAAATACACACCTGCTACATAATGTGCTTGTGCTCAACGGAAGGTTGCTTATTATTTATTCGTGCATAACGAATCGATTTATAGCATATTGAAGATTGATTGAAAGATAAATTTAAATTAGTGTAACCACTGCGTCTATTATTCTTGGGTTTAACGTTGATTTAGTTACTGTTTAACCAGGATTAATCAACCCTTCTGTCAATATATTAATTTGGCTGCTAGGAATATGTACAACACAAAACTAGCAATCAACTTAGTTATAATTTATATAAAGAATTAGTTAGGAAAGAAAATAAAAAAGAGTTAAAAGGTTTGGGACACGGTCCTAATTTGTTTAAAATGATGCTTATCGATTACTCTATAAGTAATCCCGTAAAGCTAATTACATCTAACTCTAAGGAGGCTTTCGAAAATAAATTTTTTATCTTAATTTACACAATATAGTGTAAATTAAAATCAAAATTATATGCACTAATGTCAAATAATAAAAGGCAGTAGACAGTTTGAAAAAAGAATTCTTCCAGGGTCGACTCGAGTCCTGTCAAAATATAACTTTTAAAACATCATTTATTATGTGCTTTGTAGTTTTCGAAACCTTACGTAAAGGAAGGTAAATAAAATATCTTAAAAATTTCCTAGATAATTTCCATTTCTCCAACTTTTATCAGAATACGTTTTTAATGAGATCAAATCTATTCAAAATACGTTTTTTAATGCATATCATTTTACTGTATAATCAAGAGAAATTTTTCATACACATTAACATGAAATAAATATAACTTTTTAAAACTCTTGGCACGTCTTTCTTTATTATCTAATCCCAAAAGAAAAAAAGATTCCCTGCTTTTTGTCATGTTTTCCAAAGTTTCTACGTATTACACACATTAAATCGATTAGAAACCATCATATTGTATTTATTTTTAAAGCAAATATCAGCAATTGATGTTATCAAATTTTATCGCTATCGTTAACGACTGAAGTATCGACGTTTTGTCGGAAACCTATTTGGTAACAGCCTAGTACGGGTTTCTCATATAAATTATTGTTTGACTGCTAGAATCAGTTTAAAATTGCCACATTTATTTCAGACGTAATTCAAATTCTCTCTAGTGTGATGTATCGATATATGAAAGATGTAAAAAAAAACCGGATGATTGATGTCTATTTAAATTTCAAATTTTGTGCCTTTTTCGTTATAAAAATCTTTCGGGTAAAGTGAATTGTTCAGTACCTTTTTTCAAATTTCGTTAAATAAATACATAACGTTTTGCAAATATTGCTAGTAACTTTGTTGAAATTGATTTTATTTGTGTCTATATTTCATCGAAGCAAAATCCGGCTAATCTTATGAAATGTGTATGAGATGGCGATTTCGAAAATTCCTAAAGTGATACAAAGCAGTCAAGGGGCAGATTGAAAAAAATTCTAAAAACAAGTTTTTTACTGACAGAATGTAGAAAGTACCGACATATGGGTGTAAAGCTGAAGACACAATAGAACACGTAAGTCACGCACGCGCGTTCATGTGAGGTCGGAAATACCTGCTTACGTCAGTAAGGCGATGTTTCATCTGCAGAGTTAGTTTTGGACAGCAACAGTCAGTGCTACAGTTTTCGTAACAACTACGGAAACTAACTGAAGAACTACCGCCATTCCGTTATAGCATCCAATTCTATTATTTTAGGTAGGATTGTTTTCTTTAATATTAATATGTAGTTGTTATATTTATGCATATGAAAATAATGAATAAAAACGTTTCGTTTTGGATAAATTACAATCTGGTGGTCGGTAAGTTCGGTCGTGGTCAATACGGTACCATCCCAATTAATTAAAATTTAAGTCTTTACCGCTTTGGCTATTTTGCAGTTGCCACGAAAATGGTAGCGAACGACAAAGGAGAATTTGACAGAAGAAACTATGAAGTTGGCGCTGAAATTTAGAGAAAAGGAAAATTCGATAATTGTTTCAAATAAAAATTGTAACATACCGTTCAGCACCTATCACACGAAGGAAAAAATTAGGAAAACCTCATTTACAGTTTTACTCCTGAGTAAGAATAGATACTGATAGAAACGATTAAGATATCAGTTAACTTGTTTTGTGGGGTGAATACAATTAAATTCATATAGTGACCTTTGAGTTTCCAGAATTAAATTGAATTCCTCACGGACCTTTCTAATTTATTGTTCCAAACTTGGGACACATTTGAAAGAAGAACATCTGTTGGAATGACTGCCCAAAACCATGTTGGAGGTCACTAAGGAGTTTGTTAGATTCAAAGAAAGACAGTAGTTCCTGATTGATGGCTTTTCCATGACCAAATGAAAGTTACGCCAACTGGTCGGTCGCCTATCTTATGAGTAGGTTGAGCATTTGCTAACTTTCAGGATGAATGAAATTCCCCAGAAGAGATAGAGATCGAATAGAGATTAGATAGGATTGTTACTAGTTCAGGGGAACATTTCTTTAATACAACAGCTGAATACCTCTAAGCCAATCTCCTCATTAGAATCCAGCGTACTGATGATCGATTCGAGGAGCCGTTATCGAAAATGAATTGGTTTCATAGCGTATGCTGAAGAGAAAAATAAAGAAGTGGGGACGGTTATTCCCAACAATGGGTATACTCCAGATCATACATACAGGGTGGATACTCTTAAGTGGAATAAATTCTGTAACTCAAAGGGGTGAAGTCCGGGAGAAAAATCATGATTGGCATTTTTTATAATTGTTTCCAGCTCTCAATCTGGGGGTTACAGTTTCTCCATATATCCTCCCCCGGGGGCGAAGCCACACCTTTTTTCAAATGTAAGGGTAGGTCAAGTGATACACCGTGTGAAAGTTTGTATTAAGAGGAATACAATGCAGTACTTATTTTCTCGGGCATTTGAAAAATAAAGTAAAAAAACCTAAATGAACAATTTTCTCTGGCTCAATGGTATTTAATTTCGAAAATGATTGAAATGTCGTTAGGTAAAAATGTGCCGTATTGATAACATGCATTGATTATCTCTGCTAGCCAGGTCTTGTCGTTGATGAAAAACGCTCTTAATCTTCTGTGTTTTAGTCTCGGTTTTAGTTACCTGCTTGATTTGTTAGCGTCCACATTAGTAAATTACAATATTGTCTGTTTCTTGTATTTTTCTGTGCTCGTTTATTTAAGTAAATAATTCCTCGAGTGTAGTTTTCACGTCTTCACATCATAGATTATTTAGCATGGCTTATTTAACGGAAGCCCTTCGCATTGAGATATTAATGATGATCGGATATGGTGACCGAAGTCGCACTCAAGCTGAGGTAGCTGAATTATTTCAAGCAAACCATCCCGATTTACCGCGGCTTTCTCAAGGCACAATTAGCAAAATAGAAAGGCGCTGTAGAGAATTGGATCATGTCAGGAATCTGCAAAGACAAAGAAGGGAGGCAGTTGATGAAAATACAAAGCTGAACGTTTTGTTGGCTATTCAACAAAACCCCATCATTTCGGCACGTCAATTAGCGCGCTATACTGAGGTCAGTCATAGAACTGTTTTAAAGGTTTTAAAAACTGCAAAGATGCACCCTTACAAAATTCAAATGCTACAAGAATTGACTGATGAACATCCAGACCGACGAATTGAGCTTTGTGAACGAATGATGGACCATTGCCACATACAGTTGGAATGGATTCTCTTTTCGTATGAATGTACTTTCTCTTTGCATAGTGAATTGAATCATCACAATTGTCGTTATTGGTCTGACCACAACCCCCATTGGATGCGTGAAAGTCATGCAACATCCACAAAAATTAAACGTATGGGTTGAGGTTATTAGAGACCGAGTGGTAGGTACATTTTTTCTGAATGATAATCTTGGTGGGCAGTTATATCTTTCTATGCTCACGGATGGCCTACTCTCAAATTTAAGGAGTCTATTTCCAAATAACAATCCAAATGACTTGTATGAGAGAATTGGGTTTCAGCAAGATGGCGCTCCACCGCATTATGCATTGCCAGTACGGAACTGTTTAAATAGATTTTTCCAAATAGGTGGATTGGTTGAAGAGGTGCACTTGAATGGCCTCCACGATCCCCGAATCTTAATCCCCTTGAATTTTTTTATGGGGATATTTGAAGAGTAAAGTTTATGCTACATTACCGACCGACCTTCAGGGACAGAATTACTGCAGAAATCAGAAATATTCCACAAGACATGTTTCAAAACGTGAGAAATGGTTTTTATCACCGATTCAGTCTTTGTCAAGAAACAAATGGACACCATTTTGAACATCTTTAAAGTTATGAGTGTACCCTATAAGAAAACATTTTTGCAGAGAAGTCGTTAAATCGTAGTTTAGTTTAAGAAAGTTCTCAAATGAAACTTCCTTTGCTAAGAAAATTTTGAGAAAATAAATACTGCGTTGTATTCCTCTTAATACAAGCTTTCACATGGTGTATCACCTACCATTACATTTGAAAAAAAAGTTAGGGGTGGCTTCACCCCGGGGTGGATATATGGAGAAACTGTAACCCCAAATTGAGGGCTGGAAACAATTATAACGAACGCCTATCATGATTTTTCTCCCGGACTTCACCTCTTTGAGTTACAGAATTTATTCCACTTACAGTACCCACCCTGTATAATGCAGATGAAACTGGGATTAAGGCTACTGGATCCTGGAACGATACCTTCCACAAAAGGGAAAAAGTGGTCAACTCTGTGATTGGTTGATTCAAATGTTTAAGATAGATGAATCCATAGGATTTTTACGTTAGAGGAGTAATGAAGCAGGGTTTATTCTACACTCGTAGTTTCAAAAGGAGATTTGATTGTTAGAATTGATCTCTAGAGTTCACCAGTGTATAACTGCTAATCGAAGTCATATTGAACACTTTTAACTTTTTTAATTCCCTTTTTTTTTGGCTAAGGACATTGTTATTATCAACATAGATAATTAAAATGGTGTATTACTAAGCAGTAGGTAGATTTTTGACTTCTAACTTTTTTCTGCTCATTTGTAGCACATTGGGATATGTGAAATGTCGTATTAAAAACTACATGTTCTGTTTATAAGTCCATTGAAATGTCCGTGAATAAATAATAAATTTAAAATGTCAGCATTTGAATATGTATTATGTTTAGCTTAGTTGTTTGTGTTGGAGTTTTGCTAAGAATTTTACACCCACCTTCGCAAGAAATTATATGATTTTAGTTGATTACAAAAAAAAGCTTAAGTTGAAGGAATTAAATTTTATATCAGAATATTGAAAAACGTGGGTGCTCCATTAGAACAAACCGACTTATGAGAGTTTCAATTGAACTAAACTAGCATTAAACTTCCGCCGCTCTGTATGCAATGAAAGTATGACTGGGATCCAGCTAGTTCTACTGTGAATATTGCTACTATATATTTCTTACTGTAAATTATTTACTGTTTATTTTAATTTTTTTGAAGAAAAAAACAATATCTTAAAAACTCTTGGTTTTAGGAATAGGGTAACTTTGATAGTTGCCCTAAAATCTTACGTAGAATATGAATCTCTTTCCATCGTCGCTAACGTGCCCAAATCTAGTAACTTTTTGTTTCGTCCATCTTGTATTTAAGCAAGAGAGAAAGAAAAAGAACTTGGGGTATTTCTAGACCCTTAACTGACTTCTGACATTGTTTACATAGATTAATTTATAAAAGCGTATTGTTAAATTTAAACGTATACTACATACAATCGGTATATATTATATATATATATATATATATATATATTATATATATATATATATATATATATATATATATATATATATATATATATATATATATATATATTATATTAATATTTACACTTGGTCATGCTAGCACAGTATTATTTTTGTATCTGGTTTGACATCCAGTGATATCCAGGGTATTATTATGTACCTTTTATACAAATTTATACTTAACAAAAACGTAAGTATAAGTATTTGATAAGTGTATTTAAAAGCCAACTTTGTTTTAGTAAATGGTTTGTCAATTAAATATGTTAGTTTATCACAGTATTAGTATAGCATTAATTTAACGGATGTCGTTAAAACAAAAATCGTATTAAACGTACACATTGTGTTTTTAGGTGTATAATAACAATTACAATTATTAATAACTAAAAAATTAAATAAAACTATTTCTTTGTTAAATTTAACTGGATTATTTTTATTGGTGTCATGTTTCTGTTTGTGAATGCTTTATTGTAATTAAAGGTTAATTTAGTTAATTACAAATTCAACAATTGAAAATAAACAATAGTTCTGATTATGTAACAATATAGTACATATGCTTCATTTTTCAAAATTACTTTCAAATTTTGAGATATCTTTATTTTTTTATACGGGGTGAACAAGAATCAATTTTAAAATTCCTCAATTTTCCCAATAGAACACCCTGTATACTATTGCATATTTGGAATCAGCTATTTTTCGTGATTCTAAAAATGTATATATTTGATCATTTATACCCTAGGAATCAGCAGTTATTTTATGGAAATTGCGGTAAGTTGAATACATGTTAAATTGTTTTAAGTTTTAAACAGAACTCCTTGTATGCATGTAAAGAATCGGTGGCATAACTTCTGATTCCTACGGTATAAATTATCAAATGCATACATTTTTAGAATCACGAAAGATAGCTGATTCCAAATATGAAATAATATACCGGGTGTTCTATTTGAAAAAATTGAGAAATTTTAAAAGATATTCTTGTTCACTCTATAAAAAATTGAAAAATAGAGCATATGTACTATTTTGTTACATAATCAGAATTATTGTTTATTTCAATTGTTGAAATTGTAATTAACTGAATTTATCTTTAATTACAATAAACAATGGTCATATCTATTAAACCATTCGATATAAGGTATGACAACCGTATATCTTTAGAATCAGGAAAAAAACCGAATTTAAAGATAGAAAAATATATGGGGTGTTACATTCAAAAAATTATATGTTTGGTATGTCACACGTTTTTGGACGACCCTGTATACTTACTAATATTTTCCGATTGTGCATCTCTAAAAACTGTACAATTTTTGTGAAGAAAGTTTTTCTCTAATACTTTTTAAGTTATTTGCCGTCCATACACTAATGTGCCACCCTATATATTGTAGTGCCAGGTACCCTATCTTTAAAAGTCTAATTTGAACTTATTCGCAATAATGCAAATTTAAGAAAAAATGATCGCTAAGGGATGTATCTTGACTTTACTGACAATAATGCTACCCTTACTCAAATTAATCGCTTGTCTTACATTGACTTTTCTGGCAGTAATTAAAACATTAGAATTTATTTACAAGTCGTATATTTAATTTCCCGCAAACCTCAAATCTGATAAAAAGAATTGGCCGTCTAGTGGTAGCCGTGTTATGTGAATGAGATAGGATTGGATGAGGTTAAGTGTTGCATCATGTGAGGCAGGAAAACAATGAAACTACTCCAGTTAGAAATTAACCAGATTTGCGCAATGATGATAATAAAATGACATAAAATACGATAAACAGTAAAATTAAACAGGTAACAATAAGGTAACTGCAATGTAGTTTAACTGCACTTAAATGAGAACAAAAAATAGGTAAGGAATTTACGCATACACAATTGTGTGATTAATGAAAGCATAAAAATTCATCCGTATAGTTACAATGAATTACATATATAAAGAAAAGTCATTTCGTAGACAAACAATTCTAAATAAGCAGGCTGAATCAAAGACACAAAAAACACCATTAAAACAAAACCTTGCGAGGGTCAGGTGCAAATAAATCATAACAAAGTGACCGGTAACCTACCCGCAAGTGATTACGCTACAAACGACAGCGTCCCTTCCTCAGCTTACACGTTCATGTATATACATTTAAAAACAATAAGAACGGGTTAGTTTAGCAGTAACAATGGAATTCGAGTGGCTTTAAGGTCATCTGCTCCCGTGCCTGTAAACCCCGGTATGGATTATAACAATTTAACTGGGGTCTATCGTACCACGTTTGTTCACGCCTTACTCTGTACGGGCGAAAACATTAGTAAACAGCCAACAATGCCAATTCATACAAAGAAGGAGGGTGGGGACACTGTACTATCTGCCGCGGAGTTGTTTTATGTTAACCGATTTCAGCTTAATAAGCGTGTTTGCGTAATTAAATAGATGCTTTTTGCCAGACAATGATTGATTTTTAATAGGTTACATAGGCTTGTTGAATTGTTTGCTGCGAGCTTTAATTTACATTAAAAGACCTACTTACGTTTGAATATAATCCTTTAATTAACCACTTGGTCTCCAATACTTAACGAGTTAACGATACGCCGTTTAAACATAAGACGGTAACGATTATTTTTAGATATATTGTTTACACGATTACTTTAATTTTGTGAAAAATTTACGTTAAAAACAACACAGAAAAGAAAAACCAAATTCGTGGTTTTAGTTTTGCTAGAATATACGCGATAAAATATTTATAGACAGAACGGTTTACAGTGAGGGTTTGTAATTAAACATTCAGATTACTTACTCCACAAATACACCCCAGTTTTTAAAAGACTAGAATTCATACGTTGGAATATTGACATAAGTACTAAAAGAAGTATTAATTTTTAAAATATGCACTCGTACATAACAAACCTATATCTTGGTCTTGAATTCCAAAGTACCAAACAAAGATGTCTTTTGAATTGCGGTATGTTCCGATATAATTAATTACTAACTGCGAGGTTTTTACCACAAAACCGTGTGTGTAGAAATTTTCAACGATTCATCTTTTCAACCCTTAGTCAAACATCAGTTACATAAAATAAAATATCTCGAAAAACGTTATCAAATTACCACTTATTACTAACATATTACAACCCATTAATTATCTGTTCTTTCGCGGTAACAATTGCGATTTGAAAATTTTTGTTACAATAATAAAATTTTCTCCGTTCGCTACGTACCATATCAAAAGTTTCTGCGGCAAGTTATCCGAAATGGCATCCTTAGCCTTTACGTGGGAAAAAGTACTACTGATCGACACTTTTGTAATATCTGTAGTGTCGGAGATCTTATGCTGGATGATCGCTGTACATTGTGTCCTTTTTTCCTGTTGTTTGATGTATGGTTACAACATGTATCTCATCATACATTCGATATTTTTGTTGCATTTGCTCGCAAAATACTAGTATAATTTCAAGTAAATTGTTTTTATTCATATCTCCTATATAAACAAAAATTAGTTGATCTGCTTTATGCTCACGTTTGTTCATAGACAAAACACGCAACAGTTTTCGTTGGACGTTTCTTTTAGTTTCTGAAATAAACCTCTCAACCAGGTAAACAACAACCAAATCGGTTGTCAAGATATTCGAGTTTCAATCGCTCATGTCAGCGCCATGTTAATAAGAGTTTCGATTACTGACGCCATTGAAATGTACATAAAAAACTGAATAAAAATAGCTCCATTCCCGAATACCATTAAAATGTTTACAGACTACTTGGTATTTACTACATCCTCCACCATCCCATTCTTGTACTCTGGATTCATTATATTTATTACTACATCAGTCGCATTTCAAATGAGGTATTTAAACATTGGGAATTGAGTATTGAGTACGTACTCAATGATTGTAATATACGGTCTAAGATACAGCGTTCTTCAAACTAAACCGCGCATATTTCGATGATTAAAAAAAAAATTATATTCTGACCACTTATGATCTATGTTAAAGGCATTCCATTATGGTTTTTTGCATTTGTGCTCAACTGAACCTCGGTTAGAACGTGCCTCTTTGACTACATATGAAAACGTTTTTTACTTATTTATTATTCTGGGCTACGAATAATACAGTTTGATATCGGTATCGAAATTCCTTGCGTATTCATGTTCATGAAGACGTCTTACACGTTCATTACGCTCCAGGCGTCGCTTACGCTTATAAAATAAGGGGGCTACCAAGTTAACTCAATTGTGAGAGCCGGTAGGTCGACGTAAGATATAAATTGGCTGAAAAAATGACTTAAAAATGACTATACAGTCACACTTACCATATATGAACTCTAAAAATCGGTGATAAAAAGTCAAGGGCGTCAGTGTAATCAAAACTTATTTCTGGAAATATATATAGGCAACGTGTTTTCCACGTGATTGCAGGACATAAAATAATAGCTCAAATTGTTAAGATGGTAACTCAAATTCAAACGCAGGTTCTTAACATTCACGTTCAATGAATAGGTTTACATAGATAAGCTTATTAGTTTTAATTACACACTTACTAAATAATTACTAAACAATGAATCAATAATATCTAAACGTTAGCTGATGTTTACATGAGATAATATTTGATGAAGTTCGAACACTTCACTTCCTAAAATATTCGCTTTAAATTCCAACACTTTTTAATTTGCATAAATGTGCTCACTGAATTTAATTAGGTTTAAAAAGTAGAAAAGAAGCAATCGTTAATTAAATTTAGAGCAACATAAAAGTTCATCAAAATAATATCATTGTTACTTAATGACTTTACCAGTAAATACTAAAATAAAATGTAATTAAAGGTCGTCTTAAAACATTAAATAACTTAATAAATTAATAATTTTATTATGTGGAAAATTTCTGTTAAATGAAGACAAAATGTAATTTACTGAATACTTATAACCTTTTAATTTTATGAACATTACGTTAAAGATTATCTTTAAGATCAATGAACTGTAAAATCATTTCAGTGCAAATATATGTTGCTAACAGCTCATCTTAATGGTTTCTCGAGTTGTTCATTCTTCAAATATGCATAAATCTAAGCTTCAACACAACTATTATAAACTACGTTTTTGTAACAAAGAATGTATCTTTGAAACTTTCAACTACTCTATTCCGTTAAGTACTTTAAAATAAATTACGTTAAATAGGTTGCAATAAAGACTTACTATTGAATAAAGAAAAATGAAACATCAAATAATTAAATACACCTTTTGAGTCCTTAATATACATCTTAAATCTCCTGCTCTACTTAACCTATAATGCATAACCTATATCTATATAATACATTAAAGGATGAATATCATCCCTATATTTACAGGCTAAATACTCACTAGAGCATCCAGCCCGTAAAGGCAATTTGTGCCACGGCATATCTGTGGTGTGGGCGGGGTTCTTACTTAATATTGTAAAAGGGCACTCGTTACAACTCCAAAACGTCAAATTCGGGTAAAACTGTCAAAAAGCGCCACCTGTTAAAAACGTGTATAGCGGGAAAAACGGAACAGAGCTTAAATTTGCCTAACAGGAAACCAAAACGTTCACTCAAAAATACACTACTCTACTACTAAAATTTCTACTCCAAAAATCTTGACGCGAAGTTCACCTAAATTCCAATGAAATGCTAAGCTTTATGTAAAAGCCGCAAAACTACGAAAAACTAAACCCAAAACTCATTGAACATTTCGATAAATTCAGCGCTAAAATTATTATCTCAAATAACTAAAAACAAATGAAAATACGATAATTAACTCCACAATTTAAAACACAAAAATTCGTCCCTACAACAAAACTAAACGCGATTGAAAATTAATAAAATCTTAAAATTTAGTAAACGTTGATATCGGGAAGTTTGCCTAAATTCGAGAAAAATACAGCTCATTTTCAAACAAATGCAAACTGCTTACATTTTGGCAATTCAAGCCCATGAATGATGTCTACAATCAGTAGGTCGATACCTATAAAAAGTAACTCCAAAAATATTTGCAACTTTTCGCCAAACCTTACTATGCAAAATCAATCAGCTGTTCGGTCAGTGACCGTCTCAATTCATAATTTACGTTACGTTATTTCCCTTAATAAATGTGCACTTCAATATAATTATTTAAAAATGTAAATTTTTGAACAGAATTACTTTACTTAAACTAAACATAAAGTATTGACTTCACTTCATGATCTAAATCTCAAAAACAAACATTAAAATGTACGCAGTATGATACTGTACAACATTGTGAAAAAAAACAAAAAATATATATATATATATATATATATATATATATATATATATATATATATATATATATAGTAATAAAAAAAATAAAAATATTGCGTCCTCTTTGTAACGCATGGCCACATATAAGTTCAATACAAGTTGGTCAGTCTAATAAAAATGAAAAAACCACTCAGATAAATTTTGAATCATATTACGAATGGATACGCATGCACTAAAAGTAAATCGATACAGCAGTGTGTATTATTTGTTCGAAGTCGGCAGTGTACATAGAAGCTAACATTTAATCCAGTGAACTTGTTACTTTAATTCGCAAAGAAAAGAAATTGCGAAACCGTAGGTCCATAGAACGTTGCTAAACACTTCAAAAAAACACGAAAACCCGGTATTTCTATGTCCAAATATGTCACTATGACAACACGAAACGATAAAATTACCAGAGGATGTGGTGAATCGAAATATAACCCCAATTGGAACAGGACTACTCCGACGATAGTTCGATACACCCACGGTAAGCATAACTATTCCATGAACCCCTTCTGCGTGTATGCGTTGACCGCAAACAAACAAACGTGAATATATCCCAGCATCTTGGTCTTGACTAACTACTACCTTATTCAGAATTCGCTATATTCTTAATTTCCCTCTCCAAATTAGATAAAACTAAATTAGCCTATCATACAAAAAGAATCACTTGAATTTTAAGCGCGGTAAAAACGATACCCAAAACGAAAATAATCGAAAGAGAAATTACATCACGTTGCAAACTGCATGCCTAAAAGGTACCTCAAGTAACATGATATGGCTGATATAACGAACCTCAACTATAATGATCCTGTAACTAACGTACCTAGAATCCAACTCTGTTTAAAACCAAGAATTCTTATCAACAGGAAGATGACAGTCTGACGGCTTAACAATTTAAATCACAAAAGATGTACTATGTAACGTAATAGTTTTATACGTAATATAATTTTATAAAACGTCTTTACAGCATTGAACTTCCAAATTTTAACTTGTAATAGAAACATCTTCAAATAGCAACCACAAAAACAACTTTATATCTCGTATCTTACGTTTCCCCAAATTGTTTAATTTAATCGCCATTTTGTTCTTTGAATTTTAAATAACCTATTCTAAATATCTTAACCAAAAGAAACTTATAACTTATAACAAAATATTTTAAATTTTTAACTTCGACTTCAACAAAATGGAACAAAACAAACTATCTACCTATGATCCTTAAAATTTACACACAGGGTGACAATATGTAGATAAAAAAAAAATTAAATGGGTTGGGTAATCATCCATGACATGAATAATAATCAAAATTAAAATTCGTACGCTATAGGTTATATGCAATGAGTTTGTCACCTTATATGTATGTACATATGAGCCACGAGACTAACACCTCTAAATTGTCCACGCTTTAACAGCTGATAATCTAAACTAAACGTTTAGACATCCACCAAAGCTCATTAGCTGATCAGAGTAATCACTTCTCCGTCGCTCGATAAGATTCACACCACCGACCAATGTTTTAGCTCAAGTACCCACACTACAATCAATTACTTATAAATATTCCTTACGGAAAATGTTTGTGAAATACACTTAATAATACATAAATAGTTCTTTACACTATAGTTTGGTAAAGGGTTAAAATTTAAATTCTCTTATTTATTTTACATTATACAATGAACCTTTTAACCACGTTACTTGCTTTATTGATACTTGCTTAACAGTCACCATTGTTGTCATTTATAACTTATTGATACTTGCTTAACAATCACGATCGCTGTCATTTATAATGTCTCAGACACTATCGAGTGAAAAATTCAAAAGGTTTAATTCAATTTATTAAAACTTTTTCATCGTCAATTAGCTATTACGAAATTACACATAATATTTAGATAATTTATCCTTGGTACGGTTTTTGTAAGTTACTACACAAATTTTATTACAGTTAGCGTCTTGCGTGTGGGCATGTGGACCAGACTGTAATTTACTTAACAATCACGTTATGAAGAACGATGATATGAATCCCCTAAATTCAGAAATTTTCTAGTTAATACGTCCTGCGCAGAATATACAGTGTGCCTTTCACCAAATACAAAATTTTCTGTATTTAAAAATTTTACCAAATACATTGATTTTGACTATAAAGCAAAGCTCATTCCTACTCATTATAATTACCATAAGTTTCTATGTACTTTAACGATAATTTTCGTGGTAATTTAAAGTTCAATATCAACAATACACTATATTAAAAATGCTGAAGCGCTCAAAATTCTGAATGCCTCCATGACAGTGTATTACGGAAATCTTTTAAACCTATCTCAGAACAACGTTTATAATTATCAAATATTACTCTATATTATACTGAAATACTAATTACACATGTTTTTACCAGTGGACTATTAAAATTTCCGCAAAATTTACTATGTTACTCGTTACTTGACCCTCATTCTTTCTGTATTACTATTCCATTGATATGCATAGAAATTTGATATACGAAAACCCAAATAATAATTTACTCTGTGCTTTCGTCAATGTATAACTTGTCGCGCTACTGTTTGGCGCCCTCACAATGTCAAAAACCGCTAGCTGTACGGGAGCTCCAATGTCGTGCGTAATAATTTTATTATTTTTCATCCAAAATGAATTCTTTTAACGGTCAAGTCTCTGTTTTATATTCGACTATCATTAATAACGACATTATACAGTGCGCTAAAAATTAGTGGCGTAGAACTTATGAAATATATACTTATGAAATTTTTCCGTGTACAAATACTCTCACACGGCACGAGACATACGATACGGTACGAAGTAGTGCAAAATAATTCTAATAGTCCAATACATCTTCACCAACGTATGTTTTATGCTGAGTACGATGGAAAACCTACAGAATTGTGTAAAGATTACATTATATTAAATATAAATGAAAGTCTAATTTCATTTCAATTGAACGTTTACCATTATTTATTTCTGTATCTTTGAATTGTGATTATGCCTTCATCACAAATCTCTCATGTTTATTGGCTATTTTCAACCCTCCTATATTGCTTTACACCTCGTTAGATGGTTGTAATCGGTAAACCGTAATGTGCTTGTACATTTTAAGGGTGAAGCTTTACTGCTTGATTGCCCATAATCAATTACTGTGTACACTAACATATGCGTAGGTTTACACACGTCGGAAAACTAACGTTTGATTGTAAAATGTTATTTTTAGTTATTTAAAATTTAGTTGCATAGTAATGAACTTATTAGAAAAAATTGTAAAACATTGTTTTTGCTGCCCATGTAACGGCAGAATTTATGAACTTCCATAAAATAAAAAACTGCTGAAACTGCCTAAACATTCGAGTCGTCCATCCCTATGTTTCCATACCTCTGACATGCAGAAAGGCAAACTGTGTAAACGTAGTCGACGCCCCCGAGGAGATAAAATATGAATGCATTTTCATTTAAAACTTGCTTGTTATCCAACCCCTTGTTATAAAATATATAGGTAGATCGTAGAAAGTAGAATTGAATTAATGTACCCAGTACGGCTTCTTCAGAACAATCGGAACTAAATTTCATTTTACTTTTAATTGAAGTACGCATTTCACGTTATTAATTTTAATTAAAATTCTAGAAAGTAAAACGGGAGATTGAACTGTTTGGTTTCGTTGTAAAATATACCTGTATTAAGTTAATGTATGGAGTAAAAATTAACTTTACTATTCTCAAAAATGATGATACACCTTTCCAAATAGAAGACAAAAAGTTCAATTAAAATTGTATTACACGTATATTTAACTTTTATTATCAGTTTTATTAAGTAAACATGGATAGAATTTCAGGATTAAAGCCAACTTTATAAAATTTAAAACATATTTTAGCAATCGACCAAAACTAAGTTAATCAATTATTCAGTATATTTAGGATGTGTCCAATAAAATTTTCCAACCAGGGTATTAAGGCAACGTAATGCGGTATCTAGCATTTAAATTTAGCATTAATTCTAGACATGCACATTAAACTACAAGTAGATATATAGTGTTGAGTGTAATATATTGTGATTGGAGAGTCTTACTGACATGGGTTGGTGGGAATTTAATTTAAAATTAGTGTGGGTTTGCAAAATGAACTAATTTCTTAAAATTATTTAAAAATGTTCTTTTCCATTTTACAAAGGTGCAAATTTTTGATAATTCAACCTTACTATATATTTCTTTAACGTAGATATAACTAGATTTTAATCGGTTGAAATTAATTGAGGCACTTGCTAGATGCTTTTTATTGCCATTTGCCTGCCATATCAACATCTTGTGTACCTTTGTTTACTCTAGAAAGAGTAAGAACGGTAGGTCATAGTAATTCGTCCTTAATAACAGCAATAGTTATGAATTTATTCAATAGTACATGCGCATTGATGTTAATTTCATAAATATTGGTCCTGCAACTTTTTAATTTTTAATCGTTTTAAATCGCACCTGTAATTCTTTTTAAATATTTGATTATTCATTGTATCGCTTGTTTAAAGTTTAATACCTACTGCATTATTAATTGCGTTAAAACCTTTCCAACTGTTGGTTCATAGTGTAAATGAGCCCAAAGGACCACGCAGTTTTCCTATGCAAACGAGAGCACCGTCAAATTGTCTGAATTTTTGATATGTAATAGTACTTGTTGTTCTGATCAAAAGTCTTCATGAGCCCAATTCTATCTTATGGCTAGTTTTCGTTATACAGGACGTTGAAGTTCAAGATCCCGAAATTTTTAAAATGCGTGCCCAAAAGTCCCTTTTAAATATTTTTGAAAGTTTTTAGCTGATATATGTAGCCAAAATATACAATTAATGATCAACATAAGAATATTGATAGCTGCAGGGCGATTCAAGCTGCCACACACCTTTCTTGGATAAAACATATATTTTTACATTGTAAATATAGCGTAAAATAACGTTAAAAAAAAGTTCCGTCAAAGTTTCTGAATGTTTGATATAGTGTATATCTCGATGTCCTCATTCAAAATTCCTGGTGGTAAAATTATATCCTATGGCTACTTTTCTAGATATTAAACGTTTAGTCTATAAAATACCAATTTTTATAGTAACAAAAAATAACTACAAAATAAGGGAAATGTTACAAATTATTTATTTTCACATACTGCGTTTGATTATGGTACTATTTTACTACTTAACCGAGCTGGTAGCGTAGTGGTGACACAACCTGGTTAACATTCGGGAGGTAATGGATTCGATTCCCGTTACCGTCTACCTTGTATGAGGTTTTTTCAGGGGGTTTTCCTGATACACATGTAGCGGCATGGTCACTGCGTATATGCACACCACGTGCGGCTACTTACGCGAATGCTGGGGTAGTAATTTCCACCTCAGAACCCTAACTCCGTTCCATCCGATCCTATCCTGACCGTACCCATCCTTAATCCCACCATGCATATATACGTAATGTATGTATGTATGCTGGAAATCCGTGATTGTGGATGAAGGAGCTCGGAAAGCTCGAGCAGCCCGTCCTCCTTGAGGAGGGAATGAAATACATGGCTTTTTCCTTTCCTTTTTACTGCTTGAAGGAAGACTAAAACAGTCATACTTACAGCGTGATCCCACTTGTAAGATGACTAAATCCACAAATCCAAAACAGATGCTAAATAATAGAAACTAGGTACATATTACCTACTTATTTTATAATTAAAAAATTCTTATGCTTCAATATGGGTTATTAATTGGGTTTTACATATAATACAGGGCCATTCAGTACTCCATTACAAAAAAGGTTCAAAGTTTGAAGATAAATTCAAAAATCAGATTATGCACTCGTATTTACCTATATGGTAGATGCAGAAAGAACTTTTCACTTGCTCGGATTACAGGCAAGTCGAACTGTGCCATATTTGAGTTTTTCTTATTGAACCTATAATTTAGATGTTAAGCTCGTTTCCACACTACCCGTGAGGTAGAGCCTTTGGCGTATTTTTTTAAGTGGTATCCCCTGTAGGTCTATTCCACTGATATTTATTGCAATTGTTAAAGCTATGGGAAAAAACTGTAGTTACTTTATGAGACTACCACTCACAAATTAAATCAAAGAAAAATAAGTCCAAATAAAGGATTAATGAGCAAATGGCTGATTCAATTAAAAAAAAATTAAAATATTTAATGGTGGTTCACTTTAAATATCTCCTAATATAGGACCCCGAACAATATTTTCTGGTAATAAACGGTTTTCAACTTCTTCAACACAATTTAGTAGACGTGTTGATGGAAATATTATATTATAAGGGCCAACTAAATCTTTTAGATAATTGATATCTAACCGAGGAAATTCAGAATATGCATATTATTTAGTATGATACGTAGATATGCATCCTTTTAAAAACTTAAAAATAGACGTATAATGTCCATTTCTGGATTCTATAACCCAACGCGTTTTAATTATCAGTCTTATTTTGTTAGCATCACTAGTAGATAATTGACGTTGGTTGCGTGGAAGTAAAGGTGGCATATCAGAAAGGAGACCCAGATCTTCAAATGTAGCAATGGCGTCTCTGTAGCCTCTATCTACTATTATTACATCTCCGTCTTCAAACCAGTTTCTCATTTCATCAATATCATTTTGTAAACCCTGTCGTAAAATCGCAGCATCGTTATTTCGTGCGTCAGAAAAATAGGGACCATTAACTGCTAGAATGTATCCATCAGAAGCTACTATAATTTCTGGCTTAACTAAATGCTCCTTCTTAAACAAGCAATATGACTGACGTAATATTCTAAAATTACTGCTCTTCTCAATGGAGTTATATGTACAGGCTACATAAACAATTGCTCTTGGCTTACCTGGTGTAGGGTTATAGAGCCTATTTACAAATTCGAGGACATGATTGATTATAAAATTGCCCCTGGTTATTGATCTGAATCCGGTACAAATCTTTGCATAAGTGACAGGCGAACATTAAAGATTACTAAACTAGTGACTTGTCTCGAAGAATAATTCAAAAGTAATTTTATAGAGTCATCAGATAACCCATGTCTTAACTTAATAAGAAAAGCAAGTAAATCTTTTTGTCTAGTATTTCTTATATTACCATATTGTTCAGTTTGTTCACACATTGCATACAGTTGTTGAAAATTTTCTTTCGAAATTGACGTTAAATATTTAAATTCCTCTAAACTGAATGAATTTATATCTTCCCAATTTTTGACACGAGTATTTGAATTAGCAGCAGTTCTTAAACTGGACGAAAACGACTAAATATTATTTAGAAAATACGATATATTCACAAAACGCAATCCACCGTGTAAATTATTCATTAGAAAACCTGAATTATCTAGATGTGTTTCACATATCTTGAAATGTTCTGGGACATAAATATTAGAAACTAGAAATATATTTGCTCTACACTCTGGGGATACTTTTCTTATATTACCTTGCACATTACATGCAATGCAATCACGTACTGAATTGGGAATTAAAACATTAAGTCTGAGGCAATTCGAATTATTTTGAATCTGTCTGAGGTCCCCTGTAATTGCCTGATAACAATTTAAACAGCACCTTGCTTCAATCTAGATTCTCTTCCGCAGGATGTCCGGCAGTTTGTCGTCTATAATGTGCCATGTTTACAAAATCTAAGTTATCTCCTTCGTTTAAAGGCGTTGTAAGTCGAACAGCAAAAGCCATATTTGCGACAATATTTAGTTGAAACACTACAATTTTAAAGAAAACAATAACACATATATGTATTATAAACGATTCTAAATGAGACTTAAAACTCAATGACAGGTAAATGTTCTTTTATTTATCATAGTCATAGCACACTAGATAAATATACCTATACAAGAATACCTACATAATGTATTTACTTGGTAGTCATCAATATTAACAATTTAATAATAAAATAGTTTCCATTAAACTTTTATGAACCATATACAGGGTTGTTCAAATTTTTTTGATAATAAAATCTGCGTTATTTAAAACAATAAAACAGTGATTTAAGAAACCGCTTTAACTAGCATTAATACAGTTTGAGACTTATCTAACCTTGTCGATTTTTGGTCTCTGAATTACTTTATCGTTCACAATAAATGAAGGCATTTGCCATTGAGTTTTATAATAAGTGTCATTTGCAGTTGTTTTGAATAACTTTATTGTTTTATTTAAAATTGTAGTGTTTGAATTAAACATTTTAAGAAATATGGCATATGTAAAAAAGGATGAAACGTTATGTTTGTGATTGAAACTTTTAAGAGCGATTTATGATGGGTTTAAATTAAGAATTTTTTTTTAATATGGCAACTTGTAGAGAATCACGAGAGAATCTTGCTTCAATTGTTATCATGCAATTGTAGAGGACCTCACATAGATTGAAAATAAAGAAAATTGTCCCAGACTTCTTAAGGAGCAAGATATAATGTAAGAAAAATATCAACAGAGCAAAGCAAATATTTTTCTATCAAATCTTTTCGATTTTCTAATATTTATGTACCTACCTCATCATTTGAAAAAACTCATCTAGATATTTCAGATTTATTTGGACTTCATCTTCATTGTTTAATTTATGCTTATTATTATCCCTTATTTTGTAGTTATTTTTTGTTTTATAGACTAAACGTTTAATATCTCGAAAAGTAGCCATAGGATATAATTTTACAATCAGGAATTTTAAACAGGACATCGAGATGTACACTATATCAAATATTCAGAAACTTTAAGAGAACTTTTTTTTAATGTTATTTTATGCTATATTTGCAAAGTAAAATACAAGCTTTATCCAAAAAAGGTCTGTGACAGCTTGAATCGCCCTGTAGCTATCAATATTCTTATTTTGATCATTAATTGTGTATTTTGGCTACATATATCAGCCAAAAACTTTCAAAAATATTTAAAAGGGAATTTTTGGTACGCATTTTAAAAATTTCGGGATCTTGAACTTCAACGCCCTGTATATCGAAAACTAGCCATAAGATAGAATTGGTCCCGTGAAGACTTTTGATCAGAACATCAAGTACTATTTACATATTAAAAATTCAGACAGTTTAACGGTGCTCTCGTTTGCATAAGAAAAGTGCGTGTTCCTTTTAATATTTCACATTTTAAAAGTTAATATCATTATATTTAAGGAATGTTGGTTATGGGCATGATGAAGGTATGGTGTAAACTACGGGAGCGGGTAAAGCGCACGCAGTGGCGCGCCAACTTTGGCGAACGCCGTCGTGCAAAAACAAAAAGTGCTCCTCTATACATTGTTATAAAAAAATTAACAAACCTTGTTATAAAATAGTAGAATTTTTTTTTGTTTTAACTTCTATCTTGCACATATTCAGCTTAGAAGTTTTCAAGTTAAAATCATACGAATACTTACCGAATTGATCAAAACTGTTAATAGAAATGAATTAACATGGGATGTTAGATAGTTTATAAAATTATTTTTAAAATAACATACAGTAATTTTAAATTTTTAAAATTTTATTCATAAATGAAAAAAATTTGAATAAAATTATTGGAACATTGAACATATTTTAACATAACTGGATTTTACACGCTTTATTTTTTGAAAATTGTTGTATTAACGTTTTTAACCCTTGAATTAAAGTAGACTCGATTGAAATGATGGCAATATTTTCCAATCGTTCTTGTACCATAGTAGTACGTAACTAGCTTTTAATGATTTTCAATTTGGAAAACGATCTTTCCGCTGTGGCTATGGAAACTGGCATTGTCAATAAAATTCGTAATGCTACAAAAATGTTTGTGTAAGAATAATGTAAATCATTGGTTACAATGTAATTTAGGGTAGTAATTCACGAATAAGTGACACTTTTCTCAAAATTCAGTTCTATCCCATTATTTGTTTCATGTAATTTATTAGTAGTGCCTCGAAAGGCTAAGTTCTGTTCAACCAAAAATTGAACCGTATAAAAATACGCTCAATAACGGCATGCCAATATTTTGTTTCTTTATTGAATATCTTTTGTGCTTCAGAATCTATAGTTTTATTCTTTTTCTTTCGATTTAAATGATCTGTCCATTGCTTCAAATTCTGGAAGTGTAACTTACTTTATTCGTGGTAACTTAAATGTTCACTTAAATGATGCCAATCATTAAACCCATTATCGTTACTTAATTTTATAGTTTTCGCAGAATTTGTACCATGAAAGATTTTGCAATAAAAACAATATATACAGAATTATTTTCTTTAGAATATAACAACCATACTCGTTTAATTTTTTCAGTATTATGTAAAATTCTAACAAAATACGTGTCAGAAAACTTATGTCCTCATTTGTCTTTAGGGTAAATCTTATTTTTAATCTGATAATAACCTGGTCCATTATCTACTAATAATTGAACATGATGAGGAAATCAAACTTTTGGCCATAACCCCGGATCCTTATAACCTGGCAAAAATGTCTCTCCACCATCATCAAGTTTACAACCTTTGCTAGAAGTTGATTGTAGCTGAATATTGATACTGCCTTCAAATTCCTTCTCCAGCAGTTCTTCATCAGTAGTTGAGCATACTGTAGGAATCAAGAAATCGGACACCATTTGGCTGATACTAGGTTCAGTTTGTAATGCCGGCATTGATGTAGACAGAAGGTCTTTATTTTCTTTAGAAATGGTTGGTTTTTGAAAAAACGTTGTTATTTTTGTATTAGTTTTTTCTAAGTTTTCTTCTCGTTTTCGTTTGTTTAATATCCTGAAAGTTTCTTTTTTCCTCTTTAGACATCTATATATAAATCCAAATTAATTCGCTTTATATTTTATTAATTGCATAATTAATTCAATCGTGAAAATTATTAAAAAAGAAAAAAATTTAAATTTTTAAATATTTCTGAGGTTGCGGCAAAATTTTAAAGTAGTTTCTTTAAAACAAGAAGAGTAACAATTAAAAATATACAGTGCTTAAACTTGAAAAAAAAATTAATTATAAACAGTTACTTTTCCACCAAATTGATTACAAAACTTATTTAACTTACCTTAGATAGAAGCTTTTAAGTATTCGAACTAATAACTAAGTAATTAACGATTAAACGAACACAAAATTTACTAGATAAATAAATATCACTATTATAATTGTTGCTTTTTAACTATTTATCAAACAGTATTATAATATAATAAATACAAAACAAATTTATCAAGTAAGCTCTTTTTATGTAGCAAGTCGAAACACAAGTCACAGAATGCAAGTTACAACACGAATAATTGTATACTCGTTAAAATACAAGTTGAAGCGCAACACGACAAATGACTAAGCCTTTATTTTGAATAAAGAATCATTTATCTATGGTTATTATTATTTTTTTGAACAAAATGAAACTCGCTAAAATTGCATGCATGAAACTGTAATTATTGTAAAATAATAAATAATTACTACTATTTTCGTTTTCAAATGACGGGAACACAATTTTATTTTTTGGTATTGTTGTCTTTGTACGTACGGTGCCCCCGTGCAACGCACGAGTTGCCCATATGGACGGCGAGGGCCTGAGCGCACGTTTCAAGTTTTAAGGTTGCATTTTTCTTTTTAGTAAATGTTAGATATCCGTTATCCTAACACCCCCACCACCACATTTCAAAATCAGTTATAATGTATAATTAAGTGCTAATTTATTGATAATTAATTGCCACATTTTCAATTTCTTTGCTCCTTTTCTTTAGCAGCAATTAGAGTTTAATGGTGGGGTGCTAAGTTAACGTTAAGCTAAAAATACGTTATTATATCGGATAAATATTAAACATACACTATAGTTTTTTTGCTAACTAATTGCTTTATTTTTGCTAAAAAAATAAAAAATAAAATATTTATAATTTACCTAGTAAATAAACAATATCAAAATTTGGCGAGCTAGAGTAACACAAAAATGAAGTACGTGTAATCAAACAATTTCTGCTTTTTTAAGTTGCATTGCTTCTCATATTAATTTGTTTTAGTGTTTGAATTTTAAATTTTATTACACAACAATTTATATCGTAAATAAACAAACAATTTGTGATTTCAGTGCAGTGACCAACTTGTGTATCTAAGGATTTGTATTACTGGTATTGGGAAGTTCACTACATACTAAAGAATACTTTTGGAAGTTGATGTGTTGGCAGTTCTTGCTCTTTAATTTCCGAATAAATACACACGTCTTTGCAATGTTAATATTGTCCATTTTCTATATTCTGTCAATTTTTTACTAATAGTATTTCTGAGTGGAGGTTGTATCTGTGAAATTGCAGGTCAGACGAATCAGTGCTTCCAGGGAAGACTTGTATTTCTAATAGAAACAGAGTGTCCGGTTGTACTTGTTCAAGGTGTAGGTGTAGAGCATTAATATTGGACCGACCTGATACCGCGTATGTTGTAGTAATGTATTCAAATGTTGGTACCTTCGATGATCGAGGTCGCTTGAGTCCTGGCATCCGAATGAGGCAGGGTTTTATTCTCGGCAGATCTCTTGCTCTTCTTAGTCTTAATTTTGGCTTTGACGAATTTTTTGTCCCCCAGAATCCTTGGGACTGATCAACGAATCGATGTGAGATTGTGGGCGTCTCGCCCTAATCACCTGGGGTATAGCGTCTGTTTTAGAACTCGTCATTGGCTTGGCTAGTGCTTGTTGGCGAGTATATAAGCAGATAGTGACCAGCAGCCTTTACCGAACGCAGACAATCGAACCGCCTATGAAGATGTAGAATATTAGAGCTGAAAAGGAAACATTAATTAGTTTACATTGCATCATACAAGAAAAAAAATTGTTTATTAGATTGTATAATATAGTAACTGCACTACATAAAGTACTTATTTCATACATTATCATCATAGAATATATTTATAAAATTTTAAAGTTTGAATTGTCGTAAATATATTAATTTGACATCTTAAATAATTTTCAAAAACTACTGTCATTTACTGAAGAAGTTGAAGTTTTAAAAGAATTAATAAGAAGTGCACGATTTGATGTTCAAATTCTTAATTCTTAACTATGAGTGATAATCGTGAAACTTTGCATTTCCAAATTTATAAGTTTGTAAACAAATAACACTATAAAATAGAGAAAACTATAGTAATACAGTAAAATAAATAATTAAACACTATTAAATAACTGGTCCTCAAATTAGAAAACTATTCCAATTTATTGTAAGTTTTTGTTATGAACGAATAAGTTTATTATTTAACAAAAAACTTTGATTTTTTTACAAATTCAGACTGAAAGGGTTTATTTTGAACTTTTGCGCTTGGATTATCGGCTTTAATAATGATTACACGTACTTTTACACTTGTGTTACCCTTGGAAATTGTATATTTACCACGTAAATTGTTGAGAAGTATATTTCAAAATGCAAATCCTAAAAGCACATAATATGAAGTAATTTAGCAACAAAAAAGTATTCAGAAATGAATTTATTACTCGCATTTCACTCTTGTGTTACACTAGCACCCCTACCTGGAAATTGTTTATTTACATATAAATTGTTGAGCATTAAATTTCAAAATGCAAATCCTAAAAGCAAACAATGTGAGAGGCAATTGAACATAAAAAAGTAATCGGAAATTAATTGATTACACTACTTTCACTCTTTTGTTACGCTAGCACCCCCACTTGAAAATTGTATGGTTACTACGTCAATTGTTGAGCAGTAAATTCCAAGTAAATAATATGAAGTAATTTAGCGTAAAAACGTAATCGGAAATTAATTGATTACACGTATTTCACTCTGTTACGCTAGCACTCACCCCCCACCCCACTCGGAAATTGGTTATTTACTATATAATCTGTTGAACAATAAATTGTAAAACGAAAATCCTAAAAGCAAATAATATCAGAAGTAATTTAGCGTAAAAAGTAATTAGAAATTAATTGAATATACGTACCTCCTCTCTTATGTTACGGTAGCACCCCCACTTAAAAATTGTATAGTTTTTATGACGTAAATTGTTGCGCAATAAACTTCAAATTACAAATTCTTAAAGCAAATAATCTAAAGTTATTGATCTTAAAAAAGTAATCGGAAATTAATTGATTACACATATTTCACTCTTGTGTTACGCCAGCACCCCCACCTGAAAAATGTGTATTTACAATATAAATTGTAGAGCAATCAATTTTAAAATGCAAATCCTGAAAGCAAATAATATGAGAAGTAATTAAGCATAAAAATGTAATCAGAAATTGATTGATTACACCTACTTCATTTTTGTTCTACACAAGCACCCACCTTGGAACTAGTTTGTTTACTACAGGGTGTTTCAGACTAAAGTACCGTAAATTTGGTACAATATTGATCTTACGGGGAGAATCCAATAATTTTTTACACACCCTGTATATCATGAAAATTAAAACTCATAATTATCCCACATACAGTTTGCCACAGAAAAGGCGCTCTTAGTTCATCTCTGTAAAGCATTTCATTTCATATTTAATTTACTCATACAAGAAAGCAATTTATTAATTGAATCCAAAAATCCAAAGTTTTATTTTACAAAATTGAAATTGTAACGATATGATTCAAACGAAATGCAGTAAGTTTACAGGTTTTCCGTAAAAATGAATTTTCATTACAGGTAGTGTTTAGAGTTTACTATGTATCAAAACTACAACTAATTACAAATAATTGATTTCTCAATGTTAGAAATACTCGTCGGATCTTAGTAGGCTCCTGTCACTCAGTGTAATTGTCAAAATTTATAATCATTCGATAAATAACTAAGGTTCATTACTTATTATTGTTAATAATCAAATACAAAAATGGTGTCATACACATTTTCCGAATATGCTTACATGCATTTAGTACTACGGGAATTCCAAGGCAATTCTATCAGAACATGTGCTCATAAATATCCAGGACGCGTTGTTCCCAATAGAAAAACTTTCCTGGCAGTAGATTGGCGGGTAAGAGATACTGGAACTGTTTCGCCTGCTTTTCAATTTCGTGGAAGCAAAAGGACAAAACGCACATTGAGAAATGAGGAAAATGTTTTAAATTTAGTAGAAGAGAATCCAAGAATATGTACTAAAAGACTATCGTTACAAACAGGAGTTTCTAAGGTAACCTGTTGGAGAATACTAAAATACCAACAGCTGAAGTCCTTTCACCTGCAACAAGTTCAGCATCTTTTAGAAACATACTATGAACCTAGAGTTCAATTTTGCCAATGGCTGCTGAGACAAATTAGAAAAGATAATGACTCGTTAGTATTGTTCTTTTTACTGACGAAACAAGCTTTACCAGAAATGGCATATTTAATATGCATAATGAGCATATGTGGTCAGATGAAAACCCACATGCCACGAAAATCCAATAGTTTTCAGCACAAATCTAAAATAAATGTTTGGGCTGGGGTAATACACAATCAGCTAATAGGACCTTTTATTTTAGAAGAAAATTTAATTGGAGCGCGATATACTACTTTTTTAAGAGAACATTTAATAGGTTTACTTGAAGATGTCAAAGAAGAAGAAGAATTAACATGTGGTTCATGCATGACGGGGCATCATCTCATTTTTCATTAACAGCAAGGGACTGGTTGAATATCAATTTTACTGGCAGGTGGATAGGTCATGGAATAGAGGCTCCCATTAATTGGCCACCACGATCACCCGGCTTGAATCCCATGGACTATGGAATTTGGGGTGCTTTAAACCGAAAATTTATTCTGAACCTGTAGATACTGTGCAAGAGCTAAGAGAGAGGATGGAAAATGCTTTTAGGGATTTGACCAATGATAGGTTTACAAAAAACTTCTCATCAGATTAAAAAATGAGCCCGAAAATGTATTCAAGTTGGAGGACGTCACTTTGAACAATTACTTAAATAATGTGTGTGTGGCATAAACTAAATTCTACATATTTTGGTGTTTGTAGCTGTTCATTATCACGTTCAATTTGTTGCTTTATTTTATTATTGTACCTACTTACTTACAGTATTTTGAGTTTTAGCTTTTATTTAGAGTACTGTACGCATTGCTAATGAACTAAGAAAAAAAAATATGTGAAAAATATGTATTTTCAAATTCGCTTCATCCCTGTAAAATGGGGGTTTACCGTAAAATGTTATTTAGCTTTGCTTAATAACTCGTCAATATATATATATATATATATATATATATATATATATATATAGAAAAGCTAAATAACATTTTAGGTAACCATTTTACATGGGATGAAGCAATTTGAAAATACATATTTTCACATATTTTCAAATTCGCTTCATCCCCTGTAAAATGGGGGTTAGCGTAAAATGTTATTTAGCTTTTCTTAATAACTCGTCAATATATATATATATATATATCCTTTTCAGACCCGGAACGGAACTGGTGCATATTAAACCACAAATTTTCGATATGTTAGTAAAAATTAACTAAATAACGCATACATGATTTATTAATAATTTGTTTATATTTTACAAAAAAAAAGCATGTCCATTGGGATTGTAAGCATACAAAACAAACAGACATATGTTTACATAAAATCTAATTGTATTTCTTTCAACTATCACAGAAAAACTTGGTATTCTTGGTACAGCCAGAATTCTTGCAGCGAACCGAGTTCTTTAATTCTGATGCGACGCCAGGAAGATGTTTTATTTTACGTTTCCTTGAAGGAGGAGTAGATCCATGAATTGGAGTTAAAACCCTACCGATAGGATTTTCTCTAGTTCCAACAGACCTAGGAGTTCCTACATCAGCAGAATGATAGTCCTCAGTGCTGTTCAGCCAAATATTGGCAACATTAATTTTGAAATGCAACAGCCGCAGGATGTTTCTAGACTTCGTTTTTTGTTTAATTTTGTCATTTCTGTATAAAATCCAAGAATTAGATATGCCCAAATCAAAAAAATGAAAAATTGCTCGAACTGTCCATTTCCTGCATTTGGCGCTGATTCTAAAGTAACTGATTTTATCAATCAAATCAATCCCTCCCATGTAGTTGTTGTGTTTATTAACGATGTCTGGGCTTGGAACCTGCACGTATTTCTTGTCTTTTTTTGACCTAACACCTTCTGGACTAACACCATCACAGGTCAGATGGACAAGCTTCATGTCGTACCATTTTACTACAGATATTTTTTTATCCTGCCGGAACTTTGAACTTGTCTGCAGTTAAATGCAGAGCTACAGGAATTCTTGATTTCATAACAGTTTCTGTGCCAAACAAGTTTTTTGTTGTAACTATTCTAACATAGGGATTGTTGTAAAATAACGGTCCAAAATAGATGCTTGTTCCTGGAGCTAATTTTTCTGTCAATCTAACCACGGCAGATGGTCCAACACCCAAATTCTTCACATTTTCATCCAGGAAAGTGTTCTTTCCTTGGTAGAGTTCGAAGTCCAATACTAGCCCCTTGGGAGTAGCACAAACAAAATTTTTGAACCCTTCCGGGTTAACAAACTGTTTTGCAGAGCATACCCCTGTGAAAGGGATCATTTGTTCATCGACCGCAACTATATCTTCTCTCTTCAACTTTAGGCAGTCTATGCGAATTTTTTCTAGCTTAGGCCGAATATTCCAAAATCCGTCTTTTTTTCTTTCATCCTCAGTTATGCTTTCATCAACAACTATTTTTAAATTTGCACGAATAGCAAAAAAGCGATCTATGGGCATTACATTCGCAATTGCATTTACTCTAGTAATTTTTAACCAGTACATTTTGATTTGGGGTATCGTTCCAAAAAAAATGTTTATTTCGTTGGGCTAATATTGAAGACACTCTTCTTCATTTCAACATACCGAGCATTGGTGCAGTCGCTAAGCATTTTAAAAATGTCTTCATTGAAATGCATTTTGAGGTACTTTTCCACATCCCAATATTCTCGTTCAATAAAATGTGTCTTCAACAGTAGATCGGTTGACCTCTACTGTAAAACTAAACAAAAAAAAAACAAATTTTAGATTTTTCTGTTTCACAGACCAATAGAAACTTATTACTTGTTGGTTTTATTCCAAGACATTTTTTTGGAATTGCGTGGCACTGAAAATGCAGTATTTCTATCCCTAATTATGCTAAGAGGAATGTTATCGTCTTCATCGGAATCTGTTTCTATTTCTTCTCCTTCACTACCTCCATCTGCTTCATCTGTTTCCTCATCTTCATCTCTGTTGTCCACTTCATCCACTCGAAGTGGTGCTTGTTCATCGTATTGTTCGTCTTCGGATTTTGATAAACCGAAATCGGAATCCTCTAGGTCGGGACACTGCATTAACTGTTCATCATCTCCTGGTCGAAGATAATTTTTCCTTCCAAAAATTGCTTTAAATAGGGAAATTTTATTACAAGCAGGAGGGAAAAATAAAAAAAAAGCATATTTCAAAAGCAGTGTTACATACAACTAAAAAAAAGTAAAATACTTTGTTTGAAACTGCTTCTATTCAATGGAAGTAAAATGTACTGACTGAATCCTAGTGTCCATATAAGTGGAAAGTCAGGTTAGGATTTCAACTGCAAAAGGCTGTCATTAAAACCTGTTGTCCATTTAAGTGAACACTGACTAACAGTTATTGAAAGACATGTTTTATTCATTGTGGCTTAGAAATTATTTGAAAATAGTAAACTAGGGTATATTGAGAAACTATTTCATTGCTCAATTCCAAATCAACTGTACATAAAGTATTTTTTACTTACCATCATAATCTGCACGCTTCGCAGTTGACATTTTGTACACAATAAACAGCTGTACTAATTTAACCTTCAGTTGTAGCTCACGAAACTATACACAGATGGCATCACTCTATGTCCATTTTAATGGACAAACAGGATTCAGGCATACAATTTTAAATTATTATAAGTAATAATAATGTAATCTCATTACATTTAGAATTTACATCAGTTCTACATACAGAAAGATAAAATTTACATCGATTGGGGCTTGAACCTTGATGGCGCAGTTGGTTAGCGCGGTACTGTAGCAAAGTACAGGTTGTATGTTCAAATCCTACTCGAGGTAAACTTTTTATTTATGTATTTAATAAAATTAATAATAATTTTTAATTACAATTTTAAAGTTTACATTTTTATAAGCTTAAAACTACATGTCTATTTAAATATATAAATATATATATATATATATATATATATATATATATATATATATATATATATCCTCCTTGGAACTAGTTTGTTTACTATATAACTTGTTGAGAAATAAATTTCAAAATTCAAATCCTGAAAGCAAATAATGTGAGAAACAATTTAGCATATAAAAGTAATCAGGAATTACTTGATTACACGTACTTTCACTCTTGTGTTACGCTAGCACCCCCACTTGGAAATTGTATGCTTGCTACGTAAATTATTGAGCAATAAATTTCAAAATGCAAATCCTAAAAGCAAATGATATGAGAAATAGTTAAGCATAACAAAGTATTTCGAAATTAATTGATTACACGTACGTCGTTCTTATGTTACGCGAGCACCCCCACTTACTAGTTTGCTTACTATATAACTTGTTGAGCAAATAATGTGAGAAATAGTTTAGCATATAATATTTCGGAAGAACTTGACATCCGTAACACAAGACTGTTGGGATGACCTGAAATTTAATAATGTTCTAGTGGTGTTGACCAACACCCTTTTTTATTCCAATATTAAGGGTTGCTTTAATAAACAAGAGCCGATTTTAATAAACTTACTTTATTAGCGACAAGTATTTTAAGTGCGTACAGTATTTACTTGTGGTGTACAAAATTATTCAATAGTAATAATAATAACAAAAATTCATTGACCTTTTTTCTATATTTTAAAAAATGACACCTTTTGTTTTTATGATATTGTGATTTCTACATGTACGTGAATTTTACCTTTAAAAAGAATTGGTTACAAAGCCTTTTTGGACGTTGTATGTGGAGAGTGTGGAGTGAAGTTTAACTAGCTAAATACTTATAACAAATGAATATTTAAATAAACACGAAGAGTAATAGGAACATAAAAACAAAAATGATCAATTTATAAAAACGTGTTTGAACATATAAAAGTAATCAGAAATTACTTGATTATACGTACTTTCACTGTTGGGTTACTCTAGAACCCCCACTTGGAATATATGTATATTTACTACGATGAGCAATGAATTTCAAACTGCAAATCCTAAAAACAAATTATATGAGAATTAACATAAACAAGTAATCAGAAATTAATTGATTACACTTATTATACTCTTGTGTTACACTAGCACCTCCACTTGGAAATTGTTTATTTACTATATAAATTATTTAGCAATAAATTTTAAAATACAAAGCCTAACGAAATTAATATGATAAGCAATGTGTAATCGGAGATTGATTGATTACACGTACTTCATTCTGGCGGTACTCTAGCTCGTCAATTTTGGAAATTATTTATTTACTAGGTAAATTGTCAACATTTTTCTTTTTTTTGTTAGTAAAAATGAAGTAATAATTAACAAAAAATCATAGTGTTTGTTCAATATTTATTCAGTATAGGAACATATTTTTGTGTAAGGGGTTGTTCTGGTTTAACGTTAACCTAGCACCCCCACCATTAAAGTCGAATTGTTGTTCATGGGAAAGAGCAATTGCGGCAACTATTTAGCGATAAATTAACACTTAATTATATGCTATAACCGATTTTGAAATGTGGTAGTGGATGTGCTAGGTTAATGGGCATAACTGTTAGGAAGAAATCCTCAACTTCAAATTTCGATGTTTCTACTTTATTAAATAACCAACCTAGAATTGAAATTGCTGATGTTTACGCCTCACATTTGTATCGTTGTTATTTGTTGTTTGCATAGCGCTAGACATTAACATTACATTAGGTTATTCGTCTTTAACTCTTTAGTAACTCGGTGTTCAAAAAGTTACACTATTTCAATCATAATGTAAAAATAAAAAGTGCAGACGTAAACGTAATTGACTTTAAAGAATTTAAGGCACTGTGGGCAACTACGAGGAGTACCTTTCTTTATAGATGCTGGGCTCTGTACTAAAAATGCATCACACATAAAACATGAGATTTGAGATGAATTTCGTGAATATGTTTGTGGCACACAGAAGAAATTTAAACGTACAAAACCCGACAGAAATATCGTGGGCTACTGTCGTAAGAATACATTTTTTATAACAAACCACGTGCATTGTACATATTACATGCCTGTCTTTGTTCGGAGGTTTTACATTTATAATTTTCGATTATTTCTGTTTTTAAATGTTTAATGCAAGAAATTATCTAACAATTTTTTGTTATTGCCTGCAATTTATTCTAGGTGAAAGTGTAACAGAAAAAAGTTGTATTACACTAATGTAAGATTTTTTTGCATAAAACTGAATAAAAATTTTATCAAACTACAGCTCTTTTTATTAAAACAAGACAAAGGAAAAATCAATTTAGTTACCGAACATACCTCTGAGGTCGGCCAGTGGCTGTATCTTGGTAATAAATTATCGCAAAGCTTTGGGGGAAAATCACAATAAAATGGTACATAAGAAATAATTTTCTAGTTCGTAAAATGGCCGTTAGGGGGCTTAATAGGTACATTAAATTTTCTATTGAAGCTGTCACGTTAAGGTACAACAGGAATATCCGTATTAAATTTCTAGAGTATTTTTTGTCTAAAACTCCTTGAAATAAAGTGGTGGTGAAAGCGTAGACTTTTTTGAAAACAAAATAAATTATTTCAGTTGGCTTTCACCAAAACTAAGAAAGTTTCTTTGAAAAAAAGAGCTTTTTTTTCTCCATTAATTTCCTTATAAACCATTCTTCTTAGTGGTCGATGCAAGATTTTTAGCAAATCCATGATTTTTGCAGTTTTCCTTGAAATTTTCAAATAGAGTTTTTGACAACGGGAAAAGAATGACGAAATAGTAAATAATTTCGTGGAAACCGCACATCTCTATCTGTTTTAACTAAAGATGTTTACAATAGACTGCAAACAATTTACATGATTCAACAGCAATGTACAGTACAACAATTAAATTAGAAAACAATAACAGCAAAGATAAAAACAAATTTTAAAAATACATAGTTATTATGATATGTGGCCAAAATGCTGTCTATTCTTTTTTCAAACTCTCCGTTCTAATCTAGCACAGGTATATATTTTATTTACTAGTGACAAGAATTTGAAATTATATAATACCCATTACTAGTTAGCAAATAATGTACATTGGGTGCTTCAAGTTCATCATCAAAATAGTAGTGATCAGAGCGTCTCATTCTTTTCAAGGCATTTCGTCGGGTTTTAAGTTTCGCTGTCACTTTAGCTCAGTTGGAGGGTTGAATTTGTTTCGCACTAGATGTGACAGGGTTGGGTTTTCCAAATTTCATGGCGTTGTTTTTTCTAGGGGGAATTGTAACGGTAAAATTTTATTGTATATCTCAATAGTGAACCATTATACATCATACATTTACTTGTATACCGAACACGCGCCTGGCTCATTTAAGTTCGCATTCCTGATTAATTTTTTTTAAAGCGATCCTTCTTATTAGTCTTGTGCCATAAGATATGATGTATTAACATTTTGCTGTGAAAGAAAATCGGTAATTAGAGCGTATTTAACCCTCCTTTTGTGTTAACATTTTGGTAGCGTATAGTTGTCGATTTATTGTCGTTAAATTGATAAAGTGTTTATTATTTATTACATTTTATTACATTATTTTATTTTTATTACTTATTATTATAAATGTTATGTAAAGAATATCAGAAAAACGTAGTAGTTATATATACATTTATTTCTTACAGTCTTGACAGTAGCAATCAATATACATGAACTTTACATAGGTATTTTGAGCATTTACAACATACCATATTAGTTGTATTATCATTTGAAGAGGGACAAGGACTACATCTTTTACGCTTGGTTGTGGTTGATTGTTCTCTTAGTTCGGCATTACTGGTTGAAGAACGTGACTATATATAACCATTTCAGCTGCAGGAATACTTCGAGAGAGACGTTTTCTTTCTTGCAATAATGGAGTGATCAAGGAATTACCCAGTTCTTTAAGAAATAGTCGACCGTTTTGTAAGTTTTCCAGCATTCTAGGTTGGAGTTACTTCGCATCACAGAACATAAGCGTTGTAAGCTGAAACGTCCATGATATTGTAAAAGATAGTCATGGGCCATCTTTTAGTTTGCCGTCTGCATGTGTATGTTAGTATGAACTTGTCTAACATGTCTACAGCACCTTTAGTTTTGTTGTAATCTAAAATCATAAACGGCTTTTTATGATCTTGGTTACACACTCCGTCATCGTGGTGCATGGTGCTCATGAGCGTAACATTTTTATCCGTTTCGGAATATAGGAAACTTCTTTCCTGTTGCAGACTAATGCGACTGGAAATTCAGGCTTATTTTTGCGAATAGTGCGAAGCATGGTTATTCTTCTTTTCAATAACATCTGCCCCAGATCGTACGAGGTAAAAAAATTATAACACGTTACGTTGTGACCTTTTAGACC
This sequence comes from Vesta saturnalis, assembly GCA_036346205.1. Taxonomy (NCBI): domain Eukaryota; kingdom Metazoa; phylum Arthropoda; class Insecta; order Coleoptera; family Lampyridae; genus Vesta; species Vesta saturnalis. The sequence continues at coordinate 4,045,391 of JARFJB010001965.1, read as the reverse complement.
ATAAGTAAGATCTAACACAACTATTTTACCTTGCACGTTATATTCATAAACAGTTACAGAATCGCATAAAGTCCAAATCTTGACTCCGTATTTAGCAGGTAGCGATGTACTGTATAAAAGGACAACGGCCTCTAAAAGGTACCAGTTGCTCATCTACTGTTACATTTTCGTGAACATTATAGAGCTTAGGTAGAATTGCAACCCGTTGATCCCACAAGTCCCGTATGGGAGCTAATTTATCAGTTTGGCGTCGTTGTGGTCGAGTTTTTTTATCGTCAAAGCGAATTATTCGTTCAATTACATGAAATCGTTGCTCTGAATATTGGACGTCTTACATTTCCATCCCATAGACTGGCTGTTGCCTCTTCATGAGATTTATACACTCCAGATAGAAACAGTAGGCCAAAATATGCTTCTAGTTCAACTAATGTTAGTTCTCGAAACGTGTCGCCACAAAGTCTATTGCCTTCTAAATTTGACATTTTCAAAATTAGGTTTGCAATTTTGGGTGTGAAATATAAGAAGTACACGGATTTTATATCAATTATTCGCGACGTAGCATACCTTGTTGGCCCAGGAATCAACGAAATAATACTTGCTGTTGATAACCTTCCCGATTAATATGTATTTTCATTACATACTATATTGCCATCTTTTGAAGTTACGTTATTATCAGTATCAGCTTCCTCTGTAATCGTAGCTTCCACTTTATCATCCGATTCGCTATTTAATATCCCGGTTTCGGACAAATGGTCTTCTTCTTCAGAATCATTAGAATCACTATCAGAAACACACAAAAGTTTCTCAATTTCACTATTCGTAAGCACTGTTTCAGTACATATTTTCAATTGCTAGAACTAACGGATTGGGTTTTACCAGTTATTGGTAAGTTTGTGTATTAACCTAATGCTGTACTGAAATCGTACATGATTTCAAAAAACTAAATAAAAAAAATAAAAGCAAATGTCAAATTGGGCCGTTTAAAGTCTATGGTAAATGTACAATAATGCTATAAGATCTATTACTAATTGTCACGTGTGGATGAAATTGTCGTAAATTTTTTTTAATATTCATATGTTTGGATATCGTATAGTAGAATTTCGATAAATGAAGTTTTACGTAAATTGTATTTTAAATGTGTGTATTGTTTATGACGTTGAAAGGAAATAGTTTTGTTTTGAGAATTAAATTGGTTATCATAGAGTTTTATGAATTATGATATACGTGCTTCGCCGTTGAAATTTATTTTTCTTATCAGTTCATTTTGGATTAAGTTGTTAATGAGGAGCGTATAGCGGTTTATTTGAGTTGTACGGTTTCTTATTGAAAAACAGGCATCCCCATTTTAGGTATTGTCACGTGGCCGTGATTTTATCGATTATTTGCCGTTAATTTTGAAAGTATTTGTTAGTACCGTCATCTGAAATGTAATATAAAGTCATGCAATTGAAGTTGATAACGCATAAATTCTTTGGAAAGCTTTTCGATTGTAACGTTTTATTCTTTTGTTGCGCATTGAAAAGAATTCGAAATTTTTACACATGGTGATTGCATCTAGAATCCTTTTTTTTTGAAAACTAAATAAAGCGTTTGGTTTGTTTATCAAATTTTGATGAAAGTTATTGGTATCGATATTTGGTGGGATCCATTTTGCTAGTTTGGTTGAGAATAGAATAGCTGTGTACAAATAATAGTTATTTTCCTTATTGTAAGTTTTAGAAAGTTTCGTTAGTGAAAGAGATCTAGATTAGTTCTTGTGCAAATAAATGTTCTCGTTATTTTGAATTATGGTGAATTTTGTTAAATGAATTTGAGATAGCATCATGCAAAATTATTTAGTATAAAATTATTACGTTGTAAATTTAAATTGTAGCCGTCAGACTGTCACCTTTTCTTTTTGATAAGATTTTTTTGGTTTAAACAAAGAGTTTGGGTTTTATATATATTATTTTAAGGTTCATTATAGTAGAGATTGGTTATCATAGGCATATCATGTTACAGAGGTACCTTTTGGGAACGCAATTTCGATGGGTGATGCACTTTTCTTTAGTTCGGCTCACAAGTTTAATTCGTTTTTGACGCAATTTAAAATTCTAAGTAGTAAATTGTTGTGATTGGTCAATTAGCGTAGAACGGAGATCATATTGAAGATGGCGAGAAATGAATGTAACTTAAAGCAGTCTTGCTAGCGATGTAGTTCAGGACTCACCTTTGTTTTCGCGGCTCTGCCGCACACACGCAATTTTGTTTGTTTGTTTGGAGGTAGTGAACTATTTTACGCCCTTACCTGGAGACTAAGTGAAGCTACCGTGGAAGTTTTTCCGTTGCCCTTAATTGGAGGATAATTTTATGACTTCGTGCCTCCCAGATTATTTTATTGTATCGTTGTTTCTCGTCCTTGAAATTCGGTGTTGAAGAAGTGCCGGTCGTGAATTTGTTTAGAGTTTCATCGCATCAATCGGATCAATAGTAAAGATAATTCAGATTTGTATTGACAACTTCGTGTGTACGGCTGACCACATAACAAATAATTCGCTGTAAATAAATAAGCTTTTTGATATTTTAAATTAATAAGTGTTATTCAGAACATATATATATATATATATATATATATATATATATAGTAAAGTAATAAATTTTACGGAAGCATAACTTGAAGGAGAAGTATTCACTAGTGGTCATATTTGGAGTTCGAGTGCAGTTTCTACACCAACCATATTGCCGAGGCGGCTGCCGAGGTCATCCTGTGGGTCTACCCCAATTTTGGTGCATTTCTTTTTAATGTGGTTTACAGATTTTAATACATTTTCGTGTATATTTTATTTTTCTTGTGTTGTATGTATGAACGGTTGAATACGCTGTTCTTTTGAGATTAACTTTTCCTATTTTTTTTTATTTTTAAATTTAATTCAAGCGTATTCATCCGTATTATAATCCCAATTTATGTGTTTTTTATTTTTTTGTTGTGTACTGGCGAATTTATATCGAAATTGTGTGACGAAGGCGTTATGAGAGCGCAATTTATTTGTTAAAACCATTTGTTCTTTTGGCATATGAATCAGATTTATAATAATTTGAATAAAGGCAATACTGAAACTAGCTAGTATCACCGCCTATTACGATAAATTAAATAATTTAATTTTGGCAGAGAAATTAATGTAACGATTGTATGATTATTTCGAGGGTGGTGATTGTATAATACATATCTTTAGGTTGACGAACTATTGTTTTTTCTTTGTGATTCCAGATCTAAACCCATTTGCTGTACAGCACAATAATTACACGGATATTAAGTGTTTGTTTTATTTGAATTAGATCATTGCATTAACGTCACTATTTTGTTGTTTAAGTAAAAAGTAACTACGTTCGTAAACTTTATCTATTGATTATTGAACTATGACGTAACTTTTAAAGGTTGATACGTCAGTGCATTATTCGTTTTGAATTTCAGTGCATTCTATAGCGGATTGATTCATTTAATTAATTTAGTAAAGTAACGTAACAACAGAATTATTGATTTTTTTGAACAGATTAGTGATTGATTGTTTTTGTGACACGCAATTATTTTATAAAAGCGTGCGATATTATTTATAGCCTTTAAGCGAGTTATTTGACTATTTTGAGCGAGCTGTGAACTGGCGTAATTAGGCATTTCAACCCCACGTATGTCATTTGAAATACTCTGGCGCCCTTTCCGGTTTTATGTCGATTTAATCCCCTATTTTGACTAATGTGCGGTAAGCTATCCTATTGATATAGCTACCTAGCTATCGGGCGTGATCGAGTGTGGACACACAAATACTAAATCACCGGGGTCTGGTTGGGCGTTTCGCTGTTAAGATTACAAATTTAATTTAAACCAAACAATTAGTTGAGTTGACGTTATGAAGCTGTCAATTCCGCTGTACCGTGCCGATGGAAGATTTATTGATATGTTCCGGTCAATCATTAAGGGTTAATAAAATGGAGATTTGCGCCTTTATGCTATGGGTTAAGAAGAAAAGGTTGGTCCAGAAACTGTGGCTATTCAATATACAGATAATTAAAATTAGGTATAAAGTTAATTTGTTTGCGACTAAAGTATTTGTACAGATACTCTGATTATTTTTTAAATTATTATTAGTACAATATAGATAGCATATTACAGAACTTTAAGTGTATTATTTCAATTTTACATGTAATTTTCGCCCTACCTCACGGAGTTATCATTATTTACGAATCACACAAATTTAGAAGATAAAATATTTGGTTACGGTCATGTTACTGATCTATTTATTTTTTTATGGTAATTTTTGATTTACACGACCTTACAACGACAACGTTCATTTATTTGTTTTTTTTAATTATTTTGATGAAAGCTTTTAACGTAATTTATGAGAAATTTCTGTGTTAGATTGTTGGCTATTTTTTATTTTACTTTTAAGGTCTAGAATCGCACTGATAAGATTTAACGCAAAATAAAATTAGAGTAAATGAAGTTGATGACCTATCAGCTGGTCTTTGAGCACGTTGTTTTCATTTGTTTATGTGCGGATAGTTTTACAGGAACCAGGAGTCCAAGGATTTTGTTGCCGATTTACCTGGTGTATGTGATGTTGAGGTTAGCAAATTTTTTTGTTTGTTTTGAACTTTACCGTGGAGTACTCGCATTTATGTGCTTAGATCCCGATATTTTTATTATAAACAAACGGCGCCCTTTAATTTATGATTTTTTCCTATTGTGACTTATGTATTACAAACTATCCTACTTACAAAATTAATAGCACGCCTAGTCCTTTTATCCCTGAGTTACCGGCACTCTCTCTCTTATCTGTTAGTTGAGATTCTACTGACATCCTCGCGTAACATAATATAAGGTTATTTTAGGTTTTTAGCCTTTCGCTTTTCGCCTTTCATTTTCACATTTAGTCTTGTATTTGTCGTAAGGTGCAACTTCAATTATTAAGTTGGAAGTCTATAGTTGAATACGAACATTAATTGCAATGTTGCCACTGCTTACTAATTAATATTTTTGTTTTGTATTGAAAGCTTTGTTGTCATAGAATAGTATTATTAGTTATGCTCTCGAAGTTTTGGTATAATTTATATAACATACTATGTTCCTGGCTATAGCTAAATTTCTCTTATCGAATTTGTTTACAATTACAACCATATTTTTGAAAAACAAATCGTGTGCCTTTTCTTCATTCACAAAAATGTTTTCAACAAAATCCACGAGAGTTTTTCTCTACGTGTTTTTGTGGTAACAAACTAATTACCAGGTCCTTTTTTGCCCTTTTTAATAGCACGGTTATTAATGAACATACTTTTAGTTTTTGGAGTCTAAGGGCGTGGTCCAATGAACACCTTTTGTAACCTCATCATCCCCTTCTTCTGACTGGCGATCGTCTATGCCTGCATCCACGCTTATAAGGTGATCCTCGACATTTATTTCAGTGGCATCTGTATTGTCGGGCTTATCAACAATAGCACAAGTTTAAGTTTTTACGTCAGCCTTCTTAATTTCCTCTTCTTCAACGTTGATAAAGCTCCTAATATATATATATATATATATATATATATATATATATATATAGATGGGAAGTACTGAATCGATAAGGAAATTTTAAAATGTTCGAAAACGTCCAAAGACAAAATTTGAGCAAAACATCTGTGTGTGTGCGTGTACGTGTACGTGTGCGTGTGCGTCTGCGTGTGCGTGAGTGTGTTCGTGCGCGTACGTGCGTGCGTGCATGCGTGTGTACTCTATAACTTTCAAAGGACTTAACATATCAACTTGAAGGTAGCGGGTAGGCACTTTCTGCAATCCAACAGAAATAGGCCTACTTCAGGAAGCAACCCTGTCCACGCGAGCCATGGATTTCTCACCCCTAACACAGAGGAAACCATGTCCTAACCTTTCAATCCATCCACTTGCCAACCCGTCTGGCCAGCGTGGCAAGAAAGGCTAAAAACCCCTACATGAAATGTCGAATTTACAAAATGTATTACCCCAGGCGAGTAGAGCAAGCTCAAAATCTCGCACTGAAATCTCAGTCAGCCCGTGGATTCTGGGGGCTTAAATTCGATGAAACCCACCAATCGTAAAACCCAAATCAACAAATACCAAAACGAATAGAATGGAACATAGCCACGTTCAACATACGAACATTAGGAGACGAGGAAAAATTAGTTGAGTTGGAAGAGGAAATAAAGAAAATAAAATGGACAATCATAGGTCTGGCTGAAGTGCGAAGAAAAGGAGAGCAATGCATAAAACTGAAAAGCGGGCATATATTGTTCTCTAAGGAACAGGAAGACAAAAAGAAGGGAGTAGGTCTTCTAATAAATAAAACAGAAATAGACAATGTCAGTCAGTATAAAGCCATATCAGATAGAGTGATCTCAATAGTTGTTGATATAAATAAGAGATACAAATGCAAGATCATCCAGGTGTATGCCCCAACAACAGACCACGAAGATGAAGAAGTTGAACAATTTTATGAAGACATCACTGAAGCAATAAAACGAACAAAACTAAATATACAATTATAATGGGTGATCTTAATGCAAAAGTGGAGTGCAAGAAAACACAAATGAACAAGGAATAGGACCATTTGGCTTAGGAAGGAGAAATCCTAAGGAGAAATGTTGACTAACTATATTCAAGAAAATAACCTGTACTTGATGAATACGTACTTTAAAAGCCGATACAAAGGAGATGGACCTGGCGAAGCCCAAATGGGAACGTAAAAATGAAATTGACTACTTTATATGCAATAACAAGAACATAATAACCGATACAACGGTACTGAATACAATAAACGTAGGAAGCGACCATCGGATGATAAGAGCAAAAGTGCGTATCAATATACAAAAGGAAAGAAGGAAGTTAATATTAAAAACAGAAAGAAAAATAGACTCCCAACAAATAATCAAACAAAGAATTAAATACAAAGACTGTATAAAAGAATCTATACAACATATAGATCAACAAACAGAATTAGATTTGGAAACTCTAAACAAAGAAGTAATAAAGGGCTTACTACAGGCAGCGGGAAAAATACAAAACGACATAAAAAGGAAAAGAACAAAAGCTAAGTGACGAAGCACTAAACCTAATTGAAGAACGAAAACAATTATTAAAAACAGAACAACCAATAGAATACAGCTAACTGAAATAAATAAAAGATCAGGAAAACAGTAAGAGGAGATCTAAGGAAATACAAAAATATGAAAATAAAAGAAACCATAACAGAAAGGAAAAGTTTAAAAGATCTACGATCAAATTTAAGTGAGGGAAAACACCAAATAACCAAACTAATAAACAACAAAAACAAAGAAATAACAGAAAAGAAAGAAATAACAGACACTATAGAAACATTCTATCGAAATTTGTATGAAAGGAAAAAAGCACCACCACCAGGAAAAAAAGAAGAAGACAGAAAGAAAGTTACAAATATAGGATCCGAGGAAATGCCAGAAATAACAGAGGGTGAGATAAGCAACGCATTAAAAAAGATGTCCAATAACCGAGCACCAGGAGAAGATAGAATAGAAATAGAGATGATTAAATATGGAGGTGAACCTGTTTTAAAACAACTAAAACGAATCTACAATAAATGCTTAATGGAGTCCCGAATACCAAATGCCTGGTTAAATGCCGTAGTAGTCTTAATATTCAAAAAGGGAAACAAATATAAACTAGAAAATTACAGACCAATTAGTCTTCTGCCGGTACTGTATAAACTGTTCACAAGAATAATAACACAAAGACTAACAAACAAACTGGACAAGTACCAGCCACGTGAGCAGGCAGGATTTAGGCGAGGCTACAGCACGATAGATCATCTACAGACAATGCGAATATTAACTGAAAAAGCCAACGAATATAATATAACATTGTGGGTCGCAATGATAGATTATGAGAAGGCCTTTGATTCAATAGAGGTATGGGCAATTCTAAATGCTTTAAGCAATTGCAGAATAGACGAAAGATACACGGCTCTTATTAAATACATATATAAAAACGCAACGATACAGATAACAACAGATACACAAACTAATAAATTTAAGACACATCGTGGTGTAAGACAGGGTGACTCAATATCCCTAAACTATTTACATTAGCGTTAGAGGATATGTTCAGGATGCTAGATTGGGAAGACAAAGGCATAACAATAGACGGAGAAGCTCAATCATTTGCGATTCGCCGATGACATAACATTGATAGCAAAAGATAGAACAGAACTGCAAGGAATGTTGGAAGAATTAAATGAAACATCAAAACAAATAGGAATGAAAATAAACATGCATAAAACAAAATACCTAACAAATGAAACAGAAGACCAACAAGAAATTATTCTAGAAGACAACACGATAGAAAAAGTAGACACATTTGTATATTTAGGCCAAAAATTCCAGCTTTCAAAAATAACTTGACAGCAGATCTGAATAGAAGAGTATCATTGGCCTGGTCAGCATTCGGAAAATTACAAGACATATTTCTCTCGGATATACCAAATACTCTAAAAGCAGAGACCTTCGACCAATATGTGTTACCAGTTCTAACATATAGTACAGAAACATGGGCCCTTAATAAAAGTATTACTCACAAACTTCAAGTCACTCAAAGATCAATGGAAAGAAGGATGCTGAATGTCAAACTACAGGACCGTATTCCGAACATCGAAATAAGAAGAAGATCTAAAGTCACAGATGTCATAGAAAGGCTATGTACCTTAAGATGGAATTGGGCAGGACACATAGGCAGGATGGAAAACAACAGATGGACACGAAGAATCATAGAATGGAGGCCCCGAGAAAATAAGAGGAGTAGAGGAAGGCCACAGACCAGGTGGACGGACGACATAAAGAAAATGGCAGGGTACGATTGGATGAGGAAAACAACGAACAGAGAAGAATGGAAGAATCTAAGGAGGCTTACATCCGACGATGGATGGAATAAGCTGAGAAAGAAAAGAAAGAAATAGATGTCAACTACCCGTCACTTTAAAAAACCGGATTTTCCTAAATATCTCCGGAACTACTTAACATATTCAAAAAATGAAAACCCATTAGATAGGAAATAAAATTTCTCACAAAAAAGCGTTTTTGCATTTTTTTCGAAAAACTTATCATTTTCGAAATACCTCCAAAAAACTCGATTTTGGAACCCGGCCGTACGATTTTTTGGAAATTTTGGTATTAGATCAAATTTCTGATCGAAAAGCATTTTTTTGTAAAGTTAATCGTTTTTCGATGTGGAAATATTGATACAATTTGCAGCGGTTTTCAAATATATTAAACTAAAACTGTTACAATAAACTATACAGATTATTCACATATTTGTAGGTTACAGCGATAGCTGCAATTTCTTTAGAAACGTATAAACTTTAAAAAAATTATAAGGACTATTTGTAAATTATGATAGATTCGTTAAAAACGTGACGAATAACTTTTGCGCACTTTTTGCACTAATTTTTAAACCTACAGGGCGATTCGTGTGGAAGCATGATGTCATCGACACTTCTATTAAATGTCCGCCCCCATTTTTACATTCCAACCTACATATACATACAGGGTGGCGCAATAGTGTGACAAAGTACCATATCTTCCTTATTTTACAAAATAAACATAAACTGTTTATATAAAAGTTATACGAGAACATGTGGTCTACATTTTTAAAAATATGTTTTACCGTATATGGTGTTGCATAAAGACGGGCCAAAATATTTATTAATTTTAATTAACGCCCTGTATATTGTTGCATATTTGGATTCCTCGTAAAATTTTCTCTATGGTAGGTTAATTAGTTTTAAATTACATTAGGGCGTTGTCTGCTTAAGTCGAAAAATGTTTAAATTTGAAGAAAAACATGGTTCCACAACATGCGCTATAACTTTCAAAGCACCTTAATTATTTTAACAAAACTGACACAACAGAAGACAAAGGGGTGCTTTAGTGCTTCAATTGACGTATAAGTCGATTTCTTATACAGGATGCAACTTAGGAATATTGACATCCTGTATATAATATCCTATATTGTTCAGACTTTTGTTAAGGTATCAATAGTTTTGGCGGAATACTCATTTCTTTAATACATTTGCAAAAAAAACATGCTACGTCCTTTGATAGTTTAATTTAAATTTATTAATACACTGTGTAATATAGACATTTACCTGATTAAATGTTCAGAGTGTCGTTTTCTCGAACACAAAGTTCATGACGTCTCTCAAAAGCATCACTTAAATTTCGACACATTTCAACAGTTAACTGCGAAAACAATTTCTTATTCGAATTTTCATGTTTTCTCTTGTATTCGGGGGTATTTTGTAAACTTGTTCTTTAACAAATCCCATATAGAAAAATCCATTTTCGTCAAATCTGGCGGCCAAGCGATAGGTCCTCTTCCAATCCAACGGTCGTGGTATGTTGCAGTTAAAAAATTGATGACCGACCTTGTATGATGGACCGGAGCCCCATCATGAAGAAACCACATTTCTTGTGGAAATTCAATTGCTCTTTGAGCAAAGAGGCCAGGCAGATGATTCTGCAAAAAATCCAAACACACTTCTCCTGTTACTCTTTGCTCAAAAAAGTATGGACCAATTACGTTATCACCTCCTCCCCAAACATTTATGGACCACCGGTTTTGCCTGTTAACTTTGCCGAGCAAAATTTCTTTGTACCCGAATGTTGTTTTGAGCTCACAGATAAAACTCTAGCCTTCTTTGTTAGTCATCAGCATGAAGTAATTGTATATGGTAGGGATGCATTTGATTGACTTTCAGGATGTGCCGAACGGTTCTTCGATCAACATCGACCTGCAGCGATACCTGCCTTTGACTAATATACGGGTTTTCATTCACCGCTAAGAGAATATTTAGTTCGTTTTCTCCGTTTCTTGATCGTTTTTGTCTATTAACCTTGTTGTATGTCACACTTCGCGTCCTCTCAAAACGTTCCATAAGCTTTTCAAATGTCCTTTTCTTAGGTTGTCTTCTCTCGGAATATCGCTCCTAATACAATCTTTTAGCCAATAGTGCATTTTTGTCACTAGCCAACACACGAAAATCATGTCAACCATCTCGGATTGTGAAAAGTTCATATTTAAATTTATTACAACCTTATTGCAAGTGATAGCTAAATTAATAAATAATAAATTTGACGTTTAAAATGTGTCAATGGCTTTCATGGAAAACTAGAAAATTAAACTATCAATAGACGTAGCATGTTTTTTTTTGCAAAGGTATTAAAGAAATGGGTATTCCACTAAAACTAAAGGAAATGAGTATAATGGTACCTTAACAAAAGTTGAAGAGGATTAAAATCTCAACAATGTAGGATACCTAAATACAGGGTGTCCCACGTAAAAATAACAAGAAAATTGAATGTGTCCAAGTTGCATGGCCTGTATAAGCACTGTTAAGCACCCCTTTGTCTTCTGTTGTGCCAGTTTTTGTTAAAATGATTAACGTGCTTTGAAAGTTATAGCGCATGTTATGAAACCTCGTTTTTCTTCAAATTGAAACATTTTTCCACTTAAGCAGACAACGTCCCAATTTAATTTAAAACTAATTAACCTATACCATAGAGAAAATTTTACGAGGAATCCTAATGTACAATAATATATAGGGTGTTCCGTTAAATAACATTAATAAATATTTTGGCCCGTCTTTATGCAACAACCTATATGGTAAAATATATTTTTAAAATGTAGACCGCATGTTCACGTATAATTTTTATATAAATAGTTTTTTTTTTTACTTTGTATAATAAGGAAGATATGGTACTTTGTCACACTATTGCGCCACCCTGTACAGGGTGGCCAACTAAGAATGGGAGGTACTGTATCTGGGAAACTATACATCGTAGAAACTTGCGGAAAAAAAAGTTATTACTAAAACGGCCAATACAAAAACCTGGAAGATATTTTCATGTTTCTGAAATGGCCGCTAGGGGGCGTAACTGCAATCTTGAATCTAAAAAAGTGATATTTCTGTGAATTCTGCTATATTAACCTAATAAAAAAATAACTGGTCTTTGAAGTCGAGGATAATCTGAACTTTTTTTGTTTGGCACTTTTTGACGTAGTGGGGGATATTCAAAGGTTTCCTTAAATAACTCCCCGTATCTTCGAAACGGCTAATCCGATTTTAACCAACTTGGGCGCGTTGAAAAGAGCTTTTCTTGGGCTACAAATGTTAAAATAATTGAAGTTTTGTTAGTTTCACATGTCGTCGCTAGAGGGCTTTGTTCGACATTCCGACAGAAACGGTTAATTTTCGCAAAAAAATTAAATGCATTGGTATGACTTTTTTTCATGAACAAGTAGCTAAATGATGCCTAAACAAGCTCGCGAAAACCGCGTCTCGATATCTTGTTCCTAACCTAAAATATCGGCCAAAGAAAACTTTATACGAAAATACCTTACATTTTTATTTTTTTTTAAATATATTTTTCTGGAATTGTTTCTATTATGTAAGATGTGGCCCTAGAAAGGGCCGATTTAAAGGAGGAAGGTTTTTAATGCCCCCGTAAATGCTCGAAATGCTGACCACGATGGATAGTTTCCCAGATACAGTACCTCGCATTCTTAGTTAGCCATCCTGTACATATTCTTCGATCTTAGATTCCTGAAATATTCACTCATCATGTATGTAACAAAACAATTCTTTTAAGATAACTATTACACACATTTTTTTATTCATTAAATTTAACTACAACTTAAAAATATGTATTGCAGAGTTCAACAAAAAATAACTTAAAAACAAATTACTGCCTTTCGTCTGTTACGTTGTTTAAGAAACTTTAATTCTCCCAATACGTAGTTCGTTTCTCCCGTGTGTCTGCGTTTCCAGGTCCGTTTATGTCATTAAGTGATCTCTTATATTTTCCATCTCTTTTTGCAGCTTTCTCCATTTTAAGACTTTTTATACTACACAAAATGATAAACAAACGATTAGCACATTGAAATGGTTGATCAGCAAAGATTGGGTAGTATAAGTGAATTCTCCCCATTGACAGGGTAACATACCGTTTAAGATGTAAGTGAATGACAAAAAACGCTAAAAAACCGTAAACAAACATCTACCACGTATATTTCGTTCAAATCCATTCGTTATGTAGTATAACTTCACAGGAAAAGTTTATACTAGTTATTTAATAAAATTTAACGTATTTTAAAAGTAAAGAAAATGTCTTTCGTAGAGGTGTGAGAACACTGCTTGAAATTTGGTTTTGGTTGGGGCTAGAGCCATTTTGGCACTGCCCTTGTTTTGTAACAAAGCTATGTCTGTAGTGAAAAAAATTTGTATAATTTTTATTTTGTGCTTGCGGTTAAAGTACATTTTTATACACTCGTAAGGTTACGCTTTAACCACTGAGCAGATGAAATGAATTTTATCTATTTTTTATGTAATCCAAATTGACCATGGTACTTTAAAACGTTAGCTTTGACGTTTACGAAAAACTTGACAACCCTCAGTACTTATTTGTTTTCTAACTAGCACAAAATAATATGGAATATTACACATGAAGATAAAGGGCAACATCTCGTAAAAGATAATTTACTCGAGACTAACGCCACTCTTTAATTAACATCTTTTACTCGATGGTAAACTGCCCCTTTACCGCCTTGAATAATAATTATTATTCCACTATTCAGGACCGTCTTTACAACTTTACTACTACAAAAAGTATGGTTATATTGATCAATCGACGATTTATCTACCTTATTGAAAAATTAATATTAACCAAGGTAATTGAATTGAAATTATTTCCTGCAGGTATTGTGGGTTTATGCACTGAAATATTTATGTACTTGTGTACCCGCTTGGAACTGTATTTAGGCATGTATTAACACCTCGCCGTCAATACACTCTACGGCGTGGTTTCCTTCCTGGCAGTTTGTCGAGATTTAATACAGGTGTAGTAACGTGAAGATTTTCGGTAGAGTACCGATCCACTGTAAGTAAATTAAATTTTTTTTCACCTGCGATCTTATAATTTTCCAATTTAACGCTTGTGAAATTTTGAGAAGTCAATATTAATTACTTTTATATGTCCATTGTTCTTAAATTAATTTAATTGTTACATAAACTAAAATATGTTCATTAGTCCTATTTTTCTGAACTCTTCTTCGATAATCATAATAGTTTATATTCTAAAATCTAAACTAAACCTAATCGCTGCTGAGATTTTATTACAAACTCTTTTTATGAACTGTAATGACACAGATAATAAAATTTTGTTAGTTAATAAACCTTTAGACTCTCACATATTGGAGTCTGCATTAAAGACTTCCGCAGCTGAGTGACCAAATATATTATTAAAATGTAAACTTTCACAATTTAATTAAAAATTATTATTAATTTTATTAAATACATAAATAAAAAGTTTACCTCGAGTAGGATTCTTTGTAAATGCTAGTCTGTTGTGTTTTAAATCGCGTATTTTAATGTAAATTTTATAAACTTAGAGTTTTTTATGATTTATATTTAAATGCACGTTTTAAAACCCAGAATATTAGTATTTAGGATTAAAAATATAATATTACTCAATAATGCTAATTTACTACTTAACATACGAAATTAACCTAATAGAAAGGTTACAATCACTGAAATGTCTACCATTTAACTTTACATAACCTACGTAACCTTTATACAAAAGTAATTTGATTTATACTCAAATATCTACTATTTTAGTCGTGTCGCAACTCGGTACTAACATGTCGACCGTTTACCTAAATTGACCCCCGCGTATAAATCCTTTCTAAGTGTAATGTTTTATTTCTGTAATTTATTCGCTATTCTTTAGCTTTAGCAATTATAAGATACTTATTACTTGAATGTAATTTAATCAAAATTGAAGGTAACAATAATTAAGATATCTCTTACTACAGCCCGGATAACAAATGTTTAACGGTATTAACAAAATTTAAATAGGGAAAATGTGAAAATTATTATATAATATCTAACAAATGTATCTTAAATTTATAATTTTTGCACAAAGCGGAAAACATTTTTAAGAATTATGAAAGTAGTTTCTTAATTGCACAACTTTTTGGTAATTTACCAACATTACAACCCTATTTAGCAATATGGCAGTTTAGTATATTTTTTCTGGTATTACACTAGTAGTAGTTACACTACTTTACACCCTATTTATTGTTTGTCTTGTAGTACCTTCCAAGCTACAGATACATATGTAAGTATAGAAGGTTATGCAATCGACTTTCCACTATCGCTAAATCCACTTATTAAAACTTTTAGCCAAGTTTCGCCAAGATCAGCCATGATGTCTGGATGTGTGTCTGTGTGCGTGCGTGCGTGTGTGCGTGCGTGCGTGCGTGCGTGCGTGTGCGTGGTGTGCGTGGTGGCGAGCGCGTGCGCGTGGATGTGTGAGGGTGTATGTTAGTATCCACGATAACTTCAGAACGAAAATACCTGCTTACTTAAAATTTTGTATTTAAGCTTGTTTTCATTTGGCTTAGAGCTGATTAGATTTTGGGAGAAATCCAGCGGTGGAGAGGGGGAGTTTATTAGGGTAAGTTTTAGGTTTTTGTCAAATATTTCTAAAACAGCTGCATTTTGCAAAGATATAAAAAGACCTTAAACATATCGATTAATTATGTTCTAGCAATTTTTGATATGACGCGGCAAAAAAATTCCTAAGGTAGAATTTAAGTGTTAGTTAGTGTTCATTATCTGAATAACGATTAATTTTATAAAAAAAAGTGTAGACGTATTTTTTAAAGAAAATTTAATTTTACAACAATTTTCTTATAAAGGTTTTTAAAGTAAAGCGAAATAAATGTAGAAATTAAATAAATATGATTGAAAATGCTCTATGAAATTTTTTGATACGACGCGTAATTTAGCGGCAAAAATATTCCTAAGGTGGAATTTAAGTGTTGGTTCAAATTTTTTAATATCTGAACAACGATTAATTTTATAAATATGAATGAAAATGGTTAAACTGTATTATTGATATCTTCCAGAAGCGGGCGGTTTTGGAATTTTTTTAAGTTAACATGTATTTATGTTTATTAATCTCTTTCTGACATGAAGTTTTAAACTTCATTATAACATAGATTGTTGTTTTTGTTTTTACAATGTTGCCTGTTTTCGTTATGGACGTATGAAAGAGGTTGCATAGTTATCCTAAAAAAATTATAATTAAAATTATTTCATTTCTTTTAATTTTTTAAGTTAGCATCTAGATGCCTATTAACATCTGTCTCTCATGAAGTTTTAAACGTCTGTTTGACATAGATTATTGTTTTTGCTTTTACAATGTTGCCTATTTTCGTAATAAAAGAGGTTACATAATTATCCTAAAAAAATGTTTTCGTTTCTTTTAATTTCCATTTTGTAGGTTGGAAGGTCGTGTGGTGTTCCACACCAGATATTTTTTATTTTCGAAAGTATATAAAATAATTACCGTATTTTGAATGAATGACTTTAATAAATAAGCTGTACTCAATTTATTTGTGTTTGAAAATTCAATGTTCATAAGGTGAGATATTAAGTGTTACACGTTAGAGGCATTGAATTAAGTATTTAAAAGTATACGTAGAGAGAAAACCATTTTTAATGTTTTAGTAGGTGTGTCGCACTAGGCGCCGTAACTGACTGAAAAGGGTTTGTCGGTCGAAGCTCTACGATAAGGTCGTGGGAATTAGTAAAATAGGAATATCTGATACAAGTCTAACAAAATTCACTTACCATATGATAACTCAATAATCGGTCAAAAATTTGTACAGTATTAAGTCTTAAGCAGATTTAATCTTTTAGAATACAAAAACAAAAGTAGACTCGGTATAAATAAAAGCAGAATTGCAAACTTTTAATTTTAATTTTCACTTTTGTTTATAAAACACGATCAAACTTTCGTAAATACACACACAGGTATCAATTTGAATGATTAATAATCAAACAATTATTAAGTTTATTTTGAAACGCAATGTTTTAATTTCGGTAGGATTATAAATTTGCATTAATTAAATATTTAGTGGAATACTTTTCCACCACCTACCCATGATGTTGATCCATTCAATTATTAATAACATTACTAAATTGTATCTGAAATATAAACATTACTTAAAATGTTTAAGCTTCTTAATTACCCAAAAACGAAAATAAATAAATGATAATGTCAAAATCGGTATATTATGTGCTCAAGTCACATCAACTATATCCGTAAGTCCTTAATTTGATTTACAAATTTGTGTAATTACTCTGCGCAAAATAAAATATACGATAGTGTTGTATTCCCAACAAAGAGTTATTGTTAATAAATTGGTTTACATAAGCGCAGTTGTTTATATAAGTGCATTTAAATTCGCACTTTAGCTATATTTACTTCTGTTTTTTTTTATAAACACGTATTTAAACACAACTATTAATTTATAACACTAATGACTAATATTATCTAATAATTAGATTAGAAATGTGTATTTATTAGATCACTTCCTTCACGATCAATCGTGTTTTAAGCACGTAGCTATACAAATCTGCATCACGAAATTAAAAATTGCCTTGGTATTTTGTTTTTGAACACTTTTTTCGAATATCCGCTTATATATTAATATTTTTAATATCTATGCAAAACTATGATTATGTGCTAGTGTTCCAGATTGACTATAGATGGTTACTAATCTTTTCACGTTAATTTCAAAACTGCCATTTAATGTTTATCTGAAAAATCTAAAAATTATGCAAAACTATAAAATGGTTTTCAATTTACGATGGAAATCAATCATTCTGTTATTTTAATTGAGTACTGTACTCTTATTTCTTCGTAATTTCCATTAGTGGCTTAACGCAAGAAATGTTATACTTCATGTACTGCATCAAAAGAAATTTTTTGGTTCAAACAATTATAGACGTAATTTTAATGTCATGCAAAAGCTTAAAACAGGTTATCTCGATAACTTTAATAAAAATGCATGTAAAATACTTAAATTTTATATTTTTTTGTTTTTTAGGAATACGCCGTATTTCAAGCTTTGTTATTAAAACTGTTCTAATGCAGGTAGTGTCTTAGAATTAGAATGTTTAGAATGTAATTAACAAGAAACAAAATTATTGTATTTAACAATTATATTTCGACCATGTGGAAGGAAACCAGAAGATTACTGAGACAGCCAAGCATCATTTACCCATTAGTAGTTAACAACACCACATACTCTTCTGAAGAAGAAAAAATAGAGGTCTTGGCTACGCGCGTAGAGAAGGTGTTTTCTACAAATGCGGACGAAGAAGACCACGTAATCGCTACACAAGTAACAAACACCTTAGCTGACTTTCATATGCGAGAACACATGAAAATAACCCCCGTGTCTGCCCAAGAAATCAAAACATACATACAGCGACTACCAAAACGCAAGACCTCTGGACCAGAGTTGATTATTAGCGAAATATTGAAAAACTCATCCAAAAAAGTTGTAGCCTATCTGACCTCAATTTATAACTACTGTATGAGACTAGGGTACTTTCCTCTCTGTTGAACGACAGCAAACGTGGCCAATGTATAAAACTGGCAAAAATAAACATGATCCTGATACTATAGACCTATTAGCTTATTGTCTACCTTAGCTAAGCTATTAGAGAAGGTGGTCCTTACTCGACTGCAAGACTTCATACTTGAAAATGAAGTTATACCATCTCATTGGTTCAGACAATCACACTCCACAGCTCACCAACTCATTAGGGTAACAGAAACGAGTGAGAAAAAATTCGTAGAGAAGAAATATACTGCAGCTGTCTTTTAGATCTGGAAAGAGGTTTGTACAAACTGATCAAATGAAACATTCCGGAGTACATAATAAAAATCAAGAATCCTTTCTAACCAACGGAATGTCCAGAGTAAGGATCAATGCAACACTATCGAGTATCAGAACCACAAGAGGAGGAGTCCCTCAAGGGAGCCTATTGGGATCAACCTTGTTCAACCTCTACGTACATGACATGCCCACAGTCAATAACTCAACCCTAGCATGTTTGCAGATACTAGCTCTGAGCACTACAATTGCAACAACAGTTGAACTTTTTCAAAATTCAATAAATGTAACGTGTGTCTGGTACAAAACATAGAAAAACAAAACAAACCCTACTAAATCCCAAGCAAAAATGTTCACACTCAAGCGCTACAATCATCTTCCAGTACGTCCATTACATAATAAGGAAATGTCATGGAATCCTAAGGACTCTGCGGTAAAGTACCTAGGAGTACACCTAGATGCGAAACTTAATTGGGGATACCACCTTTAAAAAAATCTAAATGAGTGCTACACAAGACTCATCATACGCTACCCCCTGATCAACTGAAAATGACACCTTAGATCTGAATGCTCGCTCTTAATTTATAAGTAGATTCTTCTACTCATACTTACGTATGCGTGCCCAGTTTGGAGTAATCACCTAAAACATAATTGAAGAAACTTCAAACTATCCAGAGCAAAGTGCTCCTTCGAAATACCCAAATATATCATGAGTTAAAGGTTCCACTAATTACAGACTACATTAACAATCCAAACAGTAACTTCTTTAAAAACTTAGTGATGTGTACAAGTGCAACTCAATCTTGGCCAAAAAAACATTTACAAAAGACTTAAACGCAAGCTACTGCAAACTTACTCTGAAGTACTTAACCTATATAATAACAGAACCTAAATGTAATAAGCTTGAGGTGTGAATATTATCACTTAACCCTCTCTCTAAAGTGACGTAATCTCAGTTATAAGTATTTTATTCTAAAATAGCCGTGTATTTCATCTTGTTGCAATGTTGTTATATATAAAAAAAGAACACTTATATTCAAGCATATATTAAAACTAATCGTTTACCAAGTATCAATTTATTATTCTTTATTTTAATTCTATAGCCGTATACTTTTTCCAACATCGACGCTTATTTCGATAGTCCAATTTTAAATCGGACCCAGAATCGAATTTTCTTGGCAACTTAACGTGCATTGATTCACGTAAAAGAACATTATTAAAGGGCTTTGCTGAGTAATGTGATCAAACACGTGACTATGTTGTGTTATATAATTGCCATGTAATAATTTTTACTAATAATATTTTAAATCTTACCAGGAACAATTTAATTTTGTATCATAATATTTTGTTATACGGAAATTTATTTAAATTTGTAGTCAAATTGATAATTTTTGTTACCAGCTCTACCAAAGGTCATGTGAAGAAATACATGATTAAATTTTATGTAATTTCCATCTCCACAAAAAAACATAGAAATTGGGAAGCGCATGATGTGTTTGTCTTCGTACGCCTAATTTTAACGAATATTCAAGTCAATTGCATCGTTACACTGTAATATCCGAAAATAGGATTAGAAATAATTTTTTTTTTGAGCGGGCGTATTGAAATTCTAACTGTAATTGAATATTTTATTTGGTTAATTTTATATAAAAAATAATGAAATTAACCGATGACGTAGACTCTAGAGTGTTTGTCGAAGAACGACCCATGACCCGCAGCCGTTGAGGGGGTTGTGCCTCTCCTCGAACAGGTAACCAATTCATTTCGCAAAAACTACTCTGTCACGGTAGAATAGCAATTTCCATTATTTATTATAATATAACGAGAACACATGATTATTATTGACACCAAAAATAGTCTCTTTTCGCTACTCCTCACCATTACTTGATTTGGGAAGCAGAACGTTTGTTCAGGTTACTGATTTAATGACGGTAGATCTTAGATGGTAGAGCTAATGATCACTCGAACATTTTCGGTAAAATTATAAAGTACAAGAAGAAATTTATAAATTCTAAGCAAACCATTTAGTAAAAATTTTTTTGTGATTCCTACTGAAACGTAGGACCTTTTCATATTACCTACATAATTGGATATTATATGCGGAAATGCACGAAAATCGTAATGTTTCATTAGAATATCGCTTTGAGAAGTAAGTTAATAATAAAACATGATCAGGAACAGCACTTTAGAACAACTTTAGATAGCCTGAAAGCACAAGCGAATGTAGACAAATGAAGCGACTGCTTTCAGTTATGCAATCGCAATGTGCAGTTCTGTTAGAATACAAACCTCGAGAATGTATGCTTGCAACAGCTAAGAATACTTACCAAAAAAATGTACTTTATGTATTACGTCTTCAACTAAATCAATGCATTTTCGCGAGGCTCGTGTGTTAGTGATATATATATATATATATATATATATATATATATATATATATATATATATATATATATATATCTGTGTGTGTGTGTGTGTGTGTGTGTGTGTGTGTGTGTGAAGTGAAGTGAAAAAACATGTATAAATTAGGTGTCAGTTTTATCAATGATATGCTTAAGATTAACAGGGAAGAGAGAGTTAAATCACAAATTCGCAAAATGTAGGGAATTCTATAAGCAGAAGTGAACACGATTACTGATTGTTGAATACAAACATCTCACTTATTAATAATTGCTTTTTGAACATTAAAGATTCTAATATCTGTCAGAAAGGTTAATATTTCTGCTTGTTTGGTCGATCTCGACATCGGAAATTAATTAATTTGATGAGGTTCATCCGCTGTTCTATCGATTTATATTGTAGCAAGAATTAATTTTGATGCTATTAAAGCTTGAAAATAATCCTTTTAGTATGAGCTAAGTTGTAATTGAAAACTTACTGTGGACTATGTTTAAAAAATGTGAAAATGTGACAGTTTGCATGTTTCAGAATTGCAGAATTCAAAAATCGTTTTTTGTGTTACGTTTAAATATTAAAACAAAATGTTTCATTTAATGATCCCTGTACTTTAATTATTATTATTATATTATATCTTGCACATTTCGCGAGAAAAGTTTATTAAATACACATTAATTCGTAATTAGAAGATTTTAGTATCTTTAAGGCATAACGAGGCATAATTTTTTGTTATAATAAATTACATATTTTATTACTGATTAGCCTTATATGAAATATGAAATTTACGTGTTTCACACAAATTGGCCAGTTCAAACCGAAGCAGCAGTTTTATACACCCGAACAAGATTGGAAGAGTGTTAGGAATGTGACGGAAGGCAGTTTAAAGATTTATCGAGGCATTAAGTACCTAATATTTTTGGGTTTAAAATCGGATTTTTGATTTTATTTGAACTTTACAGGGTGAACCACGTAAAAATTAAACTTTAACTTCGCTATAACTAACAACAATATTAAAATAAATCTTATATCATTTCAACAAAAACTATCGTTTTAATATGAGATATTTATCTAATTCGGCTCAGCAAAATCAAACTTCGTCAATTAAAGTATTTGAAAAAAATCTTCATTTCGCTATAACTTTAAAACGAGCAAAGATATCAACTTTCGGTTTTTACGTTTTTCTTGCAAATTTAATCTACTTTTCGAATACGATGTCAAAAATATACCGTGTGGTTTAAATTTGCGGAGTAAAATGACAAAACTAATATAATGAATTGCGCCCTCTAGCACTTTTATTAGGAACTATTGTGTAATAATGGGAACGGCAATTTAAAATACCTACATTTATCTTCCAAACAAGCTTTGCTTTATTAAAATTGTTTGTGGTTTTGAATTTGCAGCAATTTTAATGATTACACTGTCAATAACTTCCCCCACTCTTATTATGGTCAGTACGCCAGTGAACCTTAAATTATGTAGAACTGTCTAGACTTTCTAACGATGTGAGCAAAGGTATATCTTTGTATAGGAGTTTTGGGAGAAATTTTGAATTTTATTATTTAATTTTTTTTTCTCATGGCAGATTCGTAATAAACATGTTTTCCCATTGTTGTCAGATTGACAGGTTCTGAGATACAGCCGCTTACCTCGCTTATTTGCCCACGCGGTACGTATGGAATTCCCGTCAAGAAAGGAATAAGATACATGTACACTCACCCAGTCTCGCCTAATTCAATTTAATTATGGACGAATTAATAAAGGAACTAAACACAATGAACGGATACAGGATGGGGCGAGACAATCCCAATATGCTGTGCTATGCACATTATACTGTACTAATTGAAACAAATGAAGACGCTCTTCAAAGATAATTGTACAAATCTAACTAAACTGCAAAACACGCCATGATGATGTCAACTACAAAAACTAAATCGATGGTAATGTCCAGAGAGCCAAGGCGATTCAAACTCGAGGTGATGATGAAATAGTTAAGCAGATCCAATTTACATATCTGCGTGTCGAGGTTACATAACCAGATTTTATGGGTCATATAGCCATTTAGGTTGTAGGGCGACCAATATTAGCTTACGCCACATAGTCCTGACCCGAGACACAATTAACTAAGGCCAAAACGAGAACAACTGAAATGAATGAGAGAAAGGAGTGTAGATATGAAGATCAGGTGCCAAGTTAAGCACCATATTAAATAGCCAAAAGCAAGACGAAGAGGTTGAAACGAACATGTTACAGACATGCCAGTGTATGTAGGAGGCCACCTGGATCTAAAAGATGGCGCTAAAGCTAAATAGATGTCCTCGTCGGCAGAATGACGAGTTCAAACAAGCGGGATAAGTTCCTAGTTAAGAGAAAAAGAGTTGATCTTTCAATTCTTGTTGGTCTAAATTAAGACAAGCGGTCGCTTCCTCTCAAGTAATAATAGTAGGTAAGTTGTTTTTGTGTGAAAATTAAATAGAATAATGAAGCACAGTTGCACTGGTGTGCTGACAAAGTGTGTACAATAAATCTTGCGAAATCTAATCAAGAAAGTGTACCTTTCATATGACTTTTATTTTTAACTACATATGTTAAATTATTATACACTGTGGGCCAAATTAAGTTCGAACATAATTTCAACTTTAATAACTTATTTGTTTGTTAATGGATTTTAATGATTTTTGGATATGATATTAGTCAAAATTTTCTTGTTATCACTTTAAAATAAAACCTACCAATTTTGGCCAGGACCGAACTTACGGCGATTTTATTAAATCGGTGCGTTTAAGCTCGTTGCAAAAGCGAATTGCGCTATTTACAAACCGACTAGTATTTTTTTAAGGACATTTACGGGAAAACAAGGCCTGAAAATATCAGTTTTGTAAAACAAAACCTGAAAAATGGCGATTTTTTTGTGCGACGGTGCTTGTCGGCATTAAGTAATAAATACCGGTTTGTCGAGGTTGCTTTGTGAATAGACATTTTTTATTAATCTTTTAAAAAAACTACTCAAATGTCAGTGTTTATTATAAGATTAAATACTGCTGAGAATTATAAAACAATACAAATGGTAACTAGAAATAGCAACAAACAAAAAATTAAATATTTTTTGTAGGAATTGATTATGGATGAAGCCCCCTTTATCCATGTAAGCGTCTTCTCCATTGACTAATAGAATTATTTATAATAAGTTGACTAACCCTATCCCAGCAATAAATAGTTCTATTTTTTAAATCGTTAATTGTCGTAATATTGTAATTCGCATAAGCCATGGTTTCCAGAATTCCCCATACGCAGTAATCAACGGGGTTTAAGTCAGGGCTGTTAGGCGGCCAGAAGTCCGGCTCGATAATTTCTGAACAGTTTTCTTGTAAAAATCTTATTGTGCTGCGGGAAGTATGAGAGGGGGCTCCGTCTTGTTGAAAGCAATAATTATCACTTATATTTTGAATTTCGTAAAGCAAATTTGCAAGCACATGCTGTTGGTAGACTTTTGAATCTATCTTGACACTTTTCTCAATAAAGATAACGCTGGTTTTTCCTGGCATAGAAACAACAAATGACACCATGACTCTGCAAAATGTAACCTTGGAATTAAATGGCTATCCAATAGAACCACGTGCTTTTTTTCAGCAGTTGAGTAAACCCCGTTATTTTGGGCATTCTTTGGTTCACGTAAAGAAAAGATTTTTTCGTCAGAAAACCAAATTTTTGAGATATCTTCCCTGCTACGAAATTTTCTCAAAAGCTGTTGACATCTTAAATTCCTTTTTCTTTTATTTTCTGAAGTTAATTTTTGGGAATACACTTTTTTGTAGATCTTAATGTGAGACACTTTTCTTAATTCTTCGCACTATGGTTCGCTTTATTCTTGTGTTTCTTGAAATCTTTCTTGAACTTGCCACATCTGATGGATTAGCATTTTCGACAATTTGCCGAACTCTTAAAATATTGTCTTGACCCACTCTTTTTCTTTCCAACCACGACTCGCCTTAATTCGAATAATTCCATTATTGCGAGAATGTTTCAAAAAATAGCTTACGGTACTTAACTTTCAGTTTTTTTCTCGAAACACTTTAAGTATTTTTCGTACACCCATATTCCTTTCCATTAATTCTTTAATCAATATCTTATCTTCCAAAGACAGAACCATGTCTACATAATTTCTATGTAATCTATAATTCGACAAATGTTTGATTCCAAAGCAAAGCGTTCTCTGTCTGAATTGTTATTACTTAATGCCGACAAGCACCGTCTCACAAAAAAATCGCCATTTTTCAGGTTTTGGTTTTACAAGATTGATATTTTCAGGCCTTGTTTTCTCATAAACGTCCTTCTGAAAAAAATACTAGCCGGTTTGTAAATAGCGCAATTCGTTTTTGCAACAAGCTTAAACGCACCGATTTAAATCGCCCTGCGTCCGGTTCTGGCCAAAATTGGTAGGTTTTATTTTAAAGTGATAACAAGAACATTTTGACTAATATCGTATCCAAAAGTCATTAAAATCCATTAACAAACAAAAAAGTTATTCAAGTTGAAATTATGTTCCAACTTAATTTGGCCAACAGTGTAGTGCTGTGGTACTTTCATATATTTAACATTGTGTTTTCACTGTACAATTACAATTATTAACTAAAATCTATTTCTTTGTTAGATTTGACTAGATCTTTAATTGACATGTCACGTTTCTATTTGTGGATGCCTTTAAATTTCACTTTAAAATTTTTCACAAGTTTACACTTATATCATAATTTGATGGGAACTTTCACAAGGACAGGTATTTATATTATATGTTGAATATAATGTTGATGACAGGAGGAGAAAGTTGTTTAAGGAGGGCGCGCTTAAGGCTGTCATGGCTAGGAGCTTTGTTTTCTCCTTAGAAGGGTATCTATTATTAAATCTAGGAGTTAAAGAGAGATCATTTTCCTGGAGGTAGTGTTTAGGTGGAGTGTAGTTTACTGTTCTTCAAGTACGTATTCGTGTCCGGTTGTTGTTAACTACGGTAGATCAGGGAACTGTAGTAGTTTGTAGGTGACCAAAAGATTGGGTTTCTCTTGGTCATTGTAATGCAGTTTTTATGGGTGATAAAGAAAGTCTTTCTACGAATGAGGAAATTAAGACGGTTATGTTCAATTTTGAGGAAGTGGCGTAAAATCCTTCTTTTTTCTTTAGTTAGATTAATGATAGAGGGCGTGAGTGGTCACTAATTACATTAACAATATTATCGGGAAAGATTAAGATGGAATTACTAAGTGACTGGTAGTGTGCCTAGAAAACACATTCCAATAAACCTCTTAAAAAGTTACCTCTAGTTGTGTGATTAGGGGGAGGGGCGGAAATTGGATAGAGATCGGTTTTAATTAAAACAGAAATTACGGTGATTCTAAAGTAGCAATCAATGTCTAGGTAGGTTTGGATTGATTATGAACATAGAATGTGGAACAGTGATAGAGGCGCCATTGTAATTAAGTAAGGTGTGGGTGGTAATTTAGAGTCGTAGCAAAAGTAAAGATAATAATATTCCATTAGAGTTATCTGCTGAATCACCAAACTGAGTACGGCAAGCGTTAAGGTCGCCAAACAGGGTTGCATTCTAAAAAATGAGAAATATATGTTAAGAAGTCGACAGAAATCGTGTTGAACAGCTGGATTGTTGTAATAGCTAATGGATGTGTTCCTTGTTTAACTATCATATGAAGTATTAGGGCTCGCAGCCAAAGTGCAGCTTCGCACTCTGTGGATTAAGGCTTTCACACCGCAGGCCTGGTGTGCTGTTGAGTGAATGTTTGGTGTAGAAAGTGTAATTTGATCTTAAGCCTTAGTAATTATGCTACTGTCCTATTTAAAAGACATAAATAATTGCAATTTAACATGGCCCATAAATTCCACAACATTAGCTACGTTGCGTTCTTGATATTATTGACCTACTGCTGACTAATGTTTATATTACAATTTGCTGAACTATAATTATGAAAGTTAGGTATTATGTCACGCTGTGTGGAAGTTTTAAGAAACACACGGTAGATAGTTGGGTCCTTCCGGTTTCTTTTTCGAATTTCGAAGTTAAAAATTTAAAATATTTTGTTTCGTATTGAGGATTGCAATTGGTTATAAGTTTTTTTGCGATGGTTAAGATATTTCGAATGGGACATTTAAAATTGAATATAAAAGAGTATAAACTTTTGCGAGCTTTTATTTATTCACTTCTTTTTTTGGTTTGGTCGCAGTAATAAATGGATTTAATGTAGATTTAGATAAATAAATGTTAGTTCTCGTTATCTTAAATTTTGAGAAGATTTTGGTTAGTTAGAATTAAAATAGATTTCTTCGTTAAAATTCCATTTAGTTGAGATTGTAAATAATAATTATTTTCCTTAGTGTAAGTTTTAGGAATTTTCGAGTGTTCAAAGGGAATTACGTTTTATAAAATTATATTAAGTATAAAATTTGTTACTTTGTATGGTACATCTTTTGCAAAATGAATTATAGCCGCCAGACCGTCGGCTTCTTTTCGATAAGGTTTAGAGTTTAAACAAAGGGTTTATATTTTATAGACCTTGGTTTAAGGATCATTACAATAGTGGTTTGTTATCAAACCCATATCACATGACACGAGGCCCTTTTAAAATGTTTTTGGGTGACGTAATTTCTTTTCGACGGCTTTCGAGTTCAATTCGTTTTTGGCGCGATCTAAATGGTTGCCTAAATTAACATAGTGGGAGATATTAGGAAGATTTCGAATTCTGAATAAGGTAACAGTTAATTCTGTTAGCAATTTAGATCAGGGCTCACCTTGGTGCTGCCGCACCCACGAAGTTCTGTTCGTTTGGCGGTTTACGCCCATTTCGAGGTGCGTAAAGAAGATACCGTGGAGGTTTTTTTTCCTTTACACCCTTAGTTTGATGGATCATAGATTGGCTTCGTTCTCCCGGAAATAATTACTGTTATCGTTGTCGAGTATCGACATTTCTCGTCTATGGAATGGATTCGGTGTCGAATAGATGCTGGACCTTATTTTATTTGGAATTCCATCAGTGTATGTACAACCAATTGAGATTCAATCAAAACGCGAGTTGAAAGAGAGGCAGTCCCTCGCTGAATTATATTGGAAGAATCGAGTGGAGTTTCAACCTCGATCATATTGTCGCCGCCGCCGAGGCCCTTCTTTAGATTCCGTAGGTGTATGTGTAACAAAAGGGGACTATTTTAAGGATAAAGTAAACTATTTTGGTACATTTTAATTTCCTTGCTGTGGTTTGCAGATTTTAATAAAATTCTTGTGTGTATTTTATTAAACGTTGGTACCTAAAATAACGGTTGAATACGTCGTTTGCTTTTTTGGTTAACGTTTGATTATTTTATTGGGTCAATTACAATACAAACGTGTTCAACCTGATGTCAAACTAAATTTAGTTGTGTGTATTTTTAATGTATGTTATACGGACGAGTTTATATAGCGAATTAAAGCCTACCGAAACCATTTTAGGTCAATTTAAGAGTACAATTTACAGAAAATATAGATGTTAGAGACGTTTTGAAACTAGATATTGCAATCCAAATAATTCTAATTTAATCATTGTGGATATTACAGTCTTAATGAATTGTTCTTGTTGTGAATTTGAGCATATTTTATAGCGGGTTGACTGAAATAATTCCAAATGGTTGTAAATGAAGTAAAGTGATTTATTTTCTAAGCAAAATTATATTGAAATTCAGGTTTATTAAATAAGATATAACGTAACGTAAAGATGAAGATAATAGGTTGTTCACCGAACAGCTGTTTGATTTTGCATCCTAGAGTGTTGCGAGTAGTTGCAGCTTTTGTTGTAGTATTTCTGTCGGAATGAACATACCGATTGCCGACATTGCTTATGTTGCCGAACAGGTAAGCGATCTTGATTATTTGTTATGGCGCGGTAGTAATGTTTGAGTTAGGTATTACTATCCCGATATCGACGATTCGTAAATGTTAGGGCTTTATGAATTTTCCATCGCGCTCAATTTTGTTGTAGTGACGTATTTTTGTAGTAGCAGATAGGATGTGTTTAAGACAGGACATGTTTAAGGTTGCTCCGCTTCTAGCTTTACATGTTAAAATGATAACTTCTAAATCAATAAAATAAGGGTAAGCTTTTGAACAGATTTTTATACCCGGCGGTTTGAATATTAATAATAAAGGAAGATAATAATACTCTGATCACTAGAAGTTCTGTAACGTGTAAAGGGCTGTTTAGTTGAAATAAGCGCGATAATAACATTTAGGATTGCTGTAGTATTGAATTTTTACGAAAAAATACGGCTCTTTTAAACCCATACCAGCTGTGATTGTTAAAACCGGTAAAATTGCAAAGTAAACTTAAAGCGTAAATAAATACCACCCTTTTGTCTACGGATTGAACTCAAACAGGTAAAAATCTGTACAATAACAATGAATTATAGAGAACTAATAAAAAATAACTTATTTTATGCCACAGTAGCGTGGGGGACAGAAAGCAATCATGAATACGTACTCGTAGGAAAAATACCAGATGTGATTCATCCTTGTAATGAACCCCTTTCTATAACAAATCCAAAGTAAGTATTGTCATAGGAACTGTTTTATTAGCTTAAATGATAAAAATAAATAACTAGCTCGAATCCGCAATCCGAAGTAAAAAAAAGCAAATAAATAAACAAAATAAACAAATAACTGGCTCTAACTTGTAATCGAAATTCTAAATGAACTTAATTAAATAATTTCTTTACTCAAATAAACAATAGCCAAGTCGCGTTAGGGAACAATCTAATCTAAATACAAGTAGAAAGGTACTGTATAGATTTTATCGGTTTGAATATTACTAATGAACAAAAATAATAATAATCTAACCAGTAGAATTTTGTCAAATATAAAAATACAAAGGATGTAACTATACAGGTCAGATCCGTATTAAGTGGTATGTTTTTGAACATTTTTTTTTCTCTTTGTTTTCAAATTTGAAGCTTGATCCAATTTTTATTCTTGGTACTCTATGTGATTTTAAGTTTAATTATAACAGTGTGTTGCATATTGTCTTATACAATATTTTTCCTTGACTGCAAATTCAAAATTTAAGCTAAGTTTTACCTTTGTTACTATGTTTGATCTTAATTGTAATTAATTAATCCTGAAAGTAAACAATTAATGTCGGGAGAGCTAACAGGGTCATTATCGTTATTTATTGTTACCCTTCAATTAAATAAAAAGAAAGAAACTTAGAGGATGGAAAGGTTTAAGTTGTCACAGTTCGCGACAATATTAAAACAGATTTGATAAATAAATATTAAATTAAATAACAAAGAAATAATTATAAAAATAATTGAATCATTTGGTCGCAAATAAATAACAGCATCCGGTGACTGGCGGCAGAGCCAGGAGTCGCGTAGGCAGCAATCTGGTTGAAACGTGATGTGATTAAAGGGCATGTAAGTGAATATATATATATATATATATATATATATATATATATATATATATATATATATATATATATATATATATATATATATATATATATTTATAACATTTAGTATCCATATAGTAATTTAAGGCTCTATTGTTTGATATCTTTCTTCCTCTGTCTAAATTCTACTGAACATTCCGTACGTGCCGTGGCATAGACATAATAACTGTCCGGAGTAGGACGATACCGTTAAGAAACGGCTACATCGTCCGGGGCACGATTTGGCCAGTAACCGGTCTGCTCGCTACGGTATTAACTCAAGAGAACAATACAGTTCTTTACAATTGTAAAGAATTTGAAATTGCGAATGTAATGTACGAAAGACACCTTAATATTCTGTGTGTATGGGAGACAAAGCGCAAAGGAAACGTTGCTGTGGAAATGGAGGATGGCAGCCTAGTACTATGGTCAGGAGTTGAGACTGAAGTGCATGACGCAAAAGGAGTTGGGGTGATCGTAAGTGAAAGAGCAAAAAGATGTGTAAACAGTACGAATTGGTATCTCCCCGGGTAATATGGGTTAGAATGGAAGTGGAGTTTCGAAGAATTTTTCTTATTACATGCTATGCACCGGTGAATGGAGAAATAGACCAGGAGCGTGAGAACTTCTGTAATGAAGTAGAGGACGTATTGAACGTATGTAATCCAAACAAAAGAGTGAGTGTTGATAGTGGGGGATATGAACGGATGGGTAGGTGTACAAAGAGAACATACTGAACGCGTTCTAGGAAAGTTCGGAGGCCAAAGAGTCAATGAGAATGGTGAACGCCTGGTGAACATCTGTGTGGAGAGAAGTCTGTTTGTATCCTATACGTGGTTTAAACATAAAAATATGCATATGTATACATGGCAAAGAGGTGAATCTAAAAGTATGATAGACCTGATCGTGTATGGATGAACGGCTTAGAAACCTGGTGAAAGACACAAAAGTAATGCGCCGATCGGAGTGTGGATCGGACCACTTTTTGGTTATATCGAGAGTGTGTTTAGAGCAAAAGTGGGTCTGGAGAAGGAAAGCAAACGTAGTGCGAACGTCCAGAATTAGGGTAGACAATTTAGTGGATAATGGTGCGAGAATGAAATACGCAGATGCTGTGAGTACAGAGTTGAATGTGAATGAAACAGTGTGGAACGAATAAAAGACACTGACGTTGAAAGTGCATGAATAAGCTTGAAAAACTGTGTTGTCAATTGTGCCGTGCGGATATGTGGAAGGACGACTGTAGGCAGACAAAAAATTGTGCTTGGTAGAATGAGTCGGTAAAAAAGGCAGTATGTAAGAAAAAAGATTCGTACATGACAATGATTGCTGAAAAAGATGAGATTGAGAAAAAGCGATTGTATGAGGTGTAAAGATTAAGAAACAAAGAAGCGAAGGAGGCAGTGAAAATAAGTAAAGAGAAAGTGATGGCTGTGGAAGGAGAGAAAATGCAGAATGATTTTGAGGGAAACAAAAAACTCTTCTGGAAATGGGTCAAAAATACAAAACGTGGCCCAAAACAGAACGCTGCAGGTGTGATGAATACGAGCAACGAAATAATATGGGACGATTGTAAAGTGAGGAAATGCTTGCAAGAATATTTCGTAAAGCTGTACAGTAGTGTGGAAAATAAGACTGCAGGGTTAAATAAGGAGAATGTAGAAGGAATGGTGAATGAAACTGAGGATGTTGGGATAAATGAGAAAACGGTAGGAAGGTTGAAAAACGGCAAGGGAGCAGGCGTAGATGAAATCACTGGTGAAATGCTAAAGTATGGAGGTGGAAAGCTTATACGAAGATTGTGTGAATTATTCAATGTATGCCTTATGTGTGGAAAAGTGCCGATGGATTGGAAGAGCGCGATCATTGTACCACTGTATAAGGGTAAGGGGAACAAGAGTGATTGCAAGAACTACAGAGGAATAAGTTTGTTCAGCATGCCTGGTAAAGTGTTTGGGAGAATTCTGATTGATAGAGTACGAGAAACTACACAAACTAAGATTTGGGATATGCAGGGTGGCTTCATGCCAGGGAGAGGATGTGTCGACCAGATGGTTGCTCTCCAGCAGGTGATCGAAAAGTGTTTAAGGGTAAAAAGGAAGCTGCTTTGTGCGTTTGTAAATCTGGAAAAGCATACAACAGAGTGAATAGGGAGAAAATGTGAGAAAAATTAAATGAATATGGCGTAAATAAAGGTCTAATAAACGGAATAAGGGCAGTATACAACGGTAGTCGGGCATCTGTTAGGGTGAGAGGAGGTGTGAGTGAATACTTTAATATTGAGCAAGGAATGCGACAAGGCTGTGTGATGACACCGTGGTTGTTCAATGTATACATGGATAAATGTGTTAGACAAGCATGTAGCGATACGAATGGTGTAATGGCTGGTGACGTAAATGTACGGCTTCTGGTGTATGCAGATGACACAGTCTTATTAAGTGACAGTGCGGATGAGCTACAAACCGCTCTGAGGAAGTTTGATACAGTCTGTGTGAGTATGGACCTAAAGGTAAACGTGAACAAAACTAAGATTGTGGTGGAGACGACAGTAGTGTGTTTACCCTGCAAGATGAAATTGTGGACCAAGTGGACGAGCTGGTATATCTGGGAAGAATGTTTACTGTGGATGGTGCAATGGAGGGCGAGATTGGACGAAGTGTCCATGCTGGATTGAAAGTGATTGGAAGTATGTGGACGATAATGAGAAACGAAAGCATGAGCCTAGCTGCGAAACGAATACTCTGTAATGGCGTTTTTGTCCCATCAGTACTGTATGGACGTGAGACATGGGTATGTCAAAAAGCACGAAAGAAAAATAAATGCCGTGGGTATGAGATTCCTGAGAAGCGCATGTGGTAAAACAAGAAGGGACAAGATAAAGAATGAATGCATAATGACGGAGTGTGGCGAGGAAAAGATGATGATGGATAGATATAAAAGTAGTACATTACGTTGGTTTGGTAACATGAAAGAATGAACAACGCAAGATTAACGAAGCAAATATATGTGGATGTGGTTAGAGGAGAGGCCGGGTCTGGTAGGCCGCGTTAAACTTGGCTGGATATAGTATGATAAAGGAAAGAAAGATGAGGAGTTTTAAAAATAAAAGGGCATGTCAGAGATAATGTATGATCCTTTCGGAAGCTATGGAGGATTGCGGAGATAGTATAGCATGGAGAAAGATTGTGAATGAAAAATAAATAAGAGGCAGTGATTGTTTTGCCTACCCCGCAAGGGAATGGCGTGAAGGTTAAGTTTCATTAATTATCGTATTTTCATTAATTTTTGGTTATTTGAAATAATAATTTTTGCATTGAGGTTTGGCGAGATTTTAGGGAGTTTTGGGTTTTATTATCGCATTGTACGGCTTATATTTAAAGCTTAGGATTGGAATTTAGGTGAACTTTGCGTCAAGATTTTTGGAGTTGAATTTTTAGTAGTAGAGTAGTTTTTTTTGAGGGAACGTTTTGGTGTCCTATTAGGTTAATGTAAAATCTGTTTATGACGTTACTCCCGCTATAAATGTATTTAACAGGTGGCGCCTTTTGACACTTTCTCCTTATTTTGACGTTTTTGGAGTTGTGACGAGTGCCCTTTTATAACATTAAGTAAGAACCCCGCCCACATCACTGAGCTATATCGTGCGCGAAATTGCTTTTACGCCTTACGCTCTAACGAGTATTTTGCCTGTAACTACTATTAAACTTAATAATTTATAATGAGAGAAACTGATTTATTTCTGATGTTGTGTCATTAGTATTATAATTCCACTTTACGCAAAAAGATTAAAATGTGTAAATGTTATATTCAAAAAGTGGAAAACAATGTGCAGGTACGTTGAGCAAGAATCTTTCAAAATTTACCGTTCTTTGCCGAATACGACTCGTAATTAATTCAGCACGATCCTGCTTTAAACCTTACCACAGTTTTAATATCTCAACGCCTAATTTTTGAAACGTGTACATAACAAATAATCATACACATTTTTAAAATGATGAGAATTTTATGTTAAGGATAATAGCTCCATTTGTTTTAGTAATGATATTCACTTCCACATCTCAAATTTCAAACGCCCTGCACTAAAACTGAATAAACCAAAAGTGAATATTTTAATTCTGATAATTTTTTCATATAAAGTGTAAATAACACTATTTCGCTTTCATTATATGAATTATGGTTTTATTCCTTTACAGTACAGATTCTTCTAAAGTTAAAGTACAAGGCATGAGCGTATTCTATCATAATTTGCTGAACTATTTATCAAAAAAATCGACAGGTTTACGACATTCCCATGTTGTAACAAAAATTACTGAGGTAGGTTTATATAGTCGTACGTATACTCAGTTTTAAGTCATATTTCATATAGACGTTATTAATTCCATTATAAATGTACTTGCAAGTTTCAGAAACGTATAATTACTGTTCTTTTTTTCCTTTCCTTTTTTATATACTTTAATAAATTGTGTTTAATCCCCATTTGAAGAAAAAAAGCGGGCGCAACGTCGTTATACATGAAAGCCTGCCCTTTTTAGAAATTTATTTTATTAACTTTGAGACGGAGAAACGTTAGACTTTGAAATAAGTCCAAAAACCTTATTGTAAGTTAAACCATTGGGCTAATTTTACAAAAAGAAAACTTTTAAATATATACTAGCGAAGTATGGTATAACATTTCCACATTAATATTATAGTTCTTTAGGTAATTTTGTTGCATTGATTTATATTTCATTTTTACGTTATCTTGAAATTACGGACTGTACTTAACCTTATCAGATCTAAAATAATGGAAAAGCATAGATTGGCTCAAAATTCCTTTTTGTTACTTACTATCTCTAAAGGGTTAGCTGAAACTTTGTTCAATAATAAATTGTTACTTATTACTATTCGTTATGTTCTGTGCTGTATTGCAGATGCGCATATAATATATTGCACTTGTTTTAGAAAAATTGCACAGTGCAGTATAATTAATAACGCACTGAATGCATTGCGCTTTGCACAGAATCAATTTCGTCTTGCCCGGTAATATTTGCGTAACATTGTAAAGTTGATGTTAACCAAACAAAAGAATTTAACAGGTTTTCAATAAAAGATGCCGCGTAGATATGTGAATTTTACCGCTGGAAAAATTAAAGTTGCTTAAAGAAAATTTGCGAAAGCTAAAAGTGCGAAAGACATAGTAGAAACTGTTGGAAAGGGCTTCGCTCGATTTGAGAATTTATCTTACACATTCGAATTTGTTGGTGGAGAATTATACTGGAAGAACGTTCATTCACTTCCTCAAAATTTAAAATGCAATCGAAATAAAATTGCAAAATTGTTAGAAGAACATTCCCTCGAAAAGAAATGAGTCAAAAAAATTCCCTGTGAAAGATATTCACTGGTATATATTCTAACCAGTCAAAGTTTATGACACCTGTATGGCGTAGACACTCCTGAATTACACAATCCGTAGATGTACCCGGAAATAGAAGAACAAATATATCCCTTCAGTTCGACAAGTATTGTAGGATATTTGATAAAAGTTGATGGGTTTAATTCTGACGATTACAAATTCTTTATTAAAACGATCAGAAGATGAAATTATAATTATGGACAATGATCGCATTCATCACACTAATGTTTTAAACAGTTTTGCGAAAATAATTGACTTCTTGATTCCCTTCATTTATACCCGTAGAGGAAGCTTTTTCAATAATCAAGGCTCCTTATGGTGGTATCAAGCCCAAACCACGTATATATTTCGAATTGTAAAAAGATCTGTATGATATATATATATCCAAATTTGTAAAACATTTTATATTCACTAACAAAATTGAAGAGATTCTTGTAGTAGAGTGCGAAACGTATCTTAGAAATGATCACAATAATTATGCCAAATTTCAAATTGCTAATTTACTTACAACAAATCTTGTAATTATTTACTTAAATCTAATTAATTTTATCATCGAAACTCTTTAGAAAGGCTTTGTGTATGCTCAGAGAATTGTTTTAGAATAATCTGAACTCTTGAAAATCGCCCAGCGTCTTGTCTATATCCTCGTAAATTTTCAAGGTATCGATTAACAATATTTTGAAGTGTTCCAATAGTTTCCACTGTATATTTGGATAGTACTCAGAAAGTGATAGTAGACATAAATATTATGTATGGTAAAGATTCACTATCCAACTGGTGTACTGTAATACAAAAAATATAACCAAAATATCTCATGAAAAAGAAACGAACAGTGGCGGTAACAAACAACATTTTTAATATAATTATATTTAATATAAATTATATTCATGTCGCTTCATAAATTTATTTGTTGGTGTACGTCATTGGCACTCATTTTTTGTCTGTTAATATTGCTGTCGAATAGGCTATATTCAATGTTTGCGAGAGTAATAGAATCGTAGTACTAATTTTAAATACAGTTTTCTTGGAAATGGTGCAGTTTACCCACTTGCGACAAGTATACCTTTTATTAAGCTATTATTATGGAATTTTTAAAAAGTTACTCATTATGTCAAATTTTTCACATACCAAAAAAATATGACCACGAGAATGTAACATATAGGTTGCTGCAGCGCCCTCTATACTTTATACAAAAATTGATTTTACTGACATATTCAGCTAATGCAAAAACCTATAAAAACCAAATTTCAATTAAATAACTCAAAAAATAAATGAATTGGCGTAAAAAATAGGAAACAAAATAAATCTTTAATGGCTCGTATGTCTTTAAGGGAGCAACTTGGTATTAAGCTAAGTTGACTTAAATCGGTATATTTTAATCCAGAGAAGGTGCCCCTGTAGTTTGGCCCATTCTGCGCAACTCGCGCATCTTATGGTCTTGCAAGAACCAATCACATAGCAGCGTCCTTCAACCGAGACAGCTGCCGATATACGCTGTCTCTTTCACTTCTACCTACTTATAGCACTGTTCACACGCGCTCATGAAATAACATTCTCGATCACATGGAAGGTAGAAAATTCCATCAAAATGATCTGGCTTTTTTAAAATACAAATTTTTAATTACAAAGACTTTTCTGTTAAAATCTCAAAGTGCCTCAAATATATTTTTTGAATTTTTGGTAATATAATTTTCCAAATACCTGGCGAGATTTTAAATCCGATAAAATGATCTGGGTTTTGAATTTTTCAATTTGAGGATATGAAAATTTCAAAACACCTCAAGAATTTTTTTTTCGAAGAAAATCATTATTTTAGAAATTTGAGGGTTGGTAAACTTCCACAACCTTTCAGCCAGGGGTTCACATCGTATTTCGATATCGTAGAAAATAGTATTAGACAAGTTTTCAAGGTGCCTCAAATACCTGCCCAAAGTTGTCACTGAACACTTAGACTATTATAAAAGAAATTCTAATGGCTGAAAGCAATCCGATCAATAATTAATGTGTCACACAAGAAAATTTAGATTTAGCACCAAAGTTAAATACTTAGAATCATTAAAAAATATTTTTTTTCGTGGAAGTTTCAGTGTAAGTAATTTTTCAATTCTTAAATATATATTTTATGAAAATACAAATTGGAAATTAGAAATAATAATAATAATTTTAATAGCATTTTTGTTAGGATAATTTGCAACCTCTTTTACAATAAGTTCATTACAAAATAGGCAACATTGTAAAAACAAAAACAAAATCTATGTCAAACAGACGTTTAAAACTTTATGGCAGACAGAGGTTAATGGACATCTAGATGCTAACTTAAAAAATTAAAAGAAATTAAATATTTTTTTGCGAAAGCGGAAGTACATGTTTCTCTGTTGTCAAAATCGTGACAGAAGTGGAACGTTTTCTCCCTAGGGACCAAATATGTCACATTATCTCCCTAAGAAGTTAATTTTATATGTTTTGGTAGTTTCTAATACTGAGCACAAATAAAAATACAAGAACTAAATATGTTTTGGTAGTTTCAAATACTGAGCACAAATAAAAATACAAGAACTAAAGAACTAACTTATTTATTTCCGTTTACAGTAAATGATACAGGCCCGCAATTATTGAAATTATTCACAATTTTCAGTTTTTTTAAAAACAAGTTTCTGGCACTAGGTATGGTTGTCAATGTACGAAAATACGGATTTGACGAAACTATTACAAAATTTATTAATTTTCCGTGTTTTTGTATTCCCGCTTTTGCAGAAAATAGTAGGTATATACATCTCAGGAGAGAATGCGAATTTTCCTCGATGTTTTGTAGCCCTCGTTCTTCGCCCTCGTGCTGCAAACTGCATCTAGGAAAAATCATGTATTTCTCTCCCTCTATGTACTATTAAATCTATGTCAGAACGATGTTTAAAAATTCATGTCAGATAGAGATTAATAGACATAAATACATGTTAACTTGAAAAAAAATTCCAAAGCCACCCACTTC
The DNA here is from genome assembly GCA_036346205.1 of Vesta saturnalis. NCBI lineage: Eukaryota > Metazoa > Arthropoda > Insecta > Coleoptera > Lampyridae > Vesta > Vesta saturnalis. Next base: position 4,006,395 of record JARFJB010001965.1, on the reverse strand, counting down.
TATATCACTAATATAGTTTAACAATTTTCGTTCACATTTAATTAATTTTTAAACTTACCTTGCGTTATATTAAGAAGCTTTATAAAGACAAGTTATACAAAATTAAATTTAAAATATGACTACACTTTTTCTTATAAAATGAATCGTTATTCAGATATTGAAAAAAATTGAACTAACACTTAAATTCTACCTTAGGAATTTTTTGCCGCTAGATTACGCGTCGTATCAAGAAATTGTATAGAGCATAATTAATCGGTGTGTTTAACGTCTATATTTAGGTATGTTTATATCTTTGAAATATGCAGCTGTTTTAGAAATATTTGGAAAAAACAAAAAAAACTTACCCTAATACCCCCCCCCCCTCCCCCTTCCGCCACTGGATTTCTCCCAAAATGTAATCAGCTCCTAGCCATATGAAAACAAGCTTAAATACAAACTTTTAAGTACGTAGGTATTTTCGTTCTGGAGTTATCGAGGATAGGGACTAACATACATTCACACCGATACACACAGGTATCCAGACATCATGGCTCTTATCAAAACTTGGCACAAAACTGTAAAATGAGCTAATAAGTCAATTTAGAGATAGTGAAAAAAACTCGGTTGCATACCCTTCTATACCTACATATGTATAATGTAGGTGGTAAAATTATAATTAAAATAATTCATTTCTTTTCATTTTTTAAGTTAGCATCTGTTTGACATGTTGCCTATTTTCGTAATGAGCGTATTATAGGAGAGATTGCATAATTATCCTAAGAAAAACGTTATTAAAATTATTTCATTTCTTTTAATTTTCATTTTGTGTCGTGTGGAGTTCCATACCAGATATTTTTAAACAAATTGCACAAGCAAACGGTTATATTACAAATAATTATATAAAAGAAATTGTGGAATTATATTGTGTTTAAAACGTTAGTGTTATTTCATTTTATTTTCAATCGGCATGAAAGTTCCACGCCTAATTCATAAATTCCATTGCACATATTAATTAAGGCATTGTGAGTTTATTTTAATGCATTACGCGTTTATTTATAAGAAAAGCCTGAAATATTTTCTTATCACAGTGACACAACAGTAAAGTATACGCATTGTTTTGTTTGTCAATTTAATTATTTAGGATTTAAGGTGAAGGTATTTTGAAACCAATATTTTTACTTTATTTTTAGATTATTATATCGTAAGTTGTCAGTCTTAAAGACTAAAGTAATAGTAATTCCTGTTGCTTTGAAATGTTTTTTTATCTCTAGTAGAATAGAAGATCATTAAATAAATTGAGTAACAGAAAATCAAGCGGGATGTGTACCAGAGTTGATTAACAAAAGAATTGCATTGCAAAGGGAGAAAAATTGGATTTAATTAGAACGTAGAATTTAAGACAAATGAGTGTCGTTCATTGAAAGCCCGCATCTTTTGGCCATAAATTGCACAAATGTATTGCATATCGTGAACTTAAAGTATTTTGTAAATTATTTATTGCAAAATGTATCCACGAGCAGAATAGCTCTATTAATATACGAAAAAAGGTTAGAACAGCTTAAATTATATTCGTAACTTTAGATGTTTGTTAATCACATTTTCTCCCTCAGATGGACTTTAATGACTGTTGCAAAATTCAACCGAATATAAAAATTTCACAATTATGAAGAAAAAGAATTAACAAGCAAGAATGTATTGATTTGTATGGCTAGACAGGGAGGTTTATTTTTTAGTTCCTTCCGCGTATGTCCATCTAATTCTTTATGTATATCTTCTAAACTCTAAAGCGACATTAACCGTGTCTTAATTCTGTCAATGTCTTAGTTACACTATTTGTTCCAATACAGTTTTACTTGTGCATTGTAATTTCCATGTATGATTGGAGATCGTTAGCGTTTAAACATGGGCTACAATTTATCTTCCAACATTTTTCTTTAATGTAACAAGTTGCAAAAAAATTATAACGCTCTGTATGATTGCATAATTTCTAGTCTATTTTGCTTACTTTCTTCATTTACAATATTGTGATCTTGATTAGGTATATTTTATTGAGAATAATAGTAATAATAATAATAATACGCCTTTATTGAGCTACTTTATGAATTTTTTTTTACACGTATAAAGGATTTACACTTCCCAATAGGCGGAGTTCATGTTGTAATAAAGATAAATTATCACTTCCTGCTCTTCCACTCAACCCATAATTTGAATGCTTAAATGGCATACATACATTTACCAATTTACATACTAAAGAATTAGGCATTTTGTTTATGCATTTCTAGCTTAAGTAGTCATCATATAGTGCGTTGACTATTCAAATTGTTGGCGTTGTAATAACATCTTGTACTTTCTTTTGAATTACATTAAGCTAACCGATTTAAGATAATGGGGGACAGAATTGTAGTAACTGTAAATATTATAACTATAACACATTTGATACATGGCTGTACGATGAAACGATGAACCTATTAACCCCCTAAATCTTAAATTCACATTATGCACGTCCGTTGTGAAACTAATTTTGTTATAGAGGTAAGCTGGTGTTTAGTTAAAATTATAGAATTATAGAGAGTTAAACTATATATTCGCCTATTTTTCATGTTAAGCCAATTCACTTCCTTGAGTTTATGGGAAATCCGTTAAAATTTCCTTATGCCAAAAATCAATCTCAAACACGCATTCTGTAATTTTTTTACACGTCGTTCATCAACAGAGTCTATACAGAAGTTATAAATACTATCACAAAAGTTTAGTTTTGACAGAACAAGTGTTTCGCACAGAAGACTTTTTATCTTGACATTTAAAAAAGTTCTACAAGCGTATATTTGTTTCAAATTACTATATGCCGTTTGCAGGCAGCGCGATATGTGCTGTTTAAACAGTAACTTATAATCAAGATATATACCTAAGTTTTGAATTACGTCCTTGAATTCTATTGCTTCGAAAATGAGTAGTAAATTTGAGTATCATCTGCATCAACAGTGTATGACAGAATTGAAGATTAGAAGCTATGTTGGATATATAAATGATATACAGAAGTGGTCCGAGTATTGAGCTTTGCGCAACTCCCTTTGTCACATGTTGAAAAGATGAATGTATTATCTGAAAGTTTTACAGCTTGGCGCTTTTTAGAAATATAATCTTTAGTAAGATTAATTTCAGATTCGCTAAAGCCGATGTAGAGTAATATAGCGAGAAGCGCACAGTGATCTATAGTATCAAAAGTTTTTGATAAGTCTAGCAATACAAGCATTGTTGCCTTACCTTCATCCATCTGTGTAAATATGTTATCTACAATTTTCCTTTTAACAGTGCAGCAAACTCTAATTAGACCTACACCCTCATTGAGTGTCTGGAATAATATTGTGTAGGGTTAGGTGTTTTCTAATTTATTATTATTATCAGCAACCTTTGATAGGGTTGGTAAGATGCTGATAGGCTATGTGTGTTATAATTTTTAGAAGGTAGGGTACACACAACTTAATCACGCTTAGGTGAATACCGTCTACACCAATAGCTTCTGACTTCAGGTTTAAAATTATATTAAATATTTCATCTTCAGTAACTGGTTGAAATGTAAGAATTCAGTTCAATTCGGGTGTTAAATGATCTAAATAAAATTTTGTTTGTGCTTGATTATTGTAAGCAACAGAAGGTATAGCTTTTAAAAAATGGTCATTAATATTATTAGGGTTCACCAGATGTTCTGGTAACTCATTATTACTATTTTTTGATGTTGCGATTAACTTATCTTTCCATAGCAGCTTGAAGATTTATCATAATGCTTTTTTTTCATGTCGAATAGCAGTAGTGACACTGTTTCGTAACATTTTGTAATATTCCCAGTGTTTATTTAGTTTAGTGTTTTTAAATTTTACCTCGTATTTTCATTAACTTTCGTATATCGTCTGTTAACCAGGGTGAATGAGATCTTGTGATTCGCGATTTTATATAAGGAGCATGAATGTTCAGTAAAGCGTTAATATTGTTTTGAAGGAAATCTACTTTTCCTTCGATAGAAGGTGTATCGTAGATATTCCGCCAAGGTATCGATTGTAAATTACATTTGAAGTGGTAGTAACCAAAATACTTAAAATGGTAAATTTTAAAATTGTGTGATTTGCTGAAAGCAGATGTAGAAACAATGCGTGTAGGTTCTTCAATAATTTGATCCAAAGTAAAACTCATAAGAAGTAAATTAAACTCACTTGTGGCAGCACATCTATGTTTAAGTCACCTAACCAAAAAACTTTACCATACTTAGTCAATATAGGACATATATTATTTTCTATCGAGTCTATGAACGAGATATAATCAGAATTCGGTGGTCTATAGGTAACACCAAATGCAACCGTGCATCTATTTAATTTGACAGCTATCCAAAGTTGTTCAATTGATTTATCAGATTTAATAGGTTTAAACTGCATAATATTTTTAATGTAGATACCAACTCCTCCACCCCTACCTGTTAAACGGTGGCAGCGTACAAATAAGTACCCAGTTTATGTAAACTAGGTCATCAGTTATTTCAGGTTTTAACCAAGTTTCCATTACAGCAATGAGATCATAATTTATCTGGAGCACATGATTTTTAGAGTCTAAAACATTACTTAATAGAGAACGGACGTTAACATGGGCACACTTGAAGTTACGACTCATACCATAACTTTTAAACACAAATTCTTTGATACAAATAGAATTTACTAAATTGAATGGTTTTAATATATAAATTTATGCAGTGATATAGGTATATATCGGTATTGAATTGAAATTACAATGAATGTACAAGAAATTAATTTTGTTTTGATACAATAATATGCGTTCTACAAGTTTGAGATTAGGTTAATAATATACAATATTACGCCTATCTATTACACTTCTTTAAGTTGAATAGTTTATATCAACACAGAAAAATGATAATGATATTAAGCTAGTTACAAATTACACAAAAATAAAAAAATTAGTTGGGGAAAAGAACGTAAAAAAATAAATTTGAAAATGCAAGCAAAAATTAACCAAATTTGAAACTAGGCCACTTGAGAACTGTAGCACTACACGTAAATATTTAACTTGCAGCTACTGGAAACTCCGCTAAACTTCTAATTAGGAACTTACGATTTCCAACTTTTACCTAAATGTTACCATCCAAGCTTCACACATTTTCCTTTTTATATTTTGACAAAGCTTCCTTTAGAAGTATTAATCTGATTTTAGTTGTCTTCTGCGATTCTAATCCCGGTACCTTTTAAGAGTTTCTTGTTTACAAACACATGTTGACGATAGCGATAGCATGTAAATTTCACCAGAATCTGTCGATTAACACCTGGAACATATTTTCCCACCCGATGAGAACGCTCAATCATTTCATGCGTTCATCCGTATTATCGCCTGGATTTTCCTTAATCGGATAAAACGAATATTATTTCTTCTACTGTACTGTTGTTGTACATTATCTAAATCTGACTTGAGAGTTTTATTTTCGTTAGATAGTGAGGTATTATCGACCCTTAACTGATTTATTTCACCTTGCAATTGCAATATTATTTTATTTTGATCGATACAAATTTTTTGCAAATTAGTTTTTACAATTTTTGATTCATCATTTACAATGCTCGTTATAAATTCATTATTTGTAACAAAAGAAGTGAACATATTTTGAATGTCCTGCATCTGTGATTGAGTGAGCACCATTGTTTTATTATAATTTGGAAATTCTTACAGTTATGTTTAACTATGTGCACACAGATCTAAAACACGACCTTACTCTATGACGGTCATTTAAACAATATAATTCGTTAATCACATGAGGTCGTTTTAGCCAATGAAACAGCATACTTTCCTTAGTATCTGTTATAGGGATAATAACTTATCGTGGTTCGTCTCTAACAAAAGCTATTTGTCTTACTAGGGAGGAAAGTATAAAATGTTACTTTACTCCAGAGTGGAACATATTATTTTTTCACCAACTGCACACAGGTCTTCAATAACTCGCATGAAATGCAATTTTTTGCAATTTTTTTAAACTTTCAAAATTGAATATGGCCGCAGTTACAGTTACACATACATTTTTTTGTGAAAATATATATTTCCGATACCCTTCAAGATATAAAAGAGCTGGAAACAGATATGCGTAGTTAAATATAGGTTCATTAAGAGATTTCTTTACGTAACAAATTATGGTGTAAATTTGCCTACGTTTAAGGGGTCATATTATATTTTCTAGGCAACCAGCCACTCTTGGGAATACAACGAACCTGCTTCTTCTAAAGCTACTAGTATAGGAGTTGACACTGTTATAACTTTCTAACTATTTTGGTTACAAACTTGAGATTTTGGAAATAAACTGTTTGCGCCATTGAAATGATATTATACTGATGAAAACACTACTTCCAGTTTTTCTTGAAATTGAAAACATTCCTCGTATTGCTGGTATAACATACACATACTCTTACTTTATTTGAAAGGGAGCGAAATTTGTTTTAAAATGATATAAAATAGTCTATAGTTACCTTGAAATATAACGAGATGTCTATTTTTAACTTTCAACCTGCATATACATATGAAGGTATAGAAGGTTATGCATCGACTATTTTTTCACTATCACTAAATCGACTTATTAGGTCATTTTACAACTTTTTGCCAAGTTTCGTCAAGATCGACCATGATGACTGGATGTCTCGGAAATTTTGGGAGAAATCCAGCGGCGAAGAGGGGGGTTTATTAGGGTCAGTTTTTGGTTTTTATTAAATATTTCTAAAACAGCTGAATATTTCAAAGATAGAAAAATATCCCATATACTTTTTAGTATTTTACAAGAAAGTCCTGTAATGTACTAGCATTCACCTAGTTTGTAATCTGTTGTTCTTTGTAAGGTTGCTATAGTTATAGGAATGTGTGGAGAATTAGTGAATTTACGTCTTGATGATATTCAAGATAAAGGGGACATTATAGTTATTATACCAGTCACCAAAACTCACGTTACACGTACTTTTATTATCACTAATGATAATATTAATGCAAATAACATTACTGCTTTGTATAGAAAGTACCTTGCATTAATATCTGTAAAAACATCACATTCCAGGTTCTTTGTAAGTTATATAAAAGGAAAGTGTACAGTGCAAGTTGTTGGAAAGAATAAGTTTTCCCAAATATCATGTAAGGTTGCCGAATATTTGAAATTGCCAGAATCTTAGTATAACATCTGCGTCGTTGCTAGTAGACGCGACAGGGGATATTTTAGGTATGAAAAGGCATGTAGGATTACATGCCTTTTCAAACCTAAAAATCCCCTCTCGCTTCTACTAGCAACGGCGCAGATGTTCTACTTAGACTGTGTCCAGTAGATTCTGGCAATATCTTAAACCGTTGCTGAAGGATATTTAGAAGAGTCTATCTCAAAATAATGTAAACTAGCTCGGAAAATTATTGCGGGAGACGAGAAAACGCCAACAACTAGCGTTTCCAAATCCGAAAGTATAAACACAAATAAGCAAATTGTTATTGAAAGTTGTGGACCACTCTGTTCCAAAACGAATAAAGAAAACATTGATGTTAACACACTAACATTGAGTGTGGCATGTGTCTATAATTTTATCATAGATTTGCCGGTAATTTTCGAAATTGCAAATTATTTGTTAGTACCGCACATCTTAAATGTAGTAGTAGTAATAGTAAGTGAATGTAATAACGCATTAAGGTTGGGAGAATCTTTTCTATTGTAACGTTTTCTTTTGTCTTTTACGTATTTAAAAGGTTCATGAATTTTTTGTATTTTCTAAAAAACATATGAAGCTTTTGTTGTTGATCAAAGTAAAATGAAAATTTAAAAGGAAAATGTGATTTACATTTTTTGTTTCGATATTTAGAAAACTCCTTGTACTAATTTGAGAGGAAGCACAGATTAGTTTCTTTGTAAATAGAGTAGTTTTTTTTGTAAATAAATGTTTTCGTGTTTTTTCGCGCGCGAGCATTCACCTAACCTAAACCGTGCGTTTATTAATCTAACCTAATATTGTACGTACAAATTTCGAGAGAGACGAATGAGATGAGAGAGAGACCAGGAGGTGTGAGAAGCGAGAGAGAGACGACGTGCGAGAAAGGGAGAGACAAGAGAGGAGAGAGAGAGACAGAGCAGAGAGGCGAGAGGGAGACGTGAATGACGAGAGAGGCGAAAGAGACGAGAGGGACGAGGGAGGCCAAAAAGCCGAGCACTAACAACTTCTATTACAGAAAACATTCGCTAGTTTAAAAATACACCACTAGATGGCGTCACCAACAAATAAATCTGCTTTTAAAAATAAATGTATTTTATTTGTGGAGTTTTTATCGGGGATTATCCTTTGCATGTATTTAACATGTAATCTTGTTGTTAATAAACTATTACAATATAACCGTTCGAGATGAAAACAATGACATGGATGAAGTGAATGTATCTCAAACCCAAGATGATGGCGATGACTCACAAAAGAAGAGGAATGAGGTAGAGGAGAAGGACGTATCTCCAAACCATGATGATGATAGTGACGAATCACAATCGAAGAAGAAGACCGATAAAACTGTAATTAAATAAATAAATGATGTATTGTTTTTGAAAATATAGTGTGGGTTTAAACTTTGTAGTTATTGAGTCGCATATAATAAACCATTAAAGCATTTTATATTTTTATTTCCGTTATATCAATTTGGTATTTTTAGCAAGCTGTAAGTTAAACCAAATCAGTATTTTTGAACTGTAAGCTGATTTTCCCAAGCTGTAAGTTATGATTTGATTTATTAAGATTGATTGATTGGGTCGATTGCTTGCTTGAGATTGATTTGATTGATTGTTTGATTTGATTTGATCAAGCATGATTTGCTTAATTGATTTTGATTAATTTGATTTGATTCATTGATTTGTTTGTTTGTTTGCGAAAGAGCTGAGAGAGAAACGGTGGAAACGTGAGAGTGATGTGCACGATCACCTCTATTACAGCAAAAATTCGCTAATTTAAAATGTATAAAATAGAGGGCGTCACAAACAAACCCTAATTAGTTCTAGAAATATACCGCTAGGCGGCTCCATCTTTATTACAGAAAATATTCATTAGTCCATACACAACTAGATGGCGACACAAACAAATTTAAATTTCGCGCCAAGAGGGCCACGCAGGAGGGCGCAAAGTTCCTTACCTATCTTACAAGTTAGCATTAGAGGCCCCTTATTATAATACTACTTCCAGCCAAGAGGGACACGACAAGAGGGTGCAGACCCTGACACAGGTTCCTATACATGTCTTACAAGTGGGCAATAGCGTCCTCTTATTGTAATAGTATTTCCAGCCAAAGGGGCCACAACAAGAAGGCGCAGACCCTAACACAAGTTCTTATAGCTATCATACAAGTTAGCATTAGGGTCCCCTTATTAGAACATTATTTCCAGCCAAGTGGGCCACGACAAGAGGGCGTAGACCGTACCACAAGTTCTTATACCTGTCCCGAATTAAGTCATAGGGAATTCCCAAGCCCAGCTTCAAAGCCAGTTGAAGGTGGCTTTTCTCAAGGTAAAATAAGTATCTTGTTGTTACTTAATTACTAATTTATTTTAAAGTAATTTTTGCATGTATAATACTGAAGGTTGACTTCAAGGTGAAATTGCTAGACATAAATACATATTACCTTAAAAAAATTCCAAGGCCACCACTTCTACAAGATATCAATAACACAGTTTAACCATTTTCATTCATATTTAATTAATTTTTAGACTTACCTTGTGTTATATTAATAAGACATAAATACGTGTTATTATAATTCATGAATTCTCCGTTTTATGTTGAAGGTGACTTTTTTACAATCTCGAGGTCGTTATTCAGATATTGGAAAAGATTGACTTACACTCAACCTTATGAATTTTTTTGCTAAATTATGCAAAGAAAATTGCATAGAACATAATCGATATGTTTAAGGTCTATGTCAGTGTATTTTTATATCAAAAATTTCCAACCAGGAGGCCACGACACGGGGCGAAGGCCCGAGAACAAGTTTCTATACTTATCTGCGACTGGGACCCTTATTAGAATACCATTTCAATTTTCCAGCTATAAGCAGTCAGAATGCTGAGACTGGGTGTGACTGAGAAAACAAAAATGGACGACAAAATGACCGGCAAGATAACCACCAAGATGGCCGCCACTCCTAGCTACGCACATCACCTAACTCCGAGGTCAACCCCAAAACCAACTAATTCCAGACCCGAGGTCAATCTTAATGCCAAAATATGCCCCCCACGTGGGCGTGTACAAAAAAGGGAGGGGAAGGTGTTCCAGTGGCGGGGCTTGTGATGTCACAAAAAAAGTGGAGGGGCTGGTGCCGGTATTCTACTCGCGCGAATATTTCTGGCGTGCCGTTTTCCTAATTTGTTGATCCCGAAAGGACATCCTGTTACGTGAGAAAATTGTAATTGATTTAAAGTTTTTTTTTTTGCGTTTGAACATCCAAGGTGTAATTGTTTGGTTTAATTAGTAACTTATATTGAAGTTTTTCGATTAGTATATTTTGTGCTTTGCCATAAGGTAATAGATATCGTAAGGTTCATATAAGCTATTGTAGTAGTATTAGAAGGTATAATAATTGTAATAATTCTATTTTCGAATAGGCAATAGATAGGCATTTATTTGTTTCTAACGCAACCATTAAGATGAGTTGCACATATTTTTAAGCTTTCGTGTTTTCAAAATTTAGTGAGACACTCTTTATTTATTATTTCGGACTCAATTAAATTCAGTGAGCTTATTTAGACAAAGTTTAACGTACTTTAAAGATTTAAAATGAATTTTACGAATTTTAATGTTTAATATTGAGTTAGTTATTTACTGAGTGGGCCTTTATCTTGCTTTCTGCGATAATCCGAGATTTTACCATTTTATCTTTGAAAGATTACCTATAAATTTAGATCGCAGTGGCTCCAATGACTCTTACTACCAACTTTTGAGTTTTATTTTATGGTAAGTGTGAGGTGTTTGAAGTATTATTTCAGCTAGTTTACGTCTTGTTACCGACTCCGCCCAATCTTGGCGAGTTCAGCTGGCAACTCTCTTATTTTAGTAATCACACGCGACGCCTAGTGCGAATGGATCGTGTAACATATTTCGTAGATGATAATTGTTTGCACATCTGAAAATTTTGAAGTCTTTATCTTTACCTTATAGGAAATTTAATTTGAATCCAATACGCTCTACTGTCACTTTTTTTCTAAAAAGATGAATTACTCAAAAGTTATAAAACATAGCAATATGATGTGTCATATAAAATTAGGTTAAAATTGAAAGAAAGAAATTGAATTGGAAACTAATGTAATGGTGGTTTGATTTGGTATAAGGAAGTGTAACTGCAAGTACCTTCACGCCGCTATTGTTTTACTCGGTAGTAGATAGGTGTCAGGTTTATGTTTATACGTGTAGTGATTCTTTAAATAATTTTACCGTACTGCTACCTGGCGGATCCTCTATATTTATTTTAGATAGATAAATAGTATAAAAAATAAGTTTCGTAAGGCCAGTCTTGAAGCACGAATTTAGGTTTTAAAAAAAAAGTCTTTTAAAGAATGAGGGCTTTAAGGTCTTATGAAACACGTTTTTTGTAATTTGCCCTTTTTATGCCGTTTTTAAACAAAATTTTTTGTGGCGATTGGTAATGTTTTAATTTTAAAAGTGGTCTAGTCACCTTTTGTTTTATCCAAATTCTGCCACAAAACACAATAATGGAAGATAATCAAGATAATCCAGCATGTACGCCCCCTGAAATACGTGAAATTGCCAAAAATACTGTCGCGAATTTGCTCACATCAAAGTTTTCCACTGAACGCATCCTGTTTTTGACACATTTTGTAAGAGTAACATGCATGACATAATTCCGGATCAAGCTTTGCCAACCTAAAACTTTTCGTAAAATGTTCCGTGAACGTCGTGTTTCTTAACACCTATTTCTATTAAAGAATCAAAATGTAAGCAGATTACAAAAATTATTATTATTATATTATTGAATGTGCCTAAATACGTTAGCGCTTACACTTTAATTCACATTGAAAGACTTTATATAGCTACGCATACAAACCATTTTTTACTTTGATTTCGAATAAAAAGTAATGACATTAAATGAAATTTTTACTTAATGGTATTGATCAACTTTGCCTGCTATAAAGAACTTTTCTTATTAGTTTCTGTGGGCGAAATTTAAAAAATGCTGGTTTTAATATCCGCTCTTTTAAAACATAATTTTAAATTAGGGAGGAGATTTTTACGTGAGCCCATTTGGATCTGTTTAAGAAATATCCCAAACAAGTAATTAATTTTAAAATAGGAATATGTCTATTTATTTTAATCTTAAGTAGGCTTTCCATTATCGTCTAATTTTATCCAGCTGTATCAACAACAAGGAAATAACATCTTTGTTGGTAGTTGTAATATCCCTGAGAATAGAACTTAAAAATGTAAAGATAGCGCATCAAGCACAGTAAGTTAGTCATGTCTCGTGCTAGATTTAAATGTGTAGGATGACAAAATTCGGAATCACCAGTAGAAAGTAAAAGCTAAAACATATGTGAATTTCTAGTTCCTGTTTAGTTTATAAAATCGAGTTATTAAAGTTTGGAAATACACTCCGGACGTGTTTAATGTCTTTGTGGTGGTATTAGTTTACCTGCACACGCTTCAAAGTATTTAATCTAAAAAGTTGTGATTTCTATATTGTTTATGGGATTAATTTTCGTGATTGTGTATTAATTGTCGTGTATTAATAATTATTCGGACTTGTTAAGGTTAATCGTCAGTACAAATTCATAATATGCAAGTTGTTGACCGCTATATTTTGGCTCACAATATAAGTTATTTTCGGGTTAACTCTAAAATATGAATAGATATCTAAAGGGATCTTCCTTCTGAATAACTATTTGGTAGCAATTGCAGTAATCATTAATCATTATTTACATCTAATATGGCAGTGGTTAACGGCGTACACGATAATAATGAAATTGATGATGAAATAACTTTTTTACTTCGCCTAAGACCATCACCGGCACCTCCCGTTAGAACGCGTCGTTTCAGTTCAGATATAAAATCTACCCCTACTTCTCTAACTTCAAACGGGTGGGGTGTTATTATCGAAAGAAAAGAATCACCAACACCACCACCTATTCCACCACGTAATCTGTATCCTCTTCAACCTTCAGCACCACCTCAGGAACTAATCGATCATTGTTCGTGGAATCCGTGTTTGCCTTATAATTCAGGGGTTTATCAACAGCACTACCCTCATTTAAATGCAGAATTCAACCCGACTAATGCAAATTTACAACATTTAAATGAAACATACACTCATTCGCGCGTATCTATTGACCCAAACCGCAATACACCAGGATTTTTACTTTTAAACGACGACACATTTGAAACTGACTATAATTTTACTCCACACAGATATTCGAGTTTTATGCAAGTAACGTCAAGCGACGTTCTTACAGGAGAGAATGCTTTAAACGTTAGAAATTCCGGTACAGGTTTAATATCAAGTTACGGTATTACCCAACATCCAGTGGTTGCTGTAAAGATTCCTGATACAGAGAAAACTTCGTTATTAAAATTGTTACCATCAAAGCCACCTAAACCACTACCTAGAAGTTCCACGCTGCAGAATAATTACACGCGAGCGGGTAGACGAGAAGATCTAATTAACGTGGAATTGGACTCGACATCGAATGATCAGGTTTGTAATTAAAGAATTTCTTTCCATTATGTAAGCCACTGGAACGAATTCCTTCTGAACAAATAACGTTAGCTTTTTTAATTTATTTATGGTTTTGTTTTATTTGCTTTTTTCTATTAATTACTGAAAACGCGATCTCATGTTGTTAGAGAGATCTTTACATCGACATTGTTGACTATTTATTTACGTCAAACGTCTAGATAAATATTGCGTAGTGCTACAATTGAATTGGAATTTTATTGCTCCGTTTTAAAACAAATTATTGTCATTCCACTCAGTTCGCCTTTCAAATACTAAATAGAAAACAATGCGCTATAGAATTGGTAGATCAAAGGAATGCAATTATCTACAAACCGTTGAGATCTAAATAAAAGCTTTTAAATTGTTGTATTGACATGTACAACTTTATATCTATTCGTATGATGAAAGTCGATTATTTTAAAAAATTATATTTTTAATTTCTTCTGCATAAAGCATTTATGTATTTTGTTCATAAAAATTAATGACCAATTTGACTAATTTTAAAACAATCGAGACTTCAATGTTTGTGTGTTTGTACATGTGCGCGCGCGTGTGCGTTTTTGCGCATGCGCGCGCGTGTGTGTGCATATGTGTGTAGAGTAGTAAGTACTCTTTATAAAAGACATTAGTAGAACGAATGTTCTAGCTTTTGATGATTAATAGTGGCAGATATCAACAAAAAACATACGAATTAAATAATACATGTAACTGATTGTTTACTTAAATATGTAATTTTATAATTTAATACTTATCTAATATGGAGGCGGTATAAAGTATTGTATGGGGCGAAAATCAATATTCCTGGTTATGTGCCAACGTTTTTAAAACTTAAATAATTAAGCAAGGGATTTGAATCTTGATACACCATTCGCAGATCTCAATTCCCCGTGAACAATTAAACGATTTTGATATAGCACAAATGTGTAAAACAACAAAATTTGAAGCTGCGTTCTAGGATGTTAGGAGTGGCTCATAGGACGCGTACTTAAACAGCGCAACCAAAAAGGCGCTAGTCTAATGGGCTCAATGGTATAAGTATGCGAGAATACTTAGGCTCGAGACCAAAACTGCGCAATCTGGGTAGGCGCCGAACAAAAAGGGTTCGAAAATAATTTTTGTTCATACTATCAGTGTTTCGATTAGAATGTATTTTATTGAGGTGTCTCCATTCGATTGTTATATCCATAGTGATACGATTTGTGCTTATACAGGGTGAATGACGACCGACGCCACGGAGTTCTACGGCGAAGCGGCATATAATCGTTCATTTCTAATATAGTGATATTATGTAAGTCAATATGAGCAACATTTTAAAAATATTTTTAAGTATACTGGATGCTCCAAAAAAACGGCATACCAAAGTTAGGTTTTTTTTAAATGACACACCCAGTATATTATTGCATTTTACATAAAAAATAAGTAGCACTTTTATAAGGGTTCCCTGTACCTACATACAGAGTGTTTCAAAGTATATCAATTTTTCTGAAAATGTAGGGTTTTAGGAAAAATTAAATATCTCCTAATAAAATTAACTTCAACAAGTTTACTCTTAGGTTTAAGTAAAATACTGTTCCCTTAGTCTATTTATTGACCCACTATAAGTAAACACCTCTTTACAGGTTGTTCATCTTTTTCAGTTAAATTAGTAGAACATTCTCACTGAAATGTTCGGGTTATTTTAAATGGAACGCCCTGTATTTTACCCACTTACTTAATTACCTTTCAACTTCTATAAGGATTTCCTATACCTAAACCTTCAAATTTTGAACTTATTTAATAATTTTTGGAATTTGTCTGGTCCTGTATCATTGAAATATCCTCCCTAAATGCCTACTCTTAATGATTTTTGGGTAATGTAACACATTTCAAATTCAAATCATAGTAACTTTAATTTAAACGTTTATAAAGTTATTTCTACACTATGTAGATTAAACTAAAAATCGCAATAGATTTTTTTATACACTTATCTTTACTGTCAATAACCGTAACAATAAATTGTCACCTTTAAAACCTCTGACGATGCTTGGCTCGTCCAAGCGAAACCGATCAGCATCAATTTTAAAAAAATGAAGTGAAACTTTAAAAAATCTTTTGCGATTTTTAATTTAATCTAGATAATACAACAGTGTTACAGAGTAAGGATAGAAAGCATGTACACAATGGAAACTAAAATTTTATTTATCTGGTGTGATAATTTGCTCAAAAAATTACAATAAATGTTCGATACGATGCCCATCTTCTTGAATACACAGTGTTATTCTTTTTTCCAACGAACATCTTAGGTTTTGCAACATATCAGGGACGACCGTCTCAAAAGCATTTCTGATTCTTCTTTTCGTATCATCTGCTGTGCTGTAAACAAAATTTTGGATATAGCCCCAAAAGAAGAAATCCCAATCCACTTATCAGGAAACTTCTTATTTAAATATTCTCTAACAGCCACATATTTTGTGTAATATTTGAAGAAATAGTTTCTAAAAGTTCCCAAAAGTCTCTCTTTAAAAACCTACGGAATTTTTGACCATTTAAGTGTCCATCTAAAAAATACGGGCCAATAATCCATCGATTTTGACGATCAACAGTATTAAATAAATGTTTATCTTCGGTGTCGTAATAATGGAAATTGTGCCGATTCACTAATCCATTATTATGGAATGTTGACTCGTCGGTAAATAATAAATTTTCAAAAAAAGTTCATGGTCACTAACTTGATCAAGGACCCATAAGGAATAATCAATTCGTTTTTGAAAGTCTGTGCCATATAACCTTTGAATATGAAAAGGGTGGTGTTTATGTTTCTTTAAGATCCTCCACACACTAGGCTGACTGATTCCTGTTTCTCTTGCAATAACTCTTGTACTAGTATTTTGATTATCAACAACGGAACCTAATACCAAAAACTTATTATCATCATCATTTGTAACAGGCTTCACTTTGTATTAATCCTGCATAATTCCTTACAAATTTTCCATTCTTAGAAATAAATTATATCAATCCTTATTTCCAAATTGTTTCCACAACTGTTCTATTACATTATTGAAAAATGTTATCAGTTGTTATCCTGTTTCCCACTCTCCAAGTTCCCCTATTTACAGGGTGTTTCATTAAGGCTGGCCACCGGCCATATTTCAGAAACTAGTGGACATAAAAAGTGGAGAAAAAAAATTCATTATAAAAGTCGCCACGAGAAAATCCTGGAAATTATTTTTAAGTTCCGTAATTCATCGCAAGGGGGCGCAATTGCAAATTAAAAAATAAGAGGAACCTGCATTTATCATAGTCTGTGCCTCCCTTCACACTCTATCTAGGCTTAGGACTAGTCCAAACTAAGCAAATTGCAAAATTTGGAGCGTGTTTAGAGGCCAACGGGCCATAACAACGATATCAAAGTAATGATTGATTTTTGTTTAAGAAACTTTTCAATAGAATGGTACAAAATCATGAACAACTGTTAAAAAACAAGTGAAAATCTATAAATGTTCAAATTGACGGCCGTTTTGTAAAAAACAACTATTAATTCTTCTTCTGTACGTTTATAACATCATATAAAACTTCTAAGGCATAATTCTAATGTGGTGTGTTTTAAAATAATAATCTAATTTACTGCGGAACAAAGTCGGCTCGTTTCCATGGAGGTAAATAAATAGAAAAAGTTGTCAACTTACTTAATTTAGATTGATGTTGTGTTGTAAAAATATTTTTTCCTTCATTAGTTTTGGGTTTCATTGTACCTTATCAGAAATTAGTGCTATCCTTCAAAAAATGTCGTATACCAATGCCGAGGCTTACGACATGCTTGCTGTGTATTATGAATGTTTTCAAAATGCAGCTATTGCGGAACGACAATACGCTATCAGATATCCTGATCGAAGGCACTACACTAGAAAAGTGTTTCGGCGAATGGCAACACGTTTAAGACAAACAGGAAATGTATGACGTATTCCACTTCCTGTCAGAAGACGTCGCATAAGAAATGAAGACAATAGTATTAATGTTCTTGCGTACGTAGAATCGGAGCCTCACGTAAGCATCAGGGAGATTTCCACAGAACTAGGTGTAAGTGTTGCTTCAGTGTTCAGAATTTTAAGGGATTTTAAGCTGCATCCTTATCATCTAGTTTTACACCAGGCTTTATCAGACACTGGTTTTAACAGGCGGCTCGACTATTGCTATTGGCTGAGAGACATGTGTAGTGAAAATCTTCGATTCCTTTCCAAAGTTTTATGGACCGATGAGGCTACTTTTACTAGCTGCGGCAGAGTTAATTTGCACAATATGCATTATTGGTCGCAAACAAATCCTCACTGGATGCGCGAAGTGGATCACCAAAACAGATGGAGTGTAAATTTGTGGTGTGGTGTTTTAGGTGACAGAATTATCGGACCATTTGTTTTTCATGGACACCTAAATGGTGAATCTTATTTAAACTTTTTACAAAATGACTTGCCCAATCTTTTAGAAGACATTCCCCTTGACGTGAGAGCATCCCTGTGGTATCAACATGATGGATGTCCTTCACACTATTCCCGAAGAGTCCGTGATTTCTTAAATGTTAGATACCCAAATCGCTGGATGGGAAGGTAGTTTGTTTCGTGGCCACCTAGATCCCCGGATTTAACTATATTAGATTTCTACTTGTGGGGAAGAATAAAAGATATTGTTTACGAAACGAGACCAACCACCCGAGAGGACATGATTCACCGAATTGAAATTGCAATAAATTCGATTCCACGAGACGAAATCGAAACAGCTGTTTCCAGTACAAGAAGAAGAATTAATTTTACAAAACGGCCGTCAATTTGAACATTTATAGCTTTTCACTTGTTTTTTAACAGTTGTTCATGATTTTTTACCATTCTATTAAAAAGTTTCTTAAACAAAAATCAATCATTACTTTGATATCGTTGTTATGGCCCGTTGGCCTCTAAACACGCTCCAAATTTTGCAATTTGCTTAGTTTGGACTAGTCCTAAGCCTAGATAGAGTGTGAAGGGAGGCACAGACTATGATAAATGCAGATTCCTCATTACTAATCCAACCTATACACCTTAAGAAACCATAGCAACAATCAATTATTAAATTAAACGGTTAAAAAGTCTTCTTTTCGCCATAACTCTGGAACAAATAAAGATATCAAATTGCGTTATTTACGTTTTTTGTTACAAATTTAAGCTACTTTCCGCTTATGATGTCATAATTATACCGTATGATTTAATTTTTCTGAATAAAATCAAAAATACTGGTATTATTACAAACTGCGCCCTCTAACAATTTTATTATGAGCTATCGCGTACCAATGGATGCGACAGATAAAGTACTTACCTTTTTCTTCTAAACAAGCCTAGGTTTACTACAATCGGATAAGTCGTTTAAAAATAACAGCGATTTAAATGATTACACATTCAATAGCTTCCCCCACTCTTATTAAGGTCGGTACGCCAATGAGCCTTAGACCAAAATGATGCAGAATTGTCTAAGCTTTCTAACGATGTTACCAAAGGTATGCCTTAATGTGGGAATTTTCGGAGAAATTTATAATTTTATTTTTTAATTTTCAATTGCGCCCCCTTGCGATGAATTACGGAACTTAAAAATAATTTCCAGGATTTTCTCGTGGCGACTTTTATAATGAATTTTTTTTCTCCACTTTTATGTCCACTAGTTTCTGAAATATGGCCGGTGGCCAGCCTTAATGAAACACCCTGTATATATATATATATATATATATATATATATATATATATATATATATATATATACCAGATCTACAAACTAATAAGAGTATTCTTACTAACTTTGTACAAACCAGACTTATTTTGCACTTATTTACCAGACCAGATATAAACCTACCCCTTAATTATATACCTACCCCTACCTTTACTTATTTATACTATTCTCACCTTACCAGACGTTTAGACACCTATTTATATTCATATTTACTTCATACAACACACCCACCTGACCAGCCACCAACCTTCACAACCATCTTTACTAATTTTACCCTCACCACCAAATCCACCCTCTGTATCACCACACAACCATCCCCAACATTCCCCAGATATCCATAAATCCGCTCCTCTACTTCGAACTACATTATCGGAAGCACATTTATATCAAACAAGCTTGTTATACGTGATTATCCGGAGGTACCACCCCGTATTATCACGTAGTGCGTCCCTTAAAACTCTGCTACAAATTCAATACTCCGCCACAAAAGAGAAACAAACAGAATTAAAAAAAAAGATTGTAATTTAAACCATCATTATTGGATTGCTTTGCACCGATATGGGCTTTTAAACTACAAATACAGACATCACAATTTCAACGGAGGTTAAGGCCCCGAACAAATAGTCATCTTTCTGAGCAATTATCAACCTCAAACCATCGTCACATCCAGATAGAAGGTGAACGGAGGTTCTCCCCGAACCCTCATTCTAGGATTTCAATTCTATTATAGTAATTCCGTATCTTTACCGTACACATAACTACACGTCCCTCATTATCTACCCTATATATCACACCCCAAGTTTACAAGCTATGACTTTTTACCCCTCCTCGTCCATGTGACAAACACCTGTTGTATTTACACAAAATTATATAAAATTGTATTCGCCTGACTTCCACACCGAATTAATCCTGTTGCCAATAACCCCGAAACCCAATACACATCGTTAATAACTACCGAAATAATTAACATTTCTGATATCAATTAAATTTGAAAACCACCTGTTACAATTAATCCGTATAATTTCAGTTGTCAACAGAGAGGGCGCATCCAGCGGAGTGTAAACTGGACAGTGCCGTCCCGATCCAGAAGGGTCTCCAGAATCATATTTTATTTGCTTTTTGTTACTTACCGGGAGTCCTTTTCTGTTTATTTGTTATTCATAATTAGTATTAATTTTATTTTATATCATTATTGTTTAATAAAACTCGTTTAACCTGAATGTGTTCTAAAAATCATTTATCCACTCAATAGTGAAGAGATTTGAATCACGGTCCTGAAGGTCTCAAACTCTACAAGAGCTACCAGAAATTTGTTTTGTCGACGAACGTCACAACTTTTAGTTGTTTTGGGTACGCTACACTTCCTGTAACACGAAATGTTTGAAGTAACCTTTCAAAAACCTTTTTATCGGAATGCACCCGGTCAGGGTATTTTTCTGAGTACTCTTTTTGAAGCAAGTAAACAATTTTCATAGCATTCACCAATGGTTAAAATCAAATCAATTCTTTCCTGTTGTGAATAAACCATTATTAAATTGAAAATATTTCAACAACTTTCAACAGACACGGAAAAAATAACAATACACAATGACAAAAGTCACGCCCAATAGAATTTTAACATTAACAAATCAGTTACCATCAATTCCACAGTACACTACAAAACTTACAAGATTAGTTACATTAACATTATTTGTTAATATGTAAATTACAAATATCTGAAATCTATTATGTACACATAAGATTGGTACCGAGATTTCTACTTATTGGTAAAGAAAAACACTACTACATTAGCAAAAGACATTAAGTAGGCAATTTGGAAGGATATTTCAATCTACAAATGATTCAGGAACAGACAAATTCCAAAAATTATTAAGTAAGTTGAAAATTTCAAGGTGTAGGTATAGGAAACCCTTATAGAAGTTGAAAGGTAATTCAGTAAGCTAAACGATAAGCGTATACAATACAGGGTGTTCCATTTAAAATAAGCCGAATATGAATGTTCTCCTAATTTAACTGAAAAAAACACCCTGTAAAGAGATGTTTACTATTTTTTCTAAAACCCTACATTTTCGGAAAAATTGATATAACTTGAGACACTTTGTATGTAGGTATAGGGAACCCTTATGAAAGTGCTACTTATTTTTTATATAAAACATGAAACTGCAATAATATACGGGGTGTGTCATTAAAAAAAACATAACTTTGATATGCCACTATTTTTGGAGCACCCAGTATTTTCAAAAATATTTTTAAAATGTTGCTCATATTGACTTACATAATATCACTGTATTAGAAATTAACGGTTATATGCCGCTTCGCCGTCGGTCGTGATTCACCCTGTATAAATAGCAAGAGTCAGGTTTATTTGCTGCGCCGCTTTGTTATTGTGGATAAAACCTGGTCTCATCATTAGATTCCCGAATCAAAACACCAATCGCAACAGTGGAAATATTATGGGAATCCCGCGCCAAAGAAGGCGAAGTCGTTTTCATCAGCCGGCAAGGTAATGGTTACGACTTTTGGGATACGAAAGGTATCTCACAAAAGGCCAACAGACATTACTATGCTGCCCTTTTGGACCAACTAAAAGCAAAAATTGGTGAAAAAGACCCGGAATGGTTCGAAAAAAGGTGCTCTTTTGTCCTGATAATCCATCCCATACCAGTCGCATTGTTCGTGAAAAATTGGATTAGCTTCGCATCCAGATTATCCCACACTCACGTTACTCACATGTCTTCCTCCGAGTAACTTTCCCTTATTCCCAAATCTCAAACTTTTCCTTGCCGGAAAGAAGTGTGAAGGTTGATTCTCAGTATACGTTCCATTTCCATTCCATACCATTTCCCTACCGTTTACATAAAATATTATTGGACTCAAATAGATGTATGTATAAACATCTCCCGTTCGTTTACATACCGTTTCCAAGTAGTTCTTTACAATATTGCCGACGGAAATTGTTTTAATTTGACTTGATATGAATGACGAAAAGTTAATTGAACTGTTGAGGGAAAATGATGCTCTATATTTTGTAATGTAATCAAAAATATTTTCTATTGCTATATTCACATTATAAAAAAATAGTTATTTGTTTCATTAGTACAAAAAATGTCAATTTTCGGGACGAGGAAGAAAGCTGCTGGACGACGCGAAGCGGAGTTCAGCAATCTTCCGAGTCCCGAAAATGCATTTTTATACGAATAAAACAAACATTTTTCTCCAGCCACTTTTATCTTTCAGTCATTAATTTGCGGTTCATTATGTTTTTGGGGACTCCTTATTTATGTCGCTACCAGTATAAAACTTAATAATGCTCATTCTATACAAAATGAGTATGATTCTACTTTTTAGTGAAAAAAAAATTACCTGTAGTTTTTAATTAATATTTATTGGATTTTACTTCTATAAATTTAATTCAAATGTGACAGATGTTAGTGAAAATAGATGGTGCCACCGGCGACAGCAAATGTCGATATCTACTCATAGAACATATTCACTCAAAACTTACACTTGCTTAAAACGAAAGTAAAAAGCAACATTATATTAAATATCAGTAGTTATTTATGACTGAAAACATCGTTCATGCGAAAATTTTAAAATTGTATTTATTGAAGTAATGACTTCCCATGAACGTCATTCACATGCAGTTGATATTTAGTGAAGTTAAATTACTTTTTGTACAGGGTGCCAGAAAAGCAGGACGTGAAAAAGTATGATTTTTTTAAATAGAACACCCCGTATTTGATTTTAGTTTTTAATTCTACGTGTCCATACAAACATA
The DNA here is from genome assembly GCA_036346205.1 of Vesta saturnalis. NCBI lineage: Eukaryota > Metazoa > Arthropoda > Insecta > Coleoptera > Lampyridae > Vesta > Vesta saturnalis. The sequence goes on along the minus strand of JARFJB010001965.1, from coordinate 3,983,156 downwards.
TTTTGTCATACAAAAGATTGGCTGAAAGTTTTTAGTTCTTGAGATATTCGCGTTTAAAGATTATTATGGTCATTTTCGTGGGGTTGATGAATGGGCAATTGTTCCGTTATTTCACAATAAAAAAAATTGATATTTCGTGTGAAAAATGAGTGATATTATACTAACGTTTAGACCGAGTAGTATTTCTAATTTTCTCAACAGGGTGTTTGTTATAACCATTCAAATTTGAAAATTCTCAAATTAAAAAAAATCAGTTTTTTTTAATTGCACACCCTATATATTTTTATTTCATTTTATTCGGGATTAAAAAATCTATCATTTTTGTCAAATATATCCTATATCTATCTTTGATAGTTTTCGAGGAATTTCGATTTTTCTCACTAGCTACGTTACATACGATACTATAACATTATTGTGGATCGTGGTAGCCATGGAAAACAATTGCGACGAAATAAAACAAACCACCTAAGCGAGAATATTAACAGTTTTTATTAATGAGAAACAGTAATTCAATAATTATTCAACATTGCGTCTTAGTAAATGCTCAAATAGACGGCCTTCTTGCTGAATACACATATTGAGCCTTTTTCTCATGTTCTGTCTCACTTCGGATAACATAAGAGGGTCACTGTGCGACAAGCTTCGCGAATTCTATTTTCATGTCCTCCCTTGTTGTAGGTTTAATAATATACACCCGATCTTTTATGTATCCCCATAGGAAAAAATCCAGTGGAGTTAAATCGCATGACCTGGGTGGCCATAATATAAAGCCATTACGTTCTATCCATTTCTCCGGGTATTGCTGGTTCAAGAATTCCTTACGTCCCGATAAAATGTGGAGGTGCACCATCCTGTTGCAACCACATATTTAGTCGTCCTTCTAAATTGATATCCTCAAGTAACACAGGCAATTCTTCACGTAAGAAATGCAAATAACTGCGGCCCGTTAATGGATCATCAAAAAAATAGGGACCGATAATTTGGTCATTAAGTATACCACACCACACATTTAGTGACCAATAATTTTGGTTTTGAACTTCTCGTAGCCAAAATGGATTATCAATGGCGTAATAGTGCATATTATGCCGATTTACAGCCCGATTACTTTTAAACGTCGCCTCATCGGAAAACATTATGGATCACAAAAAGTTGTTATTTAATTGCAGCCGTTGATTAATGATATTGCAGAATTCAATTCGTCTTGCAAAATCCTCTTCTCGCAATTCTTGATGAAGCTCAATGTGATAGGGATGGTACTTATACTTCAGCGTTGTTCGATTCACGTTTGATTTGGAGGTATCACATATCGTCGCTAATGTTCTAGAACTCACTTGGGGATTTTCTTGAATATTTAATAATATTTCAAGTTCTTTTTCTTCATTAGCTGCCCTTTTATTAACAACTTTACGTTTGAAGTATTTAACACTACCGCTAGAATCAAATCTATCCATCAAATTTTCCAAGCCAACAGTAGTAGGTATTCGACGTTCAGGATATTTCATTTTGTAGATTCGTTGTGCCAATAAAGGGTTTTTCAACCTCGCCCAACACGTATATCATATCAATTAATTCATTTGTCGAATAATCCATAATTGATACAAGAATTGATAACAAGTTAAATGCGAAAACACAAATTTAATATGTGTTTATTTTGACAAGTAGGAAACCTTTGTATCTTAGTAACGCAATTATTATTTTCCATGGCTACCAAGATCCATGCAATGCAATGTTATCGAAAATAAAGTAGCTAGTGTGAAAAATCGAAATTACTCGAAAACTATCAAAGATAGATATAGGATATATTTGACAAAATGATAGATTTTTAATCCCGAATAAAATGAAATAAAATATATAGGGTGTGCAATTAAAAAAACTGATTTTTTTAATTTGAGAATTTTCAAATTTGAATGGTTATAACAAACACCCTGTTGAGAAAATTAGAAATACTACTCGGTCTAAACGTTAGTATAATATCACTCATTTTTCACACGAAATATCAATTTTTTATTGTGAAATAACGGAACAATTGCCCATTCATCAACCCCACGAAAATGACCATAATAATCTTTAAACGCGAATATCTCAAGAACTAAAAACTTTCAGCCAATCTTTTGTATGACAAAATATGTTTGTATGGACACGTAGAATTAAAAACTAAAATCAAATACGGGTGTTCTATTTAAAAAAATCATACTTTATCACGTCCTGCTTTTCTGGCACACCCTGTATAACTGCCAATATTTTAAAAAAATGCACACTTCTTACCTCTACCCCATGGTCCATACAATATTTACACAAATAATTCTAGTTAAGCATAAACTTACTTTACTCTATCGTTGGGACACCCTGTACAGTTGCCATGGAGACACCGAAGAATCCGGAAATCACCCACTTTTGGTACGAAATACTGTCCCAATATAGCGCCTTATTTAGGCGGTTGGAGAAAAAAATATTTTTATACATACATGAAGCATTATTGTTAAAATATTGTATATAGAAATGTTGTGCCGTGTAGATTATAAACCTAAACTTTTTAAACTAAATTAATTTGCCAGTCAATGCTCCTATTGGAGAATTGAATAAACCTTGGAAATATCTCTAACCTCAAATGCCGTAGCGGTAGCACTTCCTCCTTGTTGAGCTAAATTGCGTAAGGAAACATGTATATTTTTGTTGGAATTTTCTAAACAAGTGTTATAATTTTTGATAAAATTATGAAATATTAAAGTTAATAGGGCGATTTTATCTGCATATTCTGATGCAGCTTTTAGCCTTCTCTTATAAAATTGTAATTTTTGCCCCAAAAGAGTAAACACGTCTTCGGGTACATGACAATCTATAATTGAAAATTTTCTTTGTTATATCGTTTCGTTGTTGAATTGAAGAATATTGGTTTAACAAGCTTCATCTCCCACTATTACAAAAGGCGCTTCTTGATTTGCACCTGGAAGTTCTATCTGACTAGGGAAATTTAAAGCATTTCTCTCTAAAGCCCTAAATTCGAGTGCGCGAAGATACCTCTATCACTGTTTTTTCTAAACGATCCATAATGACATTATATTGCGTATCGACCATTCATCGGAGTACTATCGAGAAGGCTTTTTTTATAATTGAATAATTGAGAACCGTAATTGGCTGGAAATTGTATCACCACGTGATTCCCGTAAGCAAATGTTCTAAGTTTTCTTTAATCATCTTACGTGGGTGTGGCCATTACCTAGCGCAAAATTGTTTGAATTATTGGATCACAAACTTCTTTCACTCTATTCCATACTGTTGAATGACGTCGTCGGTAGCATGAATAAAGAGTTACACTGAAAAATTTGGTGGCCTCATCTATTAGTTCTCTATATAATGTAATGTATTCTCCCTCAATATTTCTTTTCTTTAGTATTTCATGTACCCAAAATCGTCGTTTTTTTCTTTTTAAACTAACTTCTTCGTGTATTGCAATAACAGTAACTATTAGGCCTTTTCAGATGACATGTTTATATAATACGACATACGTTATATTTATTATTTATCTAAATGGAACTGAATACTAACGGGATATGTAAACAGGCAGACAAGATATGCTGAACGTATTTGCAATGGTTGTGGAAAGGAAATGGAACGTATAATGAGAGTCAACCTTAAGACGGACGAAGAAGTAATTGTTACAACAGAGCAAATATTTTGACAGTCTTGAAGATGTTCAATACGTTGAAAAATTAAAAAATTAATGTTCTAACTCATGTCTTTCATTTAGAGTCTCTCGTCCCGTCAAATCATTCTCGTATGTTCAGTACTGTTTTAATACAGTTTTAATATTTGATGAATAAATTATATATTTTTGAAATTTAAATTAAACTACAGAAATAAGAGATTGGTTTGGATGGGTTTTAGAAGTGTGTAAATTGAATTTTAATTCTTCTTCTTTCAATTATAAATCAGCTTTCGCAAATTCATGTTAGTTTGATGGCAAAAATCGCCACAGAATCAAAGAATAACTTTGATCAGACAATCTTCTTTGAGTTAAATAATGCCGTATAACGTTTAAGAGCACGTTGAGAATTTTTGTTACAAAATATGTTTATGCTAGATTAGAATAGGTACAAACTGTTCAACTTGGCAACAATAAGTGTAAGTTTTACAAGTTTCGATACTATTGTTATTAGTGTTTTGATAGCACTAGCCATATTTCATGATTGCATAATACTAAATTATTATTTAAGACGTGTAAGTTGATCATTATTGAGCGAAATATTGATCAACTTACACGTCGAACGCAATATACTATTGTATCTTCAAACCTCAAATAAGTATCCTCCGGAGTGATGACTGATGACAAATGTGTGTCATTCTGACAGATTGTTTCTATCTGAAATTTTCTATCAGTCACATTTTTCTAGCCCCATTATTAGTTTCATTTTCAGTTTCATTATTAGGTTGAAATGAATAATGGCGCAAGCCGTATGTGATTTGAAATACAGAAATAAAAGACAACTTCAACTATCGAAATTGACAGTAATAATGACAAGTTTATTAGTCTCTTGAAGATAGAATTAGTTAATTAATTTATCTCACTCAACTATTTTGGTCAATTGTTCTTTTATTTTTAATAGGGTAGTAAACTTTTTTTGTTTAGAATTTAATTTTCTTTCTTTATGTTGGAAACAAAGGTAGCAATAGCGTATTTTAATTTCAAAGGTATTCCTTTGGAAAATGACTTTTTAGATATTACTGAAGGGCAAACATGTTGATACTCGTAGATATTAAGATACTATTGAAAATAATCTGTAACTTTCACAATATGAATTTAGTTTGGTTTGAAAGCTTTTGGAATTTTAATATTTTAGGATTGATGGATTAAAATTTCATTTGCGTTAGCTCAAAAAGGATAATATCAATAATAATTAGTTAACTAAATAATTCTTTAACATTAGAGTTTACTTGGAAGTGTTTGTAAATAATACAGTAGTAAATGAAGGGAATTTTGCAAAAATGTTAAACACAATCTCTATTCGTATCTTGTCATGCCGCAATTCAGTGCGCAGTGGATGATTTAGTAATTAAATAAATTCATACGGCGAACACAAACGGTGTACCACGTTCCATTCATTATTTGTATGAACTTGACATTTTTTGTATGAAATTGAAAAGACAGTTCTGTAAACTGGTTAGAAAGTTTAAAACTAATTATTCTATAACTGATTCTACATGCAAAATAACTAACCATGTTGTTACTGTAAAACGTCTACCTTGAACACAGATTCTAGTTTGTTTAGATAATTCAGATGCAATTCGGTGCAGTTCGCTGAACGTTAATTTTTAATCGGCTTTTTGCAAATTATTTTTTGTTTATTTTAATCAACTTGATGAAATTATCCAATGTATTCGTTTCAGTTTTCACTTGAAATTTATTTATTGACTTTATTTGAAATAAAAATATTGATAATCAAATGATAAAAATGCAGCTGCGTGGTTGGATTAATTTAAGCGATTAGTGACCAGAAAATGTTTAAAAACCATCAATGTATGGGATTCATAAATATTAGATTCAGAGACACGTAGTCTACTGAAGTAATGAAAAGCTTTAATGCAAAGAAAATTTAAGTAAGTTCGTGATTCTCTGGTATTAGTGGATCGTGTGTGTTTGAAAAAACGGTTATTTTCAAAGCCAAATATAAAACGTACGACACTGTCATGCTTTCTTCTAACAATTTGGAAGTAACTCACGTAGTTGCACAAAGCCAAAACATACGTTGGGCACACTGGACCGAACGTGTCTTAAGACAAGATTTATTTTATCTCAATCTTGAAGAGAAATTACTAAATATCATTTTAAATCTAAATAATTTTTGCTTAAGGGGCTTCACTACTTCCTAGAGACACTTATTTTACAACAGATGGAAACAAAGTAGTAAAATTTCAGTTTACTTTAAGCTCCTCCTTTTATTTCATGTAAACAAGTTCTTTACGAAATGTGGTTTATTTTAACGCCTGAAGAAGGATTAGGGTCAGGTACCTGACATTCTTTTCACTAAATTTATATTATTGTAATATAATATTATTGGTAATCGTTCGGACCGTAAAAGAATGATATATTTATGTTTGCTTCAAAAGGTTACATTAATAATTATTAGTTCAATTATTATCAAATTAAATATAGTTATAATATTTATTGACTAACAGAATAATTCCACTTACAGGACAATACATTAAATAAAATTATTACAAAGTATGTACGTAAGTATTAATTTCTATTTAACGGAAATCTAATGAGTTGAAATTACACTATTAACTATACAAAAAATATAATATACATAAAAATGTATGAAAAGTGCAATATCGAGCAGCAATTGAATTTATATTGTATTTAATACCCATTTGGGATCTCGTATTCGCATATTTCTACAGATTCTTGGGTCAATTATTTCCGGTAGAATGCAATCCATATAAAATCTGTTTAATTTTGGTAGCATGGTCTTATTCCATAACTCTTCATCCCTGTAAATTCTTTCAATAGAAAAGTCTGTTTCGCAATATATGATAAAGTCGCAGAAATTTCTCCTGCTTATATTTAGTTGACCCTGAACTTGGTAAAAATAGTTGTGGTTTCTTTTTAATCTGAAACAAACATTGTATTGCCGCCGCATAGAAATAAATATTCTTAGTTTTTCCATCAACTATTTCATAACATAGTTTATTCGTCAGTGATCTATTTTCTTCCAAATATGGGTCCAACAATTTTTTCCCCTTCATACTGTGCAAACACTTAATTTCTACAATGCCATCGTCACCAATTAACCCATCGGGACTTGCTCCTAAAAAGTAATGTTCTGTGTCTAGAAACAATCCGCACTCTAATATGTCTGTTCCCATCTTTGAGATATATAACTCCTTAGCTAAACGCTCATTTGTTCGACCGTATAAAATAGATGACGTATTTACGTCCCTTCCATATAGTAAATTCGAATAAAATTATGATACGACGTTGAATCGCGTATCTTGATAACTGTACCAAAATTAGATGGACCTCCAATTTTCATTTTCATGTTGGCCACGTGTTATTTTCTGTATTTCATTAACCTTATCTATTGTATTTACACTTTCTCTTAAGGTTTTTAAAAAATGATTCTTTTTTTCACTGAATAGGTTTTCATCCATATCGGGTTGAGATGCATCTGGGCCGTAATTGCAGTCTGCTTCCGACTGTTGCGCACGAAATTTTCGGCGAATGACTCCTTTTCTTCGCTCCAAGGCACATTGTCTCTTATTCAATATCCTTTCTCTCATTTGGTCATTTCTTTGATTTTTCAAGTGGCGAATATGCCATGTAGGACCCCCCATATACGATAATGCGGCAGCATGAACTCTTGCTGTATATGATAAGCGCTTAGTATAATTAATGCGTTTACCTTCCACACTGGACCGAACGTGTCTTAAGACAAGATTTATTTTATCTCAATCTTGAAGAGAAATTACTAAATATCATTTTAAATCTAAATAATTTTTGCTTAAAACAAACGCACGCTAATGCTACTAAACAACTCATCTATATAACTGGGATATGATGGATTTCGTTTCGCTTGAATTGGCCTTCCATCATCAGCATCACATTTTAGCTCACTGTTTATTCTAACTACAAGCAGTGCAGTATATTTTTCTTGTCCAGTCATTGGAACAAATTGAATTTGAGTAATTACATTTTTGTAAAAAGTATAGATGTAAAAGTTTATTTAAAAAAGTTAATACTTTTTGAGTCCAACTTATATCGTAACCGCCAAATTCTGTAGTTAATTTACATATTATTTTAATTTAATACTCAGTATAAAACCAGTTTAATTTCAACCCATAGGCATACGAATTTTTTGCTACCTTTCTGCACGTTCGTGTAATCAATAACATTGCTGTCCAGTCAATAATTATGGAAAAAAGTATTTTATTCGCAATCATATTGTCATCTGTCAATTTTATGACATGACAATAGCTGAGAACTAGATTATTACTGAAACTAGCGGAAAATAATGAAACTAGCCAGAAATAATTATTACATACCCCGAAAATTATTGCATTCCTGTGGTGAAGGTTGCATAACTATCATGAACCTCATAATCATTACAACTAATTAAATTGTGTGTTGTTATTTGATATTCTTTATTAATCAACGGACGTACAACATATTTAATAACTAACTAACTAAGAAAAAGCATTGAGAATTTTTACTAACTCGTATTAGCCCAGGAATTTTAGGCGAAAAACAGATCAAACCCAGGACTAAATTATGTACAGCTGAAAATTGGTACGTACGATCTATTTAACGTACTAAACAACATTTCAAAAGTCCTGAACTCTCCTATGCCGGCTTCTTTGAATTCCAGTCGTTCAAAGTCTGGAACGTTGGAGAATTCCAGAAAACCACTAGAACTCATGTTGAAACGGCTTGCCCTATTTTGATCAATAAGGTGTCAAATTAAAGGGTAATTGACAATAGGGTGGGCCGAAAAACTTATTTAGGGGTACCAATAAAAGGTTACCTTATGTTATAAGTAATTTGTAGAAAAAAATTTAGTGTACTTGCCCAATATTTAAGGGTCCCCCGGGGGCCCAAAATATTTTTTTTCTGTATTTTGACTGGGGTACCAAGAAAAAGTTACCTTATGCTAAGAGTAACTCTAGAAAAAAATGAGCGTACTAGCCAAATATTTAAGGGTGCCCCGGGGGCCCAAATTTTTTTTTTATTATTTTTTGACTTGGGTAGCAACAAAAAGTTACCTTATATTAACAATATTTCTAGAAAAAAATGAGCGTACTTGCCCATTATTTTATACATATATATATATATATATATATATATATATATATATATATATATATATATATATATATATATATATATATATATTATTTATTAGTATGCTTGGAAAAAGCAAGTGTCTGTACAAGATCAATATTTTTTATTATTTTATTAAGACGCTATAGTAGATAAAGTAAAAAAACGTTTAATGATAAAAATGAACAACTCTCAGCTTGAGTTCATACTCAAATTAAAAAACAAAACATTTGCATTACTTTAAATTGCCTTTACATTAAATTTGCATTACTTTAAACTGATTTTTTTTTACCTAATTGCTTGAATAATATTGAGCTTTGTTGTCATAGGCTGGTAAAGAAGATCTAGCATCTAATTTTGCTACTATATAACCATTTCTTGCTTCCTCACTGCAAACTTTTAATGCAGCTTCTGTAACAAGCTTTACACACCTTTCAACCGCTTGCGTGTGACAGGGAAATTTGCCGAACCTTATAGAGAAGTGGTCTTCTTGGCTTATAAATATTTGCAGTTCTTCATTTGTCACTCCCATCGTTAAAGGAGGTTCTGTGATAGTACATTCTGTCCACTTGATTAGATCAATATAGTCTTGAGCCTCGAAATTTAAGGTCGGAACTCTAAAAACTCGATTACTTTCTGGTTTGTTATTTCTAGCTTTTAAAATTCGCCTTACTGCTAGTTCTCTTATATGCTTTCTCTCATCGGCTAACATCGCGACTAAAATATTTTCAGGATGTGCATAAAATGCGTTGTTTAAAATAACTTTGTCAATAACTACTTTGACAGTTTCAGGAAATTGCCTTGAAAGATAAATTGTTTGCCATAAATGTCGAGCACCAAATTGTAAATATGGTTTTGCTTTTGTTAAAACCACATTGTTGAATAAACTTTCATAACAAATTCGGCAAGCAGTTTAAGGTTGGTAGAAGGTTCACTTACTGAAACATATAATCTCAGCACACGATTGGCAGTAGTCAACCACCGAGAATGAGATAACTTTCCTGGGTGTGTTTCTGCAAGAGTTTCGGGGCAAATACCATCTGAAACAGCCTTACAGATTTTAAATAAATACTGCTGATCTGTACTTAAGTCCTTGCAATTTATATCGGGCAAAGAAGTTTCAATTTTCTGAAAGGAAACAATTGGGCGTTTCTCGCAATCTCCAAGTAAAGTACCAATTTCTCCTGACTATTGATATGGACCTTTGGTGTGCCCGTCGTCCAGTTTTTGCAAGAGATGCCTTAAGGGAAGCTCGTTTGCGAGTAAATAACATACAGCCCACTGCAAAGGTTCACCTAACAAGAAGTTATCTTTGTATTTATATAGCGAAAGCTATCTACTTAAGTAAACTATAAACTAATACAAACCTAACTAAGTTTCAATAAGACGTATAACACCTCCTTTCCAACCTGTGTTACAATTAGTACCGTCGCAACCAATAACCTTAAGATTTGTCAGATCAACGTCATTTTGGTTCATAAAGGGTAATATGCTACTCGCAATATCAGTTGGCTTAGAAGATGTAGTAAGTGATATGTGACCAAAGTACTGACTACCTGGTTCTTGAATAAGTGAGATATGCTCCTCTAGTTTTTTAATTTTATGTCCGTTTGATCTTTTCGCCCATCAAAGTATATTGCTTCGAGACATTTATTCTTTTTATTGTTATTCCAATTGGTTTTTAACTCATTTCTGTTTTTAAATAATGCCCTTCTAATTTTATTCTTATCAACAACTTTTGCACTTTTTTCCTTGCACGCTATTTTATGTCTTCTAAAACAGCAGTCGCTATTTTTGCAGCAGAGCGATTTGAAACTCCAGTTAAATCTGCGGCTTTAGCAGTATGAACTAAAGGGATTCTGATTTGTGTTACATTTGCTTAAAATTTTTTTAATTTACGAGTTTTTGATAGGTCATAGCTCCATTTAAATTATTTATCTTCCTGGTCGTCCATTTCCTCTGTGCTCTCACTGGACGAAAAACTGGTTTCATTTTGATTTGGATAAATGTTTGCATTTCTTTTTAAGCTGTTTGAATAGGTGTTTTACTTGCTTGCTTCTCTTTTCTGTTTTGCTGCTCTGTCAATTTTTTGGAAATATGTTTATCAACGCGGCCAATAAGCATTTATCGATCAGTTCGTTGGTCGGTTAGGAAATTAAATTCCCTTTCACGTATTTTCCATCATTTCTCACATTTACACGAATTAATGTCTTTGCATTTGCAAGTTGAAATATCAAAAAGTTTTCCTGAATTACTCCTAAATACACTTAACTTTGAACTTAAATGCTTACTATCTCTACTTTTTATGGGTTTTATTATATTTTGATATTTTTTGTGATATGCTACAATCATATTAATTACTCGTTTATGCGACAAAAAAGGAATTGATGCCCGTTTCCAAACTGCTTCTCCTTTTGAGCCACGATTGAAGCTATTTTAAATTTTTTTGTTTTAACCTAACGCTTTGAAAGCAACGAATAACGTCTTCATCAGTAGGAAGCGTTGTAGCATTATCTGAGTCTATGTCTTTTTCTGTACCAAAAATTGGGATACTTGAACTTTTACGAGTCTGCACTGCCATCACTTAAGTTTTAATAAAAATGTAACACAAAGTAACTATACGCGAATGTTTTAAATAACAGCTTGGTTATTTTCTAACACGGAATGCACTTTAACTTCACAAAACAAAGTATGTACTTAGCCAAACACGTGGCACAATGCACTGACTGGAATAGGTAATGAGGCATAAAAATAAAACACAAGTTAACCGTTGCGGCGCAAGCGTATATTAATATATTGACCTATATCGACGATAGAAACACAAGGCCGGAATCAGCGTCTATAAAATAGAACAGTAGCGTTTATTACATTGAAAAATAATATTTTCAAATAGTAAGTTAGGAAATATATTTTCTGTGACATAATAAATATAGTAACATACTAGTACGCTCATCTTTTTTTCTGGAAATACTGTTACTATAAGGTTACCTTTTGTTGCTACCCCAGTTAAAAAAAAACTTTGGGCCCCCCGGAGGACCCTTAATTATTGGGCTAGTACGTTCATTTTTTTTTCTGGAATTACTGTTACTATAAGGTTACCTTTAGTTGCTACCCCAGTTAAAAAAAAACAAAAAACTTTGGGCCCCCCGGGCGACCCTTAATTATTGGGCTAGTACGCTCATTTTTTTTTCTGGAATTACTGTTACTATAAGGTTACCTTTAGTTGCTACCCCAGTTAAAAAAAAAAAAAAAACTTTGGGCCCCCGGGGCACCCTTAATTATTGGGCTAGTTCGCTAATTTTTTTTTCTGGAATTACTGTTACTATAAAGTTACCTTTAGTTGCTACCCCAGTTAGAAAGAAAAACTTTGGGCCCCCCGGGGACTCTTAATTATTGGGCTAGTACGCTCACTTTTTTTTCTGGAAATACTGTTACTGTAAAGTTACCTTTAGTTACTACCCCAGTTAAAAAACAAAAAAAAACTTTGTGGCCCCCGGGGACCCTTAATTATTGGGCTAGTACGCTCATTTTTTTTTCTGGAAATACTGTTACTATAAGGTTACCTTTGGTTGCTACCCCAGTTAAAAAAAACAAAAAAAATTTGGGGCCCCCCGGGGGACCCTTAATTATTGGGCTAGTACGCAATTTTTTTTTCGATAGGCTAGTTTTGGCATAAGGCAACTTTTTCCGCTACCTGTAAACTCAATTCAAAAATAAATTTTTTCGGCCCACCCTATTGACAATGCATTCATTTAAAGTTTTTATTGCCTATTTTCGAAACATCCGGTTTGAACAGAAGCTCCCCAAACCCAGGCTTCCTGCCGCAGTTGTCTTAAAAATACCCGAAACTAACGTTATTTGTCGTTAAACAAGGTTACAAAAGGTACTCGCGGGAAGTTTCTACGACAATTGGTAACGAAGCTACAAGTATTTGAACGGAAGCGCCTCCGGCAACTGGGCTTCCAATGCGGTTTTCAGAAACTGAGATCGCAAGCAAACGATTTGCTCAGTGAGGTGTCCAATGAATGAGGAATTCAGATGCTATTATTGAAAACATTTGTAACATCCGTTCTGACCGGAATCTCCTGAACGCCTGCTAAATTCTATTTTTAAATAATAACAGATTGACTTTCAGCGCATCCAAAAATGTAAGAAATGTTGTGCAACATATACATTTACGCAATTTTTACGCTGACCTCATTAGGAATGGACGTGCAATACGTATACCGGTATTTACGCATTTTGGTCTTATCCCTATTGACCGCTTGATCCCAAAATATACTCTGACCTTAAATTTCGTAATACGCGCCCCCCAAAACATAGGAAAGGACGTGTAATATGTATATTTACGCATTTGGACCTTGTCCCCATTGACCCCGACATAAAATTTGACCCTAAACTTCGAGGGATTGTGACATGAGTGAGTTTTTATAGTATGAGCGGAGCGAATAATCTCGTATTATAAAAGAATTGAAATATATGATATGTATCAGAAAGAAGGTCGACATTAGTAAGTTTTCTTACTGTCTGGATTTTTGAAGAGCTGTTCCGTTGGTTATGTAGCACAAAATTTCTTCTTGTTTTACAAAGACCAATTAATATAGTTTTTATTTACGATACCAGACTTCTTATAAAAGTAGTATTTGTTCTTATTTGTTCTTAATTGCAATATTCAGTTTATTTGCTGCTTGTAAACGTGTGGAGTTCCACAATGTGTGTTGGAGATGTTAAAGAAGGTTCAATATTTGTGGCACATCTTAAAGATAGTAAACCCTAGGACCGTCACAATTTTGAATCACGCTAGCTTGAACTACATTAAACATAATTAAGAGGTACATGAAAATAAAAATCAAATTGCCAAAAACTTAGGATCTGTTGGCTTTATAAAAAAATTATTTTTTGTCGTCTACAAGCAAATGTGTTCTTCCATCTACTTCGGGAATTTCAAAATCTAGAAATGCATGTTATGCAATTCCTATTAACATAAATAAATGCATTAATAAGAAAATTGGATATTGTATTCCGTTGTCAGCACAATTTTATAGCACAGATGCCTTAAAGTGAGAGATTAGTAATTTTTTGACATTCCTAATATGAACCCATAACCCATTATATGAATTAAATACACAAAACCTTCTCCAATGGGAAGGTTTTTTACATTTAATTCTTACATTTGATTGCTCTACCCCATTTTGAGTATTTATTCAAATGCAATATGGACAAATTATAACAAATGGAAATACTATTTCCTCTCTGAAGCCAACTTCTGCAAAGAAGAATTTTCACTTCTATAAAAAGGTAAGCTTGCAACACGCCCTTGCTGCTCTTTTCTTTATCAGATCGTAAGGAAAGAATATATCCATAGCTATAAGTCAGATATGCATGTCGTCAGGCTCCACTCATTTTAGGTTAAATAATTAAAATACAACAAAAATGAGAATGGACTTAAATACCACATGTATTATTAATACATAAAACAACAACTGTATTTATTTGTATATTTAATAAAACAAAATAATATCTGCTGATTCATTTCAACATAAAAGCAAATGAAATAGTACTTAACTTTTCGCAAAGCTTTATTTATTTTAGAAAACATTAACCGAAGTTCTCTTATCTTTTCATTACTACAGTATTCTTCCGAAGCAATATTAGAGTAGCTTTACGTTAATATTCGTAAATCATTTCATATAATTTGTCCACTTAACCCATTAACACCCAAATTAATTTTTTTTCGAAATTAACTATTTTTTTACATATTCCTACTATAGTTTGGATCAGTAAGCGTAGTAAAATATTATTTTGAAATTAAGTTATCAAGTTTTTCTAAAAACGGCTGTCCTCATATGAGGACACTGGGATAATATGATATAAAAAAAAATCAAAAAAATGTATAGGTTTATTTTGCTTTATATGAAAATAAGGGTTTATGATTTACTTTTTTTTTGTGAAAATCATTGAAACAACCAGGCAAGCAAAGCGTAATATTACATTTTTGACAGCATGTTCGTGGCTTTCCAGTGCAGTTGACCATTTGATCATCTTCTTTGTTTTTCCCTTTTGCCAATAGAGTGGTTTTTTCCGTAGAACTGTATGTTTTCTGATACAATTGTTCTGGATGTACTTGGAAGACTGAACGGTCGTCCACGATCAATTTTCAAGCCATGGCCAACTTTCAAATAGGAATAGGTAATCTCCATACGAAATTGTTTATTGACATCCTCTTTTGTCCCTTGTGCACCATATTGTAAAGAACGCATCCATTTACAATAGCCATGTCTATCATCCTTGTGAAAAGGCACCAATACCGTTTTTTCCCTCTTACAGGAATGTGATGTTTCTCTAGGAGCCAATCATGGTTGTCAAAACCACCCATAAATTCATTGTAATTAGTAACCAGTTGTGGCTGTGGTATTGGTATTTTTTCTTTTCCTGCCTTTTCCATCTTTGTACTTGTGTTACAGGAGCGATTGTATCATAATTGTCATTCCATTTGCAAACAAGAATTTTATTATTATGATCAAATCGCCAGTCATATGATCCTCGAGGTTCTTTCTAAATCTTTGTTGAAGTCGTCGGACATTTTGCTGTTCTGTATTCCCGGACTGTACCAGTAGCACGAAAGTCTTTTTGTTTTAGATCACACATGAGATTATAACTTGTGAAAAAGTATCGAAATACACTTTGTGTCTTTTTGAGGTTTTCAATTACTTCTAACATATTTGTGACAATTTTGGTTCCTGCAGGTGCCTTTGGTTCGTTAGATTGATCTGCACACTCTCTGCCACAATAAAGTGAAAACTTATCCGTTATCGTCGCAGAGAACTCACAGTTTGAAACCGAATTTTATTGGTTTTGCTTTTATAAACTGTTTTATTGGGTAATGTCCATAATACCTTACAATCATCTCATCGATTGACAAGTTCTCATGGAAAATACTGTCTGTAACGTTTATTTAGCATTGTTAGCAAAGATCTAATTTTGAATGATCTGTCATGTTAATCCTCATTTGCTTGAATGTTATCAGCAAAGTGAATCATGGATTTTAGTTCTGTGTACGCATTACGGCTAAATACATTTTTTTTTACTAGCAAAATTCCCAGATCTTCTCGTTCGGACCAATAATCCCTCTGACTGGGCAACGAGTGATTTTCAGTAAAAATAAGAAAACCAATGAAAATTTTGATTTCTTCTTCGTTTGTTGAATATTCCTTTTATTTTTTCCGTTCTTGCACATCGTATTGTCTCTGTGACCAGTAAATCGTAAACGGCATCGTCAAAAAAATATTCGAAAATTTCCATAGGTGTAGCATTCGATAATTGTTCTCTTATAACATCAAACATCTGTTGGCAATCTTCAAAGTCCTCAATTTCATGGTTTTGTTCAGCTTTATCCCAATTTGGTGACAAAAAAATAGACTCACCTCTTTTTCTCTTATCAAATCATGACAGTGGTAATTTGTTTTCTTCGTCAGGCGATGATGGTTCATCTGGAGTATTTTCTTCGTTGAAAAATATTTCAGTGCCTCCTGGAATATCTCGTACCGTAGCTGTACCAATATCTTCATCGTTGATATCATCTTCATCGGTCAAGACATCAACTTCTGGAGGCAACGCTGCGATATCGGCATCAATCTGCTTTGAATATAAATAGTCAATAGCATCTTCCAATCTCTTGAAGGATTTTCTGGACATAATTCGGAACAAAATGAGAATATCTGTAAAATAATTGTTTCATTAATCAAGCTTACCTAAAGTCTAATTAGAACAAAAATAGAAAATCAAATTTTATACGTAAACGCCCAGCGTCCTCATTTCAGGACAGTGGGATTTTGTTACACTCTGCATACAAACTATTGCTTATGGGCCTTATGTCACATATTCATGAAACCTAACACAATACCTACCAGATAAAATAAATTCCCACACATACCTTTGATTTATAAGAAAATTCCAGCACAAATTTTAACAGGAACCCACGTGACAAAAAAATTGCAATAAAGTGGACGATATTTTAGACCAAAGACGTAACTTACGCGCCTCTTAACGTGCCACTAGCATCACTGTATGATTGGTAGTAACGCTCCACGTCTAGCTGTTGTTGTTTGCTCGACGATGTTTACGCTATCCCCACCTATAACAGCTGTCCTCAAATGAAGACGCCGGGCGTTAATGGGTTAATAAAACGTAATTTGCACTAAAAAGGATACATACTTACCTGTTATACTCAACAAAAAGTAAATACATTCGCTCGAAATGAATTGCTGTCGAGATATAATATCTTAATACAAATATGTAATTAAAAGCAGTTGCATACTTTATGCAGGGAAGTCAACTTGAAATACGACATGCACTGGAAGATGGAAGAAATGGAAAATTAAATGATATCAGCTTCGTCATGCGCATAAAACAAAACCCATTATATACACTGGTATTCGCATTTATATACACTAAGGAGAAAGTGTCAACATATCCACGAAAATTTAATTATTGAAAGAAAAAATACTATAAGATGCTTAAATATACTCAAATAATGTAAATATATTTACAAATAATAACTCAAATTCAAAAACTTGCATTGAAGTAACGATAGCCAAAAATTGGCATGTTACAAAATGTAATTTTTTGCTACTCGTTCAAGTTATGTTCCTCTGGTGCTTTTATGTAATATTATTTTTAGCACACAGTTTTGTGAATTATGTTTAGACTGTGGGCCACCGTAATTGAATATTTCAACACATCTTAACTCACTGCTTTACTTTTTTTATTTATTATTAGTCATTAATGAAACACTAGGTTCTCCTGGATTAACGGGTAAGTTCGATAGAATGCAATAGATTTTTCAATAAAAGAATTGAATAAAAAATTTACTATGTATAAAAAAAACAAAAATTACTATTTTTCTTAAAAACTCTAAAGTATAATATCAAGATGGTTCCCATTTGCAGCTTGGCAAAGTCCAAGGCTATAAATAAATTTATGTTGCACATCAAACTAATTTCATGGCTAATACGCTTTTTAATTCTTCTTAGTCGTTAATCCCTTTTGGAAAAAATTTTACTTTTTTATATTAATACATAGAAAAGGTTCCCTCGAATAGGATTCGAACCCACAACCTCATTGGAGGGAATATTTTATATATTTATATAAAAAAATTTAATTATAATACACTATATACTGGTTGTTCACTCCTAAAGCTAGGGAAATTTTGATGTTCATATTCAGTACACTTTTATTTTATTCTGCGAATTATAGACTGACAATTAGGGGGCCAACTTTCATTAATTTCATTAAATAACTCCAGTTAATTAAAAATTATTATTAATTTACATATATAAAGACAGAATTTGCATCGATTGGGGTTTGAATCTCGATGGCGCAGATGGTTAGCGCGGTACTCTAGTAAAGTACAGGTCGTAGGTTCAAATCCTACTCGAGGTAAACTTTTTATTTATGTATTTAATAAAATTAATAATAATTTTTAATTACATATTTACCTTTGAACTTATTCGTTCATAACAAAACTTATAATAAACTCCAGTTAATTGTTCGTTTGAGTTCTTTTTGCAAAACCATTCATATTTAAAAGGACCCCGCACCATTTAAATGGCAAATGGCTTTCTGTGGATTTGGCTAAATTTTTGATATGTTGAAGATTGTAAAATTTCAATCAAAGACTACCATAGGCAGATAGTCGAAAAATGGACACTTTTTGCTCTACAGCTCGCCAAAGTGATGTGCAAGAGTATAAAAAATTATTTATTAACGCCAAACAACATACGTAATTACAACAATATGGGTCATAAAGCACTTTTTCAAACCTAATCAGTATCCACTTCCATCGCATTGTTATTATTTGCAATGTTTGGATCATGTTCTTGAGCTCTATTAGCTTCGTCCAATATTTTTGATTTTGGATAGTGTACATCATTTTCATAACGCGCATACCCCAAAACCACAACACACTAGCAATATTCCAAGAGTTCTTGCACTTGATTTGCACGTACAGTACTGTAACCAAGAATTAAATCCTCCAAATTTTCATCGGCTTATTAATTTTCGGTGGGGTTCTTCGTCTTCGTATATCACTTTTTTTTACTAACGAGTCGGATTTCTTGAAAAAATATTTTTAATTGCTGACCTTTAATGACATATGGCCTATTAACAGACCGCAGCCCTGGAAGTAAATGTTCCAAAATAAAACCCTTGCCATCCAAGTGCTGCCTACAACATCGTATATTTTCTGGTATGTAAATATTTAAAAGAATGAAAATATTCACTTTACATGATACAGACATCCTACGCACATTACAAATCAAACAAGTATGGGTTGATGTTTGTTTCGAAACATTTAGTCGTGAACAAGCTAGGTCATTTTCAACAAGACCTATTTTGTTAAGGTTCATCGCAAAACAATTAGCGCAAGCTCTAGACAAATCTGTGGCTTCTAGGGGTGGCCTTTCATTTTCATTTCTTCTGAAAATGGCTATTTCCCTTTTAACCATATTATTATCGCCATCAATTCTATTCATTAGCCCTGGCCGTGTTAGCGTCTTACAGACATAACAGGGTAATCGATTTCTAAATGCCTTTTATACGATCCTTCAAAGTCACAATTTTTACGGCAAAACTGCTCAAAGGAATTTCGATTTGATTTTTGAACTAATTAAAAGACGTGATGTTTTGAATGGCAATCCTTTTTTTAGGTACATATGAGGAGTTTGCGTGCAAAACCGGATAAATCCATTTTTCCGGTTTTGCTTTTATGACTGAGTCCGATGAGCTCTATCATTATATGAAGCTATTCCGAAGTAAAACCGGTTACAAATGTATTATATAGTCATCTGAAGTTGAGGTTTTGCACCAAAAGTGACTATATTCATGTTTTTGAATCAAAACCGGATAAATCCAAAAATCTGTGTAGGAATCTTTATATAGTAAGTTGTTATTGTAAAGTGTAGATGTCGCTCAAACCGGCATACTTTAACGTTTGTTTTCTCGTCGGTTTATTTGAGGTGCGGTGTGTTGTTAAAAAATGGAAGAACAGTTAATAACTGTGAATTTAGCCAAATCCACAGAAAGCCATTTAAATGATGCGGGGTTCTTTATGGTCTCTATTTTATATTGATGACATTTAATCTAAATATCTCGTAGAAACAGAGACACGGATTTTAAAATTTGAACGTAAATAAATTGGAACAAAACTAAAAACTTTACTTTATCTTCATATGTGTTAAAAAATAATCGTCTAAACATTAAAGTTATTTTAAAGAAATTTAATGCACTAATTAAAATTTTCTTGCTACGAGAATGTTGGTTGTGCAAAATTATTAGATTTCATAATAAAATAAGTTAAATTCATTACAGATAAACATGGCCTATTAATTATGAAATATTCAAAATGAGTACAAAAAAAAAAACAGATATATTGGCACAACATCCTTTACGTTTCGATGTACGGGATAATAAAGAAGCAATCGAATATGTAAATTAGGCTTAATGTAGCTTAGTAGTATGGCCTCATCATTTGCAATGTTCGGAAAACATGTACAAACAAATATTTTATATAAGTATTTAATATTATTTAACATTATTAGCATGATAAATAGGTTTTTACTGGCAAGAGGAGTAGTTTATTGACGATTCGTTAGGCGAGTCTGTAATTTTTTTGAGCCAGTTAAAACTGTTATCGTACGTATAACTTAAAATATTTTATTTGTTATTGATTCGTAATACATTTCTAAATATCTCGTCAGCTGTGGCTTCAAATATTACTACGTTATTAATTCTCAAATTGCGGTCACACATTTACACATGCTAGTAATGACAGTTGACTTGTAAATGCATTTATTCAAAACGAAAAGTCGGTATTCGATTTGTTTTTTTTTGGACTAATACGCATCTTACAGTGACTGCAATTCAAAAAGCGAATCGTACTGAGTTTTCACGTCGCTCAATATTACAGTATTTAAATTAAAACGAAGTCTTTACAATAAAGGTTATTATGGGTCGGTTTTCAACCACTATGTATCGTAAATTGGGGCACTTGCTGTTTATGTCCTACCAATACACAGTAAACAAAAGGATATGACTTTACAAAATAGCTTTTGATGTGATAAACTCTTTGAATAATATAAATAAGTTAAATTAAAGCACTTCTGGTGTTAACTTAAAAGGGATAATGCTGCCATTTTAGTTGGTACTATTTATTTTACTGTATTTGCCCAGATTTCATGAAAATTAGATATGTTTATTCTACATCCTTTGACGTTTTCGTTTGAAATTCCCTCAATTGTTGAAAATTGCTGTTCTTATCTATCCTAATTAAATGTTTATCTGGTACGGTCTGTTTTGTTTAATTCTCCTAACACAATTGAGCAAATTACTATTACGTGTGCAAAATAACAAGTTTCAGTTATAAAATTAAATTTGTTCAAATACGCATCATAATATGTAGTATTGTCTACCCCCATGGACATTTCTGACTTTGAATGGAGTAGTGAATAACATTTTTTATAAAATTTTAAAGTTGTTAACAGTTTACTGTTTAATGTAATAATCTTGAAACTTTATGTTTTTACTTTTCAGGATTCTATTAGATTATAATGATGAATTTTTTAGGGGAGAGTTTTTTCTAATTAGCCCTGTGTTAATTGAAAAAAATATCATTCGGATAAAGTTTTGATAAAATGATTTTTATTTTTGCATGGTTATATGGAATTTACAAATTATGATTTTAATACCTACTATTAAGTTTACGACTGGTTTTGATATTTCTATTTTACCGCATTTTCGTACCAGATTCCCTTTGTAATGATGTGAACTCTAAATGTTTTATCAGATGTTTTGGCAAGGTCGGGTCTTATCAATAAAAAATCAAATTTCATAGAAGTTGCGGTGTTTTCGACGACTAAATATTTATAGCATCTACTCTGTAACAGTCAATAATTTTTTCAACTACGGAAATTTAAATCTTTAGGGCCAAACATCAAACATTTTATAGAGTAGGTAATCCAATTTTGCATTGACTCTAACTTCATACAGATTTTCTTTTATCAATATAAAACGAATCAGACTGGATTATTAAAATGCGGATGTTCGTATTAAACATTCACAATAGCAATGATTAAGGTCTAATTCATTTACAGGTATTCAGATCCCAAATTATACCCCTACATTCCGGTTGAATGTTAATTGAAAAACCAACCTTATACAATTTTTCGAAATTATTATAATTATCATAAATCTTTAAACCATGTTCATGCAGAGACTGCTGTATTTGTTTCGCGTATTCGTTAGTTTCCTTTAAAAAAGGGAACCTGGAATAAGTATGACTTATGCATTCGTTATTTTTCTATGAAAATTACAGGACATACTACTTGTTTACATGCGCACTGGATTAGTCGCTAACTTGGGCTTGCCGTAATTTACAGAAGCACAATTGAAAAATTAGTCAACTGTTTGTTCTCTTGAAAATAATGAGAAATTATACATCTTAATACCGCGTCGTTTATCAGCATGACTTTGCCCTTCTGAACTCCAACAGTCAAGTCTTAGCAGTTTGAACCTTCAGAATATAGGAGAGCAAGTACAGGCTGGTGAAAATGATTGAAACGCGTCGAAAGTATTCGACAAACATGCTACTATTCAATTTATAAATGTAGTTATTCGCTTTATTTACTTCACGTTATATTCGTACGTTGCCGCTTGAGTGTATTCCTTGTGTTTTATACAAAATCTTTTTCAAGACACTTTTTATTAGTTCATCGTTATTTGTTGTCCAAACTACTAAGTAAACGTTTTGAACATGAGCGGAGTAGTTATTCACAGTCAAGCTCGTTAAACTATTTATAAATTGTACGAATTTATGAAGAGAGAAAAAGAATCAAAAGATTTTATTATCCCAGTCGATGTGTGTATGAAAGATTAGCGGAAGTAACAGGCATATCCAGGAGACCAATTAAACGCATTACACAGGAAGGCAGATCGAAACCTGAAGAAAGTACATTTGATTCACCTCGTAAAACAATAACCAAACCAGCACCTAGATCAACCATCGACAAGTTTGATGAAGATGTTATTAGAAGAATAATTTACAATTTTGTGTATATCCAAAAGCAAAAACCAACAATGCAAAATGTGTTCGCAGCTGTCCAAGAAGAAGGGATACATTTAAAAGGAAAATTAAGCAGCTTTCGATCGATTGTGAAAAAGATGGGTTTCAAATGGCAGAAGATTAAAGACAACAGGAAGGTCTTGGTGGAAACTTCCACAATAAGGCGAAAAGAACCACATTTTTAAGAAAAATAAAAAAAACACAGAGAAGAGAGCAGAAACATCATTTATAGTGGCGAATCATACTTGCACAATTCACATACGAGTTCACATGGATGGTATGACAGCAGTGACAAGGGAGTGAAAGCACCTGTTTCAAAAAGACGCCTAATAATGTTACATTGTGGTGGTGTTAAAGGATTTGTATCAAATGCATTCTTGATGTTTAAATCGGGATTAAAGTCAGGAGACTATCATGACGACATGAATTCTAAGAATTACAGTAAGTATAAATTAAACTTCATCGACCAGTTCATAAAAAATTATTTAATCGATAAGTTGATAGCTGAACATGGTCAATTGAAAAGATATGGGCTTAAGTTAAAGATTATGTAGGGAGTAATAATATTACGTTTAAATTTGAAGATGTATGAAAATTAGCAGATAATAAATTTAAATCAACTGGTCATGAAGAATGGGACGCTGTGTGCAAACATACAGAAAATATTGAACAAGAATATTTAGAAAAAGGTTTTATTGATGAAGAGCTGAGTTTTACTGTAAATACAGGTGCAAGTGATGAAGAAGTTGATTACAGCAGTAGTGACAAAGACAGCGACAGTGAATTAGATTCTAACTAATTAAACTTCTGTAGTTATTTATTTTTGTATGTTAATAAAATTACACTTTAAAATGTTTTATCAATTTGTGATTTATTTTACATATTGGTATTAGAATTTGAAATACTTCTACAAAAATGTTTTCCGTTCAAACAATAAGGGTCTCATTAAGTTGCTCACTGCTGTGAAACGTAGTAGTTATTTCAACGTTTGTGTTCTGTCCTATTACAAGTATTTCAAGTTATAATATTATAATCACATTGAGAAGCTTCATTCAAGTTTTTATAGTACACATTAACACCTATAATCTAAGAATTATCGAACAAATAATTTTTCATTTTCTAGTCGGCAGAATAAACTAATACACTATTAGTTTATTCTGCCGACTAGAAAAGGTGAAAAATAAATACTTGTATTTGTAATAACACTTTCTGACATATATTTTAATGTAATGACGCTAATTGATTGATTCCTGTTGTTGGTTCTTAAAAATATAAATGTTTAGACCTTCCATCAACGATGCGTTTTAAGAATTTACCTATTTGATGATTGCTAAGATTAACAACCAAAAATCTTATCAGAAGTTATTCTTATTTTCTGTCTATCTGTTGGGTGTAATTATAAGTTTATAAAACGTTGAACTTCATTTTTGCAAATCCTTGATAAAAACATCTGATGTTGAACAGGTTAGTTTATGTTCACTAACTAAAAAAAATATTTTAATGCAAATATGAAATAAGTAATCCAATACATACCTAAATTGAAATTGTTGCAATCAATCGTTAAAAAAATCGATAATTACTAAATTGATTCATTTGCCGTATATTTTGGCATTTTTGCTACCGAAGTTTCTCGATTATAACATCGTTCAAGTTTTTCAAATTGTAGAAAATCGCGCTCCGCATCTCGAGTACCACGACGTTTTGTAAGTACTCTAAAACATATCACCCGTTTTTCGGCTTTGATTTGATTGGTACGTAAGGTAGTTGAGAGTAAGTATGATTTTTTTTTTAAATTTAGACGCTTAGTTACTGCAGGCCAACCATTGTTAAAGCTACAACTGTGTCCTACCGTTTGAATTTTTATTTTCTCATATAATATCATTCTTAACAAATATGGAATGTTCCTCCGCCACAAAATATAAATGCTTTTAAAAGAAATCAGAAAAATTATTTCTGAAATTTCTTTCAAATCACGTTCACAAAA
Source organism: Vesta saturnalis (assembly GCA_036346205.1). Classification (NCBI taxonomy): domain Eukaryota; kingdom Metazoa; phylum Arthropoda; class Insecta; order Coleoptera; family Lampyridae; genus Vesta; species Vesta saturnalis. The sequence continues at coordinate 3,958,241 of JARFJB010001965.1, read as the reverse complement.
CAATTACTGCTATAATTGCAGAAAACCTACTAGAGATTCCGTTAAAAATGTAGATTATAAAAAAAGAGTTTAATGGTTGAATGATCACTAGACATTTGGTAAAAATCCAACTAACAGTAAGGAACCTTGCCAATTTGATAGATTGTTCTGCAAACCGCGAAAACTTGATTTAATAAAATATAAAAAAGCTACAATAATACATGTTTCAAATCGGAATTTGTAGACTACTTCATCGCCCGTTACATCACCACTCCATATGGTACCAAGTAGGATAGTACCGATTGGAGATCCCGTGGAGATTATAGAAGTCGAAATACAATGCCAGTTTCCGCTAGGTATCCGTTACCGCGTATTCGTTATTTTAATTACGTTTTTTTTCCAAATTAGATTATCAAATTTCAATAGCTGAAGAAAACAGCTATTTTGACCTTTTTGAATTCACTCTAATACGTTTCAGTATAAGATTTCATTTTCGTTTACATTAGTCACAATTAAAAATAAAAACGAACATTATAATCACTTGAAAATCGTTTTTTGAACGAATGAATATTTCATATCATACAGTTCACGTTGATTTGGACATGAGAAAAATTTTTGCAAAATAGGTCTCCAAATGTCTGAATGTTGACCAGAAGCGTGCAAGAAGCATCGCATTCGAACTGTGCTCGGTTTGAAAAAGATGCAAACTTCTTAAACCGTGTTGTTACTGTGGATCAAACTCGAGTACATTTCCATGACCCAGAAACAAAGTAACAATCGATGGAATCGAGACACTCGGGTTCTCCAAGGCCTTAGAAATTTCGTGCTCAAAAATGTGCTGGAAAAGTTCTTGCTTCAGTTCTTTGAGATTGCCAAGGAGTAATCATGATTGTTTTTCTGGGTAAGGGTAGAACAGTTACTAAGAACTACTATTCGACGTTACTGACCACTCTACGAGAAAAATTTATAGGCGGACGCGGAAAGTTGTCGAAAAGTATTTTGTTTTAGCAGGACAATGCCCTGTATACTGGGTTATAATTACTCGAATACTTCCCTTATTCACCAGGTCTGGCTCTACCCGACTATCACGTCTTTCCTCAACTGGAAAAAGTATAAAAGGTCGTCAAATTTCTTCCAACGAAGAGATGATCCAAGCTGTGGAGGCCTGGTTTGCAGAGCAAGATAGAATTTTTTTTTGAAAGGTCTAGAGGCGTTGTAGGTTCGTTGTAATAATTGTATTCAATTAAGAGGAGAGTATGCTGATAATAAAATACTTTGACTGTCAAATTTTGTTTGCTTCTATAATAGGCTAAAAATTTTTCAATACATCCTCGTAAATCTGATAGATTTTTTAGAGACCATGTGATGCTATTCGTTAATATTGGTTGATCTTTGAACTTCACTAACCATTATGGTTTTTCGTGCGTTAGCAGGGCTTTGAACCTATCAGAATGTTACTTTAGGATCTGTGTAAAAATACATTTTTTGTCATTCCGAAATTAAATATACTGTTTCAGTCCCTGTTTCTATGGACTCAAGCACCGCTTTTTATCTCTAGGGACTAAAGGTAACTTTTAATCCCTTGGTACATAATGTGAAGCAAAATCTTGGCAATAAATAAACCTACGTATCTAACTAGATTCCTAATGACGAATCGCGCTACATTTTGCATCTGGGATTTAAAACTTCGGGATGAATTTTTGGTATATTTAATTTCGGAGTGACAACAAATAGCATATATACTGCGGGGCTGAGGAATCCTTTAATTCCTTAAGTAATTGTAGCCCTCAACTTCATTTCGAACTACAACACAGTCGCGGGATCAAAACTATTTACTCAGCCCCTTAGTATATAACATACTATTATCTAATTTCAAATTCATATTGATTTTTATGTTTTCGGTTAATAGTCCGTTTACAGAGCTCCGTACATTTTTCCCAAGCTCCAAATGCCTTTGCACTGGCGTCGCTAAAAATATGCAACTCTACATACTTTTAATTTGGAATTAGAACATGTCCTCAAATGTTTATTAACCCTAACTTATACAATTTGCCCCTAATATTAACCCACGTTGTATATAAATTTTGAGAAATTGGATCATCTTATGTAAGAATAGTTTGCCATAATTATTGTATGCGCATTTTCGTTATTATAATATAAATAAAGTTGCGAGATTGAAAGTATGATACTTTTATGATCATATTATTATTTTTATTGGAAATGTGGTAAATTAATTTATGTACGAGTATATTATAGTATGATAATTATAACCGAATTTCTTTGATGTAACCGTCTTTTTATAGCCCGCGGACGTCATTATGGCGCCCAGCGGACTATAATGAAACGTCAAAAATTTAATAGTCACAAAGCTATGAGTTTATTTAAAGATATTTACAATGCAATTACTACAGTTAATCTTATTTATACTAGGTGGTAAAATTACATTCATGTTATTTGTGGAAATATCTCAGTTATTGCGTTTAAAACTAAATAAAACAAAACTATCAATTTGATATGCTTGCTTTTGTACTCGTTTTTATGGTAATATACCTACTATCATAAATGAAAAATGTATTTCTTTTGAAAGCAGTTAAGGTTATAGTTCATTTTAAATATTCAATATATTAATCGTGCATAAAATGTTGTATGCATTACGGGCATAACTGGTTTTCATGTTCCTACGGCTCATTCCTAGCCATCGCGCTCGGGCTCAAAGTAGCGCCTCGGACCATAAAAACCGCATTATGCCCTTAATATATAAATAACTATTAATGCCAATAAGAGGAACAACAAAGGAGTATCTGATCGTACAAAATTCCATGTTCTTCCGCTGTGTTGACGCAACGACTTATTCTAAGAAGAAATTAAATGTGTATTATCCTTCATTTTTTATTAACTTGTCAAATTGATTGCGTTCCTTTTCGTCGTTAACACCTGGTAAACATGTCCTGGAAGGGCAGCATAGATATTTTTCTCCTTGAATTGTTTGAAATGTATCAAAACAAGATTCTTTTTTTTCAGCTCTAATGTTTAGTTCGGCAATCGCCTTTGAACCAACATATCCTATATCTTCCTTTGTCTCACTAAGTACCATAGAGTAGCTTTGGAATAAAATGAAATAGACTCGCATTTATTTCTAAATTGTTTTTGTTTCCATAGAAAAGGTTGTCTTAGTGGTTCAGTCTTCTTTGTTCTCCTTTTTTATTGAAATTAGTGACAATAAGAATGTTATAACATTTTTCACGTCGCAATGACGGTTATCAATTTTCTGATTTATTTGTACGCCAATAACATCGATATCATTATCACTAAGCTAAACCAACAAAACGAATACATAACCATAACGCATTCTTAAACTCAATAATGGTACTTAATAATTGTGTTCTAGTTCTGTATGTCCGCTTATGAAATTGTTATTATTACGGTTTCATAGTGCCATAATATTATGGGAAAAATGATACTTTTCGGTTAAATTTGATATATCAGTTTGAAATTTTAGCAAAGATGCAATTAAACTTTTACGCACCCATCTCGAAAAAAGTATGTGTGTTAACGAAACAACAAAACAATAGTTATTTGTATTACAATGCCATAAAATAGGTGTTTGCGAGTACTCGCAAACCATTTTATGGCAGAGTGATACACAAGATTTTTTGTGCCAACGTCAACAATTGTTATTAAAATCAATAATCAAAATTGCACTTTTTAAAATTTCATACCTGTTGTAATTAAGTTGGCAATACTGACGACTAACTGTAACCAATATAACCTAAAAAATACAATTGCGAAATTATTCATTATTTGAATTTTGTAGGTAGCTTACCAATTTGTTGACTTGATAATAATTTATAGACGTAATTTGTAGTTTATAAGGAACTAATACGGACATAATAACGGATGCGTGCACGTACATGGTAACGCGATTAGGCTTTGTGTTATGTCGTATATATTATTAGTTCTGTCACTACAACGAATACCAACTGTAATTTAGTACAGTTTTGCCAGGCGCTAAGAGCAATCTCCTATTAACAGGATATATTACTTACTAAATCGTTTAAATTCTGACTGAACTTAACACTAAATATAATTTATGTTTGCATTAGTAACATTTATTGTTGACATATAAGAAATTTTTCTAAATTGGAGTTTTATATAATACAATAATTGTATCCTCTACAAATAAAAGTAATTTAGAAAGACTAAACAAACACTATAGGAACCTGTTTTAGGTGACATCGATGTTCTTATCGTGACAATAATCTTGCATCTAGTATTTACTGTCTGCAGATTTCAATGTAAAAATAATAGTAACAATAATAATAATACAATAGCATTGAAGTGACAAGAGTAATTGATACCGACATACATCAGTAAGAAAGTACAAGGATGCCTAATTTAATCCGATAAAATTTATACTACTGATAAAGTAGTGTTTTCCAATATTGCATATTAACTTTACCATCCTCTCCATCAAAGAATAAACCTACGTCATCATTTTAAGGGACTATGGAACTACTTTGTAACCTTTACATAAGGTTTGCATGGAGGACGTAAGTCTGGCTAAAGTAGAAAATAACTGCTATCAATAAGATTTAAGTAAACTTATTCCATCAGAAAACAGTATATTCCTTTTGATGATCAACTTCAATGTAGGTTTACGAGGGCCTAGGTGAACATATTTACAATTCACTCCAGTTCGTATGGTACTGTAATGGTACAAACATGCATTGCCTAGAAAGAAAGTAACATAGTAAAACCAGATTAATTTAGTAAAGGTATAAATATACTTATACCGTAAGAGCCAAACAGCAATCTAATAATCACGAGCGAAGGGAATTTATATCCTTTAAGCAAACAGATCGATAGATATTATAAATTGGATAGTTGACATATTCCAGAAATATATTAGTGTAGTATGTATGAATTTCTACAAATTCTATCAATAGTGAATTTACTTAATGCTAATAAGTCGACGTGGTTGTTGCTACTAACAGCTTAATTAGTTGCTCTAAATGGATATCAAATGAAAAATAAGTTTCTAAATATATCCAATTTTTATGCTTATTTTTTTAGTAAATAGCATTTAATTGCATTATATATTTAAGTGTAATCTATTAAGAGTTCAATAATTTCACAGATTAATTCTATTACAGAAATTAATTTCACTGTTACTACTCATCGCGTCAACTTATTAGTGTCCAACATTTCCTCGAGGTTTGTAGTACTGCGTTATAGTTTCTTATGTATACTCCTCACAATTAGACCAAATAGTTTGATTACGTTGCTCTAATGCTTCGTTCCATATTGCAATAACATTTTCGTGTTTATAGCCACCTCTTCCAATGTGTTTATCATAGTACACATTTACATATTCCCATATGAGTTCGAATACATGAAATTCACAATGATACAGTGGCAATATTAACACTTCAACTGCATAGCTTGTAATTGTTTTATCTAAATATACGTATTTCTATTTTCAGAGATTTAATAAGCAAATAAGTTCAGTTTTGAAAAGCGTAAGTTCATAACTAATATTTTTGTGTATTAACTACGGAATAGATTTTCTCCATCACAATGTTGGTACGAGGCGTTGTCCATAATAATTAATGAAGGCTCTTATAAAATATTTAACAAATGCTCAATAAGCCATTTTTTAAACAAATCTCCATTTATTTAACTATGATTATCTTTTGTTGATTTGAAAGACATTCTGCATAAAATCTTTGTCTTGATCTTGCCACGTCTTACCAAGACGTGTGAGTGCGCGCCTACGTGCGCGCGTTTGTTAGAGTGCGTGCGTGTGTTCGTGCGCGCGTGTGTGTCAGTAGCCACAATAACTTGATAAATGTATATACGATTTTAATAAAACTCCATATTTATCACGGTTATATCAAATTGTAGTTATAATCGGTGTACAAATAAAGGTACTTTATAGAGGGCCTTGAATGCCTGTTTGAGAATATAAACTATTAAACTTAGAAAAATATGTAAACACAGATGATCAATTTTTTCTTATAAACAACAATTATCAAGGTTTTAATAATTACATCAAATATACCTCAATTATAGTAATGTTTTAATATTGTTGCACGATCAAACCACAGTAGGCGCCGTGAAGGCTTACCAAGGTAAGCGGATTGCCAAGCTAACTGCAGTAGAAGTGGGCGGGTTGGATATAGACGCATTATGGTTGAAATTTAGGTTCAAACACCTTACACTTACCATAAAACAGTAAATAACAACATTCAATCCAGGAAAAATAGTCTCTAGGCGCCACCATAATCTTAAATTTCACTGAAATAGATTATCCTGGGCGAGTTAAGTTAATCCCATCTGACTGAGGAAGATGGAATTGATAAAATTATACACAATTCAATTTCAAACATTCAATTCTTATAACACTCCTTCCACTTTAAAGGAGCACGTTTAATTTCGTCACGGTAATCTAGATACACGTCAATTCAATTTAAAAATCTTTACATTGAATTAACCTTAATAATATCTTTATCCAAAGTTTAATAAAATTTTGAAACATACGTTATGGTAAACTTATTGATCACACAATCATCATAAAAACTAAGCTAAACTAAACTAAAAAAACAAGTGAGACGTTATCTGGCCACTTTCAAATTTGCCCTCGTGTACGCATAAAGTAACTGGCATGAAAATTCTGAAAAAAATAAATATCACCTAATTTGGCAAAAAAAATTGTAATCCAGTCTTTTTATCATTAAACTATGTTTAAACGTTCGCAAGTATAAATCGCTGTTATTCAAATCTAAAACTTCTACTTAATAAATAAATCGTGACCAGTATTGTACACTCAATGATTCTTAATCAATACAAAGAAATTCAATTATGTAATCAATCTGACTCAAAATAAGCAACTTCCAGGACACTCATATATCCTAAATGTCAACAGTTTTATTATTCTGAAACGATGTAATCCTTTATGTATCTTCCACATCAAAGAAAGCCATGAAGTCTTAGTATATAGTATTGGTTCTCTTTAAACGTGGATTGAATCAATTTAATGAAGTCTTACAATAAAACTGTAGAGAAGGTTCATCACAATTTAAACAAAAGAATAAGTTACTGACCGCACCCTATTAACCAAATCTTTCAAGAATATGTACATACATTGCTTTCGTGAAGCGGTAGATACAAGGAAAACTATTCTTATAGATCACGGTTTTTAATAAATCTTATAATCTAAGCTTATAATAACAGGCAATGAAGATTGATTATCCTTAATGCCTAAGTGAATTTTACAATATAAACAATGACATTTCAATGATGGCTGGTTATTACAAATTTGTTTGAACACTTCTTAAATTTTGGAAGTTTTATAACAATTTTCAACTTACATTAATTATTTTATTTGTAAACGTTTTAAATACTTCATTTCCAATGAAGATTGCATTATCCTAATATATACTGCGGCTAAGTGAATTATTACAATATAAACAATTTAGACATCGTTACAATGATGTGCTGGTTATTAACATACGAGTATAACTGTTTGAAGCACTTCTTAAAGTTTTGGAATGTCTTTATAACACGCTTTTCATACTATATATATATATATATATATATATATGTATATACGTATATATATATATCCATGCATTCATTTTGCAAAACGGTCATATTGTATCCCGCTAAAACCTAATATATCCTGTCCAGAAGAGTTTCAACATCACATGTCTTTGCCGGCACATAAGGTAGAAATTTAGCACAGGTCGTTACAAAGATTGTCGCGCGACCGCCCTCTTTAAATACGAGTATAACTGTGAGCCCAAGTGTATGTCTTCTACCCTGTCACGCTTTGCTTATATAGATCCATGCATTCATTTTGCAAAACGCCATCATATTTATCCCGCTAAAACCAAAACATCCTGTCCAGAAGAGTTTCAACATCACATGTCTTTGCCGACACATAAGCTAGAAAAAAAGACTGCAAGGAAACCAACGCAACCGATACTTCAAAATCTCTGCTATCTTGAAATATTGACAAAAATCTTAATATGTCTTCGAAACATTCATAGTTCGCATCCATACTCTACACCAGATTAAGATTTAGGTTCAACTGTGTATGAAAGTTTTACATACTCGCGACATTTGCTTCTGCACAATTCTGTAAATTTCAATACCGTTTGTCCTTGAACAAACATAACGTTTTCCGGTGTGAAATACTAGATCATTTATACAAGCAGATTTACATACATATTCTTCCTCTACACTTTAATATAATATCATCATATCATAAATTCACAAGCCATTCATTTACAATAATTTAAAATTCACATTCCTTAAAATACAGTAGTATTCATTATCGTCTCAATAGGGGTGTTAACATTATTTCTCATTCAAATTTAATACTTCTAACTCTTAAATATTTATATCACATTTAAATATGATTTACATAATACTGAATGCGTTACTAACAATTCCAATAGCGTAACATTTACCAACTTACATTATGTCATACAAACTCACGTTCGTATATTGTCAAATATACGTCCTACGCACAAACATAGATATCTTACTTAATAACTTGATAAACAATCCTTGAAACCATGTATGATCCGAATTGAAACTGCGCATGGGGGTATTAGGAATTACGCACTAGTGAATAATGTGCTGTGTAAACATAAGCCGCAGTGTGTGCAAGAAGGCAAATAGTTATAATTATATAATTAGTTGTGACCTCACTTAAAAAATTGTAATTTCTTTTAATTTTTTGTTGTCATTTTGACAAAAAGGCACTATGCAGCTTCTCATATTTCACTTCTACTAATAGTAAACTCGAAAAGCGCGAAAAACCGAGATTAGAGAAACGCTTTTTGACAATTACAATTGATATCAAAAATTGAACATGGCAATTCTAATGATACGACTGCGCATGTCGTAATACCCCCAACTTTCGACCATTTTCGATCTTATTGAAATGTTCAATTTGTCTCGCACTTTAATAGCTCATATGCTCTGACTATCCAGTTATTAAATAAGATACATATGCGCACAACACAAGACATATACTCAGTGCGTTAAAATAATCTCACTGTATAAATAAGGTTAGGTAAGTTTTAACATTAGAGTAGTATTGAACTTATTTTAAGAGGGTTTAAAGTTTCAAAATATACAATATTTTGTATAAACATTGCTAAATGATAAAAACTTCAGTGCATAACTTTTACAATATTGAAGTCTTGTTAATTTGCAATGATAAAAATATAATTTATGTTTGGAATTGTATGAAATTGCACTAAAGAACATGATTACATACCTAAACAGAATGTTATATTTTAAATTATGCATTCTTATGTTTTTCAAGATTATACTTTATACAGTTCATATATTGTTGTATGCTTTTCCCACATCCTGGCAATAGCTCGTAACTCTCAGACCAATAGAAAAGCTTCAATGTGTCACGTGCCAATACCTCATGTGCAAATGTTTGATGCAATAGCTCGTAAGCGCCAAATTGCTAATGACCGCTTCGGACAAGTTGTGGTGTTTCTTGTGAAATATTTAAGATACAGGTAAGTTCATTAGATTACTACCAGCTAATTATAATTATTGTTGCCTTGGAATGTTTGTTCAGTAAAGAGATGTGAGAAAGATAGCGATGTACTCGTAATTAGATCCATTTATTTGTGACTTGTACATGAGAGGTATTGGTTCAATGAATAATTTGAGTACTTACGCGGTATTAGCAACAATTTATTGGGTTTAATCTTTGTTTAATATTAAGTTATTATTGTTAATGTACCTATAACTAAACCCAAGTAAAAACGGAAAATTGATCACAGAATTGTTAACCTAGTCATATTATTATGGTATTTATCGTAAATTTGATTCATTATACTATTACAGAATGAACAGTCTCGCAAGCCGAATGGTATTAATGGCTCTCGAGTCCCCATAAAAAATCACTATCTTCCGTCGGAAGCCAAGAACAGTTTTCCGTGTCTAACATGCCAATTCAATTTGCTGATGGCCTTATTTTAGAAAATAGTGAAAATCATTGCGAGATTCCTGAAGTTGGGACAGCACAAAGTGTCGAAGTTTTCGAAATCAATCCCTATTCTGAAGGCACTAACGAAGGGAACTCGCATCCATCCTACTTACGGGCAACAACAATTTGAATTTAGAACTAATACAATATGAAAACGTGGAGCGGTTTGAACTAGAAAACAATAATGATCCTGGGAGAGAAATAGAAGACGATATGGACGAAGAATACGTAATGACATCTGGTGAAGATTCATCTTCTTCCACATCAGAAGAAGAACCAGAAGAAAATACGCCGGAACAAGCAGAAAATGAACCGGTGGTCAATGCGGAAGGTGCAGGTACTCAAAATGCATTGAAAGAAGCAGAAGGTGAAGCGGTGGAAGTAGATGAGCAAGGAACAGGTTCTCAAAATCTAAAAAGAAAACGAACACACAAGCGTTTTGTAAATAGGTCTCAATGGAAGCGCAACAATAATAAATACAAGCGGATGAAAGGACAGGCTTATACGGGTTATACGAGATCAAAGGACAAAGTATGGAAAAACGATACACAGAGAGAAGCAAGGATTATGGGCAAAAGATGCAATGGAAAGCACGCCAAAATTTATGAATGCAGCAAGTTTACTGATGACGTCAGAAGCGTAATATTTTCAAAATTTTGGAGTAAAATGACCTGGGAACAAAAACAAATCTTTGTTGTGAATCATGTGGATATTTCGAAACCAACTCGGCGACGAACGGAAAATCAAGAAACCCAAAAAAAGCTCAACATTTAAATATTTTTTTTAAAGATGGAACCAACAAAATGAGAGTATGTAAGAACATGTTTCTTAGTACTCTTAGTCTAAGCGAATGGTCAGTTCGGTCATGGTGCCAAAAGAGTACTTGTGGTACTTTACCATCAGCTGAGGTTTTGAAGACGCGTAGATCTGCTAATCGTGAAGCTAACAGCACAATATTATTAAACGTCGAACAACGGAAGTTTCTTGAAACATGGCTAGATAGCTTGCCAAAACTACCATCCCATTACGCAAGGCGAGACACTAACAAACAATACATTGAAGACAGTTTCATAAAAAGTAAATCCGAACTTTACAGATTGTATAGATCTGATTGGACCGACGTGAAGCCACTAAGTTCTTTTACATTTGACGAAATTTTTGATAGAAAGAACTTAGCGATTTTCCAACCTAAAAAAGATCAATGTGACGTGTACTGTGCCTACAAAGCAGGAAATTTTGAAACCGTCACTGAGGAGGATTATCAATGTCACATTGCAAATAAAGATCGAGCTAGAATCGAAAAACAAACAGATAAAGAAGCTAGCACTTTAGGCAATTGCAACATGGTAACCATGGACTTACAGGCTGTTCAATTATGTCCCAAGCTATATGCCTCAAAATTATATTTTAAAATGAAATTAAGGGTTCACAACTTTACTGTATATAATGTTGCTACTCATCAGAGTACTAATTTCTGGTGGCATGAAGGAGAAGGTGGTGTGACTTCAACGCATTTTGGAAACTTCTATGTTACGGATATAAAATGCCTTAAATATACCCCCGAGGGGATTATATATTACAAGACCGATTTCGACTCGGAATACCTGCCACTAAGAAAAAATGAAACTTTACCAAATGTTATACCTACTTACCGGAAATTATACCGCACCAAACCCAAGATTTCTTTGGAAAAATATGAACATTTAATGGATATAACCCAGGTAATGGAACCGGACTACATTAATTTTTATAAGAATTTGGCGCATGAAACTTCCAAAAAGAAAGGGCGGCAAACGGATCAAGATTAAAATTATATTTTTTTGTTTTAAGCAACATGTGTAATATTATTTTTGTTTCTTTAATTAATAAAATTTAAATTGAAAAAAAATAATTTCGTAAGCAGCAATACCTCTTACTTGTCAATCACTATAAGTGTAATACCTCGTAAGTGCTTGCATTTTATTAGAGGGCAAATAAAAATCTTAATTATGTCTTAGTAATTATATTATTTCACAAAAATAAAACCAAAATTGCATTTGTAGAAGTGTAGATTTTTAATTATGACAACTAGAAGGTTTTTTGTTCATACTGAAAACTTTGGCAGTTTGCACATACGAGGTATTGATTCTAGGCCATCGATATACACTGAGCCCATATTTCGATGCTCACCATTGGTATCGCGGTTATTAGAAGAGATAAGAAAAGTTAAATGGGGAATGGTTTGCAGAATTCAGTGCTCACAACAAATCTCATTTCAAATTCACCCTAACTTTTTTCAATTTTAAGATATTTTGAAAAACCAAAATTTGTCAATTTCAATTTTCGTCAATAACTCGATAACGCCTAACGCGACCGCTATTAAACCTTTACAATATTTAGACATTTTTTTAAAGATAAATTTTTCGGTGTAAACAGAAACTCCCGATTTTGAATTGTTTCCAGGTTATTAGCGATATCTTATGGTGGCCATATTGGTTAATTATGTAGCCCTTAAAAGGGCTTTTCAACGATGTGTAACATGCCTGGAAAATCTTTATTTGCAGGGGAGATATTTACAAAAATAAAATTAATCTCTAATATGAAATGAGTAGGCTTTGAAATTAAACATAAATTGAAATTAAACACATGAGAAGTGAAAGCGAAAGAGATATGTAATACTGTAAAATAACGAAAAGATAAGAAAAGTCGTCAAAGTAAAAAGTAAAGAAACAGTACTAAAAGTTCAGTCACTTAAAAAAACTGTGCAATATGACGACCATTCTGTTCCATACACTTTTTACACCTTATTCTAACAGAGTTACAAACTCTACGAAGTTTGTTTTCGTTGAATGATCTTAGCACATTCAGCACCCTTTGTTCTAAAATTTCCCCTAGTTTCTGGTGGTTCATAATTAAATACTTCATTTTTAGTGGTACCCCATAAATAAAAGTCGAGGGGTAAGGTCTGGTGATCTCGCAGGCCATTACACTAGTCCATTATTTGAAATCACTCTTTCATTAAAGTTTTCTTCTGCGTCACGATTGTTATGGGTCGGGCACCCATCCTGCTGAAATCAGATGATTTGCATGTCGTCAGGATTAATAATTTGTCTCAAAGAAGTCATTATCTCGTTTGTTAGTAGCTCCAAATTTCGGTTACCAGTTAAATTGTAATCAAAGACGAAAGAACCTATTAAATGGCTATCTCAAACGAAAAGAAACTCAAAAAAAAAATAAAGATATAAACAAAATTTCATACCGATTAAACCGCACCAGACATTAAAAGCAAAGCGAACTTGAAACCTTTTTGCTTTACCAAATGTGGATTTTCAGTAGGCCAATGATGATAGTTATGCCTATTGAACACTCCACAATTGGTAAATCGTGTTTCATCTATCCACTAGGAAAATTACCATCATCTTCATATTTTTGCAGGTACGACCTGCTAAATAATTGTAGTCTTCGCTGATAGTCATTATCGTTTAAACCTTGTTAGTTTGTGAGGGTGGTATTTGATTTTCCTCAAGGTTCTCTGAACAGTGGATTTTGGAATAGCATTTTATCGAGCGACTCGGCGAATTGGATTGTTAGTAACGCTTGGCAAAATATTATTTCGGCGTATATCAGCATCGTTAACCTCGTAGCTCTTTTTTGTTCGAAACTTCCAAAGTTCAGTAAATTCCTAATTATCGTGCTCAAAAGTGTCCTGTGTGGTTGCTGTCTTTCCGGAAAGCGCTCAGCGTAACTCGTGCACGCATTTTCAGTGTCATTATCAATACTTATTAATCTTAACACTCAATAGTAATTACTTATCAATAACTACGAGTACCCAAGGTTTTACTTAACTAATCTCGTAGCACTAATTGTACAGCTTATCATTTTGTTTCACACTAACGTTTAATTCCATGGATTACTAATTTTATTGGGAAATGTTTGTTAATATAAAGTTAAACGTCAGTATATTTTCGTTTTATTTTTATTATTTTTTATTTTACTGTGTTACTTAGCGTATTCCTTCGCTTTCATTTTTCATTGGTGATTAATTTCAAATCCAATTAATTTCATATTAGAGATTAATTTAATTTTTTGTTAATATCTCCCTACAAATAATGATTTTCCAGGTACGTTATACATCGTTGAAAAGCTGTTTTTAAGGACTACCTAACTAACCAAAAATACAATATGGCCACCATAAGAAAAACAAAAGAATGTGCTAATAACCTGGAAACAATTGAAAATCGGGGGTTTCTGTTTACACCGAAAAATTTATCTTATACAAGTGTCTGAATAATGTAAAGGTTTAATAGCGGCCGCGTTAGGCGTTAGAGTTATTGAAGAAAATTGAAATTTTGGTTTTTTCAAAATATCTTAAAATTGAAAAAAGTTACGGTGAATTTGAAATAAGATATGTTGTGAGCACTGAATTCTGCAAAACATTCCCCATTTAACCGTTGCCCTATTTCTTCTAACAACTGAGATACCAAAGGTGAGCATCGAAATGTGGACACTTGTTACTCTTTGCTAACGCGATATAGTCATAAACTCGTTAGTCATGTGCTGGGCACATCAGATGTTTTATTCTCGTAGCATTGCCTTTTCAAAAGAGGTTTTTAATTTACAAACAGTATTGAAGTATAAAATTGTTAATTGAAATTCACATTAGAACTCGTTCAGTTGAGTAAACAATCGAAATTAAAGGGCAAGTTCGAGTTCTACCTGCGATTTTTTTCCATCCATTTTCAGAATTGCCAAATGGATAAGTTGTGTTGTCATAAAAATTTAGGGAGAAATTTGAGAGTATAATGGAAGTAGGTATACATCAAAATAAGAGACACACATAACCTATTTTTGCGCTTTCGGTTTTCTTAATAAAACTTTCTTAATATAATACATTTTCTCATTGCAACTACTGTTTTGTATATAACTTGTTTAAAATGAATAATAAGTTTTACACATTTGAATTCGCATAGAGGTAATCGTTTAAGCGTTGTTGGATAATTAAAACAGAATCAGTGTATTTCTTAATAACCCAATTTTCATAAAACTGAAATATAAAACATTATTGCCATTTTCATTTACGTAACGTATGGTTTCTTTTATTTGTAAATAACGATAACCAAATTTATTTTTAAAAGTTTATTTAACCGATATTAATTTAAAATCTATATGTAATACGTCCCTTTGTTGTGACAAAGCTACGTCATACGCAACATTTTTAAACTTAGTTTGCAAATAATGGAGAGCTTGAAATGGATACCCCAGCTATGAATAATTGAACAGTAAATAGCCTTCCAACTGTCAATTAAGGGTAAGCTGCACGGCCAGACGCTTACAGTTTGTTTCATTAACAGGGAATTGTTCTATGAGGGCAATATTCTGAAGCGGAATACTTTCACATAGTTACTAATGTTCATTTTGGAAACCGTATTGGATTAGTTCTTTAACGAACCAAGCACCTGCTTAATTATGGTAGTCTTTCTTTGTAAACTTATTAATTTATTGTATAAAGTTTTACTTTTTAATTGTAATTTATTGTATCATTGTTTAATACATTTTTTAAACGTCCTGTTATTTTTAATAAAACTTCAAGCAATACTTATACTTTTATAAAACCTTATGGGGATGATTTGGCACGCTTTATTCTTAAATTTTTTGTTTTCATGGTTACAGTACAAGGAAAATACAAAAAAAATCAATCCGCAATCTACTATCTCTGAAACGTGTCACCGTGAATAGTTTCATTTTTCTGAGGTTTAGATCTTTTTTTTTTCTGAAAACTTCAGTAAATGGTCAATCTCTATTAGTAACCGTTTATCGAATGTCTCTTGCAAATGAATGGAGTCATTTAGAACGAATTGTGTACATTTTTCTTATAATCAATTTTTCTTACAATCTTCTGTATTGCTTTGACGTACTTTGCATTAATTATCTTTGGCTTTAATTAAAGAATCGTATTTTAAGTAATTATTGAATGATAGAAGCAAAATATACCACATTATGCTCTTTTTAACTTTTGTTAGTACGTTTATATAACCGGAAGTTGCAAGTAGTTATGTTCTTGTCGGTTTTCCTGACTACATTTTTGAGGCGTAATAATTTTCTGCGAATTACTAGTCCCTAAAATTAGCTCTTTTCAGTTATTCAAATAAAGTTCGTACGACCATTATCATCCATTAGTGTAGATTATTAAAAAGTAGGGCGGCATATTTGAACATTCTCTACCCAACTTATTTTCGACAATGCAATGAACACCACGTATATAATATTATTTTTAGGATCTTCATCAATTTCCAGATAACTTCTCTTAATATTTTTCTTTACCTATCTGTAACCGTTTTTGAAATAAAAATAAATTTTAGTTTCTTTTCGTCAGAAAACATGATCTTTAAGGATGCTGATATCTTCGAGCTCAGTGATACAATGATATCGAAATTTGGTTTATAGTACCACGCTTTAGCCGAATCCCAGATACTTGAATACAAAGTGGTTCAAAAATGTAGTTATCTCGTTTGCTTGAAAAAGTGACTAAAAATGGATTATTTTAAATGGAACACCCTGTGTATTACTACTAATCCGGAAAGCTGCTGAAATTGGCCGTGTATGTATGTATATCACTCCTATACTTAACTGGTCGGGTTTCCGGTTTATGAGCATTTATTTGCAAAAATGCACTTTGAAAATGATATCCCCATTCGGTTTTTGGTAAGAAGACCACGATTACTATTTGACATTAACGTTATGTCATTCATTTCGTCCATTCTAAGCCGAAAATATTTTCAGAAACGATGGAACAAAATTACTCAAACGAAGTTCTTATGAATTTGTTTATTATCTTTGGACAGTGCGACAAAATTATCTGTAGGTCATGTATAAAGTTTAATAAAATGTACCCGAATCTGTTACCAATGAACCTCAGGAAATTTATACGAAACCAGATCGTTATTTTGGTATATTTTCACGCGTTTCCAAAGTCATTGGTAAGAAGTGCTGAACAGGATTAGGTATTAAATATTCATCAATACAAAGAATTTTGTAAACACATAACATGCATGATTATAAATTCACCAATGTTCAAGAAATGAAACTTCAAGTCCCTCAAAAGAGGGTTGAATTTTGTGAAACGATGTTGGTTCGCACCCAAGAAGATCCATTTTTTTGAAATAAAATAGTTTGGACTGCCGAATCAAAAAATTTAAGCGAAGGGATTTTTAATAGAAAAAATTGTAATTTTTGGTGCCTGGAATCCCGACCAATTAGGTGAATGTATGATATGCACACATAAACGGTCAATTTCAGCAGCTTTCCGGATTAGTATTAATACGCACGGTGTTCCATTTAAAATAATTCATTTTTAGTCACTTTTTCAAGCAAACGAAATAACTATATTTTTGAACCATCCTGTATTGAAGTAACTGGGATTCAGTTAAAGCGTGGAAAGGCTCTAAGTATTACGTTACTTTAAACCAAATCATTTTATCATTGACCTCGAAACTATAATCATCTTTAAAGATAATGTTTTCCGACGAAAAAGAAATTAATTTTTATTTCAAAAACGGTTACACATAAAAATAGGGAAATAGAGAAATTAGGAAATTGATGAAGATCCTAAAAATAATATTATATACAGGGTGTTCCGTATAAAGTATCAAAGTTGCTACTACTTTCTAATAGACGTGGCAACACCCCATTGTCGAAAATATTTTAGTTGGGTAGAGAATGTCCAAATATGTCATCCATTAAATGTTTAGAGTGATCAGTTGCCTGGTTCACCGGAAACGTCTAATGTGCCATCCACCCTGTATAGGTATATTGGCGTAAATACAAAAATTCATAAAGACACATAAAACCTTACATCGTTACAATTGTTTTCTTGACCTTTTGATACTCATAAAGCTGTAACAAAAACGCGCTGGTTGTTGAAGGCCATCCATAGATTTTTCACTTCATATACTGCTATTTTAAAGCCATAAATCGATAAAATAACACAAATTAAGAGTCTAAATAACACTCTTGAACATAATTAGCAAAAAAAAGAAACTTATAACTTTCGAAAGGGGCACTCTATTTGCATGATAAATTTATGACGATACAATGAGACCAGTCTGAAAATTGTGCGGTTCCAAATTATTAACTGATACACTCACCGGCAAAATAATCGATCCGCGCATTAATAAATTTGTTATTCTAAATTCAATTTGATTTTTTTTCCATGTTGGGCGTACGTCATGTTATACAGGAAAAATGTAACGTTTTTCTTAAACCCTTGTATCTTTTACCAAAATTAAGGTATTGTAATAAATAAAAAAAGAAATTGTAAAGAAACGATGTGTCTTGATAACAAAATAAGAAATTACAAGGTGGAAGGAAAATGCAACGTATTTCATTCCCTTCCCAAGGGGGAGGGCGGGCTACTCGAGCTTCCCGAGCTCCTTCAGCCACAATCATGGATTCTCAGCATACATACATACATTACGTATATATACATGGTGGGATTAAAAATGGGTGTGATCAGGAAGGAACGGAGTTAGGATTCCGAGGGGGAAAATACTAACCCCAGCATTCTCCTAAGTAGCCGCACATGGTGTGCGTATATGCAGTGACCATTCCGCTACATCTGTATGAGGAACCCCCCCTGAAAAAACCTCATACAAGGTAGACGGCAACGTGAATCGAACCCACGAATGCTAAGCAAGTCGTGTCACGACTACGCTACCAGCTCGATTACAAGGTGGAACAAATCTCACATTCCACATTTGGTTTTAAAGTTAGAGTAAAAAAACACACTTTGTGTCACCCTGTATAAAATGACGTACGCCCAATTTTCTTAAAATTCAAAACGTGCTAGATTTTATTTAAATTTACCTACAATATAAAAAAAAAATAATCAAATCGAATTTAAAATAACAAATTTATTAATGAGCAAACTTCATCAGTTTTTTGAGTGGATTGATTATTTTGCCGGTGAGTGTAGATATCATCAGTAGTTGTTATACATTGTGACAATACATGTATTTATTGCTATTATAAGTATACACAAATGAAATATAATAATATAAGAATTATTTTATAGTACATATTGTGTTTCACTGCAAAGTCAGTTAAATTTATCTAAATTAAAAGCTAGATACGTTTAGTATCTTTGAATAATACATTAGTGGTTAAGCTATTAACTACATTTGTCATCATTGTACGTTTAGTTACATTTTCTCACAAAGATCTGCAGATCGTAATTAGCTATGTATATATTTATATTTTCAAATTACTAAAATACTTACTATTAATACCTCGAAAGTTATGCCAATTATACCTAAAATTTTAAACAAGTACTTAAAAAGCCCTTAGTGTATGAAAACGAAAACTACCAAAATGTAGTGAAGCTATTTACTAGTACTACGGGAAGATAGTACGATCACCCTGGCATAAACGAAATATTCCTTTGAATTATTTTGTAGTCATTTATTAATTAATACTATTATTAATTTATTATTAATACTACTACGTCAATGACGGTTACTAAGGACGCAACGGATGGTTGCCATTGAGGCCATTACAGAATTTAACAATTGTGAATATAATTTTATATTTTTTATAATTCTGTAACATGAAAATACTTCTAATCTACAGAGGAATTTATTCTGATTTTAAAATAGACCACCGTTTGAACAAGAAGCCTGACGTTTGATTTTATAATACAAATTACTAACACGTTTTTTGATCAAATATTTATTTATCGAATTTGCTAGTAGAACTGTTACAACCATATGCAACATGTCATTATTTTATTTATAAAAAGCATAACCGTAAATTAAATATCCTGTTTTTAAGCTAAACTGGCGATTTTAGTCGCCAATGCCGACTTTTCTTAAGTATAACGAAAGCGTAGGTTCGGGTATATCACTACCCCACTATTATAGCCTCGGCAGTTCAGCCCTCCTTTACTTCCCGACCTGGCCCACTTTCACTTAATTAATCCTTTGTTCCTCCCGCTACCCCAGGTTGCTGCTTTCTCTGATTTCCGGCTTCGTCAGGTCCGATTAATCATCCATAACAATTTTTATGTAACCCGTCAACAGAAAACCCCGTTAAGTGTTGGTACTTTATTATTTAACGCTCAAACACAAAACATGTAAGATTATTAACGGTTCAGGGGTTTTCCTCGAGGTTAAAAACAACTCACATGACGTGGGTATAACATTGTTGTAGTTTAAAAGGCTTACACTAGAGATGGGAGGAGCCAGGTCAAAGAATTCTTACATAAATAGAAGAATTACTATTAAAGATAAAAATGTTGAAATGAGATCTGGAAATTTACCGTGTTCATAGAAGGTTGCAAAAATGGACCTGAATAAATGCAACACCAATCGAATCAAACATTAATAAAATCATACATTTTAGTCTTTGTCCCTCTGGACATAATGTGTTGAGTGCTCTTACCTTCGTTTATAAACAAAGATCTTGATTTTAGTGGTCTTAAATAAACGCGAAACTATACACTTTAGTTCTAGTTCAGCAGGCAGTACGTTTGGCTTTTTCAGCAAAAATAAGACATTTAGACATCAACAGTCCCAGACAATGACTAACAACTATAAAATTTTTTTTGCGAAATTATATTATTAGACCGTAAAACCATCGGTTATATGTCGACTGAAGCAGTACGTTTGGACTTTTCCCCCAGCATGAGAGGTCTGTGTGTTGATTTTTGCTATCAACGGCCCCAATACCGTAAAAACATAAAATACTTTTGACTTTTTCCAACCAAATTGCTGCATATAAGCATAGAATATAATCCCGTACACAGACAAAGTGCATGTTTCCGACTAGCTTAGCGATTAATAGTTTTAAAACTCACTAAAATTTACCATACATTGGTAACACAAATTCACGTGATCATAATAAGATCTCTTAATGAACTTACATTAAACAAAATAAACCAAAACGACATAATTGTACTATTTCCCGTGCAATATACTCATAAGTTACTTGAAAACAAACGGTAATTGTGCTTAAAAACAATCCCTGCATATCTCCCTAGCTTCCGCAAGATTCATACATTGTCTCTGACACGCTTTTTAAAACTCCTGGCCTTACGTCTAAATTCACCCACATACGTCTGTTTTGTTAACCTTGTTTTGTTCATTCTTTTAATGTGACCAAACCAACGTAGTTTACTACCTTTATACATGTCAATCATCATACACTCATTATTCATATTATTCCTTCTCGTTTTACAGCATGCGCTTGTCAGGAATCTCCTGCCCACGGCATTTATTTTGCTTTCGTGCTCTTTTTTGAGCTCCCTATGTATCATCACTTCCATACAGTACTGACGGGACAAACATGCCATTATAGATTGATCGTTTCGTAGCTACGCTCATGCTTTCGTTTTTCATTATCATCTACATACTTTCAATTACTTTCCTTCCAGCATTGACCCTTCGACCAATCTCGCCACCCAATGTACCATCTGTAATAAACATTCCCAGATATACCAACTCGTCCACTTGTTCCCCAATTTCATCTTGCAGAGTAAATACTCTACTCTCCTTTCCACCTTCCCTATTGAATACTCGCCATCCATTGTACTATCTATAGTGAACATTCTACCCAGATATACTAACTCGTCCACTTGTTCCATAATTTCATCATGCAGGGTAATTACTTTGCTCTTCTTTTCACCTTCCCGATTGAACACTACAATTTTTGTTTTGTTAACGTTTACCTTTAGGTCCATGCTCTCACGGACTGTATCAAACGTCCTCAGAGCTGGTTGTAGCTCATCCGCATTCTCGATTAATAAAACTGTGTTATCTGCATACACCATAACTCGTACGTTTACGTTATCAACCATTTCACCATTTGTATGGACACTTGCTTGCCTAACACATTTAACCATGTATACATTGAACAACCACGGTCATATCACACAGTCTTGTTACACTCCTTTCTCAATACTAAAGTCTTTACTCACACCTCCTCTCACCCTAACACATGCCCGGGTACCGGTGTATACTGTCCTTATTCCGTTCATTAGACCTGTACTTACGCCATATTCATTTAATATTTGCTACACTTTCTCCGTATCCACTCCGTTAAATGCTTTCTCCAGATCTACAAACGCAAAGTACACCTTCTTTTTTACACTTAAACACTTTTCGATTTCCTGCTGGAAAGCAACCATCTGACCAACACACCGTTTCCGTTGGCATAAAGCCACCCTGCACATCCCAAATCTTAGTTTGGGTAGTTTCACGTACTCTATCAATCAGTACTCTTCCAAATACTTTACCAGGTACCCTGAGCAGACTTATTGCTCTGTAGTTTTTGCAATCATTCTTCTTCCCCTTACCCATATACACATTAAAATTTTACATCAATCAACAATCTTTTTTTTATAGTGTATTATTGTATTTAAGTTTACAAATCAATACAGTTATCTTCGTCAGTAGTAATAAACAAAAATGAAAAATGCATGAAAAATAAATGCTACTACAAAATAGAAAGTAATTCTACTGTTACTTAAAAGGATAAGTAGAGTTGCAGGAGTATCACGAGCGGCTCTTCGACGGCAATCTTTTTGGGTTTTTTTATAGTGTATTTTTGTATTTAAGTTATACAAATCTATACGTTTCGGTAACACTTAGTTATCTTGGTCAGTAGTAATAAACAAAAATGAAAAATGCATGAAAAATAAATGCTACTATAAAATAGAAAGTAATTCTACTGTTACTTAAAACGGTAAGTAAAGTTACAGGCGTATCACAAGCAGTTCTTCGACGTCGGTTGTCTTCAACAGAACGGTAGCCTCAAAGATGGAACATCTGCTTTCTTATTCCTAAACTATACGGCTATGAGTTTTACCACAGCAGTAATAATAGTTTGTTCCTTAACAATTCATGAAAATCCGATTATTCGAAATGCTAGTTTTTTTTAGCTCACCAGTGTTTACTTATAACAAACCATTTCGACAACACACAAGACTCTCGAAACCGACATGGTGCTGTACCCGTCTTATCTCGACGCTACTTTAGGAAGTAAATTGACGCGAAACTGTGATAGTGAATTTCTGAACACTACTTGAGATGTGCATTACAAAGTTCGACGCAAATCGGTTGTCGCATTTTCGTATGAAAACAAGACTTTGAGAAATGTCTCTTTTTCGATATAAGACTATAAATGGTGTCTGGCACTCATTCCAGGTACAAGTGCTGTAAAAAGTTTGGGGTCTGTATGACAGATTGCCTCAGAAAATGTTATATGGGGTCCCATCTGGCGAAATAAGATCGTCTGCCACATATTCAAGGTATAAGCTATCTATTGCATATAGTTTTAAACTTTTAAAGTGGCGGATAAATATTAATCAAAAATGTGATGGTGAATTACTGGGCCGCCCTGTCTGGGCCCATTATGTGTTACCAACTACTTTTCAGGGAATTTTCCTACAGACCAAAAACGTTCTGCAGTAGACCAGATTATGGCTTTAAGTTGTGCCAGGGCCATTTATATTTCCGTATCCTATATAACATTTCCTGACTTGCTGTTTTTAAACGAAAAATATTTTTTACTTGTGACAAACTTTGTACATGTATGTCTATAGTGGTGCCACTAATTCAGTATCACAGTTTTGGTTAGGACCACTAAACTGTGCTTATACTGGAACGCGCAACCCGTCCGCCAGCCCGATCCGTGAGAGGGGGCCGCAAGGGACATTTTTGATTTTTTGATATGTTTTGAATACTTTAATGATAAATTCTTCAATGATAATTTGTTAATAACATGGGCATTTACAAATATCTATTGAAACTCATTTTACCTACTTCAAGGTATATTCAATGTTATGCGTTAAACTTCGTTTTTATTAACCATAAAATATGTATAGTACGTTTTATAAATTAAACGTAGTTACACGTGTTCGCATAATACATTCTACATTATCGTAATCAATTTGTAAAGATGTATAAAAAATATAATCGTGAAAAACAAACGTGACAACAATTCGATAAGTCGGTGTATAAATGCAACATACAATAAGCAGTATAGTTAAAATCAATAATAAGTAAATAATAATTGCCGATTTGAGTTACATTTTGGTCAGTTTGTTTGGGAGTGACGTGCTTGGCGTTGTCTGTTATCTCGCGCAGCGCATGCGCAAAGCGTTACGAAAAGGGCAGAAGTGATCATTGCGGGCTATCTCTCTCACCTCGCGGCTTTTCTATGACAGAGACCGCCAATGCGCGTTCCAGTATAAGTGCAGTTCAGTGGTTAGGACTATCGGTCATTTTGGAAATTTGCCAATTTCTTTGGGAAAATGAACCTATTCTGTGGTTTTTATTTACTCTTTCGGAAATTATCTCACAGTGCTGAAAATGTTTGTAATATATACGTTATACTTTGAATGTGGGCTAAACGTTGTTTAAATTATTTTATGAACAGACCCCTTCTCGTAATAAACAATTTCCTGAAGTGCTGTTATGACAAAGAAACGTAGACCATGAATAACTTCATACGTAGATCACTCTGTGTCGAACTAATCATACACATGTCGTTAGTAGGTTCCAGTAATTCACTATCACATTTTGATTTGATATTTTGCCATTTTGATAAAACGCATGCTCTTAATGACCAAGAACAAAATTTTGTGGTTTTATAGGGTTGGTCATCACTTACGTCCAGCGTTAATTAAAGAATTAAAACTTTCTGATTTCACGGTGTTGGTCATCATTTCGGACCAATAATTTTATTTGTTGACAAACGTATTAAAAGCTTTTGTGACACTGCGCTACGAACCAATAATCTTATTTACGTAACTACACTTTTTTAACCTCATACCAAAACTAGTAAGAGGACCCAATGTGGAGATATCTCAGGTCATTATATTGTACCGTTTGTATCACTTTAGCTATTTCCCCCTTGCTAATAAATGTTCGGTAACCATTCAGAATTATGTGCTGGAACACAATCCTGTTGAAATATTGTATGTTCTCAATTATTGAAGACGTAGGCATCTTCAATTTGATATTGAAGTAGTTGCAAATATCGAAAGAACGTTATCTTATTAACTTGACTGCTTGCATTTATTAATAAAACATTTGTCGTTTTACTGACATCGACAGCTGCAATTCCTGTCGAAAAGTATAAAGTTTCTACAATATATATAAATCCATGATTTACGCCTAAAACCTAAGTGTTAAGAAATTTGGGACCTCCACAACGCGTAAACAAAGAAAACTTTGTTTCATAATTTTCGTCCAATTAAATACTAATTTCTGTCCAGCTCCAAAAAATTTTAAAACGCTAAAGTGTAACCAGGAAACGGAACTTTGTAGTTAAAAATTAAGAATGTACGTCTCATAATATTGGTCTAAGGTCAAACACTAATTTTGGCACCAAACAAAAATTTTGGAACGCAAAAATGTACCCAGGAAACGGAATTTTGTAGTGGGGATGCTTCCTTGACTTCATGGCAACTTTACTAGTACAAGTCAAAAACTAAGAATTAGTGTTCAATAACTTTGGTTTAATGAAAGACTAATTTTCACCAGCAAAATTTTGGAACACAAAGATACAGGCTGGAAATATTTTTTTTTAGTAGAGGCTCTAGCTTAACATTGAGAAAACTGAAACCGAAAGGCAAAACTAAAAAACTAAAACAAAAACTGAAAGTTAGTGTTCATTAAATGTGGTCTATTTAAAGACTAACTTCCACCAGTAACAAAAAAACTTGCAAAACAAAAGTATACACAGGAAATGTAATTTTGTAGTGGAGGTACTACCTTAACCTCAAAGTAACTTCATTATTAAAAGTCAAAAACTAAAAATTGGTATTTCATAATTTTGGTCCAATTAAAGTGATATAATCATGTAAATATCAACCAAAAATGTATATCAACCCCCTAATACCAAAATAACCCTTAATACTGTTCAAAAAACTCGTTTTTAATTAATCTGTTAATATTCCCTAACATAATATTGAAGTAATATTAGATTTGATCAGAAAAATGCAATAATGTTGACACTCTATTTTTGAAACCCGAATTAGTGCACATGTAATGATTTTGACAGCTCTTAGTCAAATGTATGTGGTCAACTTCACTCCTTGGACATCCAGCTAATGCGTTTCGACCTTTTTTCCGACGAAATTGGTGTATAAATAAATAAATAAATAAATAAATAAATTAGTCTTTAATTAGATCAAAATTAAGAAACTACAATTTTTTGTTTTTATATGTTAGAGAAGGTGCCAGCTTTTCTTGCATAAAGTTTCCTTAAGATACTAGTATACTTACGACTTTTTAAACGCATCCATAAACCATTTTACAATGTGTAAGTGTAAGAACAGCTTTTAGATAGTCTCGAGCGCCACATTTTTTTACATATCGGGCATTTTCCGAAACGAGTAACTTACCTTTTTTTCATTATTTTTTTTACGTTTTAACTAAACTTGTGGTGGAATTATGTCTTATTTAATTACTTCTAATGTATCATCTTTATTTACAAGTTACAGTATGTATGTACGTCTTTTATATATATATATATATATATATATATATATATATATATATATATCAAAACGCAGGAATGTTGCACCTGTAGAATGTTTTTTTAGCAATTAAGTTTGAGGTTTAAAAAAATTTATTATAGCAATGCAGTGGCTTGCGAAGAAATCTTTCCATTATTCACATACAAAAGTTTTTAGCTATTAATGGCCATTAAAAGTTTAACAATAGCGATTTCAAACTGAAAAACACCTAATCATATTTTCAATAATATCCAAATTCAAGTGTGTTTAAGTCTGTTGAGCTGGTATGTAATTGAATAGCAAACTAACGATATGTTCCTACAATTGGTCTGGAATAAGTTTCTTTCGAATTATTAATTTTCAATTCAAATTGAAAATAAAAGTTTTCTATGCAGTAAATCTAGACGGCGGCGATAGAAAAATAAAATACACCAATATATAAATTTTAAGAAAAGATTCACTTGTGGCATTAAAATTTTTTAAAATAAATATGAATGGATATTCTTTCATGTATACAATTTATCTTTTTAATTAATTGAAGTACATTTACTACATTGTTTTCTTTAATAAGTTTTTTCTACCTGCTTTGTGCGTGCTTCCAGCGATGATATTAGCTGTCAGCTGAAGTTTTCCGTAAGTTTTACTTTTTCCATTTTGATGATTAATTACTTATAATCTGTTAGAGATATTTAGATAATAAAGCTTTAGTTAATATGAATGACACTTACTAACATATTTTTTATGCGTTCTAAAATGATGCTCATTTATTATTTTTATTAAAACAAAAGCGCAGCGAAAATTGTTACGGACGAAATATGCACGCACTCATATAAAAGGCATTACTCCAGAGTACCTCTTGGTAAGGGCGGGATTCTTACTACAAACAAACTTATTCAGGTACTCATTGATGTTCAGAAAAACGTCAAAATTTCGAAGTATATGCCGCTAAAGCGCCACCGGATTAATGGGGTAAGCAAAACAAACTGATAGTGAACAAGTTCAATGGTTACTTCGTTGACTAAATTCTACAACCAGTCCAAATAACGCTTACTTGCACTTTTATTAACACTTTTTTTAATTTTAAGTAGTACATTTAATTGGTCACAAATTAAAAAAAAATCCTAGCACGTATATGAATCCAAATTTCAGGTAGTCACTATCGATTATGTCGTCAAGAGCAAGCAACACTTCATAATAATTTAAATTGTTCAGTTTTATACTCAATGCATAATGTATAGCAATATTTGAAGTTTCAAAATATTAACTTACACTAAACGGAATGTCTCTCATTGACTCAATTCTTCCTTTACGTTAACCTAATTTAGGGCATAACGATAAAATACTAACAATAATCAAATACAACAATTGAGCTTGCTAACCTCACCGCGACGGTCCTTGCTTGGTAAGTAAAAAAGAAAACTCCGCAATACCACTTGTAACGATTCCATAACGATAAATACGCAAGTTATTTAGCCTCCACTTTAACCAACAGGACGATAACACCATCATAACGCACGATCAATACACGGTTATCCATGACCTTTCTCGTTACTGTTAACTACATCTTTACACTGTGAGTTCTCAATATCGACTCTCTGAGGAAGCCAAAAAAACCAATCACAAAATACATATTGATGAGCTGAAACTTCATAACCGATGAGAATGTGTTTCCGACATGGTGTCGTCACTCCTGACAAAACCGCGACTTCAAAAAACGTAACTCGATATTCTTTTAATTAAATAGGACTTGAGAACACTGCTTCATACATACTCTTAACTCTAAATAAACTAAAGGGAATCTCACTACCAATCTTGTGCATGAAATAGATTTAGCAATAATTATAACAAGCGAAAGCATGCCTCGCCGACGTTTACAAAACTTCAACGTTAAGATAAACCATAAACAAATTCTCTTCCCATCACTGAAGCTAAAAATGATCTTTTTCACAGTATCGTTCTGAAATCGAAATTTAACTTTAAGTACCCAAATTTCATCTACACGTGACAAATAATCTAAAGTTTTATTTATAAATGAGTTAATAACATTCGTTATTCACTTGCCAGACCGAAAACCATATTAGTTGAGAAAAATTTCGAACTGAATAATTCCTTTAGAAATTATTGTCTTCTAAACCTTACAAAAAAGCTGGGGCAATATGGATATAGGCCTGTAATTAACAACATTATTGATACTTCCTTTCTTGTACCACAGCTGAACTTATATGTCATCTGGAAAAATTTCTTTAGACAATGAGGAAAATCATCTGTAAGATAATTTAATATAGCCTCGAGTTGGAAGTACTGGTACTTACCCTATTGGTTACTAGTTAATGTCTGTAAGTTTTGCT
This sequence comes from Vesta saturnalis, assembly GCA_036346205.1. NCBI lineage: Eukaryota > Metazoa > Arthropoda > Insecta > Coleoptera > Lampyridae > Vesta > Vesta saturnalis. The sequence goes on along the minus strand of JARFJB010001965.1, from coordinate 3,929,395 downwards.
TAAAATTGTATTTTGAATTTTCTCAATGTAGCAGAATGCAGAAGGCTGGGGGAGGGACTAAACCAATGTATGAGATTATCATAAACTTTCTTTCAATTATCGGTTATTTATCCTTCACTTCGATACAAATTGTTCACATTCTGGTATACGTATACTATCGAGATGCTTTCTTTCTTTCGTGTTATTTATTCACTGTTCCAGCTACACTTACATGAACCTGGGACCTTGTTCTAAAAACAAAATCAATAATTTATACAATGTTAGAAATGTTTAAGCCAAATCATAGTATAACAAAAATCAGCCCAAAGCTTTAATTGTAATAATAAAAAAATTACGTATCTTTTAGGTTTATAAATTGCGTATTTCAAGATAAATTCCACAAAATTTGTGATCAAATCTGAATTTACTTGTTCTAAAAACAAAATCAATCATTTATACAGTGTTAGAAATTTTTAAGCCAAATTATAGTATAACAAAGACCATCCCAAAGTTTTAATTTTAATAATAACAAATTACTTATCTTTTAAGTTTATATATTGTGTATTTGTGTATTTGTGTATAAGGGTATGAGCATTTATACGCCTTGTGTTCCCGCCTCATATATCGAAGTGTTGACTATAGGCGGAATGGCTCGTCCAGCATGCCATAGCATGGAGCACGGAATGCACACCCTCCCACAAAATGCAGGAGCCCCCACAACCAGACCCTGAACGCTCTTAAAAAAATATTCTGTTATTTTTTAACATAAAAGCTACCCTATACATACGACACTGAGCACACGATATATGACAGTATTTTCATTTTTACAGGAGAATAAGTTTCTATAAATACAGAATGCCCTTATAACAAAATAAAGTTATTATTGCAATAAAAAAACAATTATTGCGCACAATGTAGAAGACAGGACATACACAACGTAACATCACACTTCACACAACTTACTTTTATAAACCCTTCTTTGACATCTTCTTTGTTTTTCGTGATGCTGAGTTAGTTGGTTTTTACGGTCACATTTTGTACATGTACTTAGAAGTTAAAAGTATGGTACAGTAATAACTCATTAAGTTTGAGACAACTCAAAATCGGGAGTCATGTATGGCCTTGTATCAAATCCTGGCGTTTTTCCTATAATCTAATCAGGTTGGTCGACTCCTTCCATATACTTGTTGTGTGACTGGATCACTTTTGTCTGAATTACTTTATCTCTGTTTGGTTTATCCACTGCATTGTGTTAATTCTACTGCACGGTCAATCGTGTCGTACTTAGCTACCGCAATGACGCATATGTTGCCGTTCCAATAGCACAGTTGGTGTATCATACGTGTAGCCAAATTCTTCGCTGTCTTTAGAGCACGTTTTTCGGTTCTATTCTTAAGTACCGTACAGTACCCGGGACCCTTTAGATGTACAACAAATCTCTATGAGCAAAAAAAACGGACTCACTGGCCATCTGCGCCCCCATACGATGAGCACTAAATTGTAATGATACAAGATCCACTATCGGAGCCAAGTTGTAACTTCTTAAAAGTTAAGACTTAAAGTGCTACTTTACCTCTCACTCTCAGGTAGGTATGGTATAACAATGTTCCAATCCCTTTGAACTTTGATTGATTGTTTCAAAAATCAGTCTTTTTCCGTTTCAGGCACATAACTGCTTTTTTACACGAACCATTGAACAACTATCTTTGCTTACAGGTCCAGGAAAGCTTTAGTAACTCCACTATTTATTTCGTAGTACTGTCCCAATTCAACATGCATTTACTTAAAGCGTTTAATATTCATCTTACTATTTAAGTTATATGCTTGCCTATAATTTAGCAAATCTTGTGAACTTACAGCTGTAACCAATAAATTGTGAACCATACTAATTCACCATTTACTGAAATTTTTAAATAATTTATAAATTATTATGTTAGTTACTTTAAAGGACAATGAGTTTAGCACGCATCTTTGTTAACATTTACTTGTTGAACTTAAATGCACAACATAATATTTATTTCTCGTAATTAGACGAATTTTAAATCAAATATATAATCACTAATAGATTTAACCCAGCTTGTTTAATGACTGCCGACGAAAAACTTTAACTTTTAAAACTTCAAATTTTATACAATTTCAAATTACATAAGTAAAATGGTTACAAATTTGTTTTATATGTCGTCCATCCATCGAATCAATACATTCAATTCTCCCGTAAAAAATCATATACAGCACCCTTTAGATGGTCTTGGTTAGATATGTTTGCTTATGTTTCCATTTAACGCGGCAAATAACACAAATGTCTGGATATTTTGCTAAATCTAATATGACTTCCCAATTTAATAACTTTTATAAAACTTAGATACCCTAATATAAATGAAGTATGTCTTTACCCCGTCAAAATCGAATATAATATTAATTTTTCGTAATTAATTTTATAATGAATTTTTTAATCTTCTGTGAGAAGTAGCGTCAGATATAAAGTGTGCAAAAATTATTTGTATTATTAAAATTATTTATTTATTTATTAATTACTTATAATTATTATTTATAATTAATATTGAATCTTGCTTAACTAAGCATGATGTTTCAAACAATATTTAATTTGTTTAAATCCTTAACAATTTTTATCAAATTGTGTATTTATAAATTCCAAAAAATTTGTGATTAAATCCGAATTTACTTGTTCTGAAAACAAAATCAATAATTTATACAACGTTAGAAATTTTTAAGCAAAATCATAGTATGACAAATATCAGTCCAAAGCTTCAATTGTAATAATAAAAAAAATTACTTATCTTTTAGCTTTATAAATTGTTTATTTCAAGATAAATTCTGCAAAATTTGTGATCAACTCCGAATTTACTTGTTTTAAAAACAAAATCAGTAATTTATACAATGTTAGAAATTTTTAAGCCAAACCATAGTATAGCAAGGATCAGTCCAAAGCTTTAATTGTAAGAATTACTTATCTTTTAGGTTTATAAATTGTGTATTTCAAGATAAATTCCACAAAATTTGTGATCAAATCCGAATTTACTTGTTCTAAAAACAAAATCAATAATTTATACAATGTTAAAAATTTTTAAGCCACATCATAGTATAACAATGATGAGCCCATAGCTTTAATCTTAATGATAAAAAATTACTTATCTTTTAGGTTTATAAATTGTGTTATAAAATGGAACACCCTGTATATTGTTTCGTCATTTGTTAGCGATTGCACTAATCTTTCAAACGATATAGGGTTGTATGGTCAATTTCAATATAATTTTATTTATGTTTTTTTTTCATTTTAACAAATGTTCAAAATGCATTCCGTTTACTTCTAAGCACTTGTTTGTTCTTTTAATTGGGAATTTACAATTTATACGGATATTTTATTACTAATTTCAAAACCAACTACAACATTCTTTTCTTTTTACATAATCTATATTAAGCAATTCTTGGTGCATTTTACTTTATATGAATGAAACTTACACTTCTTGTAGCTATGTACGACACTTTTATGTGGATCTGGTATCACAGATTGCATTATCAGAAATTCGTTATCTTCAGTCATCTCTATTTGGAACATTATGTTTACCATACGAAACATTTCCAGAAGTTACAAATCTTTCAGAAAGTTTTATAAATGCCTTTTCAGTTGGATGCCTTCGATCTGGATATTGCGTACGATGGAATCTTGACGCAAGCAGGCTAATTCGTTGGCATTCACCTAATACAAATATCATGTCCACATTTTCTTCTTTTGTAAAATTCATTTTGTTTTAAATGAATTAACTATTATCAAGAATCGAAATTGATGTAAGAATCTACTGAAATGATTATTACATAATAATCATAAAAAAATGTTTCATCCGTATAAATTGCAAATTCTCCAATTAAAAGAACAAACAAGTGCTTAGAAGTAAACGGTAGGCATTTGGAACATTTGTTAAAATGAAAAAAACATACATAAATAATCTTGTTAGAAAATAGCTATACAAAGCGTTTTATTTTCAAATGTATGATTGGGTTGTTTTTTTTACAGTTTTAATATCATTCCCATTCTGCTTAATGAAATTGACCATACAAACCCTATATCATTTGAAAGATTAGTGCAATCGCTAACAAATGACGATACAATATACAGGGTGTTCCATTGAAAAATGTTGAGATATTATTTAATACTTTTAATATTTTTACTTTTTCTCCATTTGTATTACAAGAGATACGAATACCAATCTAACCTATTTTCGAAAAACCTAATAACCTTACAATATATTGACCAAATGAAAAAATCTTCACACATTACTAGATTTAGTGACTGCCGGGGTGACAAATTAGGGATAATTTTTGTACACTATTGGCCATATCTTATAAAATACCCTGTATAAACTAGTAAGGCCATGTATGTTTGAAGCTCTTGAACGTGGGAATTCAAATTTGTAGTAAAATACGTTCCGTTTAAAAATGTAAGTTAATATAGCCACACATTTCTGGAACACCCTGTATATATATATATATATATATATATATATATATATATATATATATATATATATATACAGGGTGAATCTTATCTAATCCGCCAAAATTAAAGGAGCACTAGAACTCATCATTATAAGCAAAAAAGTTCATATGTACATGGGTCCGGAAATGCTTCGTTTCCGAGATACAGGGTGTCAAAGTTGCAAAAAGAAATCGCGATTTATTCAATATTTTTTGACTGTTTCGAAATAATTTCATGAAATTTCGTATACGAGGTTTTTTTTGGGACAGTTGTTTGAACAGTTGTTATCAAAAGAACATGTTTACTTTTAATATTAATTTCTTTTCTTGTTTTTTTAATATTGGATATTTTAGTGCTCCTTACAAGTTTTAAATAAATAAACATTGTGAGTTTTAAATGTGTTTTTCTCAGAAACGGTTGCTCCTAGCGACATCACTAAAATATACCTTTTTTTAGCAGAAAAGATAGGAGAATCGATTTTTCTAGTCCAAAATGGTATACAGTGTAGCACAAAAAAATTGCAACGATTTAAAGGGGTCGAAATGGTTGCCGCTGGCGCCCTCTAGAGACCACAACTAAATGGACCACAAATTTGAATATTTCATTTCAAAAAACCATCGTATACGAAATTTCATGAAATTATTTCGAAACAGTCGAAAGATATTGAAGAAAACGCGATTTTTTTTTTCAACTTTGACACCCTGTATCTCGGAAACGAAGCATTTCCAGACCCATGTACATATGAACTTTTTTGCTTATAATGATGAGTTCTAGTACTCCTTTAATTTTGGCGGATTAGATAAGATTCACTCTGTATATAGTGTCCCAAGAAGTTTTATACAAATGGAGAAAAAGTATATCTTACATTTCACAAAAAAATATATTCTTGATAAAAATCTCTGCATGGCTTGTAGATCCATAATCAGGTAAAAAATTTTTAAAACATCCTTAGCGATCTTAAAAACCCCCAATACCCGACTTTAAAAAAAATCGGTTGATAAATTAAATAAACACTATAATCCCCCATGTTTGATCCACCATTTTGAAATTTTTAATTTTGACAAATGATTTAACTTAGCGGTCTTAATAACTCCCAATACCCGATTTTCAAAACAATCGGTTAATAAATTTTTGTCCCCTAAAAACGGTGCGCCACTGGTTATTATATATTTTTTTATTTTGAAATTATATAAAAAAAACGTATTAGTTTGTTCTTTAATTATTAACTTTTTAAAACTTGAAGCATTGAATTTTTTTAATTTTCTAATCCCCTAAAATGCCCCACCACTGGTTGGATTTTGGTCATTAACGAACTTAACCTAGATTTTGTGGCATAATTTTTTACTACTTAATCACAATTTCAATTAACATTTTGCTCTCCACTACAGTTTGAACGTATTCTGCTCTCCACTACCGTTTCATCGTATTTTGCTCTCCCTCCAAATTATTATTTTTATTTTCTCTGTATTCCAGCCAATGTTTTAAAAATGTTGTACCTGATTATAGATCATAGTCATGCAGAGATTTTTATCAAGAATAATATTTTTTTGTGAAATGTAAGATAACCTTTTTCTCCATTTGTATAAAACTTCTTGGGACACACTGTATATATATGTACATGCTTATTTCTACATTTAAATTAATTTAATCGCATACTTATATACATTTAATAATGTAACATTTACGACATCTTGCGGCAATATTTAGAATCTAATTTGATAAGAGATAACCTCTTCCAAAATTATGGTAATGGAAGTGTCTGTGCTTAAGTTTAATTAAACGGCCAAAATTAATTGGGATATAATCCAACGCACTGTCTATATTGAATGAGTGCTACTATATATTCATTTTTCAACGAGCTTGTCTCGGAAATAAATTTTCTACGTGACATGTGTGCAATGTGGTGAGTGCAATACTTTTCTTTAGTTACACATCAATTTTATATTTGAAATTGCTTCAGGACTTTTCTTTTGATGGACCTTTCTGTATCATTTGTGTATTACTGATGATATCAACATTATTGTTATATTGTTGTCTGATTACTTCGAAAAATAACTTGCGATTCTTACTGAAATTATACGCCCACCTCCCTCCTACGCTTACGATTACTTACTGTAACTCTTAATTACATTTGGCTATCATTTGCTTGACATCAAAACAGGTTCGTCTTCAATTTCACCTGGTTGTTGAGGCAATGAATTCAGTTAAATGATTTGATTATTCGTGTCAGATGTACGTAGGCTAGACTATTGAAATTTGGTTAAATGAACAAATATATGTGTGCAAGTTATATATAATACCGTTACCCATTATTTACTTATTTGATTTAACTGTCAGCTTACATTGACAAAATATAACAGTGACTTTTGTACGGCGGAATTTGTAACTGTCTTTGGTGTCAACTTCAGTTAGAATTATGTATGAAGAACTTCAGTGTAAATTCTATTTTATTTGTATTTATCTTTCATTTAGGATAGACTTTGTGCCAGGAGCATTTGTTTTTCTTTATTATTAACTTTAAATAGTCTGTTGCATATGAAAATCGGTTTGTTTGAGGTAAAATTACTAACTGTTTGGCTAATCTAGTACTTAACACCATTAAGTTCAACGGTCTACATTTCTTTTAGTTTTACTTATAATTATTGTTTTGAGTAAACAATAACGTTTACAAATAACAATTTACTTTGATGTGTTTTTGCAGAATTGAAATTTCCGTAATCTGACTATTTTTGATGTCTCCTTTTCTAAACTAATATTCGTGGTAGAAATCTAAAGTTTATATTAATTTGTTTGTTATTGACTAAAGTAATAATTTGGTTAACATAACATTTGATTTATTTTTTTCTTGTTTACTGAATAAACGAATTATTATTTACTGGATACTTGTTTTGATTTATCTGTGTTTTTGTATACGTGCTAATTAAAATTTTCTCCTTCAGCTCTCTTCTCTTTATTTAGTATTTTAGAAAATTCATGGCGCCTACAATTACTACTAAAAAGGCTTATGCTTACTAACATTTATACTAGTCCAGTGCAAATAATACATCTTCTGACCATGCATTCACAGTGCTCTAATTACTTCGCTAGCTGCTGGGCTATACTTGCTAGATCGTGCTAGGTTAAAACCTCCCAGTCTCAAATGTTCTACGGTATTGTAAAAGAACCATAGACACCAAAATTGGCTCCCTTACACGATAGAGAGTTTATTGTTTATTTTGTGGAATTTTGATTCGTTACCATTCCACTATATTATGTGTTTATTATTATTCTGTAACGTACCAGTATAATAAGGTTTGAAACAACATTCGTTGTTATATCTGTGAAAATTACCTGAATTTACGCCAACAACGTTTATGCTAATTCTATATTGTTTTCAGTAAAGTCTAGACCAAGTAATGTGAATATTTTATTGATATTTTTTACTTTATTGTAGTCATGCACATTTAAAACATACTTATCATTAATTTTCTCTCAAGACCTAACTATTCAAATAACTATCCGTCTATATGAATCTTCTTAACAGAAATTGATATTTTTATGGATTAACCACTTAAGTTAAATGAGAATTAGTTTAATGGACCATTTCCTGATTACTAAACGAACAGTAGAAATGTGGTTTCCAAATTACATGAAATTTAGTGATAGAGATATCCGAATCGATCTTAAAACTAATGGCTTGTAAAGTGTCAAGTGTTCTTTTAGCATTTAACAGTATAATTTTATACTCACTAGAATTTATGCTTCAGATGTTATATTATTCTTGCTCATTTTATAGAACCAAAGAGTATATAATATTGTACTGTTGGGTAGAACTCTATTAGCAAGAGTTCAGGAGATCATTAAGGAACATATTCTAAACACGTTCCGTAATAAAAAATACCATCAGGAAACGGTGCCTGGAATAATTTTGATGTTAACATATTTTATTCTAATTATAGATTTTTTCACGTTCCTGCGATTCCTGTCTATGCAATTTATATCTATACTTACCACTGCTTTCTAAAGGTTGTCTACTGTAAGTTTTAACATCCAGTTACGTTGCAAAAAAATTTAGCAAACTCTCATATTAATCTGACATTGCACTTTTTTATTTTAATTAGCAGTATTAATAGTAAAATATGTCTTCGTATGTACATTAGAAGTTATTGAAATCAGATGACAAGCAGAATGGATTTGTTTATTACGTTATAACTTCATCTCATTAAGTTAAGAGTTTGCATAATGGTTTCCCCAAAAGAAAACATTCTATATTATTTTTATAAGTTAATTTTTATCACTGCGGAGTTTTGGTTTGTACAAGAGTCGTGTGCCTGAAAAACAACAATTAAAAGGCAAGGACTGGTTTCTGTACCTAAAATAATTGCAATGCACTTATTTGCCTTATAAGAAAATGTAAAATATAATCTGAAGCTTCCTACTGCTGTAGGAGTATAATTATCTTTAATAAACAGGAAACGTTTTTTTAACTGTGCGAAAGTAATTTTCACAATGCTCCAGAGATGGCTCTGACGGAAAACTCTCGAATTTTCAGTTAGGGAAGAGCCGGGGTGTCCTCTGGTGACTGTTGGTTAATTATGTAAACAAAACGGATGATTTTAAATATTCCATAGTACTTGTATTTTACGCAATTAGTTAGCGTGAGTCTTCTGTAATTGTCAATTAATTCGTGATAAAACGAATATTATGATGTTCGTTTTAAAATCGAAATTTATTTCATGGTCGCCTGCAAAAGTTTTTCTCTTCGACAATTGGTTCTACTATTAAATAAAATTGTGAATGGAGTATAGAGATTAGAGTGAATAATTAAAGACAATAAAATGGCGGCCCGCCGGAGACCTATAGCTGACAAGGGAGCGAAGACCCGAGAACAAGTTCCGGAGTCCTATACAGGGGGATAACGCCTGAGAACAATCTCCGGAGTGCTATAGCTGTCATATGAGATAGCATGAAGACCCGCTTATTAGACTACAATTTCAAATTTCCCACCATAGCCGACAAGATGGCCATCAAAATTGCCGATAAAACAGAAGGGCTGTCAATCCGCACCCTCAAAATATGCTACAAGCAAGCAAAACAACCAATTTAATATTTAATTAGAAGCTGTATTATAATTACTGTTGATGCTGAGTTTGACATGGTTCTGATACATGAGATGTAATCTTAAAATAGTATTATAATGAATTATTAAAAACCCCTTTACGTTTTTATTACCAGCAATAAGCGAGGTGATTTGATGGAACACGATTTCAGATCAACGTCTTGAATTTATTTCTATGTTACTTCCGCCAAAAACAAAAGACCGGGGGCTTTGGTTATGACGTTATAATTAAAACAAAATGGCGCAGGACTTTGCTTATGTCTTAGAATTAAACAACCTAATTATCGCCTCCAATCAGAAACCAGGGGACGTACGACGTCTTATACCTGTCTTATGAGCCCCTTATTAGAATACTATTATAAATTTCCCGCCATGGACGACAAAATGGCCTCCATAACAAAATGGCCACCAAAACAAAAATGGCCGACAAGCCATACCCCGCAACCAATCAGAAACCAGGGGACGCCGTCCATGGACCAATCAGAAGCTAAGGACGTGACTTACCCTCAGTCCCTCCAATCAGAACACTGTATGCGTACGCATTTGCCGACCTTCCATGAGCTTAACTGCCAAAGAGGCATAATTATGGTAAAAAGGTCACGTGAGCACCCCCACACCCATTACGCACCTCTAATCCCTGGGGTGGACTGACAAAAAGGCTCTTAATACTGCCAAAAAGGCCTGGAAACAAGCCGACTCCACCCACGCCCCAGGGACTGAACTGCCAAAAAGGCTCTTAATACAGTGAAAAGGGCACTAATTAGGGGCAAAAACACCATCAAGGGTTGAAAATTTCCACCAAGGGGTTTTAAAACGCCCCCGAAAAGAAGCCGTTAAAATAGGGGCGTGAAATGGCCACGGCCACGTGGGCGTGACTTCCCCCACCATTTTTGTCCCTCATCTGGGCTCATTCTACTATTATAGGTAGTATTAATTATGGGTGTAGCTGGAGGATGTAGAATTGACGAACTACGCAAAATTCTGGTTAATGATATTGATGAGAAGGAGTCTGTTCTAATAATTTCGTTCCCAGACACTAAAACAATAAGAAATTCACATTACAATTATCAATGAAGACTGTCAAGTTGTTTGAATAGAAATTTACAAGAAGTACAAAAATTTACGACCACAAAATGTACCACACAGAAATTGTTTGAATTGTTATCGGAATCAAAAGTGCACAGTACAACCCAACAGTATCAACACTTTCGCAAAAATACCACAAATGATAGCGAAATATTTGAAGTTGCCAGATTATGATCTTTATACCGGACACTGTTTTCGACGGATTTCCGAAAATTTACTAGCCAATGCAGGAGCTGACTTATTAACTCTTAAAAGGCGCGAAGGCTGGAACTCTTCTACAGTGACAGAACACTATATCGACGGATCAACTACTCAAAAAATATCCCTGTCAAGAAGAATTTTAGCAGATGTAAATTCACATGAAAGCGAAAGACCTGGAACTTCCAATGCACTTCACGAAAGCAGTCAAATTAACTTCCATTGAGGCACCCCACTTTTCCTCTTTGAATGCTCATATAATTAGTAATAGCAAGGAGTATATAATGAGAAGAGGCGCAACGGTATAGGATTTTGTGTAATAGGCGTATGTTGGGTTGCCTAATCGAATTTTCTCTAATAAATTATAAACGGGTGGTTACGGAAAATAGTTTGCTTTAGCAGGTAGTTGAAAAACTAGATTTGGTTTACCTGCTGGGTGCTTCATTGTTGCTATGTTGCCGAATATGCTTTCTGCGATACTTGTGATTTATTTCAGTCGGCTAACTAATCAAACATTTTGACGTATTTGTACAATTTAAGCACGCTCGTGTTTATTTTATTACAGGTATTAAAAATATAGTTGTGATTTTCCTGCTTACTGGAAAATCAATAAAAATACTTATCTATATAAATTACGATTATATAATAATAAAAATAATTTATTTCCCACAGGAATACGGAATTACACGTTATAATTACTAAATGAATTTGTACAAGCACACCACTAATGAAAAATAGAAATAACAAATAAAAAATAATTGCTGCACTATTTATTAAAACAAATGAAACTAATTCCAGAAATTAGCAAAATATATAAAGACAATACGAAATATAATTATAACCTTTGTAACAGTTTAATTTAAAAGAGTTCGGGTAACAGGTAATTAAATACAAATGCATACACAAGGAAAGTGTTTAAAATGAACAACATATATAGAAAAACCAGTTTATGCAGAATTGTTAACTACTTGAAAATTCGTCTGATAACATGTAGTTATGTTTGTACGAGCAGGTTCATTCGCGGGATTGTCAGATTCTAATTAACTTTTTTTCAGCCAGAATTAATTCTTAAACATATTGAAAATAAAAATAATGAATTTCTCTTTTATTGCAACTTCATTATAAGTATAACATTATAAGTACACATACACATAACTGGCCATTAATTAAAATCGTTCAATAAGAAATGTATTTTTTTAAATAAATATGAATATTTTCAATTCTAAGGAAATAAGAAAACCTACAGCTATTGTTGTAATACGACTTTTGTTTGATGTGCGGGTAAGGAGTGGTGCAGGTAATAATATTCAGGTACTATTTAAAATAAAAGTACAGCTGACAACAATGCTGCTTAACAATTGAAAGAAATCGTTGATGTTATCTGTAAATAGTTCTTTATTTATATTAAGGTTAGTTCGATTCCCTGATGTGTAGAGGGATCGACGAAAACATCCTAACGGCCGGGGAACTTTCTTGCTTACGCTTAAAATCGAAGGATTGCGCCTCTTCCTTATTATACTCCTTGGTAATAGTACAATTAACATTTACGTAAATACATTACCTAAGGAATAAATTTCTGCGAAATTGAAAAAAATATTGTATGATACACGTGAATAAAGAAACTGTATCCACTCAAAAACTATTTTTTCGTGGCTAAAATTTGACTTTATTCACTTATACCATAAATAGTTATTTTTTGTACTGCAATAAATCCGTAAAAAGCATTATTTATTGCAGTATAATTCAAATATATTTAACGTTTTCATAAAGCGCACAAACATAGAAAGTGTTTGTATCAATTTGAGATATTATGGATTTGTATGAAAATGAAAACTTTCACGACTTAAATCTCATAATTTATATTTTTACGCAAAAAAATAAGCGTTTTTAATTAATCCTCGATTTATGTTTGAGACGCATACATTCTTTTTTTTATAATTTTGTGTTGTAACTGTATAAGCTATTAATCATTGCCTGTTTTATTGATATGACTGTTGCTAAACATTTAAAGTTTACATATTTTCTGCATTATGCATATGAGATATTTAATGTTATAATTAAAGTTTTGAGAGAATGCAAGTAATAGAAGCACGTTTTATCCGACTTTGTTTAATTTAAAATAACCATCATCCTAAATTCGAGCATTCAGTATATTAAAATTAATAACCTGTTTAATAATCAGTTCTACTAATTAGCTATTACTTTTTACTAAACAGTCTTTCCATTTGAATTTACTATGTATTCTAAACTCCTTTAGGAGTAATAAGTTAATTTACCTTTTGGAAGTAATTACTCTACTTTACTTACGCTATTTTAAACAAATGGAAATAATAATTCTTGGATCTGACTTTAATTTTGTGATTTTATCAGAAATTGTCGATAAGAAAAATTGAATACCTAATATATACTTACTTTTTAGCTGTTTTAATTATTAAAGTTCACTTTAATGTTTTGTTATTTTCTTCTTGTCAAGTTTAAATTGGTAAAGTTTGGAATACACTTTTTGTTTTGGTTTTCATTATACACTGACGCTTTAAAATTGTTTGATTTTAGTTTACGTAGATAAATAGGGTAACTGAACATTTTCATTTTATCTTTTACATTAAAACCATTTTTCATGTATAAGTTTGTAGCGTCCCCCAGGTACCCTATCTCGAAAAGCGTAATTTTAACTTATTTGCAATAATGGAAATTCAAGAACAAAACAATCGCTAAGTGATTTATCTTGACTTGACTTCCAATAATGTTACTATTACTCAAATTAATTGCCTGCCTTACTTTGACTTTCCTCGCAATACTTAAAAGATTAGAATTTATTTACAAGTCTGATATTTAATTGCTCGCCATCCTCAAAGTCTGATTAAACGAAGTGGCCGTCTAGTGGTAGGTACGTTGTGCTATCTGAATTAGATAGGCTGGATGAGGTAAGTGTTGCATCATGAGGGGCAGGTAAAAAAAATGAAACTACACAAATTAAAATCAACGAGCTTTGCGCAGCGGTGGTTCAATCCGTTAATATACTATTGTGGGAAAGAACCACCAATAAAACCCACTTTATTCATAAATAAATGATTGTAAAAGGACATTAATAAATCAAATAACACAAAAAAAAACAAAGAAAGGGTTAAATATATAACAAAACACCATTAAATCAGGTTAAAGTGCGTACAAAATTGTAACATCAAGAGAAAATGAATAAAAAAACCAGTTTAGTTACACAGAAATACAATAAAAAAAGAACCCATGTAGTTACACCCACAATTGTGTCATAAATAATCAAAATAAAAATCATAATACCAAACATGTGGCCCTTTAAAACCAATCATGCCGGTCTTTAGGTACATAAGCACATTAACCAATAAAGCAAATTACGATACATATAATATACAACAGTAAAATTGCACAGGTAAAGGCAAGGACGAAAGAAAATAGACAAGGAATTTACACGTACACAATTGTTTAGTGACCACTAAAGCACAAAATACACAAGTCCAGTTACAAGAAATTACATATAAAGAGAAATTAGTTCGCAGGCAAATAATTCTACTTCAAAACTGACACAAAAAAACTCATTAAAACAAAGCCTTACCAGTAAGTTATTAATAGATCACCACATCGTGACCGATATTTAAATTTAAGGGCATTAGAAAAATACAGCGCTCCTTTCTCAGGTTACACATTCATCTATACAACAATGAAAACATTAATAATAAAATTCGAGGTGTTTAATGGTTACCTGATCTCGGGAGTGTGTACTTGCCTTTTACAATTAATAACCAAAGCGACATCATGTACCCGTTCATCAGCCTACCTCTACACAAATATAAATATAAATAACAAACAACAATGCTAATTCACACCAATACCAGAGTGAGGGAGCCCTGTACTGTTTTTTATTTTAGCAGATTTCAGCTTAACGAGCCCGCGTACGAATGAAATACCTTTGCAAGGCAATACTCGATTTTTAATAAGTTATATGGGCTTGTAGAATCATTTGCAGTCAGCCTTAATTTATATAAAAACTACCTACTTACACTTGCGCATATATTCCCTTAATTGATCACAGATACAAATCGTTAACATACGTGTTTTAACTTCAAAAAGGGTGACTGTTATTTATAGATTTGAAAAACACATTACAACTAACCCCGAAAGAAAAGACAATTTAGTGTTGGCTAATTCAAAGGAAAATGTACACGCACGAAATATTTTAAAGCCAAACTGTTTACAATGAAGGTATTTAATTAACTCAAAATCGATCCGGCTCGATTGACACTCTTAAGTATACCTAACTTTCCCCCGATTTCAAACCTAACTAACTTTACTCCCGCAATCAACCCCCATTTTTCAAAAGTAATAAAAAACAAGAAACATTAATTTACGTTGGAACAGTTTCATATTAATTCCTCCCACATTTACATCTCGGGTTTCAACGTACCAAACAAACATATCTTTTGTTCGCGGTCTGTACCGACACAATTACTTATTGATTAAACTAGTGACATTTTTACATTAAAGATTGGCGCATAAGAAATTCCAATGATTCGTTACGTCAGTTTTAAGCGTATACCTGCTACTCCCACTCCAACATGTGTTTTTCAACCCTAGCCAAATATCAGTTACATACATTCTCACATTTCTTACATAAAAATATATAAATAAAATATTTTGAAAACACTGGCAAATTACGACGTATTCTCAAGATGTTAAAAATCCACTAACTATCTTTTCTATCGCGGTAACAATGGCGATTTGATAAACGTTTATTACAATAGTAAAATTTTCGCGGTGCGCTAGCTACAAGTATCATCATGGTCATGAACAATTTGAAAAATTTATTTTAACAAGCAGTTGCGAATATGCGGTTATGTGCACAATTCTGTATTTTGAAGAAATGTAGTTGACTGCAGTGCAATTTTTAGATAATCTATTCGAATTTATTGAACTAATATCCAGAATTACTTAACCCCTTCGCTGCGACAACAGTCACCTGTTCGCTATGTGTGGCTCCGTTTTATCTGATGAAACTTTTCTTTTAGAATTAAATCTTTAATATTCATAGTTTATACAGTGTGGCCCATTTCAATTGGAAGCACCACCGAACTCGAAATTTTTTTTTATTATATTAAGTGTCAAAAAGCGTATTCTGGCACAAATTTTCATAATTTAATTTTTATTTCCAAGGAACTCTAGAATTTGTTCCTTATCAAAAAAGCCATTTTTTTTTCAAATTTGACTACACCACAGGATTCACAATTGTTATACCCCAAAAACTCCTGAAAATGTGGTTTAGAAGTTTACTGTTTTTAGATGTATTACTTTCTAAAACAAGTAACATCTCTTTCTGTTGGACTTTACCGAAAACCCACATATACTAAGGAATGTCTTCATAAACGATCAAACCATTATCTACGTCAAAGGATTAGTGTAATTAAAGCTCTCTAGTGGATCGGACTAAACGAATTTGGGATCCTGCATTTTTAGAATATGAATGTGATTATTTAAAAACACCACAAGTTAATGACGATTTCCTTAACCGCTTAATGTTAGTAGAGCTTATGTTTGCGTTTTCATGCTTCATAAATTTATTTTAACATTTCAATAAATTTTTTTTTCTATTATTATTTACTGGGGACGATAACTGTAATTGTTATCAAAACGTTTAAAAGATAAGTATTTTAAAATTTTAACTAAATATTTCTCAGGTTTTTTCCAGATATTGGTTTGTAAACCAAATCAAATTAGCTCCTTTGATATTATGTTGAGAAGAAGAAAAGTTCTATTTAATTAAAATTTACAGAAATCATCAAATAATGAATTTATATATATATATATATATATATATATATATATATAACCTTTAACGTGAATTTCCAAAGCGTTAAGAGTTTTGTTACGCCCCCTCACCGCCAATCACGACATTAGGAGCCTGAGCAGAAGCCTGTGTCCGCCCTCCGCGGATTCTTAATAAAACCACGAGACGCGCTACAGACGTTCTGACCACTCTTTAGAGACTCAGGACTATTCCTATTCACTCTCATTCCGTTGGGTCAACCCGACTCATTCCGCTGGGTCTCTTTCAAGAGCCCAACCGACTTGCTCTTATCCACTTACACCAGTGAACGACTTCAGGTCGGGCAAAACACCCGATGAAGTCTTTTAATTGTGCCATTGCATAGAAAGGTTCTCGCCTAAATTCTGCCAATCCCTGAAGTATAAATTAAAGAGCACAACGGGTGTTTGCCCAGATTCTTGTATTCACACCGACTCACACAAACACGCCTACACTAGGGAAAATAATTAAAAACCGAACTGTAGGAAGCCGACAGGAGGAAAGCAGCAATGATACCATATTTCGGTCACGTTCACCCAGTTTCATAAATTACGAACCCAGTACGTAACAGTGAGTATTACATTTCAATCTCGCTAAACGTAATAAACCAATTTCCTACCCACTCACGTGAGATAGCCAGAGGATAATAACATCCTGAGACTTGTCTTATCACCGCTTGACTTAGCCCACTGTTATAAACACAGTTATAATATCTGTATAAAATTTCCCGTTATATTATATAAATTAGGATCAGTTCTGTTTGAGTGTATAAACATCTTGCTAACGCGAGACCCGCTCTCGGTACTTCCGTCTTCTCAACTTTGCCTGCCGTCGCTTGGGCGTAACTGGCGCCAGTCCGGGTTGAAAAAGGTGTCGCAGTCGATGGTGTCTTGCTCGGTCGCTGTTGTCCTGCAGTAGGGATCTCCGGTGCACTTTACACAGCGTGCGGCCGCCCGGATCTTCTTGATGTCTTCCTCGGTCGGCAGCTCTACCATCAGGAGGGGGATCGGGTGTCCTTGTTTTACTGAAAACACAAAGTACTTTAACGTTTTGTATTTTTAGCTCTGAGCTAACGGATTGTCCGTTCTTGCTGCTTTATTCTGAAAAGAGAAAGTACTTTAATGTTTGTATTTTTAGCTCTGAGCTGACGTGGAACTCGGATAGTCTACGAGCACGCCACGTATAACTACCTTAGCTAATAGCTCGCTCTTTACCTGATAGGTGTGGTACTCTGTACTACACCTATCCATTTACCTCATCAGCCTGTCTGTCCTGGAGTGAGGCAGGTTGGATCCGATTACCTCGCTGAAAGCGTTGGTTGTCATGAAGGCGTTCCTTTGTTGGTCAAGTTCTCGGGAGAATGCGACCCAGTTCTCCTTCTGACGAAGGATTACCGGCAGCGCTTTCTCCCTGGCGTTCTCTCGTGCCGTTGTCTGCTCCATAGCTGCTGGGTGTCCGTAAACTCTTCAAGGGCCTGGAACAAGGCGACGTAGGCGGGATAACGTTCGAGGTCTTTGGCTTCTTCTTCTGTAATACGAAGTCGTCGGGACTGGTGAATCCGGGGAGGGCCTCCTCTTCGATTGTGTCGGTTGCGACGGCGGCGGTCGTCGGGGATCTTCTATTCGATGATCCTCTGCTAGCTGGGTGATGCCTTCCAGCGTGGTGGTCTTGTCTTCTTTTGCTGCCTCCTCTTCTGTGCGGTGGCGGCAGGTGGCGCGTCGCTGCTCGCGCTGTCGAACGGTAGATCGAGCAGCGGGACGTAGTCTGTGACAGCTATCCACGCGCTGCTCGTTCCTCTAGGTACTGCTGGAAGCAGCGCCTGTTGTAGCTCGGCTCGAACATCGTAAAAAGGATGTTGTGTTTTTTTTTAAATAGACAAATTTGTCCTTTATTGGTCACTTGACCTTGGATCAAGATGTAAACCTCGAATGGAAATTATAGGGTGTTATCCTTAGTATTATATATCTAAGGCAAAGCTAAAGCGTTCCACCGCATTAATCATTCTTTGTTGTTTTATAAGCTCGATTTATATGGGTTTAATTCTTGATTAATTAACCTATTCAAATCTTATTTTTGTTCAGGATTACAATGCGTTGCCTATAACGGGTTTACATCTGTGCCATATGTAGGTACCTCGCTACAGGACTGTATAAATTCCATTGAACAATGGTGTATTAGTAATTATCTACCTTTAAATGTCGCCAAATGTCAAATTTTATTATTTACGCGTAAACGTGAACACATCATATACGACTACAACTTGACTTGTATCTCGCGTTACGTCATTCAAAGATTTAGGGGTTACTTACGATAGCAAATTATCTTTCTCAATTCATATTGAAAATATAGTTAACTTATCGCTGAAGATGTTAGGATTCATACTAAGGATCTGCAGACATTTCTCGAGAGAGGATGTATTAAAAAACTTATACTTCTCGCTAGTGCGGTTCGCGTTTGGAGTATGCCTGTCAGTATCCAATTCAAAGTACTAATAATAATATGCTTTTGGGTAGATTCTCATTGATTGATTTAAATTCCCGAAGAATACTCAGTTCGTTGATATTTCTTTATGTTCAACAATAGACTTGACTGTCCTGTTCTCCTGCAGTACTTAAAATTTATAGTTCCCAGGAGTAATACTAGGCAAACCTCTACTTTACTTAAGCACTACCAGAACAAACAGTTTGCGAAGATCACCAATTTTTGCTATGTGCCGTAATGCAAATTGCTACGCTTATAATTGCGATATTCAGTTTGACACACTAAAACGTTTTCTTGAAACCGTAAATTTAAATATGTAATAGCACCATACATTTATGACACCATAATTGATTTTTGTTTGATATTTTTCTTTTTTAGTTATTGCTTTGTTTAATTTTTTCTTTTGTAAATAACTCATACATCTATTTTTTTATGCTTTATTACTAAAACTTTTTGGTTTTGTGTCAGAAACATTTAGTTTGCTTGTTAACATGTACTTCACTTTTTGCTTTATTTTGTATTTAATAGCTTGCATACTTATATACTTCTTTGTAATTTGTCCTATAATTGGAAGGATATTCTGTTGGGCAATAAATAAATAAAAGATTTAGTAACAGTAGTATATTTCATACCAAGGGACTAAAGTACAACTTAAGGTTGTTTATTGAACGTAAGTGAGGCAACGATCACTCCTGTGCTATACAGGGTGGGTGTCTATTGCTCCTTAACTATTACAGATATCAAAAGCAATTTTGGTGTGGTAATACACGATCATTGGACCTACATTCTAAAAATATTTAGGTATATACAGGGTGATTGCCAAAAATATGAAAACCCAAACCTGTGTTTTTTTATGGAACACCCTGTATATTTTTGCTTTTTTGGATTCACTGTTAAATTTAGAACAAAAATATAGAAATTTGTATCTGTATCACTAACCGTTCTGCAGATATCGTCACTTTAGTACCAAAATAGACAACTTTGGAACCACGATGCAAATCTGTTTATACCACCGACTATTAATGATAGTCTACTAACAAACAAACTGGGAAATTTTTCGAAGACATAAAACTACAGAATGATTAACTTACGCGAATTGTAATTTTTTTTCAATTTTTTCAAATGCAACTCCCTGTATATTTTTTCACATTTCGATTCCCCGTGAAAAGTAGATACCAATTGATAGCCATAAGGTGGACCCCTTCTTGAGATATTGACGCGTTATTTGAAAATATTGACATACAGAAGAACAAATAATACAAAATCCAGAGCAAATAAGAAAATACGAATGGTAAATAAATTCTTTAACTGATAGGAAAACTTAATTAATAATTAAACAATAAAATAATTCTATACACCTAAAAATAAGTTGAACAAGTAAACATAAACGAATAAAACCATAAATTCAAATCAAATATTCAAAATGCTGACCACGCCTAGCTAAACACTTTGCAATTCGCTCGGTAAACCAAAGATTCACTCGAAACAACATTAAAGGCGAAATGGATTGAAACGCAGCTCTAATTCTATTTTTCATATCTTCGCTTGTGGTGGGAGGATGTTGCTATTATATTTTCCAAAAACTCGGGTAAATCATTTTCCAAAAACTGTAAATATCTTTCTCCAGTAAGACTCCCATCAAAGAAAAAAGAACCAACCACATTAAAATTGATTATACCATCCCACACATTAACTGACCATCGATGCTGGTGATCAACAACTCTTAAGATGTGTGGATTAGTATCTGAATAGTGATGATAGTTATGTGTATTAATATTGCCATTATAGTGAAAAGTTGCCTCATCCGTAAATAGAATAGTAGTTACTCGTTGGTAGAAAGGTTCGCGATTTTGAAAATCTACTTCACTTAAAGCTTGATGTTGCTCTATATGATAAGGATATAATTAGTTTTTTTTAAATAAAGCTGCGAACTGTATTTCTATTTAGGTCTAGGTGTCTACTTAGCTCTCTGGTACTAATTTGTGGATTTTCTACAAGAGATGCCACAACTTCAAACTCAATTTCTTCATTTAGGCTTGTTTTTGCGCGCTTGGGATAGCACACACCCAGAATTTATAAATCTCTCCGCTACATTTATAAACGATTCTTTCCGCCGCTGTGTGGTCTCTTGGTATCGTTCACAGTACAAACGGGTAGCCAGCAAAGCATTTCTTTGAGCTTCGCCGTAAATAAAGATCATGTCGACCATTTCTTCTGTGGAAAAATTCATTTTATACAAACATTGACAAAACTACAATCCAAAAACGCACAAACTAATGGAACAATATTTTAATGATTATACAAACGTCCAAACAATAGATGCAATTGTTCCTCTTTATTACGAGCGACTAGCCTACCTGATTTGTTTTGTTAAATTCCATTGTCATAGTAAATTTGTATTTTAGAATACTTTTTCGTAAAAGCGTCAATATTTCAAGAAGGGCCCGTCGTATGGCTATGAAACCCGTTGTCAATTAGTATCTACCTTTCACGGGGTATCGAAATGTGAAAAAATATACAGGGTGTTGCATTTGAAAAAATTGAGAAAAATTACATTTCGCGTAAGTTAATCATTCTGTATAGTTTTATATGTTTTCGAAAAATTTCCCAGGTTATTTGTTAGTAGACTATTATTAGTAGTCGGTAGTATAAACAGATTTAAAAAATCGTGGGTGGCAACGCTCGCATCGTAGTTCTAAAGTAACTCTATTTTGGTACTAAAGTGACGATATCTGCAGAACGATTAGTGATACAGATGCAAATTTCTATACTTTTATTCTAAATGTAGCAGTGAATCAAAAAATATACAGGGTGTTCCATTAAAAAACAGATTTGGGTTGGCATATTTTTGTCAATCACCCTGTATATACCTAAATATTTTAAAATTTATATCCAATGATCGTGTATTAACCACACCAAAATTGGTTTTGATATCTTTAATAGTTAAGGAGCAATCCTCCGTCCACGCAGTAGACACCCACCCTATATATTCTATTTTTTTTTTGCACCGAGGGAAATAAAACCTAGAAATTTATAAAAAATCATATGACAAACTTACTCTTGTTTCAATGTTATATTGTAGATCCCAAGAAATAGAGATTTCATCGTCACATTGTATATCGAAGGTGCAAAAAAGATATTCAAACCTATTATTGCGACTTCTTTAATAGTATATTACAAATTTAAATTAATAACATAAACTTATGCAAGCTATTCTTAAATAGTGTAAATTAGTATGAGCAGAATTGGCCGAGGCCTTCAACTGCGAACAGTTGCAAAATGTTTTCTGGACATGTTAACATTTATTATTACTATTATTATTGAACATCGACGTATCAAACGGCCTAATTCCATGAAAGCTGTCACTGTCACCAAATATTCATGTATGAAAAATCAATGGTGCTAAATTAAATGTTTTAACCTTTTTCCGACCCTGGTCTGAAACAATGCCTTTCTGTTCGATTTTAAAGATTGGAAAGTTAGTATTGACGGACTGAATAACACAATTTTTATTTGTTAGCTCATTCTTTTGAGTACTTTATTTTATTTTTTACCTAAATTTATTCTCTTTAACTTAGTTTAAGGCTTCAAAAGCCTAACATTAAGTTATAAACGTTTTATTTATGTAATTTGGTTAAACAATGAATGATTATAAATATATAAAAACTTTAAACCTACAAATCGAAATACATTTAGTAATAAAAACAATTTCTAAAATTACGGTTTATGGGATAGTTAGGTGCCAACAAAAGCTTTAAAAAAAACTGAGTAGGATTGATTTATATGGAACAATTGTCTTTATAAATTCTATTGCTTATAAATACGAAATTTTAAATGCTTTTAATCCTAGTCTTGCACTTATATTATTTAATCAGACGTGTTTTCAACGTATAAATTCAAGTAAAAATTAGAAAAACCGGGGAATGAGTATAAATTTTATTTTAAACCTTTAAAGAACTTGTATGTAACCATGACAACAAAAGATACTTACGCTTACTTCTTCGTGCTCTTCCTAGTTTTATCAAACGCGAAATTTGTTAATTACCTCTACTTGCGAAAGTTGAAGAAAAACACACTGGCCGAAACAATGATGTTCCATTATATTTAATCAACAAACAGCACAACAGAAATATTGCTCTATTTGTATCAAAATAGTTCACTAGTACCTACGGTTATATATTCTGTTGGATAACTATAATTTTATTAAACCAAATTAGGACGAAATACTTTAAAAAATTCACATTATGTCAATTACTTAACTGACCACAATGCCCACTTACTTCAACATTACCGGATTTAACAAATTACCCCAGTTTATTATTAATACCAGAATCTACACATTTCAACATCACAGTATCAATCAAATATCTTTACGGTGATACATACACAGCTTTTCACTAAAAATTAATATTATTAAATTTTTGTGTGTGACAAGTTTATCCAATGGTTTTAAATAATTCACCGTTTTAACTAAACTCGTAGAGAATTTCAGAGAGGACATGGTAAACTTGTTTATTGAGCCAATCTGCTCACACTCATAAATGTTTTTAACTCTTTTAAAATGATGTAACGTTAAGCCTTTTACTTAATTATCTACCACATTCATTATAATTTTCATTTAAATTGCGGGATTAAAGTTCGGCTTATTCTCTTTAATTAGGAAAGGGCATGCGGGTAGATTAATGTGTTATATTTTTCGTCATTAATGTTTGTTGCCAAATCCTTTCCTACATCGCGTATAATCGTTTTTGTGTTTGAGCAATACTTCTACTGGAAAACAATTATATGTTTGGCTCTATCCAGATCAAAATCAAATATAATAGATTATGTTATTAGAAATAAAAGTGGTATTTTGTGTAGGCAAAACGGACGTTGGGTAAAAAATTCAGCACAGTCATTTTTACTCCGAATAACATGTACTATTTTTGAAACGTTATAAAACCATAAAACAAATAGAGTAAATCGCTATTGATATTAATAAATAAATACTTGATACTTGTATGCCAGACTTCATTTTGTTGGTCGTTGTTCATCCAAGAAATGTACTGCTAATCATCCCTAGCGGCTTGTAATTTAATTTCAGACGCAAAAGTTGTTACTTGCTACGTTTGAAGATAAACAACTTTACTGCAGTGAACATAACCTAACTAGTGCATACATAATCATATTGTGGATATCACTACCGCAATTTTTCATTATTTTACTACCTGAGATACTATTAAGTAGTAATATATAGTTCGAGTAGTATACAAAGCTTTTGTGATGCTTTAATTAAATAAAATGAATTTTCTAGTAATTATTTACAAAAAGGAAGTTTTTTGTCACTAAAGTATTGTTACTGTTACGATTTCCCATTTAGTTTTGCCAGTATAGCCAACATAAATTACATATACATACAGGGTGGCCAAACGAGGAGGGGGTGGAAGACTGTACAAAGACGAAACAAGTTAGAGAAATGATTTTTGGACCAATGGTAGATATCAATAGGTGCTAAATAAAAAATATTTTTGATCATACAGGGTGTTTCATGTTGTTGGAGCAAACTGAACATATATTTTTTAATTAAACACCCTGTATATTATTACATTTTTGGAAAGTCCATAAAATACGCTTTCATTTGATACCAACATTGTATGGGTCTATCTCCTTTCGTTTTAGAGATATTCAATTGTTTTTCGAAAAATTATCCCACTTGCGGTCGCCGCCACTGATTTGTTAGGCGACTTTTGTTTATTTTAAAATGCAAAATTTTCAATGGTCCTGTACTATTTTGAAATATCTTAATTTTCAGATTTTTTTAATAATGTACAGGGCGTAAAAACAACTTTTTTTTAAATCGACCCCCCTCCCCGCCATGATGTGTCATTCGATGCTTTGTTTGATATTCTTTCTTTTTCATCAAACATGTCTTATACCCAAAATTGTTTGGTATTCTTTGTTTTTCATCAAACATGTCTTATACCCAAAAAGACTGAAAATAGTGGTATTAAGTTGGCCATGGGATTGTAGTTTCTTACTAAAAACAAGAGTTAATATAACAATTAAAAATTGATTTAATGAATTATTTTAAATTTAACAGACTTTTTGAACCAATTTAATGAATTAAACGCTCTTGCTTTTAGGCAAGTAAAATTTCTAAAGTGCTCACTCAAGTTTGGCGTTCTTACATATCTATCACTTACAAAGTTTTGAGATACTCTCAATTTTACTGTAAAAATTCGAATCTTCGAAAGTATTTTTAATTTATTTTTTCGTCTGTTGTCATTACAAAATTTGTCTTAATAGTGTAAATTAACTATGCGTTATTATAAGTTTTTGTTATGAACGAACAAGTTCAAAAGTAAATATGTAATTAAAAATTATGAATTTTAATAAGAAATAGATCGTCCTCGATCTATCCACGGATTTTATTTCCAGTGGTTTAAAAATTAATAATAATTTTTAATAACTCTGCGTTGTGTTCAGTAAATTACGCTGATGAAAATAACTGTAAATATGTGTTATTTTTATATGCAATATACTGTAATTAAATTAACAAATACAAATTACAACAAAACAAGAACAATAAAATGAAAAACAAAAAAATCAAAAGTCAATTTCTCATTAAATGCTCGAATGTTCTTGCTTCAACTTCAATACATTTATTAACACGTCGCACAAAATTATTTTTCACTAACTCTAATGTTGGCCATGTGATATTTAGGAAAGCATTTCTGATTCTTTACTTCATATTTTCTGGTGTGGTTGGAATTTCTTTATACACATAATCTTTTACGTAACCCCACAAAAATAAATCTAGTCAGATCAGCTGACCTCAGTGGCCAAGAAATGGGTCCTCCGCGACCTATCCACTGATTTTATTTCCAGTGGTTTAAAAATGTTCGTACGTCTCGATGGTAGTGTTCGGGTACACCATCATGCTAGAACCACATATTTCCATAAACTGCTTCATTAATATTTGGAAGAAGGTTAGGTAGTACATCTCTTAAAAAACCTATAACATGGGACCCAATAATTCATTAATCAATTTGTAATTTTTATATTAGCTCTTTTCTTAGTAAGAAACTACAGTCCCATGTCCAACTTAATGCCTCTTTTTGCAGTATTTTTTATTACAATCGCAATTTCACAGATAAACTGAAAATATTATTAATGTTAGGTATAAGACATGCTTGATGAAAAACAAAGAATATCAAACGAGGAATCGAATGACATGGACAGCATGGAGGGGGGGGGGGGTGGGTTGCCATTTAAAAAAATTAAAAAAAGTTGCATTTACAAACTGTGACATGCCCTGTATATCATTAAAAAAATCTGAAAATTAAGAAATTTCAAAGTACTACAGGAGCACAAACAATTTTTTGTCATTTTAAAATAAGCAAAAGTTGCGTAACAAATCAGCGGCGACGGCCGCAAGTGGGAAATATTTTTTTGAAATACGATTGAATATCTCTAAAACCAAAGGAGATAGACCCATACAATTAAGTATTAAATGAAAGGGTATTTTATCGGCTTTCCAAAAATGTAATAATATATAGGGTGTTACATTTAAAAAAGTATAAGTTTAGTTTGCTCCAATAACATGAAACACCCTGTATGATCAAAAATATTTTTAAAATGTAGTGCCTATTGATATCTACCCCTGGTCCAAAAATCATTTCTCTAACTTATTTCGTCTTTATACAATCTTCCACTCCCTCCTCGAATGGCTGCCCTGTATATAACCCTAAATAAAATATCCTCAGAGCACGTTTCCTCCCAAAATAAAAAAAGAATTTCTTCAATTTTTCCTTTTTTCTATTTGAAAAAAATTATGTCTAATTTAAAAATAACCCAATGTTCTTCCTCTACGGTATGCAAAATTAAAAAGTTAAATGTTCTTCAACCCCAAGTTTGTAAGCTAAATCAAATACCTTTACATATCTGTTTGTTAATATTATGGGGTGCCAACTGATTTTGTTAAGTTAATTAGTAATTCCATAATTCTTCTGCAATTGGAATTCATTTATAAAGTTAGGGTCCTTCTAGATTTGAAGTTTTACGTTCATTACAGCACGGTATCCTTAACACAATCACGTGATTTACTAGGGAACCTGCACAAAAAAAAATGCTTTATAAATATTACGGAGTATAATCATTTAGGCATTTGGGTAATCTATTGAAATAAATAAACTTTTTGTAATCGTTACTTTTAATACATAAACAAAAAAGTTGTGTATAACTAAATATATAAACTTTTTTGTTTATGGATTTAGTTTGACATTTGTCAACAAATATCTCAAAATTTAATTTTTTCTAATTTTATGTACACGATTACAAAAAATTTTGTTCGCAACACGTACGCTGTCACCTTTTTGTGCTCGGCCTTATGTTTTATCCCTCGGCTACGCCTCGGGTAGAAAACAACGGCCTCGCACCGAGAAATGTGTAAACAGCGCACTAGTTGCGAAAACTACTATTTTATAACTACCTGTTTATCAAATATATGCACCCACATACAAATACGCGCGCACACTCAGGCATTTGCGTTTCAGTCACGATAACTACTACCAATTTTTCTCGTTTTTGAAGCTATTGTGGTTGCGGTAAACTAAATGTTGCCACGTGTCTGTAGTGTACTGTGCGTCAGGAAACTACTAAAGTAGTCTTACGCCTGAGTATCTGACTCTTCACTTTTCTCGGATAACCAATGTTAGGGGTTGAAAGACAAATAACGATTCTTTCTGTCTTTTATTTTAACGTGTGTACGACAGAATCTTTAAAATTAAAGGACAATTTTCGCAGTGGGAAGTGGTTCTTCTGAAATTTGTCTCGGTGCCCTATTTAAATTCCTTTCCTGATCTTTCAATAACTCAACAAGATATCTGACAGTCACTTTTAGGTCGTTCCTTCTTCCATACCTTTTCTCTAGGCTGTACTAATTTCGTGGAACATCAAATTTGAACTACAGCAAGTGATTAGTAGAACCGTCGATTGGTCCGTGGGTCAGCCTATGGTTCTAATGAGGAAATATAGTAGCTATCGTTTCTGTATGGATTTATGTAAAGCCATTATAGTGACTGATTGTACATTGAGTGCTGTACTATATTAGTTAAGGGATGTTGGATACTTCCCCAATCTGGATATTCGGTCTACCTAGTGGTGAATAAATAAGAATCTAAACCTATTACTGCTTTTGCCGTAGGGGATTCAATTTACGATTTATAACCTCATCGGTTCGCCTACTTTGATGACATCGTAGCTATGCCCTTCATTTGAGAAACATTTACCTATCTTGGTGAAAATTTTTGAGCGGTTGTCATCGCTGGATCTTACTCTCACAAGGGAACAATCTCAACTTTCCCGATCCGAACCTAAATATCTCGGTTATGTGGTTAATAAACGGCGATTGTTGCGACCCTTGGTCGGAACAGTGAGTTGACATTGCCGTTTTGTCAGGTAGTGTGCTACGATAACTGAGCCTCTTTTTTGTCCCAACTTTTCTCTTCCTTTCGTTAAACTCAAACCAATACCTACGAGTTTGAATTTGGAGCTGTTTTAAACCAGCCTACTGAGATTGGTAACAAGGTTATCAGCTGTATTAGTCGCTCCTTGAATAAAACGGAAAGACATTACTACACTATTAGGAAACAATGTTCTGAGGTGCTCTGGGTCATTGAAAAACTTCATTGACTCAATTTACATTACTAACGTATCTAAGCAAATTGGATCTATCGAAAAGGCAAAAAACATGTGCCAGATACACTCTCGCGTACTGTACCGAAAATCAAAACTTCGGTCGAATGTTCACCCGCTTGCATTACTCTTACTTTTTCTGTGTCTACTCCTATGTTCTAAGGTGGGATCCACTCCACACTGCTCCTGGATGGCACCTTAATAATGGTTTACTTTATAAACGTATTCCTTCTCGCTTTCTGCTACCTACTGATATGACTGATAATAACGAATGCAAACTAATGGTACCTAAAGAGCAACGTTCTAATTTTGTGTGGGAAAATGTTTCGCCTACTTCGGGTTATGGTGGAGTTATTAAACCTATCTCTCGAATTATTACTTGTTACTTCTAGTCTGGTATGCGTATTACGTCGATTTGTGGTATGTGCGGAGCAGAAAGTGGAACAAAAGTTTTTAGCTTCGTGATCCATTGCCACGTGCTTGGCAAATTCTATGTACTTCAATAACAAATCCATCAGGAAAGATTATTGTACCTTCAATAATGATAAAATGATGCAGAAGGTAAGCTAACATGGCTTAAGTATTTGATGTAAAATTACACCGCTTTTAGTTAATATCTGTAATGTTAACTTTAGTTCAGCTTGAAGCATTGAGTAAGGCTGTAAAACACAACCCTCACGAATTAGACAACAAACTTATTGATAATCTTACACTTCAAGCTGAATGTATAAGTATTTCACAAATTGGATGATAATGTATCTGATAGTATTAGAGCCTTCTGTTCACACAAGTCAATATTTCTGAAACCTGTCGAAGGTTCTTTCAACTACAAATATTATCAGAACATTCAGGATAAATTAAAAACTAAAAACCTCATTTTCACTAAAGCCTTTAATGACAATGTCCGCGTTATTTTAGATAAACCTACTTACAATGACAACGTCAAAATTGAGTAACGATGATTTCTCCACTCCAGGTATCAGCCTTAGTAATCTTGTAGTCAAGGTTAGAAAATTTCTCTTTGATAACAAGAATATTCTCACTACTTTAAATATTAATTACTTTAGGCTAACGGCTATGAATCCCTACATCCGTTAATTATATGCCTTTTCTAAAATCCACAAACCAGACAAGGTAGTTTGTTCTATAGTTTCATCTGATAGTATTAGAGCCTTCTGTTCACACAAGTTAATATTTCTGAAACCTGTCGAAGGTTCTTTCATTATCAGAACATTCAGGATAAATTAAAAACTAAAAACCTCATTTTCACTAAAGGCATTAATGACAATGTCCGCATTATTTTAGATGAACCTAGTTACAATGACAAGGTCAAAAACTGAATAACGATGATTTCTCCACTCCAGGTATTAGCCTTTGTAATTTTGTAGTCAAGGTTAAAAAATTTCTCTTTGATAACAAAAATATTCTCACTACTTTAAATATTAATTACTTTAGGCTAAAGGCTATGAATCCCTACATCCGTTAATTATATGCCTTTTCTAAAATCCACAAACCAGACAAAGTAAGTTTGTTCTATAGTTTCCTTTCATAACAGTTTTAAAGTTGTCGGTCTGACTAAACGATTTTCGCAGAACCAATATTAACTTTGAATTTAAATTTTCTATTAAGAACTCCTACATTTTAGCTTCTGAAATCACTAAATTACTATTGTAACTGGTACTAGTGAATTATCATTTATTCTCCATCCCCATTCTGTTGGCAACTTTTCATATCCCATCCACAACTGTGCTTGTAAATACACTCTTTTTATATGTTCAGAGCTAGCATCGTGTGTGGGTATCAATGAAGCTAAGTTGGCACAAGTATTTTTATTTGCAGATTCAAGAAACGATTGATACCGAAAATTGTTTATATTTTCTTCATTTTTAGGAGCACCATATAATGCTAAAATGCATAAAATACCCGATTGCAAAATATTAGTGACGTCAGCATTTTCGTCTGTAAAGACAATAGCATCATCTTGTAAATCTGTAAGATTTTCGAATGTTTTAGAAAATTTATTTTTACCCTTTTTGTAAAACGCTGAAGTTGTATCACATCCAGTTAATACATGCAAAAACAAAATATTTTGTTTAAGGCTTTTATTAGAAGAAATTTTTGCGGATACAACTCCTTTTGCTGGTTTGAGAAAATATATTTATCTATGGGGAGGTGTTAAAGCTGTTAATAAAACTAACACATCAATATCTTCAGCAACAACATTATCTGGTTCAATATTAAATGCCGTTGGTACTATTAATGTATCAGCATCACCTTCTGCTTGACACGAGAAAATATTATTATCAGCTAGTTTCTTCCTTAACATTTCGATGAATCTATTTTTGTTATGGCTGTTTGCAAGAAACTTTTTTTGGCGAATTTTTAAAGGCATATTTTCATCAAAAATTAAATCTGTTGAGGCATTTTTCAATGATCGACGATATCTTTCAGCTGATTTAATGAAATTAATATTGACGATATCCGTCGAAAACGACAAAAACATTATGTCCATAATTATTTCTTAAATATCGTATGTAATGATTGCATATCGTCTCGAACTTTTCGTCTAATTGCCATTTGCAACGATGCAATAACATTCCCCCATCAATTACATACGAAAATGTATTGTTATCATTTACACTAATATTGAGCTGTGTAAATAAATCATAAAAAGTTGATTTAATTGTCTTTCGCATTAAACCTTGATCGAATAGAGTTATAGGATATGGAGCTAACTCAAAAGTCATGCGTGTTCGAAGTTCTTCTTCTGATTTTTTTAAAACACAAATACGTTGAAATAGCAATAATTCATCTATTGGAATGACTTCATCATAAACTTTGATTTTGTTGTTAACAGCCAACAACGGAACGACTTTATCTTTTTTTGTTAATTTTAAAAATTTAATTTTTTTTTTATTTTTTTCTTCATGGCTTTTACATCTATATTAAAAGCATCGTGGCAGTTTACTCTTTCATCACCGGTTATTCCAGTTGCAATGGACATAATAATACCGACATCAGTAAAAGGATTATTATATATGTCATGAAAAATTCTTCAATTTTTTTGACATCAATATTATCACGGTTGATTCGAGCATCGGAACAATCTACGTGCTGATGCCTTTTTCTAAAAGATATTTTACAAAAATCTTTAATTCCTTCAATTACGTCTTTGGTGTAGATCGCTCCTTTTATCCATTTATAAACAACACTTTCTGTAACACCACGCTTAAAAGGCCCTCCTTCGACACTCATGGACTTCTTTAATGTTTGTTCGATAGTTTGATCAGTGGGGATTGATCTGAACGTCGAGCTGTAAAATATCCTTGGGTTGTAAATTTGTTGTACTCTGCTGAATCCATTTTAGTCTGCAATTCCTTCCTGTCCTGCCAATGGAGTTCCAAAGATTTTGCATAAGGAAAATGTCCCCTTGCATGTAAATATGGAATCATTAACTCCATTGTATGTAAATGTAGCTCCCAGTCGCCCATTCGATCAGCAGCAATGAAATCTTTTAATATTGTCACCATTCGGAAATAAGTAATCCACAATTTGGCAGTTTTACTCTTTTCCTCTAACTCATTTTCGAAAAGATCTACTATTTTTTTAAATGTATCACTTTCTTGGATGTCTGTTAAGTTGAACCTATCAAACACGTCAGCATCATTATCAGTCTTTATCATATTAGATAAATATTTGTTCTCTTGTAGAAGCTTTGTAAAAATTAATCTAGATAAAGCTAGTTGTAATAATGAATGAGCACGTACTGCCCTAGCATATGCACCTCCAGACATAATATGGTCGATGGTATTTTCAGCGTACACTGTATTAAGGGCTTCTTTAATTCCGCTACCTCCCATAATACATCCAATGCAGCCCATGATTGACATCAATGTATGAAAAGCACCTAATCGAACGACGATTTCTCATCTCATCTCCTAAAGTCAAATCCGAAGCAATATCTCGACATTTGATAAATAATTATCGAATGATAAAACACATGTATACATGTTTAAAGATCTTGCATTATCAATTGATGATTTTATAGCTGTATACAATGTATTGAAATCGCTTGGAGCACCTTAAATGAATGGTGAAAATACGGTAGTTGCCATTTCAAAAGGCAATGCAATTGTTAACATTTCCATACAACTATTCCACCCAGGAAACTCATTATCAGTCTGATACTTGAAATACATCCAGAAAGTATTTAATTTTGAAGTTAGGGACAGTCTTTCTTCGTGTACTTCTTCTGGTACTTTGACAATAATTTTTTTCAATTCTTCACCGGTACTCGCTGGATAAACTTGAAGAGGAATATTACCTTAATCTGCTGTTTCTGGCTCAGATGGAATAGACTATAAGCATTTGATTGGATCTCTAGACTCAATACCGTTAGATGGAGTAATAATTTGAATTGAACCCAAATTATGAAAAGTTCTTTTACCATCAAGTGTATTAACATTGAAATCTGCATTATCGTGTACAAGTTGAACAAATGTATTCGGTTTTATTTTTAATGAACCACTAAAAGCTGCCGAACCTTCGTACAATTGTGCTTCTTTATATGAACTGCAGAATCCTAGAGAGTTACAAATATCTATTATTATTTTTTTGGAACCAAAGTTTCGATGAAGTGTTACTGATAATGGTATTTGAAGAGGAGATATAAATGATCGAGGCCGTACTCCAGACATTATTGCATGAGCTATGGACCTATATTTTGCTTCATAAAAAATTGCATTTTCAGATTTACTTTTTTTGTCATTCATAGTAATCTCTGAAAGAATAAATAAAAGTGATGGTGGAATGCATGAACATTTTATGACTTGCTGGATACTCATCGTTGCGTACAACAACTGTTCGAATATGTCGTCTTATAATTTCGCCAGCAGTCTTTAATTCTATACTCTTCATCTGTTTCATTTTCTTCTCGCTGATTATACTATGCGTTTGAGAGTATTTCATGGTG
Source organism: Vesta saturnalis (assembly GCA_036346205.1). NCBI lineage: Eukaryota > Metazoa > Arthropoda > Insecta > Coleoptera > Lampyridae > Vesta > Vesta saturnalis. The sequence continues at coordinate 3,895,578 of JARFJB010001965.1, read as the reverse complement.
TTTGTTTCTAAAACAAAATATCATATTTGCACTAAATTTACTTGAGATAACAATATCGTCTTTGAACTTTGATATTAATCGTGCTTTAATAGTTTTTTCATCTGGAATGTATCCTGATGGTAGGATATTTTTAACTCCTGCATAGAAAACTGGTAGTCTTCATTCTCTTCTATGTACTGATATATTTGTTTCATTGCTGCATCCACTAACAATACTTTTGGATGAATCTTTTTTTCTTTTTCCGATACCTTAGCAACTACATTTCTCAATGAACGGTAACAATCACCATGGTATCGCTCTTTCAATGCTACCAAGTCCAGTACACCGGATATTCTCTTGTGAATTTCTCGGTAATAGTCATCTCTTTCTTCTTTTATAATCTCTAAAATTGTTGCTTTTATCTCTTGTGTTGCTGACCATATGTATTTTTCTTCTTAAATTTTTCTTTTGTTTTTTCTTATTTTCCCTCATCAGCTTCCTTTCCACAAATGAAACAAATAGTTTCCCAATCGAAGCTAGATGATGATAAACTTCGTAATCTTTTTTTTGGAGGCGAAAAATTTACTCGTTTGTCTTGCTTTTTATAGGCTTTAATGTATTTTTTATTAATATACTTCTGCCGACATATGAGCATATACAACTTCACACGTATTTAAGTATTGCAATAATCCATCGTTTCTCTCCTCAGAAGCTTGTTTTAGAGTTCCCAATCCTCTTTTAATTTCAACAATAGAACCTGCATTATTACTGCTCCGAGATCCAAGTTTTTCGAAAAGAAAACAAAAATTTTGTTCAACATCTGCTCAATCAATATTCTTACTGTGACTATCCATAATTAATAATTATCTGCAATAAGAAATATTAGCAAAATTGGTAAACAGAAAGTCGAAAATGAAAAAGATGAAATAAATAATAAATAATGTACAAATTATTACAATACAATATTATCACTGTAGTGACAACACTATGCATACCTTTCTGTCAGCGAATATAATCGAGAAATTCAACAAATACTGCTAAAAATATTAAAAATAACGTTCCACATGAACACAGGCAACATACTAAACTGTTTTCGGAGCAGAGAAACATCTGTCACTCGTTTTCTTCACTGTCCCCACTTCCCCTCTCTACTGCCTTTTCTATACCTGCAATGGCTACTTTTCAAGGACGTTTTCTGTCCCTGTGCATGCTTTATATAGAAATTAAATAAATCTGATATGGAGAGAAACAATATAGCTGGGAAAGGAATTAAGAATACTATGCTAGAAGTAACATCATTTTCATGCTTCTTTAAAAAAAACCGTTAGCGGAAGACTTTAAAGGGTAAACTTTTTACTGTAAGAAATTCAAAAAATCCAGAAACATTCAAATCCATTCTTTATAGCTGGGTTCCGAGGTTTAAACCTAATTTCCCTCAACTAAGAAAGTCGATTTTCTTGACTACGCCATTCCTTTTGAACCCTTTCATACTATGTCACATAAATTGGGTACCTTTTACCATCTATTCAAGTGTATTCATTTTATCTCTTAACCAATCTGATTTTAATAAGGAATTATCTACTATTTTCTACCGTGCCAAGACCAACGGTTATGCTGAGGTCATCATTAATTTACTGAATAAAATTAAAAAGAAATTTCACCCAAGAACTCAGTCTACACTGTTACATACTTGTTCGAACCCATCTGACAATCCACCTCCTATTGCGGCTTCCGTGGCAATCTTTTTTATTTCCACTAAGAATTGATTGACTAAGTCTTGATAAATTTGATAGGTCCAAGATGTAGAAATTGACTTGTTTGGAATGCGGTTTTTTTCGACATAGTACGAACCGGCGGACATTTTAGAACTAGAATAGAAATTTCCTGCTTCATTACCATTAACAGATGTTTTCTATCGTTATGAAGCGTGCTCGTTTCAAATTCTTGAAATTATTAATTCATTATTAATTACTACTGTAATCATTGATTGATGTAGTTTTTCTATCTCTTTATTCAATTTCCCGTATTTCCGGTTTATTTAACCGTTCTCTTAAGTAAACATTGTTAACCAGAACATTTTGTAAATTTTCACCTTTTTGTGTGACATTATTTCTGTGAGTAATGTAAACTTGGCAACTGCGCAAAATTACAAATTAGAAGTGGCAACCCCACCGACATGATATGAGACAGATGCGAAGTAAACAATAATGTAATCTGTAATTACGTTAGTTAATAAATGTTTTAAATTACATGTGGTTTGGTATAAATAAAAAATCGATCAGGTAATTAACACGGCGCAGTCGGTATTAACCCGTTGAAGGAAAATAAGAAATCAAAATAAACACAGATTAAATAAACTATCTTTTGCATCTAATGATTATTTGCGCACCCTTATCAGAATACAGATTTAAGATCATCTTATAGGGCAACAGATTAGGATCGAGAATTTCCCGGGGTTAAAAATAATTAATTAATTAATAAAGACCAGGCGAGATAGCTCTCGTCTTACAAGAACCTCCATTGAAAACAACCCCAGTGCTGCACCAGGTCCAGGTAATAGCCCTCGTCTGACAAGAACCTCTTTATTACTAAGAAACATTTCCAGCACTAGATCAGGTCCTAGAGATAGCTCTTGTCTTACAAGAACCTCCATTAAAACAATATCCCAGCGCAAGACCAGGGCCATGAGATAACTCTTGTCTTACAAGAACCTCCATTAAAATATTTCCAAATTCCCCGTGCTAATCCTAGTCCTCCTTTTCAAGGTAAGCCTGTTTCTCAAGGTTAACAACTGTCTCAAGGTAAACAACTCACTCAAGGTCAAACAGTGGTCAATCACGTAGCAGGCCCTGGGAAATTCCCAAGGTCAAATGACGTCACAAAAGTGAAAGACGAGGTGCCCCACTTCTACTTATGATGAATATTGCACGGAGCTGAGACAACTCTACTAACACATATGTATTTGCTGAATTGACAGACAGTTTAATACGTGATAAACTAATTTTAGGTATTAGTAAAGTTCGCATCAAGGATAAACTTTTAAGAGAACCAAAGTTAGATCTTAAAAAAGCAATGGAAATTTGCAGAATCGCTGAAGTAACTGTCCATCGGTTAGAAACGTTGAATATAAATGAACTAAGTGAAGTAAACGCTGTATTGGACAAGACGTTAACCAGCCATCTATTAGGAATTGATATCGAGCAATTAAAAAGGTCAGTGGGGATTATTTCTACGTTAATGGGTGAAAAAATAGAATCAATAGGCACCTGTATGTTGGTAATTAATTCAGCAAATAATGATAATTTAAAAGTGGATTACACTTTTATGTGATTAATGTAAATAAACCAATTTTAGGTTTGCATGCATGCCAGGAATAAATATTAATTCAAAGCATTAATCATGTTAACACAATTGAAAATTATGATATGTAAATTAGTAAAATTATTACAAATTATAAATGTATTTTTGAAGGATTAGGGCGTTTAAAGTGGAACACATTCAATTGAACTGCAGGAGGGTGTTAGTCCAAAAATGTATCCACCTAGGAAGTTCCATATGCGCTACGTAATAAATTAAAGGAAAAGCAACGGATTTAGAAAGAAAAAACATTGTTGCAAAGGTCGAGAAACCGACTGAGTGGGTAAATGCTTTGGTTATAGCACCGAAAAAGAATTTAGATTAACGAATCTATATCGACCCAAGAGAACTTAACAAAGTAATTAAACGGAAACATTACTATATTCCAACGTTAGAGGATATAGTCAGTAAATTAAGAGGTTCAATGATATTTAGCGTATTAGATTGCTCCAATGGGTTTTGGCAAGTTCAACTAGATGAAAAAAGTAGCAAATTATGCACATTCAACACTCCTTTCGGGCGTTACAGATTTTTAAGATTGTCATATGGTATTTCATCGGCACCAGAGGTTTTTCAAAAAAGAATTAGGCAAATTTATGAAACTAGCGAGGGTGTAGATACGTACATAGAGAATTTGGGGAAAACATAGAGCAATTAATTAAATTACTTTAATTTCCCACGGTCTAGCTCAACTGGTTTTTAATTATTAAAAGGGGGGTTGTTCGTACTGGGGTTGATCATTATTACCAGGTTCGTCCACACTGAGCAATATACTTGTGAGGGTTTTAGTTATATATTGTTCCTATTATTTATAATTAATTATAACAAAACAACAAAACTGAAAGGTATTTTAAATAAGAGAAAAAGTAACTAACTCAGCTTCTATTGGATCAGGACCTAGCTTGTCTGCGGATGGGCGCCTTTTGTACACTGATTGGTCGGTGGTGATCCTAAGGTCGTTAATCTTAATTCCGATGCATTAATATATTTCTAATTACTCTTAGTAATTAGCGGAAGTTTTAGTAAAGAGATTTGGTGGGGTTTACGAGTGACTAAAAACGTAGGAATTGGAAATGAAGCCTTTCGTATTTTATTCTGGGTGCGGGAACGCTTAAGCGGCGGTCGATGAGGACCTTCTGGCCGTGACGGCGTCAAGGGTAGCTACCGGGGGTGACTCTAAATCCGGGCCGGTTTTAATAATAATACTTATAAGGTGTCGAAACCTTCCGGAACGATTCAGTTTACAGATTTTCAGGTACAGGATAAACTAAACGTTTTATTCGTACGGTAGGGTTTCTCCTTCTGGATTATCACGATGAGCAGTCAGGGCGGATGCTGGGTAAGGACTTCGTTAGAGAAGTATATTGGGTGTCTCGCCATGGGCGAGCGGATATTGAAGGTGGTTACGAGACTTCTATTAAGAGGTGTTGTTAGAAAAACTAACTTTAAGCGGGTTATTACGTTTAGCAGGATTAAGACATAATACTCTCTGTTACGTACGGAGTTCGTAATTTACGAAGCTGGGTGACCGAAATACGGTCTAATTACGGGCGGCTTGCTGCTTTCAACTTGTCGGCTTCCTGGACTTCGGTTTTTACTTATTTTGTCTAGTGTAGGCGTGTTTGTGTGAGTCGGTGTGCGGTGTGTAGGTGGAGTATCAACAAAGAGTATATAATAGGGGATGATAATTAATGTACATGAACACAAGCGTGGAAGTTGAAGTTAGCCTGTCATTTTAGTGCGCTAATATAGGCCCTCTGTTAGAGGAGTAATAAAGCAACTTAGCGTAGAATATAACCGTTTTTAGATACTTCCATCCCGTGCAGGTCAAACACTGTTGTCAGATTTAGCGCGAACACTACTACGCTAGAAACGATGATTAACAGAAGTTGTAAAATAAAGAATTAAATGAGGTTTTTTTGTTCCATCAGTTATATCTATGTGGAATATTATTTTTAACAAATAAATATCATAGGTATGTGATTCTTGCGTACATCGTATTTAATTTAGATTATATGAAAGACTGCAATAAATTGTAATCTAATTTATCGAATTGTGTCGAGACTGAAATGAAACAATACCTTTCTGAAATTGTTGAAAACGTTTATAATGTAATACAATATACTACTTTGTACTTGTCATGGTGTTATCTATTATTGTTAGGAAAATGTCATATTTTCCATTTCGACTGAGCCTAAGAGTACTTACAAATAGGATTACATCTAAAAGAATATAATTACTTTTATTGTAGACAATTAATATACCTGGTTGGGTAAATTTTAATTCTGTTTGTTATCAACATAAATTATTTTTAGTTAAACATTTAATCATTTGTAAGTTAAAATGGTTATCGCAAGATTTAAGGACTAGTCGACTGATACATTCGCAAAACAAAAAAATGATCATTTTAAGTAATGTATAATTACCACAATAAGTACAGTTTTCTATACATATTACTTTTTTATTTTTTATCGCGTGTTTCCGCTTGAGCGTTTACATGTCTGTGAATCTTTCTATTCGCGAATTACTAGCCGCGCCCCGCATTCGCCATTATAGTGGTTGAACACACGGTATCATTGTTTGTGTGTGTATTTCATTTAACCACGAACATTGCTTATTCGTTGTGTGTTTATATTTTAATTGCGATGTTTGCCCCAGTGTGCGATGTGTGCACCGCACACGGGCATCATGGTAAAGGGGCATCAAAATAGTGACGGTTTAATTAAAATAAAATAGTAGTGATCAACGATTACTTTAAATTGAAACAAATTCCCGATGGCATTCATTTCCATCAATAGACCGTGACCCGACATAATAGCACTCGACAAAAGAACCCCGACAAAAGAGCCCACCGACAGCATAGCCCATGCCAAAAGAGCCCACCGACACATAGCTCGTGACACAAGCACCTACGGATACTATAGCCCATGATAATACAGCCCAGCCACAAAATAGCCCCCAACCACAAAATAAAAATGGAATTGCGATTTCTAATGGGTTTTTTTATTGTACAGAATTTAAGTTAAATTTGTGAACCAACACTTTAAAGTTCGCATTCTCCTTCTGGTGTTCAATGCAGAATAGATAATATTATCCATGATTATTGAAAACAGTCTCGATACTTTATTCAAATAGAATTTCTTTTTCGTGGAATTCTATTAATCCCTGGTCAATGTTAATGTATTCTTAATTACTCAGAGTATAACACAATAGAAAAACATTAAGGAAATCCCTAAATTTGTAATAATCATAAGTATATTCTATTACAATAGATTGGTAGTGTCATCTAACAAAAATGACCACTTTAAAAATATGTATATTCTGCATTTGTACAGAAAAAAAAAAAAAACGTTTTAGTAAGATTAGTAAGTATACAGTTTAATAAATTAAGGGGTTTCTGTACATTTGTTCCTACGATAAGCCGTATTTACACAGTTTCTTTATGTTAAAATTGTTAACTTTACCCGAGGTTATATTGTAGGTACTGACTAGAACATGATCTACCTTACCCTAAGTGTGGCTGAGCTGTATTGTCGTGGGATATTTTGTGGTTGGGCTCTTTTATTATAAGCTATAGTGTCGAGGGACTGTTTTGCTCTGAGCCATTTTGTCGGTTGATTATTTTGTCGCGGCGCATTTGTCTGGGCTGTTTTGGTATGGGCTGTTTTATCGGTTAACTTTTTTTTAATTTGTCTATGTCAATGACTATTAACCAATAGTCATTGGTCTATGTACATAATGATTTCTTCATTACTTTGAATTAATAAGTTAAAAGTGAAGTGTATGCAATTTCTTTAGGCTTTGTTTTAATTTTTATGTTTTGAATATTTTGTTGTAGTATATTTGTAAATATTGTTTTTGTACATATAGTCATTTTACGTAAATTATAGTGAATAATAATTATAGAAAATTATAAATAAAATTATAAAATTTAGTTCATATGTGTTCACCTAAGCTTAAGAAAGTGTATTGTTTATGTTTTTGTGCCCTTTGATCACGAATAAAGAAAATCTCTGATACTCTAATTAGTATTTTTGTTACCTATAATTTTCTAGCATGTAAAAAATATATTGGGGGCAGTAGTGTTATACTTGCACACGGGCATCAAATCGCTGCGGCGTGGCCCTGCATACCTATTCTTAGCGTTAGATATATTTATTTTATATATAGGTTTTGTAGTTGTTTTGTTGATTATTCTATAAAGGAAAAATTAAATTTCTGTTTCATTATGATTCCACCTAATTGAAATTGTCGTATATACAATATTAATGGCGATAACCAGTAAAATGGGTGTTCAATACTTGGTAATTAATTTATGACGTGAGATATCTGCAGTTTTGAATAGCGTCTACCTGCTTAGTGAACCTTTAGAGTTCTTAAATGTAAATACTATATTTGGCATCATTGGTAAAGGAAGCCTGTTGAAGAGCAGGGAGTGCCATTTATCCTACTATAATGGTTATCTTACATCCTTTTCTTTCATTACGTAAAAATTCACTAATTGCTCTTTCTACAATCTAAAGGCATAGATAAAATAATGGTATTGACCCATAGGCAACACACATTACGCCCTACGAGTTTATCCATAAGGTTGGTACTCTTCCCCTATTATATACTCTTTGGTATCAATTACAAGAATCTGGGCAAATACCCGTTGCGCTGTTTAATTGATACCCCGGAGATTGGAAGAATTTAGGCGAATACATTTCTATCCAATGGAGTAAGTAAAAGTCTACATCGGATGTTTACCCGACATGGAGCCGTTCACTTGTGTAAGTGCGGTGTTGTTTATTTAACTTACATGCAGGTAGGCAGTAATAAACCCAAGTTCAGGATAACGGTGTCGAGTAGTTTCTACGGAAAACAGGTGAATGGAACGGAACGAAGTAGAAAGATAAGCTGAATCGGATAAGATAGATCAGACACGGTCGGTCTGGGCTCTTGACCCAGCGTAAAAAGAGTGAACAGAAAGATAACGGTCTGGGCTCTTCAAAGAGGCCCAGTTGAATGAGAGAGCGTCTGTAGCTTCAATTCAATTCAACATAGTTTATTAAAATTTGGATAATTAACAATTCATGGATATTTACATTTTACACTTAATACTATATACAATATAAAATACTAAATATAAAACGTGTATGTGTTGGTGATGCGCTGCTCAGGAGTCTTCGTCCTCTTCAGCGCGTGGAAGTGCGTGGATTGTTGGTTTTCGTGTGTTTGGAACGCCTGATGGCAGTGTTGAGTGCGCTGTTGTTGGTTATTCAAAAAAAAAGCGGGTGTTGTGTGGTGTTGCGTTTGGATTGGTGTGTTCGTTGTGTGGGCTGTCCTGTTGTCGCTAGGTTGCTTATCTGAAATAAAAAGAAATATGTGTTAGTAAAGTGCAACACTATCGATATTTACAGAACAGAAATTGTGTAATTAAAAAATCGATACTAAATACTTATCTCGGGCGCCAGACTTCGATCCGGACCGTCGTGTGTTTACCCTAAAAGGGTAGCCACCTCCTGCCTGTGTGAGAGGACAACCCCCCACAAGTCAGTCGCAGATTCCACCTTAGCGAGTGCCTCTGCTACCTTACGGATGACAGGTAGGGCCTTCTTCATATTGAGCCCTCCGAGGAAGGTCAATAGGGAGTCGAACCCTAAGGCAGATTGATCGGGCGGGGTAACGGTAGCGGCGGGAGCCACTCTCAGTACTTCCGCCTTTTCAGCCTTGCCTGCCGTCGCACGGGCGTAGCTGACTCCGGTCCGAGTCGAAGAAGGCGCCGGCGGTGTCCTCTTCGGCGGTCGCTGCGGTGCTTCCATCTTCTTCCGTTGCGGAGGTCGAGGGAACTTCGGGCATCCACGGTAGCTTGCGGGGTGGTCCCCACCGCAGTTAACGCACTTAGCCCGGTCGGTACGGGGTAAAGTGCATTGACTGCTGTGGTGATCACCGGCGCACTTCACACAGCGTGCTGCCGCCCTGCAGCAACGCTGTGCGTGACGGAAACCTTGACACCGGTGACTGCCCGATGTCGAATTTCCGCCTCAAATCCTCGACGGTGACTCGGAAGCGGGCGACGTGCTTCACCTCCCGAATCCTCTTCTTGTCCTCCTCGCTCGGTAGGTGTACCAAAACCAGGGGGATCGCTCGGCCTCGCTGCTTCATCCTAAAACAAGAAACTGTGTTAATTCCTTGCGTCGTCAAATCAGAGCTTACATCCGCTTCGGGTAGCTGTACGAGCACGCCACGTATTACTACCTTAGCAAGACGCTCGCTCCTTGCCTGATAGGTGTGGTACCACACTTATCGAGATACCTCATCAGCCTGTCTCGGTCCTGGAGTAAGGCAGGCTGTATCCGGATTCCCTCGAAGGTCGCCTTGGCCTTGGTGAAGGCGATCTTCTTCCGGTCGAGTTCGCGGGAGAAAGCAACCCAGTTCTCCCTCTGACGAAGGATTACCGGGGGTACTTTCTCCCTGGTCTCTGCTGCGGCGGTCTGCTCCATCGCTGTGGCGGTGTCCATGTACTGCTCCAGGGCGTGGTACACGTTGCTCGTCGGTGGCGGCGTAGGCGGGCGGACGGTCGCCTTCTTCGGCCTCTTCTTCTGCGCCACGAAGTCATCGGGGCTGGTGGATCCAGGACGGGGGTCTTCACTTCTTCTCTCTTCGGCGGCGGCGGCTTGCGGCGGCGGTGCTGTTCTTGTTGTTGCCTCGGCTGGCGGGGCGACGTCTTCTGCGGGCGGCGCTGTCTTCTTCGGCCTTCTCTTCTGAGCGGTGGCGGCGGATGGCGCGTCGCTTCTGGCGCCCTTCCACGGAAGGGACAGAAGCGACGGTATCGGGCTGGCGGTACTTGTTGATGGTAGGTTGCCCGGCTTGCAATCGTACCATATCTCGCTGGTGTCGCTGGCGTCCCCGTGGAAATCCCCGATGGGGTGCCAGAGGAACTCGTCGTCGTCGTCCACCTCTCGGCCCGGCTCCTGGCGCCTGGCTCTTTACAAAATTGATTTGTTAAGAAAAATGGTTTACAGAAGTGGTGGAAGAATTGTAAATAACTACCTCTCGCTACCATGTTTTCTGTTTGTGCTACCTGTTTAACGAACTAATTTCACATTACATTCTATCGCACATCTAAATGAATTGGTTTTCTAAACAGGCTGCAATTAAATGCTGTATTCCGGAAGTATACCTCGACCATAAAAGTTGTATTTTCTTGTGAAAAGACCATTGTTGTAATGCGTAGTGGAAGTGGGAAGTTGGACTTTCCGAAACCTACAATGCCACCTTTACTAAATACTGTAAATAAAAGAAGATACTTCTAACTAATGTAAGTATTCAAAGAAGGTGAATTTAAAAAAAAACTGCTTGAATAAACAGTTAGCAAAGGAATAACGAAGAAAAAAAGGAAGTAAAAGATAAAATGAAATGTAGGTTTTGTTATTTTGACAATACATTGTATGAATTAAGTTACGACATAAACTTTGTTCTCCAAAGCCACTTGATGTTAGATTAAATAGCCAAACAATACGTGTCTGGTGCGAATTTGAATTATATTCAATGATACAAATAATGCCAAATTTAAAAGGATTTTTCATTACTTAATATCAGATTTACAATTTTCTATACATATAAAATATTAATCAAGATTCTAAATGAAACTATACAGCATAAACCCAATGAACTATTGTTTGACTACTAGGACAAAACATCCCTTAAGATCAATAACCACTAGTGTCGACGTCTGGGTATATTGAATTCTCTTCCAATAAGTACATCCTCAAGCTAATGTCAACTTGACATCGCACAAACAATATATGGACCTTGTATATTTGAATATCTTGCAGTGGAATGTGAAATTTTACTGCTACGTTTTTCAGCATTTACTCAATTATTTTATAAAAAATTGTGTTGTTTTATAATACACGTTAGCACTATTAACAACTGAACAGTTTTCCAGAAAATATTGGAACACTCTTAGTTTTAATGTTTTAATTCAAGCCTTTACTAAATTAATTTCAGAATGCATATATTTTTAGTACAACCTCACGTTTTTAGTTTTTGGTACTACAAGTGGTTTATTAGCAAGCGAAGCGATGAACTGTTTCATTTCTAATCGATTTCTATTCCTATTTGGAATATTCTCACGTACATCAATATTATTATCTAAATTTCAAATGGATTTGTTATAATAATTTCGATTATATTGGTACCTAAATTCAATTTTATAATGTATTAAATAGTCTCCATTTTATTAGAGTGTGCTGCACTGAAATTCTAACATAAAAACACATGTAAATATAAACAAAATACAGTTGAGAAAGTTTTGAAGAAAATTCAACCATAAAATTAAGCAAGCTTTACCTGAAAATTTTATTAACCGTGCGAATGTAACAAAAATTGCTTGTGGAGAATATTCTCATGCATAACCTCATGTATTATTAGTAATGTAGCCCATTAGCAAAGGGGTATTTATTCCCCTTAAAAGCATACTATATATAATTTTATTCTACAATAAAATTATAATTGCAACACCAAATTAAAGCTTCAATATTAGCACTTGATATTGACATTAAAGAGAGTCGCACAGTATTTAGAATTCAAAATTAAATTTTGAAAGTTATAAAAGTTTCATTACTGCTTCAAATGTTAACTACTGCAAGGCCTAATAATTTTAGCCCAAGTCACTTGCTCGCAACTGTTCAAGCGACCTAGATTTTAGTTACATTTCTAAGTGGATTAAATTGTAGCGCTATTATTAAGCAAATATTTCATTTAAGTAATTTAGATAAACAATTTTACATGTTTAGTGTGATTTCATAGCTGAAATGGTCAAGATTTAGAGAGATGACTGAGTAATGACAACTTTAATACCGATTGAAATAGAGTATGAATTGAATATCAGGTTAAGTGTACTGAACAATGATGGTTGTAAGGATATTTCTTTTTTCATCGATTTTCCGGTTCTGTTACTATGTCAAAGATTGTCAAAGTTCGGCATTCACAACAATATTCCAGTTATATTTAATTGAAAAACTCCTTAGTGATTATTTTTTTCATTCAAAATCATACATGTGAGAATTATTATTTATCTACCTGATTTGTAATCCTGATTCTGAATAAAGCTGTTTATTTTATAATCTGATAGTTTACAAAAGTAACGATGAAAAGTTTTTAATAACGAATTTAGTATTCATGGATATCATATTTTTTATTTAATACATAAAAAAATTCGCTCGAACGGGATTTGAACCGATGACTTCATGTTTTCCATGCGGACTCACATAACTATTGCACACATGTGTATCTATGATAATTTAACTTAACCACCAGTTAATGTATAAATACAATACAGTTTCATTCAAAAAGAATAGTGATGCCATCGAAACCGAGAGTGGTCTCGTCCGGTCTCGACTGTTCAACACGATACACGCGTCTGCACATGCGTGCGTGCGTGCGCGTACGTGCGTGGCGTGTACGCGTACGCATGTGCGTGCGTAAGTGAGTGAGAAATAGAGCGAGGGAGAGGGAAAGGGAGAGTCTGTAACCACGATAGCTTATAGAATAACATCTAATAAAAATAAAAATACCCAAAATCTGCTCCACCAAATTTATTTAACTACAATTGTTTCGGCCTTATGATTATATTTAAAAACAAACGAATTAAAAAGGCCGTCATCAGGTAAAATCTAAAAGAAACAAAGATGATGATAAGTGAACTCGTCATCAATTTATCTTAAATTACTTACTTAGTTGTAACAAATATGTTTAATAAAAATACATGTATATTTTCTAACAGATACGCCTGCAATGGGGGAATTTAATCTCCTAAAGCCTGAACGATTCTGATAATATGTTAAAATTACAGTTCTAAGTTTAGAATAAAATTGCACGTTTTATTGTAATTTGTAAAATCCGTAATATCATTAAGGCAACCTTCATTCTGGTTTAAAATTACTTTTTTAATTTCAATTATTTCATTCATCTGGGTTTCTTTAAGGTTATTACTTTTGTGTATAATTTGAAAATCTAATTCATTATCAAAATGGTGGTTATGCTCAAGTAAATGTCGGGCAAAGTTTGATTTGATGTTATCAGGATTAATTAAGTACTTTTGTCTATTCTTAGCTTCATTTAAATGTTCTTTTATTCTCACCTTAAAATTTCTTAACGTCATGCCCACATAAACTTGAGCATTACCATCGTTTTTGCAGGTTGTGCAAGTTAGTTTGTAATTACCTGAGTGGTTGGATTTTTATCTTTGATATGTGCTAATGATGTGGATGCTTTCTCTTGTACTGAAAAGGTTACGTTGTAATTGTATTTTTTAAGAATATTCGCAATTTTATAAGAAATTGCTCAGTAAAAATTAAGTTTTACCCAAATTTTGTCTTCCGTATTACTTTGTTTAGTGAGAGCTGTTGATCTTAAAATAGAAAGTTGAAAAACTGTTTTATTGTACATAGTATCTATTAAATTCTTGGAGTAACCATTATTAGCAGCTATTTGTCTTAACACCTCTAATTCTGGTGATATATTTTGTTAATCTAAGGGGAAGTTTAAGAGTCTGTTAATAGCACTATGGAAAAAAGCCATTTTATGGATAATTGGAGTCATTAGGAATGATAAGGTCAAGGCAATTAAATTTGAAAATCAAAAGAATCAGGTCAACACAACCGTATCCAATAATTATAAAAACTTTAAAATGTTAGTCAATAACCTAAAATCAACATAACGTTAATAAAAGCTGATAAAGGTAACTGTGTGGTTGGAGTAGATAAACAAAATTATATTGATAATGTGGAGGCTTTTATCACTAAGAATAGCTATGAAAAACTTAAAAATGATCATACATCTAATTATAATGTAGAAACAGAAAGAATTTTAAAAAAATATGAAAATACTGTATTAGAACTTGGGGATAAGAATCTAACGTTGAAAAATGTAATACCCCTCGCTTACATTGTCTACCGAATACCTTTAAGACCGGTTGTGCCTTGCATTGATTCCCCAACATATAGGTTAGCAAGATGGTTAAGCAAAAATTTAACTCAACTTTTACAGTTCAACTCACATTGTTAAAAACAGTTATGTGATAATTGTAGTTATCTTTTGATATAGAAAATTTATTCAGTAATATACCCCCTAATGAATGGAAAATTTTAATAGAACAGCTATTGAATGGTTCCAATTTAAATAATACTCATACTTCGGATATTGCAGAGTTAACTGACTTATGTATTGACCAAAATATTTTTGTTTTCAATAACAACTTCTTCAGACAACAAGAAGGGTTAGCAATGGGAAATCCACTCAGTCCGTTATTGGCAGAAATTTTTCTTAACAATTTGGAAAAGACGTACTTTACTAATAATCATTCATTCAAACAACACGTGATGTACTATGGTAGGTACGTAGACGATATTCTAATCATATTCAAGGGAACAAAAGATGACTTACAGAATTTGTTGGCATTTTTCAATAACATTCATCCTAAAATTAAGTTCACTATGGAGATTAGCCATCTCACGATAACCATAACACCATAAAAAACATTACAGTTCACATATTTAGAAAATCTACCCACACAGACCTTATCATTCTTAATGACTCCAATGTTCGAAATTCTCACAAAATGGCTTTTTTCCATAGTGCTATTAACAGAATCTTAAACATCCCTTTAGATCAACAAAATATATCATCAGAGTTAGAGATGTTAAGACAAATAGCTGCTAATAATGGTTACTCCAAGAATTTAATAGATACTATGTACAATAAAAAAGTTTTTCAACTTTCTAGTTTAAGATCAACAGATCTCACTAAACAAAGTAATACAGCAGACAACATTGGGGGTAAAACTTAATTTTTACGGAGCAATTTCTTATAAAGTAGCGAATATTCTTAAAAAACATAATTACAATATAACCTTTTCAGTACCAGAGAAAGCATCCAAATCATTAGTACATATCAAAGATAAAATTCAACCCTTACACCACTCAGGTATTTACAAAATAACTTGCACAACCTGCAAAAACAATGGTAATGTTCAAGTTTATGTGGGCATGACGTTAAGAAATTTTAAGGTGAGAATAAAAGAACATTTAAATGAAGCTAAGAATAGCCAAAATTACTTAATTAATCCTGACAACATCAAATCAAACTTTGCCCGACATTTACTTGAGTTGAATGAATTAGATTTTCAAATTATACACAAAAGTAATAACCTTAAAGAAACCCAAATGAATGAAATAATTGAAATTCAAAAAGTAATTTTAAACCAGAATGAAGGTTGCTTTAATGATATTACGGATTTTACAAATTACAATAAAACGTGCAATTTTATTCTAAACTTAGAACTGTAATTTTAACATATTATCAGAATCGTTCACGCTTTAGGAGATTAAATTCCCTCATTGCACGCTTGTCTGTTAGAAAATATACATGTATTTTATTAAACATATTTGTTACAACTAAGTAAGTAATTTAAGATAAATTGATGACGAGTTCACTTATCATCATCTTTGTTTCTTTTAGATTCTACCTGATGATGGCCTTTTTAATTAGTTTGTTTTTTAATATAATCATAAGACCGAAACAATTGTAGTTCATTAAATAAATTTGGTGAAGCAGATTTTGGATATTTTAATTTTTATTAAATGTTATCAAATAACTCCACTTTGAGGATCAAAAATGGATCAACTTAATTATTTAACTTATAGAATACTTGACTTAAAGAAACTTGAATGAAATTCTGCATTTAGAGTTACTTACTGAATAATATTTGCTCACATAACCGCTACGTACATAAGAAAGTTATATACTGCCCAGATTTTTCTTGAATTATGTTACCACATAAGCGTTTTCTAACTGATAATTAACAAAAGTATATAAAGAGTATCTATTAACTGTCGTTAATTTATCTTTGATTTTGATTTAATTTTCCATTATGCATTATAGTCGGGCCGGCGAGAGGTGTCTTATGATTTTTATTTTTATTTTACGTTTTTAAAGCATTTAACAATAGTATGGAATTATGACGAAATACGCCATTAAGTATGAGGAATATGGTGGAATTTACAGATATACGAAATAAGCTTTGATTTATAACTAAAATTGTGGTTCTTTGTCAAATTCGTGTTAGTTTGTAGTACTGACGCAGATACATCATATGCTGAGCCTGACGTGGTGTCTTGTAGATTTTATTATTGACCAAATTTAAATCTGGAGGGATAAACGTCATCCTCTTTGATGACGTCGAAGTTTGGATATAAAAGGAAATTTGTTGGTGGGAACAGTCAGTCACTCTTCAGTATCCAGACTATCTTTAGACAAGTAAGACGTGAACCTATGTCCAAATTTCAGTACGGTCAAATAAAAAGTCCTTGGCCTAACGCGAACTCCCATAATAATATTGTACGGCAGCTTGGTTTTAAAGCTACTTATTGCTGTGTGGACTTAAATAAGTAAACATTATGTGCAAAATTACTAAAAATTAATTGACGGAATTTTACAATTTAATTAAATCATTTAAATATATAAATGACAGTTTTGTTAAAACAGAAAAATAACGAAAGTAATATTTAAGGTGCCCAAAAGTTCGTAATTTCGTAAATCCGAGAAACAGGCGAAAATTTTAACCCTCTTTAATACCATACTGTTAATCCCCTATGTAGAATAAACAAAGTTGTGTTGAATAGATTTCACGAAATAGACCTTTAGAAGTGAAAGATTTTGTAGATTCTCAAAGTATCGATTAGTGGCATAATTAGTATTGAGCGACGAAGGATCTTTCGATCCCGTGTAAATACATAAAGCAGGAGTTGTGGAAGTCAACGATACGTGGTTAACGAACTACTTGCGCACTCACGGACTATCGGATTATCAGCTGGTTTTAGCAGTTTAAATAATTTCGAAGTTCTAGAGAAGTGCTAACCGATACAAAGGAATACAATTTTTTGGGGAGTAGCGTAAGATCTTTGATTTTGCAACTAGTGGTTGAATAAAGAAGCCCATTTTTTTAATATATGTGTTAAGTATAAAGTGAATACCTATAGCAACACAATTTATCTTCAGAGGATTCATCCTATACGTTAATTTATGGTTCATATTCTTTTGCTAGTTAGTGTTGTAAAAGTACTCATTGAAAAGTGGTTACGATTTAAATCATTTGTGCAATGTTCGAGTCTGGTAGAGTTATGAATATGTGTTGTAGGTCATTGACATTAAAGGTGAACATTTAATGCAAACTTTATACACAACTAATTGTGAGATTACAAAAATTTTCATATAACGTTGAAGATTGGAATTAGACTCACAATTACAAGGAACTACTGCATGTAATGAGAATATCATTGTAATTAATATTAATAAATTAATTCAATTTTGGGGAAAATACAAAAGCTTACAAGGCATTACATTGATTATGTACATTCACAAAATTATAGAATTAGCTTGCCTTTATGCAGTTTTAGTACATTTTCAAAATTGGTTTTTATGTTATTATACGTGGGCGATAGGAAAAACTTTATAGATTACATTGCACAAAATTATTTATTGATACAAACATTAGATAGCGCTGATTGTTTATTTACGAATTTTGTGTTTGAATAAGGTTAGTAATTTACCGAGTGTGTCATTCTCTTGTTTTCTACGATTATTTAGGATTTTGAACATAACACCAATTTACCGAAAAATGTCGATCATAGTGTCGCCTATACTATCGAATTTAAGTTTTAATTAAGAGTGAATTTTGAAGTAATTTTTAAATTCTTAACATCTTAAAATTCACGACCTTCTTCCGAGAGTTCGGTCGGTAACCTGCTTATTTCAATAAGCCTACGCGACACCTAGTGTGCATTGCTCGTGTTAACAGTTATTAACCACGATTTACACTCTATTTCGAATGAAGCTTGACAACTTAAAGGAGCTGTAAAATTTACCTTTGAAGGGTGAAATAAAATTAATATTGGTGCGATTAATAAACCCTAAAGATAGAATTTTATTATTTTAGCGTAATCATGAACACTTTCATTTAATTTAAATACAATTCTCGTACTGGATCAATTTAAATATTGTTTACATTTTATAAATAATAAATTACAAAAATAACGGATTACCTTGAATTTTTACTAGTGAATCTGTTAAAAATGAAATAACTTAATTTATTATGTATAATTTAAGTATTACGATATATTGAATTAAATTAACATTAGTTTGTAAATACTGCTTTACTACAAATTCGCAGAATGTCAGGGATGGAAACTCAAAATTATAAATACTTATCTTTTAAGTGACAACTGTAATATAATCGAAACGTACAGAGTTTGTATAATTTGTATTAAAATGGAGCAAATAAAAATAGTACAACTAGAAATATGCAACGGTCACCTATTACCATATACGTAAATATGCATATTACCGTTGACTGAATATGATTTTTTACTCAATGATATTACACACTAACACAAAAATGATAGAGGAGGTGTCTAAATATACGATAAAGTTGCCTTAATTCGATAGTGTATAACGTAAAAGAGAAGATGGTACTTACATTATCGCTCCAGAAAGGAATCAAAATTATAAAACAAAATTTGTGTTTATACTGTTTGTGTAAAAATTTGAAGCATCTTTTAGGAGATTTGTAGCCTCCAACAAGACTCGCATGAAATGCAAGTTTTTAACTTGTTTCTGTTACATAGCTCAATATAAATTAGTATCAATACGACTTTGGTTGTATTTAAAAAATACTCTTGGCTATCAAAACGAGTATAAAATTTGGTGAACACAAAAAAATTTGAAAAGCGGGATTTTTAATGAAAAGACTTTAGTAACAAGTCTACTTAACTCGTAAGCATTTTAAAGTTCCAACGGTCTAATAGGACTTCCTAACCCGTAAAATTAAATGCATTGTTACGTCTTTTGATGATTGTAAACTTCCAGTAGTTTTTTTATTTATATTTTATGATTTCGGCATATTTCAACACCTTGAATTAATTCAAGCTGGAGTAGTTCATAAAATATATTTATAGAATTACATTATATACAAATTCTGTTCGATACGGAATCAGTTATAATGTTATAATGGTGCTTCTTGTTTAAATTGTAATTATTCGCATTCATTACTTCATACCGTATACTAAACGTTCACGGGTTAAATTACTTTCTCTACATTCATCTGAAGGCTCGACGCAAACAAGTCCTCATTAAAAGGTCACGTGTTTATCATTATAAAGAAACAGACATCACTAAATTATCTTTATTAAAATGGCTTCTTTACGCTTATGCCATTGTAATTGATTGATAATGAATACGAATAGCTCACGTTAATTTCTTCTCGTCTATGATAATCAAAACAATCTAAATTGAATTAATAATAATGGATTCGACAGTATTTCATTCGCCGAGTCGCATTTAAGATAGAAACATAACGTAACTAACTAAATAACTTGGGTTATTTTAAGTCTGTCGCGACCGTACGCATAAGGCATTGCTCAGTCGTTGCTGAGACGTTGTTATTAACACTACCATTTGACATGCATTACTTAATACAATTGCATATTATTTTACGAATTCATTATTATTTAAATCTACACATTAGGTGAAAATTAATTGCATAAGTGTCGTGCGCTTAACTTTTTAACACTCTGTATCAGTGAGCGTGGATTTATGTAAATATTTAGTGTGAACTTCTAAATTACCTCATAAATCAATGACGAGGGTACTTACGTGGACTTATCGTTGATTCTTAAACACACACGGCTATAATTTAAAAATAAACTAGGATGCGTGATCGGTGTCGCGGGGGTGGTGCTGTAGTAGCAGCTGCAGTGGCAGTTCTCGAAGAACAAAACATAAAGACTACCCGGTCTTTTTTAAATCCTTCCATTTCAGAAGAGGGAGACTCGTTATCATACACAAAAGAAACGCGCTCACCCTCAAACTCCAGTAATCAAAGCTACAAAGAAAAGAATACAAGTAACAATGAAGTTGAAAGCCCTATACATTGGTTCAATCATAATAAAAATCAAGCAAGTACTTCATCAGATATTGTATATACCTCAGTCTTTAACAAAACCAACAGCGCAAGTGGAAAAAAAAATTCAACAGATGAAAGTGACAAATCTCGTATTAACTTTTCAGGAATGGCGTATAAATGTACCGAAATACGGAAGTCTAATTCCCCTACAAGTTTACATGCTAGGTCTAAAAATATCACATGTTTAGAAGAGGCGCTGGGCGGTAACTTAGAGTTTTCAGTAAGGAATTCGGTAAATTATATCGACAGAATTGTTTCGGACAGAGGCGATTTCGAATCAAATTTTATTAAATCAAATAATGATGATAATATTCCCAGTTTTTCAATAAAAACGGTTCAGAGTGCGGATCATAACTTTGAAGAGGCTGTCAATGACTTTAATTTAACTGCTGAAGATATACAAAATTTTGTATCTAAATACGATTCATCGAAACGTGTTAGCACCACGGAAGAGAACCAGGATACCAGCGTTATACTTAGCAATCAGTACGTTCAGAAAAGTGATATTTTGTCAACGGATTATTCTGTTGATAATTTTGATAGCGATTCAAGTGAGGTGGATTTATCTAGTAATACCGATAGTGATTCTGTTGGTGAGCATGTAATTGCCGAAGGGCTGGCGACCATTACGGAAGAAGATCGAGCTACTGCTAGTAGCATACACTCTGTTCCAGGTATATACACGCATGTAACTGTTTCTTTTTTTATTTATTTAAATGTGTTACATGTCTAATTTTAAACATTTCACGACAAGTGCTCAAAGTTTAAATCATCAAAAGCGCAGACTATCGAATGAAAAATAAATACAAAATCTTTATTGTTAATTTGAATACATTAATTTAAGGGTTATAGTAGGATAAACTAACATCAATAATCTAAAAGCCCAAATGTATTAAATCTTCTGTTAACGGGATCAGAGATAATCGGAATTTAATTATTGAATAATAACAATCATAACTTTCGACCACCTCCGGTTATATCCGAAGTAGCCATCAACTTCGTAGAGGAAACGCTATAACTTACAAATTAAAGGCAACAAATATCGTTCGTGTAAACGTAAAACGTCGAAATGTATTTTGGGGTCTGCATTTTTACCCGTTTTTATACAGGGTGTTCAAAATTAAGCGCCAAGTTTCAGAACTTGAGTTCACAAATCTCATTTATAGCTACTGGGACACTACATATTCATTTTAAGTTATTGTTTTCGTGTTGCCTTACTGAAAACATGAAACATCTCAAAAGCAGTGGGATTGTTGATAAATTTAATTTATTTTGAGTTATTTGTTGACTAATTGATGTTAAGAGTATGTAAATTTCATAATTGTTTTTAGTCGTACTTTGGAAAACTTTACAATTTTGTATAAAAGGTGTTATAAATACCAAAATTTTTCGTCTTCCACGAAAATCTTAATTCTATACCAAAACTAATGAAATCGATTTTCTTGATTTGTGTTTAAACAGTATACAGACAAAATTACAGTTTTTCTTAAATATGGGCGGAAACAGCTTATTTCTACATCTACATAAATTATTAAGTGTTTCAAAATTGTTAATACCATTTATACAGGGTGTCTCAGTGAGACCGTTCATTAGTTTATGGCGTTGTGGCCAAAATAAAAACTTGAAAATTTAGAATCAGAATTGATTGCGTTCTCTTCAACTAAAATATTTTCAGACTTCTAGCGCTTCCGGATATACCGGAATACTTTGTTATTTTCAAATGAATACTATATATTTTTACATGGGAACCATAATTTTGAATCTTTTTTATTGAAACTATACCATGCGGACCTATTACGGTTTTTCAGAAAAAAACTATTTTCCGACATCTTGATAGCTGGTTGACGTTTACAAAATGGACTCCTATTTGGATTGAGAAAAGTTAGAATCCAATTAAGTTTTTAGTTTAAAGATGCTTTTATCGTATGCATTTGTTAAAATAAAAATCCTTGCATAAATTTATACTTTTCAGCCAGAGTTAAAAATGCAAAAAAATCATCTTTTTAAATGGCATACTCTATTTTTTGTTACGTAATCTAATTGGCCCTAAGATTTGCTACAAAGTGATATACTTATTACGTTGTTATTTCCAAAAAACGGAAAATTTTAATTCCTTGGCCATTATTTCAAGAATGCTATGAATGGTTGCTATGGATACGAGAAATAATTTTTCTAATGTCAAGTTTTTAATATTGATGACTTAGTGCTTATCTTTTAAATGCCTTAATATTACTGCTACAATAATGTTTATACAAATAACGAAATTCTTAATTTATTTTTTATACGCGGAAAATGCTACAAGATTTTTCGTAGAGCTTCCACAATATTTAACGAAAACTGTTCTCATTTACTTCAAATGACAAAAAATGGATGTAAAAAACTAGAAACAAATTATAATAAATATTCGAAATGGTAGCCATTCGCATTTAAGCGCACAAAATTTGCTTTTATTCTTCTAAATGTATCTCGAAGTTTACCTTTTGTCATCGAGGGCTGATGTGGATAGTTTTCGCTAAATATTGTGCAAGTTCTACTAAGAATCTTGCCGCATTTGCGTGTATAAAAAATAAATGAAGTATTTCTTGATTTGTACAAACCGAGGTACAAACATTATTTTCGTTATTGTTATCCATTTTCACTCTTTTTAGCAGTTATATTAAGGCACTTAAGCACTTAATCAGAAACATTAAAAACTTGACATTTGAACAATTATTTCTCGTATCCATACCATCAATTTATATCATTCTCATAATAATGGCTAAGGAATTAAAATTTTCCGTTTTTTGGAAATAACTCTAGAACAGTTTGATTTAGGTATAACAACTTGTCCTATCACTTTGTAGCAAATCTTATTGCCAATTCGATTACGTCACAAAAAATAGGGTATTCTATTTAAAAAAATTGATTTTTTTTACATTTTTAACACTGGCAGAAAAGTATACATTTAGGCATTATTCTCAGGCAAAGGTTTTTATTTTAAAAAATGCATACGATATTAAACTACAAAGTTAAGTGGATTTTAACTTTTTAGCTCAATCCAAATAGAAGTTACAGTCCATTTTGTAAACGTCAACCAGCTGTCAAGATTTCAGAAATTAGTTAATAGTACAATTACAGTAGTTAAGTAATAACGGAAAATTAATTTTTGGTTACATTTGTTACAATTTAATTAAATCTTGAATTGGTATGCCAAGTTTGTAACTGGGAATGCGTTTGCCACTTTCAAATTAAAATGTTTCACAACTTTAGACTTACATTATAATTTTGTTAAATTTGTTTCTTGACCGTGAAATTTTGTATTGCTAACCTTCATCTGTTCGAGGGTGGTCTGGTTTGTCATATTCAAAGTGGTTTAATAATGTGTGGTCTATTAAAGATATTCCATAGTTGGCTATCAAATACGTTTGCCTAACTGTTATAGCTGACTTATATTTGCTTTCTTGATACTATATGCATTTATTTGACAACTTATTTAATTTTTTTAAACTATTACCATTTACTGAAGACGATAATTGTAATTGTTATTGAAAAGTTTAAATAAAAATAACGATTTAAACCCTAAAGATAAGTATCTTAATATGACTGACAATCATAAAAAATGCATTTTCATAAACACTACAATAATTTACAATTTAACCAACTTTATTTATGTTTGCATTTTTATTACCTAAACCAACAAAGAAACTGAACCTCTTGCTTGCCAATCAATTTCTCCTTTCGCCAGTAACAACTTATATATTGACCGGTTTTTATCTTTATCATGTTCTTCATAGTGATGATTTTCAAGATTAAGTAAGTAAAATTTGGCAGTGGGCACATGATTTTATTTTATTGGTATAACTCCCTGGCTCGTCTTTCACCACAGAACAGTGAGTCCACAAAACATCCATTGTTGGGGTATTGAAAATCACACTAACTTTCTCGGTTCTCACGACAGTAAATGCAATTCGAAAGGTAAAATGTATTGAGCCATTCTGGAAAATGAACTGCTAATATTACTTGAAAGTATACAGTTGGAAGTTCAACAGAACAATTGTCCAGTACATTGTTCAGCAGGGCACGTGAAGTAAAGCTTTATTTTCGCAGAAACCAGCCACACATCGTAGTAAATAATTAATTCAAGCCCAAATGTTAACAAAATGCAGTGATATAAGCAAAACGTACGTACACCATTGAGCTTAGGGTAGGCATAATAAGCTAAGTAAAGCGCAGTTTCACGTTATATAAATCAACGCACCCACACTAGATATGCAATTCTCGGTTTATTTAAAATAAGAAAAAACATTAGTCGTATCACAAGAATCTCTACCTTTAACGTAAGTAGCAGAAAAAAGCAATATCCAATGAGTTACAATTGAAACGTAACCACAGATTACACACGTAATCTGTGACGTAACCACAAATCACAGCAGTAACGAAAATTTTGTCTGTATAAGAGATACAGATACCGAAGGTCAGGTCAGCTGAAAAATCACACAATAACGATTTAAATAAAAGAAAATATTTTAGAGAGAATTTAAACAAATGTTCAATAACGTTTTAGATACGTAAATAAAAGATCTATTTAACACCTTAACTGCCATAATGTGTAAATATGATTATGTTGGCGGGGCTATTCCTTTTTTTTTTCATTATAAACAGTTTTTATGTCTTATTATCAAATTGTAATGGTTTTGTGTTTAAAAAAATTTTTTTTATTTGTGAAACGCCGATGTTTCACGTATCCACAATGAACATTTTGTTGAGGTTTAGCCACGTGAATCATCCGCGTGTGACGAAAAGTTTGTGCTTGCATCAACTTGTATATTGAAATGCAGCTATATATTCTAGTTTAGTTGTTTGTGTGTCATTGTAACAGAAACATGTCGTATGATAAATCGCAAGCTGAGTTGCAAAAACTTATGTACATGTTATCCGATGAAGAACCATTTCAATAGTCATCAGAAGAATACGATATTAGTGCTACTAGTGTAAGTTCGTCTACAAATAGTGATTCATATTGCAGGAGTAAAAACACGGAGAGATCTAGGAAAATGCTTTTCAAACAATTCTCATCAATCAAAGCTTCTACGTCGACTCAATTATCACCTACATTAGATCCAATATTAGAGACAGTTGAGCAAGTCGTAGATTTCCGTGCATTGGGTTCCATCGGTAAGTTTACAGTATTTTATTTTAATTAATTGTAATATTGTATTGATATATAAATGAAGAGAATGTTGAAGACGAAGAGTAATTCTTAGTGAATGATGTACTAAAATGGAAACCAGTAATCGGAAAATATTTAAAAAGTTTTTCCATTACAAATAAAAATCCAAGTTCGATGAAATGATTGGGCGAAGTCCAGTAGAATATTTTAACCTTTCTGTTGATGATCACGTTATATACTTGTTGGTTACTGAGTCAAATAGGTATGCTACCCAAAAATCGGGTTAAAAAGTACGCTCGCCTTCGAAGGTGGAAAGACACTACCCCAGAAGAAATTATAGTATTTCTTGGGTTATAAATATGGACGGGCTTTCTATCGTTATCCATCGATCGCGTCCTATTGGCCGAAAGATATTTTGTACGCCAATAAAACAAAAGAAGCCATGTCACGAAATCGTTTCGAGCTGTTGCTTTCAAATTGGCATTTTGCAGATAATCAGAGTATTGATAACATAGAGAGGCTAAAAAAAATAAATTCTCCACTTTTAAATCTTCTAATAAAACAATTTAAGTCTACGACCACTCCGGCTGAGAACGTATGTATAGACAAACCATTAGTTTGGTTTCGTGGGCGTCTCAGTTTGAGTTAGTACATTCAAAACAAGAAACATAAATTTGGGGTGAAAGTATTCAAGTTATGTATTGAAAATGGTTATTTATACATATGACTTGAAGGTGTACTGTGGAGCAGAAAGGATTCAACGCAAACTGTTCCCACTTCAGTTGTCAACTTAGTATCGCCTTTGTTAGATTATACGCGTGCAGTTTACGTAGATAGTTACTACGCTAGTATCGAGTTAGCAAAAAAAACTCCTTTCTCGGCAAACGCACTTGGTTGACACCTTAGGAAAAAATAGGAAACATAATCCAAAAATGTCATAGAGACAAAATTGCAAAAAGGATACGTTACTGCTTTAGAATCTGATAAAGGAATAGTTGTAATGAAGTGGCAAGGTAAGAGGGAAGCTGGAATGTTGTCCACTAATCATGTTACTAAACATACAAACAAGGCGTGGGGAAACTGAGAAACCTGAAGTGGTAATGGATTGTAATAAATGTAAATTCTTTATAGATCTGTCGGGTCAGATATAGGCTTATGCCAGTTGCCTCCGTCGTGGAATAACATGGTATAGCAAAATTGCGATAGGTTCTGCCATGATAAATGCATTCCTAATTTATCAGCACGTAACAGGAGAAAATCACTGAGTTTAGGGAGTCAGTGGCAAGATCTTTACTTGAAGGTAAAATAAATTTAAATAATCGTAGTGACAATAATGTTGGAGAGCGTCATTTCTTAAAAGATTTAGGTACATCAAATATACGTCGATGTGTTCAATGTTATAACACTATTTCCGAGGAAAGTGGAAGAACAGTTGCTGCAAAAAAAAAACAACGCCAGCGTCAAGATGACAATGCACACAGTGTCGAATGTTTTTCTGTGTAATATGCTTTACTATAACTC
Organism: Vesta saturnalis; assembly: GCA_036346205.1. Classification (NCBI taxonomy): domain Eukaryota; kingdom Metazoa; phylum Arthropoda; class Insecta; order Coleoptera; family Lampyridae; genus Vesta; species Vesta saturnalis. The sequence continues at coordinate 3,868,564 of JARFJB010001965.1, read as the reverse complement.
ATAATTGTACGAAAGAGTTTTTTTAGGCTATTGTGGTTATTTTGTTGTGGTTATATTAGGATTAGAACTTTTTTATGCATCTAAGTGTAAAATATTTTGTAATAATAAATAGATGGATAGCATTGAATAAATAATAATAAAAATTGCGTATAATTTCTATATCAAAAATTTCGGTAGATGAAGTATCTACTGCAATACAAAAATTGAAAAACATAAGTACCGCAGGATGTGATCAAATCCCCAGTTTCTTAATAAGAGATTGTGTTAGTGTTTTTTCAGAACCTCTTACATTAATATTTAACATTTCAATTCAGACAAACTTATCTCCAAGCAATTTGGAAAGTGGCACATATTTGTCCCATCTTAAAGAATGGTGATGCTAGCGATGTAACGACCGATCAGTATTCTGAACAACTTTGGAAAAGTGTAAGAAACGATTCTTTATTCAAAAGTATATCCAATTGTTAAATATTAATTTCTCCATTTCAACATGGTTTTATGGAACAGAGATCAACGGTGACGAATTTAGCATGCATGACTCAGTTTATTTCTGCTGTACTGGATGATCATGGTCAAGTTGGTGTCATTTATACTGGCTTTGCTAAGGCCTTTGACCGGATTCGACATGTCATTAACTTAGCTAAATTAGAATATTTTGGTTTTGTGACTCATTAATATCTCTGCATGGATCTTATTTAAAAAATCGTTCACAACAGGTTACTTATAACCCACTTCTGGTGTGCCTCAAGGGTCTAACTTGGACCCTCTACTATTTTTATTATTCATTAATGATCTCGCCAAAAAAATAGACTGCGGAAAATTACTTTTTGCCAATGATCTCAAAATATTTGCTCGTATATCATCCGTCGAAGATTGTAAGTTTACTCAACGTCAACTTCACACGATACATGAATGATGTATTTCTAACCATTTGTACCTAAATATCCCTAAGTGCAAAACATTACTTATACCAGAAAAATAAATTCAATTCAATTTAACTATACAATTCATTCATCTATTGTACAGAGGACTGAGGTTGTTAAAGACTTGGGAATACATTTTGACAGTGAGTTATCATTCAATCATCACCTTCATATGCAAACACGAGCTTCTTTAGCTACGCTTGGTTTTATAATACGTAATTGCAAACCTTTTTGTAATGTAACTCTTTAAAAAGTTTATTTTTTTTTTAGTTCGTTCAAAGTTTGAATATTGTTCGCTAATTTGGAATCCTCTTTACATTAATCAAAAGAATCTTATTGAACGCGTCCAAAGAAAATTTTTAAAGCTATTAGTTTTTAAAATGGACAAAATGTACCCTCAACGAGGCTATCAATACGACCTTTTGCTTCAAAGATTTAATCTTCATACTTAGAGCTCCGGCGCCATAAGCATTGTCTTAAATTTTTATATAAACTCTTGCACAATGAAATTGATTGTCCTTACTTTCATTCATTCATTTTCAAGTTTCTTCTATCTTTCCTGATATCACAACACTTTTATTATCCTACACCTAAAACAAATATATTGTATAAATGTCCTATTTTTAATTGTATGCGATTGTATAATAATTTGCCAAATTCCGGAAACATTAATGCTTGCACACTTAAGAAATTGAAACTTAATGGTTATTTTACTTACTCTTACTATTATATATGTAATTACGGTTTAGTTACCATGGCAAGAACTCTGTTACATGTTCATTAGAAACCTATTTAGTCTTAGTTTAAGTTTATTCTTTATTTTTTTATTTAGAGTTCAATTTTCTTTTATATGCGTTACTTTACTTACTTAATTACGTCTTTGAAAAGCATTTATGTTTTCTTGACTAGTTGTTTTTTATCACTGTCCTGTAATTTTTTATAGTTTTATTCTTTTTCGTTCGATTTAAAAGATCTGTCCATTGCTTCAAATTCTGGAAATGTAACTTACTCACTTAAATAATGCCAATCATTAAACCCGTTATCGTTACTTAATTTTATAGTTTTCGCAGAATTTGCAACATTCAAGATTTTGCAATAGAAACGATATATAGAATTCTTTCCTTTAGAAATACAACAACCATTCTCGTTTAACTTTTTCATTATTATGTAAAATTCTAGTAAAGTACGTGTCAGAAAACTTACGCCCTGATTTGTCTTTAGGGTAAATCTGATTTTTAATCTGATTATGACCTGGTCCATTATCTACTAATAATTTTTATTACTTCATTTTTCTGAAGTTGGGGAAATAAAACTTTTGGCGATAACCCTGGATCTTCAGAAAGTGGCAAAAATTTCACTTCACCGTCATCAAGTTTACGATCTTTGCTAGAAGTTGACTGTAGCTAAATATTGACAGTGCCTTCAAATTCCTTCTCCAGCAGTTCTTCATTAGTTGAGTATACCGTAGGAATCAAGAAATCGGACACCATTTGGCTGCTACTTGGTTCAGTTTTTAATTCCGACGTTGATGTAGACAGGAGGTCTTTCTTTTCTTGAGAAATGGTTGGTTTTTGAAAAAACGTTGTTATTTTTGCATTAGTTTTTTCTAAGTTTTCTTCTCGTTTTCGTTTGTTGAATATTATCCGGAAAGTTTCTTTTTTCCTCTTTATACATCTATATATAAATCCAAATTAATTCGCTTCATATTATATAATTAATAAAAAAAGAACAGTTTAAATTTCTAAATATTCCTGAAGTTACTGCAAAACTTCAAAGTAGTTTCTTTAAAACAAGATGGGTAACAATTAAAAATATTTAGTGCTTAAACTTGAAAAAAAAAATTATAAACAGTTACTTTTTCACCAAATTGATTACAAAACTAAACTTGCCTTAGACAGAAGCTTATTCGAACTAATAACTAACTAATAATCGATTAAACGAACACAACATGTTCTAGGTAAATAAATATCGCTATTAAAATTATTTCTTCTTAACTCTTTATCAAACGGTATGGTAATATAATAAATATAAAACAAATCTATCAAGTAAACTCTTTTTATGTAGGAGATCGAAATACAAGTCACAGAATGCAAGTTACAACACGAATAATTGTATACTCGTTAAAATACAAGTTGAAACGCAACACGACAAATGACTAAGCCTTTATTATCAATAAAGAATGATTTATCTATGTTTTATTATTATTATTTTTTTGAACAAAATAAAATTCGCTGAAATTGAACGCAGAAAGCTAATTATTGTAAAATAATAAATAATTACTACTATTTTCGTTTTCAAATGACGGGAACACAATTTTATTTTTTTGGAAATTTATAAATTGATAGGCATCGACAGGCGCCTTTGTATCCACGGCGCCCTCGTGCAACGCACGAGTTGCCCAGGTGAACGGAGCGGGCCTGGTTATGTTTGTACAATTCTTTTAAATAATGGGAAGTTAAAACACGTAACTATCGTTGCTATGGTTGCTTTCATCTAAATTTTAATATAACAATAAGACTGCAGCATGCACATCATACAGTGGTAACATTTTTTATTCTTAATTTGGGAATATTTAAGGTATTAGGAGAAAGCACGTTATCCTTTAAAATCTGTTTATTAAGTAGGTAATCGTAACCAATCAATTTTGAGTGTAATTTACGACACCATTTATTTGCATAAAGCATTTTCTTTAAGCCTGCATTAATCTGATATCTCTTACGATTTTCTCCTACAAGTTTCATTAAATTGATATCAAATTGTTGTGCTTATTACGATCACATCCTGTAGCTGCAGATTTTGCAAATATGCTTTGCTCTACCGAGATATAATTATGTAAAGGATGCAAGGTTAGTAAAACGTGTATTCTCTCTATCAAACTACTGGTGTAGCCAATTTAACTATGTTATCCAATTATATAATATCAAACTACTGTCGGTTTGCACCTGTGAAAAATTTGTAGATTTATCGCATATCACTACTACCATTTTATTTATTTCATGATAATGTAAAAAAAAATTACTGCGAACTTTAATAAACGTTACTGTATTTATATACCAGCTACACTACTAATAATAAATAATTACAAACCACTAGTAAGTTATTTTATTGAAGCTGTCAGACTATACTGTCAAAATATTATTGTCTCATGTATCACTGAATTTGTTAGTTGGTTTTCGGTGGCTAAATTACAGTAACCCTACTCAAATGTTATGTGTATAAAGTACTATAATGAAATTACACTTTATATGATTACCTATATTAACTTGCACTTAGGTAGACACGCGTGTTCTACAATTATTTATTAATATTTTAATTGACGTTCAAGTTTTTTTATTTAAGACACGGAGCTAGTTTATATGTCTAAGCTATTACATTCGCTCTTGAACTCAACGGTCTACGTAGGTATTTCGTTCGACTTTGATAAATATTTTCTTCAGTTATCGATTTACTTTGATGAGCAGCTGCTTTCTGCAGACCTAAAATTTTGGAGTTCCTTAACTACCTTTTTTGTTTTTCTAAATTAACGTTAACCGAATAATCGTGGCTTCTGCGTGACAACAGTTATACTAGCCTAGCACAAGAAAATAAATATTTTGACCACGCAATGTAAGTGCTCTAATTACTGCACTAGCTGATGGGGGATTATAAAAGCTGTTATAAATTAAAATAGTATAATTATATCATTACAAGTCTGGAAATAAGGATTTTTCCGTGCGCGCATCTTCGTGTCTGGCGAAGCACGGAAAAATCTATTTCTGGGCGTGTAATGAACGGTATTTTTTATTATACTTCTTGGAAAACGATAACTTAAATAAGACATACGAAAGAAACTCGGAACATTTTTATTTTCATTCGGCATAAATTTATTTGTCAGGAAATAAACAACGCCGTCAATACAGTGTTTGACATGGTGATGCGTTTCCATGGTTACTCTCAAATTATTTCAAAGGCGATTTGTTTTAAAATGAGATAAGGTTGACAAAACGTCAAAAAATATTACAGAAATTTATCTAAATATTTAAACATTTTCGAATTAAAATACAAAATACGTACGTGTTAAATATTAGATATCATATAAACTTTCTTAAATTTAGTTTACTTTGCTGCCTATTTCTAATTTTATGCACTCAGGCGCAGAAAAAACGCAACAAGTTAATATGTTGGTAAATGTGAAGTCTTATAGGTTTTTTTTTTTATTTTCAATCTAAATTTCTTATTAAACTGTAGGTAAAAGGACTAGTTTCAACTTACATATCCAGTCTTTTGTTAAATGCTTGCATTTTAGTCATTATACAGGGTTAATTGAAAGATTGTTATAGAGCCCGAATTTTAAAACACCCTGTGGAATAATTTCTTAAACGAATTCTTTTAAAGTACCAATCTCTGTTAAGAACCATTCTTTTCTCACATTCTGTTTTTTGATTTATGTCTTTAAGTGCATTGGTTCATTTTTAAGAGCGAAATGAACTATTTACAATTTACTTTAAAAAAATGTTATTTTTTGACGAGGTAACTTTGCTCGTTGTTTTCCTAATGCCACTGTTGACAATAAATTTATTTACGTTTGTTTACGCAAGATCTATAATCACTACTATGGTTTTATGTGCTGGAAATTGCACAAAAGCTGTTGCTCTTGTTGAAGATGGTTGTAATTATGCATATGTTGCAAGAATCCTTGGTGTTAATCGCCCTACCATGAAAAGAGAGGTCGAACGTTTTAGACAAACTAGCAGAAAGAAGCGTAGGGCAGGTAGTGATAGAAAACGAAAAAATACTGCTATTGATGACAGATTTCTGCAAGTTGCAACTTTACGGAATCGTCATTTAACATTAAGACAGTCAAGGAATCAACTCCAAGAGGTCCGAAATACAAATATTAGTGTGTGGACAGTTCGCCGAAGATTGAAAGAGTTCGGTTTGCACGCTTGCAGATCAGCAAGTGGACCCAAATTACTTCCGCGTCACCGAGTAGCTAGACTACAATTTGCCAATGAACATTTACATTGGGACGTAGGGCAATGGAAAAATGTTCTTTTTACTGATGAATCCAGATTCTGTTTACATTCTCCAGATGGACGGAAAAGAGTATGTGGAAAAGGAATGGAGAAAGATTTGCAGAGTGCACGTTCAGCCCTCGTCTTAGCTATGGAGGAGGTTCAGTAATGGTGTGGGCAGGAATAACCAGGGAGGCCTACACTGACTTGGTGGTTGTTGATGGATCATTGTCTGCCCACCGATATATTTAAGAGATATTAATCGATTACGTTGTACCTTCTAGTGAATTGATCGGCGATGGCATTATCCTAATACTGGATAATGCGCGACCTCATATCGCAATGTGTGTTACAAAATACCTCGTGGATGTAGGTATTAATAAAATGAACTGGCCACCATGATCGCCTGATCTTAACCCCATAGAGCATGTGTGGGGCATGCCTGGTAAGCGAGTCAGAGATCGCGAAGTAGCTCCAGGTACGGTAAATGACCTTCGTTTAGCCCTTCTCGAGGAATGGAAAAATATTCCTCAAGCTGCTATTTTTAACCTTATCGACAGTATGAACCGACACCTGCAGGCAGTTATAAGAGCAAGAGGAGGCAATACAACATATTGAGATAAATTTGTTGTTGTTCCTTTAGGTTAGTTTAGTTAACTGCAATAAATAAATTTTCCAATTTTTTTTTATGTAAGTTGTAAGTGTTTATTAAAATTTAACAATATATTGTTGCCTTTGTATTACACTTAAATACATTAATCAAAGAGCAGAATGTAAGAAAAGAATGGATCTTAACAGGATGCGTATTTTGAAAGAATTTGGTTAAGAAATTATTCCACAGGGTGGTTTAAAATTAGGGCTGTATAACAACCTTTCAATTGACCCTGTATATTGACTAAAATGCAAGCATTTAACAAAAGAATGGATATGCAATTTGAAATTAGTCCTTTTATCTGCAGTTTGCAAAAATATGAAATTTGGATTAATATATATATATATATATATATATATATATATATATATATATATATATATATATATTGCGCTGTTTATGATTTGACAAATATAATTGTTATTAAATTTAATAAATATCTACTTGGGGCTAGGGTTCAATTTGAATTTCGTAGGAAAATAAAAATAAAACATTTAAACTTTTTCATTATTGTTAAATTGAAATGTTAACGTGAAATCATAAAAATTTATTTCACACAAGGAAATATTCCTGTGTATAATTTAATAGTTTTTTACAATTATTTTTTTTAACGTGTACCAGACTTCTATGGAATTTGCAACAAGTGCGCATGCGTTTCGTCCTTGCTAAATTAAATATATGCAGCTTGTCAAAATTCCAAACAACGATCTTTTCTTAGTAAGTACAATTTTACTTTAATTAAAATTTAGAATTATTATATTTATGATCACACTTGTTCATTACCTTTCCAGATATTGATACACGTCGTCGCACAACAATTATACAGAAATTAAAAAAAAATACATACATACAGGACATCAAAAGAATAATCAATGCAATCTATTGGGTTATGATAATAAAATAAACTCACATGTATTTTCGAAATTTCCATTACATGGTCACCTTAAGCTTGTTCCATGTTAACCTTGGATGTAAACTTCATTCCATCTAACGATGATACTGCCTTCCTGTAGAGAATGGTACTGCTTAATTTCTATAAATTCATCCAGCTTCACTAACTTGTCGTAAACCTTCTTTGCGGTAAACACGTTGCACTTGGGTAATATGCTCATTTTCTTTTATAGTTGCACTTTTATTTTATTTGTATAGTTACATATTTATTTAAATATTTATTAATTTTTCGAATTAATCTTGTGACTTATTCTTTCATAAACTTATATAGTTGCTAACACTTTTATTTTAGATACCGATTTGAAGTTAAAGTTGTTTTATAACCTCTTACTTTTGACAAAAAAATAAACATCACATCCAAAATAACACACGAGTTTTATTAAAATGCACATCACCCGATGTTGAACAAAATTTCGAAATGAAGCAAAACAATAGTGTCGAAAATTATAACCGGTAACCTTAGTTTTTAAAATTTTGTTATATGTTATATCGATTGTTTCTGAAATCTCAGACTCTACGTTGCTCGCGCTTCACTTCCGATAATGTTAACGAAAATTTTAACTTACCTGTTTACAAATGCACTATTCTCACTATGACTTGCTAGCACAAAAAATAATAGAAGAGAAGCGAAGAGAGTGAGAAATCAGGAGCAATTCCTTTTATACTTTCTCATAGCTACCATAACTTTCAATTTTTTTTAACATTATATACAAAAGATCCTGGAATTCGATTGGTCTAAACAAAAAAAAATTATAATAAAATACTTATCTTTTTTGGGATTTTTTAATGGTGTACTTTAAATTATACAATCTAAACGTTTCGATAACACTTACAGTTATCTTCGTCAGTAGTAATGTTTGTTAAAAATTGTTAAAGATGTAGTAAACAATTTTGTCAAATTTGAAAAATTAAAACATAAACATAAGCCTGCTATTAGTATAACAGTTTGGGAAACATAAAGCCAACTATAAAATTTTTAGTAAAGAATAACTAGGTCATAAAAATTAAATATTATTAAACTGCCTCAAAGATGGCAAACCAGAACACTCTCTACGACGAAAGCTAACAATGAAATTTGTCAGCCAAAAACACATTTAACAAAATTTAATCGAGTTATGATGTAAGTGTAAAGTTGTGAAAAACTTCAATTTTAAAATGATAGAAGCATTCACAAAGCCAAACATTACGTCAAATAAAATAACCCAGTTAAATTTAACAAAAAGATATCTTTATCAATAATTGGAAGTGTTATTAACAATGAAAAGCACAATGCAGAACGTTCTTTATAATTTTTAATTTAATTTCAACTACTTATGTTAAATTATAGTGCTGTGGTAATTTAACATATAATTGGTAAAACATTTGCTTCAAGGTCTAGAAAAAACACAGCAAAAAACCTAGACATACCAAAAGCTAAAAAATAAATTAAAATCAAGGCGTATCATTATGCTTTTTTTTAAATTATAAGATGCCAAAACCTATTTAAACGGAGATTTTCTTCTTGTCTATTAAAATTATTCGGGTGTTTATATATTTCAATAGCTTCACGATGCAAACGAACATAATAATGAGTTTGTCTTGACAATATTTCCATATTGTCAAATTGAATGTCATGATTTAGATTATTCAGGGCATGATCAACCACAGCAGACCTCTCTGGTTGACCCAATCTACAAAATCTCATATGTTCTTTGCGTCTTGTATCAAAGCTACGTTTTGTGGTCCCGATGTATACTTTTCCACATGAACAAGATAACTTATACACTCCGGAAGATGAAAAAGGGTTTGACACATCTTTAGGTGATCTTAAATGTTCTTTCATTTTTCTTGTAGGTTTAAAAATAGTCCTAATGCCATATTTGATTAGGATTTTTTCAATTCTATTTGTAACATTGGCTATAACAGGAAGAAAAGCAGTACCAACATTAAGAACTGGTTTTTCTTTAAGGTTACGCCTATAAGGTGTAATATCCATTATCTTGTAAGGATTTTCTTAAATATTTATATTCATCATTCATTCCTAGACCTTGAAGCAAATGTTTTACCAATTATATGTTAAATTACCACAGCACTATAATTTAACATAAGTAGTTGAGATTAAATTAAAATTAAAAATTACAAAGAACGTTCTGCATTGTGCTTTTCATTGTTAATAACACTTCCAATTATTGATAAAGATATCGCTTTGTTAGATTTAACTGGGTTATTTTATTTGATGTAATGTTTGGATTTGTGAATGCTTCTATCATTTTAAAATTGAAGTTTTTCACAACTTTACACTTACATCATAACTCGATTAAATTTTGTTAAATGTGTTTTTTGGCTGACAAGTTTGATTGTTAGCTTTCGTCGTAGAGAGTGTTCTGGTTTGTCATCTTTGAGGCAGTTTAATAATATTTAATTTTTATGACCTAGTTATTCTTTACTAAAAATTTTATAGTTGGCTTTATGTTTCCCAAACTGTTATACTAATAGCAGGCTTATGTTTGTTTTAATTTTTCAAATTTGACAAAATTGTTTACTACATCTTTAACAATTTTTAACAAACATTACTACTGACGAAGATAACTGTAAGTGTTATCGAAACGTTTAGATTGTATAATTTAAAGTACACCATTAAAAAATCCCAAAAAAGATAAGTATTTTATTATGAGTGTTTGTGGTGAAAGTTTACATTTTCAAAAAAAAATTAATTTAACTAAAACATAATTTAAGTCATAACTTTTTCAATTCAATTTGGATTTGCTTTTTAAATACATTTTTGAACTCAGGACAAAATTCTGCATAAATAGACACCTCACATGCTATAATTCGCTTCATGAATTTACATTTTGAAAATTTTATACCTAAATTTACTAATATCTAATAAATATTGTATTTTACAACTAAACTGATGACATATTCAGCTTCTACATAAAAAAACTGTATAAGAATACACTTATCTCTACCCATTTTACATAGTTTTAGCAAAATTTTTACTTTAATACCTTAATTTTATGTACTTAACCTAACTTTTCTAAGTTTATGTTTAAACTACATATTTAAAGTTAATTTCTTTGTACAAATAAGTGGAACCGATTATTATATGCTTTTATAATTTATTCTGAACTTATCTTGCCCTAAATAAGCTATAAATTTGTAAACTTCTTAATTATTGTACTTTACGTAACTTTATTTAATTTAATTTAAACTTGCGTTTTAAACGTTTATATCACTTATAATGTTTATCTAATATGTTCCTATATATGTCTCTAACACAATCACTGTTTATCTGTACTTTATAGTTTCTAATTTTGTATTTTCACACTTTTATATTATTATCATATTTTGTAAGTTTTTGTACACAAATTGTATTTATATGGTTAATATCACATTGCACATGTAATGTTCAGGTTCTTAGATATGTTTCTAAGGCACTTTAACTTCTTAAGCACTTTTTAAACACTTAGTCTATGATCTACCAACATACCGTCTTCGTACCATAACCCTTTTTATAGTGCGCAGAGTTTTTATGCATTGTACCAATTACTATACATGTTCTACACATTATAATTATTGTACTGCATGTAATCAATATTTTATGTGTTTAATGGCTTAATTATATTGATTTATATGTGAAATTTCTTATTTATCTTTAACGAAATTGACATTAATATGTATCGTGTTGACCTTTTTAACTTGCTACTGCTATAGCTAAATGCTTTTATGAATACAACATCATTTGCAAACACCATAAATCCTGTTTTGTTGTATAAAAACCATATTTTTATATTCGTATATTATATTTTCTCATAACAAAGTGTATAACTTCTTCAATTTTATTTGAACTTGCATGCGATACAATATTTGAACTCGATACAACTCTACCCCCTCTATTATACCTATTTATAACCATCGAAATATATATATATATATATATATATATATATATATATATATATATAAGAGATACAGAGTCTGTTAAATTTGCAAAGTTGGACAGAATTACAAAGCTATACATTCTTGAAATCAGAAAAAAATAAGCCATCGAATGAGTTCATAACCACCTACAGTTGCCATTTAAAAACATGTATGTTTAGATTGTAGCTCGAAAAATAATTAACTAAAAAAAATTTTTATTCGCATTTTCCCATTTTGCGTAAAAATAGCTTTCAAAAGGCACTCTTATAACTTTTTCGTATTTTGAATATTAAAAAAGATACAGCCGATTGAATATTTGGACGATTTTTAGTTATCTTCAGATATCTTAGAAAGTTGCCAACAATGTTGAATTTTCTTATCGTTATTTGAATTATTATGTAATTCTGACCAACCTTGCTAATTTAACCGACTTTGTATCTCTTATAATAACAAAGATAGCCAGGAACGTGGGTAGAATCTAGACATGTATATATATATATATATATATATATATATATATATATTCAGCGTATGAAAAAATCGGAGATCGAGAAAACTTTATCCGTGCGCTGTTTCGTGCGCTCACCCCGAAAACGCCCATCTTACATTATTTTCACAGAAGCATAATAAAAGGAAATTGTTACATTTTAAGCTATGCATGTTTTTCACTTCTCTACTTATATGTCATAGTCAATTTGGTAGGGCCTTACAGACGAATTTTTAAATAATTTGACGCTTATAAAAATTACTTCTCCAACATACTTTATGTGGTAATTTATTTACTAGTCAATTAATTCAATTTGCGAAATAAATTCATTTTGTTTACAGTAGAGCAAAACCTTCTCTCCAACATGCGTCCGTAATGATAAAGTATATGTTTTATGAAATCAACAATCAAATGGTAGCAGTGTGAAGTTAGCAATATAATTCAAGCAATAAATATAAAAAGTGCATTTAGCTCTTAATATTAAGAAATTTTATTACTTACATCAATTCTAAATTAAATGAAGCAAAAATGTGCACATATTTTCGTTTGGGTAAAAGAATTAAACTTTTCAACTTTTCTCGTAATCACCTGTATCAACGGGAGTGAGTAAGAGGCTTAATTTGGAGTGTGTTACCTGTCGATATAGTTCAGGATTTTTTCATCGCCAACTCTACAAGGTATAAAAATAAATAAAAACTATAAAAAAGTGCACATATTTTTCGTTTATTCTAAAAAATTTTATTAATTAATTTTCCTATTATTCTCATACTCTCGTGTAAACGGGGGTGACTGAAATGCTTAATTTGAGATGTTTAAACCGTCGATATATATATATATATATATATATATATATATATATATATATATATATATATATATATATATATACAGGGTGCGGCATTAGTGCGTCGAAGTACGATATATCCATTATTAAAGGAGATATCAAAAAAAGTTATCTACAAAAATTATAGGGAACTTCTAACTTCACATTATAACATTAATTTCGTATTTACTATATCGTCCCCTATTTCCATATTCGTTTATTAAATTGAATAAATAATGGTCACTCAATATCAACTTCTCCATACTCGTACATTTGAGGTTAGAAAAATACGTTTAAACCGTCGACTTTCTGGGGTCAAAATAAACGTGATTAAAGGCCGTTTTTAAAACGGTGCATAATAAATTTAATCCTAAATCGCGATGAAACTGTTAGTCTTGATTAAACTCAACGGTGCATACGGACGTAAGTAAAGTAAAGTAAATAATTAGAAATTTTCTTGAATTTTTGATATTAAAATGTTAAAGCAAGTAAAGTTGTCTTGTTTATTAAGCTAGTATAAAGAAAATAAAAAATAATTACTCAAATTCGGACATAATAAACTTATTTGCCACTTATAGACAGTGCAACAAAATATTAAGCAGAACATTACGCCGCTAATTAACAATACTAAATTTATGAAGATATACAACAACAACAATAATAGATAATGACAATGTAACAAGTACAAACAAGGTAATTGAAAATATTTAAAAAAAGTGTATCGTCCAAAGTAATCGTTCAAAATGTTCTCTATTAACTCTAAGACACAGACTTATTCTTTTAAAGACTGCTTTGGTTATAGCTCTTTGAATATCATGCGCCTCTTAGCTTGCAAATGCTTCGTGAATCCTGTTTATCAAATCTTTTTTGTTGTTTATCTTAAACTTGCATAAACTTCATTTTTGTATTCTACCTCAAAGATAATAGTCTAAAGGCGTTAAGTCTGGCGATCTGGCAGGATACTCAAAAGGACTCAATCGCCTTATCCATCTATCTTCAAACATACGGTAAGTTCATTAGTAACTTCTCCAGTGCAGTGGCTTGGCGCTCTATCAAGGTGATAATATCATAATCTGTACTAATTAAGTGGTAAATTGTCCAAAAACTCCGACACTATAGTTCTTAAAGTGTTTAAATAATTCTGTCCATTTAGGTTTTCATTGTAAATGAAGTAAGAGTATTTATCGTTCATTAATAAACAACACACATTAACGTTGAACGCATATTGGGAAGACCTCGTACGCAGTGCATGGGGATTTGTATTGGACCAAAATTGTAAATTTTTTCGGTTAAAAATTCCATCTTTCGAAAATTTTACCTTATCACTCCAAATATTTTTTTTTAGAAAATTGCGGTCTTCCTTTCGCAAAATAAATTTCTTCTTGCGTAGTCTACAAATTGCATTTCTTGCACGGCAACAGGTTTGAAGTTTTTTCATTGAATGCTTTAGTAATATTTTTTTAATGAACTATACGTAACGCCTTATTCCGCTGCGACAGATTGGATTGAACGTCTGGGGTATCCATAAAAACGTCCCAAAATATTTACTTCGGTATCTTCATTGGATGTTATAGGACTGGGTAATATTCTCTCCGCTTTTCCGGTTCCAAATTTATAAAAATTCTCTAAATTTATTATTGTTAATTTGCGGCAATTGAGGATACTTTTCATTAGATGTTCTACAAGTTCTGCTAATTATTTTGCCGCACTGTCCATAAATGGCAAATAAATTTATTATGTCCGAATTTGAATAATTATTTGCCATACTCCCAAAACTAAATTAATAAACAACAATTTACTATCGTGGATTATAATAACATATTATAGGTGACAAGTTGTGAATTGACAGATGTGGCTTAATATTTTAGTCATTTGTTCAAACAAGTACATCTGGTTACTACTTTACTTGCTTTAACTTTTTAATATCAAATAAGTATATGTTAAAAAAAATTCATTTTGTACAAAATATTATTGTTTTGTTATTTATAAGTCATGCTGAGTGTATCATCGACCAAACTTATTTACGGATGTTTATTATTGTATGTACAGGGTGTTTTTTTTTTCGTTAATATTATAGGGTATAGGTTAAACGGTAAGAGATACAAAAAAACTAAGATACGTGTCCCGTTCTCTTTTTTAGTGTTTAGTTTAATGGTGCAATCGAATCTACGCTAACTAAATTGGTTTCGAAGATACAGAGTGATTCTCAAGATCTGCCGGTTTTTATTATCTCTTATGACTTGGTTATTTATGGAGATAAAAAAAGCTTTGGATACGAAAGTTTTATGACTTTTTACGTTGAATCCAGTGACGTTCTTAAAAAAAATATAGATGTTTAATTTTTTGAGATATTATCAAAAGTAGCATTTTCTTAAATGGGACACCCTGTATCTGATAATCTCAAAAAATTGCATTTTTTCTTGAGATTGCAACAATATATAACACTTAATATTTTGCATTGCCCTACATACATAAAGACAAAGTTTGCATCGATTGGGGCTTGAACCTTGGTGGCGCAGTTGGTAGCGCGGTACTCTAGCAAAGTACAGGTCGTAGGTTCGAATCCTACTCGAGGTGAACTTTTTATTTATGTGTTTAATAAAATTAATAATAATTTTTAATTATGTACTGGTATTCTTATTTCGTTTCCGATTATATTTTTTTAAAAAAGGTGATTAAAATAAATACTTTTCAAAATTATGAAAAATTAAATATGCTTGAGTGCTACATTGAGAGTAATAAAAATAAAGACACAGCTCTAGACTTATATTTTGACCGTTATCCGGAACGACGACAGCCAGAACAACAAATATTTGAAAGATTATATCACAATTTAAGTGAGTATGGATCATTTGGAAAACCAAGAAGTAAGATTTACAATAAGGCAAATAGAGCAAGAGATGAAATAAATACATTAGCTTGTGTTGCTGCTGATCCGACGATATCTAGCCGTAATATTGAGAAAGATATTGGCACAAGTAAATCTAAAGTTTTAAAAACGTTAAGAAAGCATAAATATAAACCATATAAAATAAGAAAGGTTCATAACTTACATCCTGGAGATGAAGAGCGGCGTTTAACATTTTGTCATTGGTATTCGCAGCAGATTAATCGGAATCCCAATTTTTTTCAAAATATAATATGGACCGACGAGGCTTTTATATCTAGCGAAGGAATTTTTAATCGACATAATAATCGATATTGGTCAAACATAAATCCTCATCAGACGGTCGCCAGGATACAACAAGGACGGTTTAGGTTCCATGTATGGGTGACGCTATATCAAAACACAGTCCTTAACTACAGAATTTTTAATCAAAATTTGAATGCTCAAGGATACATCCAAATTTTGGAAGAATGTGTAATAATGCAGTTGGATAACATGCCATTAGCTGCAAGAAATAATGTTTACTTACAACAAGACGGTGCTCCAGCACATAATAGCCACATGGTAAGGGACTTACTAAATGTCAATTTTGGCGAAAATTGGCTTGGTACATATGGACCAAACAGATGGCCTCCGCGTTCCCCCGACCTGACGCCACTCGACTTTTATTTTTGGGGATCTATCAAAAATGAAGTCTATAAAACCCGAAGTAATAATGTAGAAGAACTCAGAGCAAATTCTATTAATTGCATTGGAAGAGTGCCAAATATTCAAATCTATAACGCCACTCGTTTAGTTACAAGCAGAGCCGAAAAATGCATCGAGCAGAATGGAAGACAATTTGAGCACCTTTTGTGATTAACCACCTATGTTAATTGTTATATATAAGTATTACTGTTGAGGTGTTATAAATCTTTTCTTGTTTTTTGTAGTTGTTGTTTTAGTTTATTAATGTTTTATTATTGTTATTATAAAATAAAGAATTGATTAAATCCATGGCCAACTAAAAAAAATGTTTTTTTAGTATTTTAGCTATTTAGGACAATGCAAAATATTAAGTGTTATATATTGTTGCAATCTCAAGAAAAAATGCAATTTTTTGAGATTATCAGATACAGGGTGTCCCATTTAAGAAAATGCTACTTTTGATAATATCTCAAAAAATCAAACATCTATATTTTTTTTAAGAACGCCACTGGATTCAATGTAAAAAGTCATAAAACTTTCGTATCCAAAGCTTTTTTTTATCTCCATAAATAACCGAGTCATAAGAGATAATAAAAACCGACAGATTTTGAGAATCACTCTGTATCTTCGAAACTTTAGTTAGTATAGATCCGATTGCACCATTAAACTAAACACTAAAAAAGAGAACGGGACACGTATCTTAGTTTTTTTGCATCTCTTACCGTTTAGCCTATACCCTATAATATTAACGAAAAAAAACCACCCTGTACAGTACGCATATTACCTGAGGTAGTGTAGTATAGTAAGTTTGTTATGCCAAGTAAAGACGTGCTAGGTCAATAACAATACAAACAGTATAAGTATACATTGCTATACAGATTAGCCGTAATTTGGAATATTTAGCCAACGATATAGTTCAAAATTTGTATCGTCGTCGGTTCTATATGAAATACAGAGTAAATAAAAGCAATGGAAACCGGCCACATATTTTTCGATAAAAATCCTGATCTATATGGTGATTCGTGAGGAACCCCTGTATTTCAGGAAATGATAGATCTAATCATTTTAACACAAAGCTTTCATATAAACTTAAGTCCAATAGTGCTTCGCTTTCGAGATACAGGGTTTCAAAGTTAATAACCTGCCTAAGCAGTTGGTAATAAATACCTAAAGATGTAAATATGTTAGAAACTGTTAAAGTTATCGATTTAGACAAAACATGAAGGTTTCGTATTTTAATAAAAAAATCCAATTGAATACATTGGCGTAGAAATTAGGGATTAAAATGTTGCACTGCCCCTTGCGTTCTACGCCACTGTACTTAATAAAAATGTATTAATAAGCTAAAACCAATGTACTTTATACATCTATGTATTAAACGTAGAGTAAGAAAAATACCTTTGTTCGTTTTGGAGATATTTCAAAAATTAACTTTTGTTTGTAACTTTAACACCCTGTATCTCGAAAACAAAGTACTGTTGGACTTACGTTTATATGAAAGTTTTGTGTTAAAACGATTAGATCTATCATTTCCTGAAATACGGGGGGGGGGTTCCTCATGAATCACCCTGTATATCGACCGCTAAACACCCCAAATTAAGCATCTTATCTCGTTTATACGCGTATATATGCGAATAATTGGCAAATAAAAATGTTTTTAAACAAACGAAAAATATATACTCTTTTTTATTGCTTTAATTTCCTTTTTATTTCATGCGTAATTAATGCAAATAGTAAAATCTGTTAATATTAAGGGCTAAATGAACTTTCATATTTATCACTGGAATAGCTTCCAGATGAGTTCAATTGATACATACACCCACATAAACATTAATTTATTTTTACGACTACAATACAAACAATACATACTAATGTCGGAGTATAAAATGGTGGACTAAAAAATATTTCACAAGTTATGAGTAATAACTTTGAAAGTTAAAATGGAGCTTGGCAGTGAATGAATTATGGAGATTGCAGAGAAAAGAAAGTAAATTACCATAAAACCTTTTGATACACGTCTAGTACATACAACAAAGCCGTGCTTCAAAAAATCTAAATCAACATGCGTGCATTTAATATTTTAACAAAAGCTCCATTATTCTAACAAAACCTCATCCTAAATCGGTCGTATAAATATTTACATAGGTAAGCTCATCCACAATTAAAAGACAACAATGAGTAATGCTTCTAGATCTATTGTATATTTATAATCTGTTCTATTCTGTATGTGTGAAGGATTTTAAAATCAGTAAAGTTTCATGCTTTTGGATTGTGAATATCCAATTCGCTGATAAATCTTAAAACCATTTGTATACGAAATGTCGCTGACCTGTTTTAAATTACAATTGTGTTGATTAATTGATTAGTACGAGATTAGTAACAAAGCTTCGTCTGGTTTGAATGTAGATTGTAGTTATTCCAGCAAATAGCATCAGATTAATTTTACCGTGACGGGAATATAATTAGGTAGTTCCTGGATTTTCGTAAGACGCTTTGTATTTATCTTTTCCTGCAAATATTATCGATTAAGGGGTTGTAAGTAAATTGTAGATTAGCATCATTAGGGTGTATTAAAACTCCGCTTTAGTTTATACTACTACTACTACTACTAAATCAAATTAAACCAAGTTTAAGTTGATTTATGGTGAAAAGTGGTATTGCTTAGTGAGTTTTATTTGGGGTAATTTGGTTAAACGATTATTTTAACTATTACTATAAAACTATTTTAGCAATAACACAAAGGATAGCATGAGACTGAGAAGCAAGCACCAAAAGCATCACATGAAACCCCCATCAAGTTAGGAATAGATTGAAGCAATAAGCGTTTATTCAGCAATTGGAACGTATTTTACCTTTTAGGTTGAATTTGATATAAATGAACGTACTTGGGCCTATCGTGTATCAAGAATATTAATGATACAATTAGGCGGATAAAAGGGGTGAAAAATTAACTTTAGTGGTGTTGGTTTTTTCATAATTTTAAAAAAGTGCTTTGTGCTTTGACTAAAATTGAAGCTAAAAACAAAATTAAAAATTGTTTGTCCACCCCGTTTTGAAAATTACGTAGTTTTTAAGAATCCCAGCACTTCATGCACTTCGCCGTATTGAGTGGGTTGTTGAACGTTATCGTACATCTCACATTTTTATTTCTTTAATTTTTTATGTTAAAAGGGTTCACTAGCAAAACAGGAGATATGTACATTTTTGTTTGCGCATATATTATTGCTAGTGAAGCTGTTGGGAATTGATGATTAGAGTTAATTGCAAATGCCAAACACAACCTTTTTTGAGCTAACATAGTTGCTAAAACTTTATTTTCAAATTAACATAATGCCTGTGGCTTAATATAGGTACTTACTATCAAATTGTGAGCATTTGTGTTTCATTCATTACCTCTTATAGATGTACAATTCGTAATTTAGGACAATTTTCTTTCAATTTCCTAATCAATCAAAAATGACTTGTCAACCAATTTTTCTGGCCATCTTTTTTTTCTTATTCATAAAACCCAAGTGCTCAATCTACTCTTTACAAAAAATATAAATAAAAACTATTAACTACGTAAAATTATAACAGAAGCCCTTTAACATAAAAAATTAAAGAAATAAAAATGTTTAATGTACAACAGTGTTCAACACCGCTGGAAAAAATCTGACAAACATGAAAAATAAAGATAAGAACAAGGGAAGCAAAAAGATAAGCAAAGAAACAATAAATTTAGTAGAAATTAGAAGTCAACTGGCCAGCCAAATTAAAAGAGGAACGGTGGAATTCGTTGAAGTAAATAAGCAAGTAATAAAGAACATCAAACAAGACATCATAAAATTTAACGAAAAGATAATAGAAAAAACTATAAACGAAAACAAGTTATAAAAAGGAAAATAAATGGCAATACCAGCATAATCAACAAACTACAAACAGGAGATGGGCAAATGACTCTTAATATGGAAGACATAGTAGACACAAAAAATTTCTACGAAAATCTATACAAATTAAAAAAAAACGCAAATAATAAAATATAAAACAATAATAATTTCAGGATCGGAGGAAATACCGGAAATAGACAAACCACAATTAGAAATAGCAATAAGAGACATGAAGAATAATCGAGTACCAGGAGAGGTCCAAATAATACCATAAAATATCATTTATGGGGATAGAACATTACTACAGAGCCTAAAAACCTTATTAAATAAATGCCTAGAAGAGTGGAAAATACCTGTGGGATGGAATAATGCCATCGCAATCCTAATACATTAAAAAGGCGGTAGGACCCTGCTAAAGAACTATAGGCCGATTAGTCTATTTTGTCAAAGTTACAAACTATTAACCAAAATAATTACAAATAGATTAACTCAAAATTGGACTTATACCAATCGCCGGAGCAAGCGGGATTTAGAAAACAATACAGCACACTAGACCACATACGATCGTTACGGAACTTAATTGAAAAAACGAACGAGTGCAATATACATCTGTACCGCGTTTGTTGATTACAACAAACCATTTGACACAATAGCAATGTGGGCCATCATCAGCTCATTGCAAAATTGTCGCATAGGCTCAAGATATATAAGACTCCTGGAAAACATCTAAAAAGAAGGAACCAACACGGTGAAGATGCACGAAAACACGAAACCAGTAAAGATAGAAAGAGGAATCACACAGGGCGATGCAGTATCACCAAAGCTGTTCACATTGGTATTAAAGGACGTTTTTAAAAAACTACATTGGGAGGAACGAAGTTTAATGATTGATGGACAGAGATTGAATAACTTCAGATTCACAGACGACGTCGTCCTAACAGCTGATACCTGCAGGAAATGCACAATCAGAGGAGATCGGTTTAACAATGAACATGCAAAGAACCACAAACCAACAAAAATCAAAAATAAAACTAGGAGACAAGGACATCGAGAAGCAGATGACAACAGCACAAGACTGCAACAACAGCACAAGACTGCAACTACAGCACAAGACCGCAACAAATGGAAGGAGATGGGGGAGGAATATGTCCGCAGGCATCCCTTTCAATACGGTGTTGGTGCATTAAGACTGCGTTTTTAAAAAAAAATTACGTAATTTCAAAACGGTAGGTATGTGCAATTTTGTTCGCGCTTATATTATTGCTACTGAAACCCTTTAACATAAAAACTACAAATATTTAATGTACGATAGGGTTCAACACTCCGTTCAATACAGCAATGGTGCATTAAGAGCGCATTTTCTTAAAAATTATGTAATTTCAAAACATTTTTATTAGCTCTTATACGATTGGTAGTGAACCCCTGTAACATAAAAAATTAAAGAAATAATTTGATGTGTAAAACAGCGTTCAAAAACCCGTTCACTACAGCGCACGAAGTGCTCGGGTTCTTAAAAATTAAAATTTCTTATAACTTCAATTTTAGTCAGAATACTTCTTCAAAATCACGGAAAAACCAACGCCACCAAAGTTACCCTTATTTTTCGCCCCTTTCACCCCCCTAATCGTTTTATTAATATTTTTGATATAGGATAAGGTGAAGTATGTTCCTTTATACGAAATTCCACCATTTACTGAAAAACGTTTATTGCTGAAATAAATCTATTGCTAACTTGATGCGACGTCACACGAATACGTAGATCGGCTCTTATCTTTGGATATTTGGCTATTATAGGCTATTTGGCCGTAACAAAATTTAAAACGATTTGCAAAATTAGCGTATTTTCAAAGTCAATATTTCTTTGTTAAAACCATAATTTCATATATTTATCCGTATCCACATACATATTATTCTTTACTTTATGTTTTGTTTAATCAAAATCAGTATAATCAAAGAATAATATATATTTTGCACTCTTCTATAAATAGTAGAAGACCGCCATTGTAAGTGTCGTTTTGTTAAGGCTGTGCATAGTCAAAGTAAAGACTTACAAAGAAGCGACACGACTAAAGTTAAAATCTTTTCAAAATTAGTACAATTACCATTTTCAATATATTCTAAATAATGTAATGCAAACAATTTTTTAAATGTCACTTTGAATTTATTGGCTGCCTCTAACTGCAACTTTGTTATGGCACTGATGATTATAGATTTGGAATATACACATTGTGTTACTTAATAAATAACAGGCAGGCTGCTTAAATTTGTTGAAAATACCTCGTATCATAAGACCGAGTGCAGAATTTGCAGGTAAATATTTATTTGCATTGCCTTCATTGTGAAAACCAATAATTTCATCATTTTTCAAATTGTAAAACAGGATTTTAAATATATTTCGTCAACGCAGATTGTAAACTGTTTGTATTTTTCCTGTATGACAGGACTTGTACAGATTGTCCCATTTTCGTATGGTTTACGGGGTATCTCGCTTAATTTTTAGGTTAGAACCTTGCGGTTTTCGCGACACCGTGCTACTTTTTAATGAAACCAAAGATGTACTAATCAAATTTGCCATAGCCATCTTAGTTTTTGTGCTACAGGGTGATTTTGGAAAAATTGCATTTTCAGTCATCCCCTGTAACTCTGTAATTGTCAGACATATTAAAAAAGTAAAAACTGATATTTGTAGATTTTTGTACGTAGAATCCATTGGCGTACTCAGATTTTCTTTAAATGTCACAGTTTTTGAGATATTGACATAACCTACTTTTTTTTATGGGACACCCTATATATTTTTTTAAAATCATTTTCCCCTTGCCAAGAACTTTTCAAAAATATAGCATAGTCTTGTTTATTTTTATAAATAACGTGACAAAATGATTTTTTTCTATAATTTACATTGATAATAGTGGATAGCCGTGGGTAACCATGGTAACGCAAAACACAAAATAATTAACGTTCTGCTATTACCTAGGTATTTGATTTTTGAAGTTTCTGCTTCTCTCAAATTATTCCTGGTTACATTTTCCCAAATTTAGTGCTGATATTTATTGTTATTCGTTGTTTTTGTTTATTGTTGTCGTTCTTGTTCTTGTTGTTGTTGTTTAATTATTTTTTAATATGGCTCGAAACCAAAAATTTGAAAACTTTGAGAACTATGATATGAATACCTGCTTCATATTATCTAATGAAAACGCAGTGAACACGCAGACCAGGCCTTAGAACTGTATCTGAACAAGTCAGTTAATCTTTACCTTAGAATTTGTATTTTTTTTATATACCTATTTTGTCATATAGATATCCCGAAAGAAGACAACCCGACAGAAGAATATTTCAAAAATTAAAATTTAATCTTAGCCAACATGGATGTTTTGACAAACCTCGACCCCGAGTTTACAACAAAGAGAACGAGGAATCAGAGATCAACGTTTTAGCAGTTGTTTAAGCCACTCCTGAAACCTCGTACAGGAAAATAGATGAAGAGACCGGTGTGTCTGAAACAACAGTGCAAAGGATTTTAAAAAAACATAAATTCAAACCCTACAAGTATAAACTTGTTCATCACCTGCACCCTGGTGATGCTGAACGTAGATTGGAGTTCTGCAATTGGTTTATAAATATTAAAAACTCAGGACAATAATTTTGAAAAAAAAATAATTTGGTCAGACGAGGCACATTTCAAAAGTTCGGGAATTCTTAATAGACACAACCCACGGTTTTGGAGTCAAGAAAACACCCACGTGATTTTCCTAGAGAGTGACGGCAGGTTCGGATTTAATTTTAACCGAAAAATAGTTTACAAGATTTATGAAGAAAACCTAAACTCTAATGGGTACTTACAACTTCTACAAGAGAAAACTATGAACATTTTAGAAGATATTCTATTGGCTCAACTGAACGATATATTCTTCCAGCAGGATGGGGCTCCAGCCCACAATGCTAGAATAATACAAAACTGGCTAAATGAACGTTTTCCCAGGAGATGGATTGGAAAAAATGGACCACCGCGATCACCGGATCTCTCGGTTTTGGATTTTTTTTTGGGGTATTTAAAGAATAAAATTTATTCAAGGCAATATGCCAACATGCAACAATTAAAAATTGCAACGGAAAATGCTTTTGCAGAATTGCGAAGACAATCATTTATTTTGGAAAATGCTATTAAAAGAATTTATAAACTTTGTGAAACTTGTAGGAGACATAATGGTCTGCAATTTGAACCATATTTGTGATTAATTAATTATTTTGTTTTTTATCAATGTAAATTATAGAAAAAAATCATTTTGTCACGTTATTTATAAAAATAAATAAGACTATGCTATATTTTGAAAAGCTCTTGGCAAGGGGAAAAAGATTTTAAAAAATATATAGGGTGTCCCATAAAAAAAAAGTAGGTTATGTCAATATCTCAAAAACTGTGACATCTAAAGAAAATCTGAGTACTCCACTGTATTCTACGTAAAAAATCTACAAACATCAGTTTTTACTTTTTTAATATGTTTGACAATAATAGAGTTACAGGCGATGACTGAAAATGCAATTTTTCCAAAATCACCCTGTAGCACAAAAACTAAGATGGCTATGGCAAATTTGATTAGTGCATCTTTGGTTTCATTAAAAAGTAGCTCGGTGTCGCGAAAACCGCAAGGTTCTAACCTAAAAAATATGCGAGATAACCCGTAAAACATACGAAAATGGGACAACCTGTACAATACAATTTTAAAGCAAATTGTTCAGTGTACCTTCTACTGCTGGGAGGTTTGTTTTTAGATTAACTTGTGCGTTAACTAAATCAACTAAATTCTCAGGCATACATTTTTCACACAGCATTTTTAATTATTTTACTGTGACGTCACTTTCAGACACGATATTTTCTTGTAAAATTTTAGTTTCTTTTGGCAAATTACGTTTCTGCGCAGTTTTCTCTTCCGGGGGGTATGTGCGCTACATATCTACGTAGTTGGTAGTAACGATACAGGGACATTGGACACTTTTGATAGGAAACACCAATTTCTAGAAGAGATAAAAACTAACCGACACGTTACGAGCTCAATTTTTATGAGACAGCGAATGCCGAAAACCGCACATTGATATCTTGAACGGTTTAAAAGATACAGGGTGGTTTTCAGGTTTGTGCATTTTTGACCCACCCCCGTAACTTGCTTATTTACGAATATTTTTCGTTTTTGTAAAAACATTCTTAAGCCACATTTTTAAAAGAAATCCAATGGTGTTCCAGGATTTTTGGTAAAAAAATTGGTTTTGAAGCTATGACATAAACTTGTATTATTTCTTATGGATCACCCTGCATATTTTTACATATTCCTTTTCGAAATAATATTATGATTAAAATGATGTGCACTATCTCTTTCTTTTTTCACTTCCCGTAAAAAATGGCAAACTAAATTTTTGATTTTCCTATCAATTTCTTCCTTCGTCAAACCAAAACTGACAGCAATCTCCATCATAGAATCGTGTTTTTTATTTCGATCTTTATGTTCGTTAAGTTTGCAATCCCACAAAACTGACCGATCATGATAGAATTCAATTAAAGAAATTATTCTTTCATTGGTCCAATCCATGATGATAATGAACCAAAGTAAATAGTAGAATTTAATGTAGTCCAGAAGTAGCTTATACAAGGTGTCTTGACGAAGGACAATAGCCGACTAAAGTCAGAAGCAGGGGAACGCAGGCCGCAGGATGCTGCCGGCACATCCAGACTTGTTTTGCCAACGCGGCTTCCTTTAATCCGACAACGGCTGTATGGCGTTGGCACTGCCGCCGGCATCTTGCGGCTCAACGGCACAAGCCAGCGTTCACGTCCACATTGAGCCGATGAATGCCGCTCGGCTTAGCCAATATGCCAACAGCGGCATAGTGTGGATGCGCCTTATTCTCTACTTATGTTTGTTTCACTGTGAAGCGGTGACATATAACAGTCGGAAAACTTGTGCGTCAAACCAGGACTTCTGGTATCCTCTGCGTCATGGGATTCCTGAATTTCGTCTGAATAAACAGTCCGAAAGGTCTTTGAAGATTTGTTTGTAGTATCTGGGCTTCTGCGGTCCTCGATTTCTGTAACGCGATTTTAGACAAGAAGAAGGTCAGTGGTTAAGTACAAATGCCAACGGTCACGTCGCATAGAGCAAATGCATACATTAATTCTAATCAATAAAAATTTATCAAGAAATCAACAAAAAAAAAATCGAGGTGATGATTAAGAGTTTTAAACGTATACGAAAATGTGTACGAAAGAAATACAAAAACTGTACAAAACAAAATAACAAATATTTTGAGAAGAGAATTTGAAGTAAAGAAAGAAGATTTCTAAAAAAAAAGAAAATAATTCAGATAATACAAAAATTAAAAGGAAAGGACAATTATTAATTAAAATATGTTCCGAATTATCGTAAATAGATAATATCTTGTGATAAGAAAAATAATAATGTATACACTGTTAATTAGAGTCACACCGATATTGGTCACAGTAATAAACTCAGTGAACGTTTCTAGTCACTAAAGTCTGTCCAGAAATAAAGCGAAGGAATACATTAAAATAGTTCATTTATTTTACATATAAGCGGTACACGATTTTGTATTAAGTACTTACTAGATTTCTTAAACTAGTTTTAGGACATACCGCTTCCATACTATAACGTTACAACGTGAGTTATTTATCATTAGCTGCTAATCCTTTGCTTTAACAATGGGACGTACGTATTGTTGAGTTCTAAAGTAAAGATCATTGGCGCATACATGGGTTTTGCAGACAAACAAATGACGATTGCAATGTTTTATTGAAAACTTAACTATAAGAAGTGATTTTAAAGATATCATTGTAATATATCATTTAATTATGAAACACTTCGTTTGGTAGAAATCATTTTATAGAGTTTTTAAATTTAAGGTAAGGCAATAATTATTACGAGTATATAATATACAAGAACAAGCAAAATTTATAAGAAAAATAATAAATATATAATTTTAAAATATAGTTATTCGGAAAATTCATCTGTTTCTTCGAAAGAACTATCATTTGGCCCTATTGAAATTACAATAGGCTCTACAGTAACTTTTATCATATTGTCAAGTTCCCACATTTTTTGTTCCTCTTTCATGACGTGTTCTATACACTTGTTCCATTTTCCGCACTTTCCCCACTTAATATCATCATATTAATCAATAGCGTTGAATTCGCAATGGTAGGGCGGTAAGTGTAGAACAAAAATATCACGTTTTGCTGCCATCTCGTCAACTGCATATCTTTTAAACTTTGTCCTAACTCCTTGTACTAGGCTTAGTAGTTGCCTTTTTTCCATATCATATTCGAAAGCAATATTTTTGAGGAAAGCCATTCCATTATAGCACCTTTTTTTGAGGAAGTTGTAGGTAAACGTTCGAGTGTAGCTGGAATTGTTCGTAATAATTACGACACCCTTTGGTATTAAATTTAACATTTTTTCAAAACATCCGCATTAATGTCCTTGTGGTAATCACCGGTATTTTGTGACTTAAATAGCAGTAAACCTCCCTCTATAAGGCCTTCCTCACTTCCTATACGCGTACCTGTAGATAGTCCTTCTAAAAAAGCCCGTCGTCCACTAGTTATATTTTTGTCTTGCCACATTTTTTCCACGGTATAACCTTCATTTACCCACGTTTCGTCTAAATAATAAATTTTCTTGCCTTCAGAACATAATCTAGAGTATTTCGTAGGTAATTTCTTCTCCAACACACAATTTCTTCTTTATCAATGAGAGCTGATTTTCTATTCATTTTTCCCCTGTTCCTATCTAACCACATTACTATCACTTTAAGCTATACCTCCAAAACAACCACGCATCCAAGTCCTCTGCGGTCTTCCGACCGTACGCCTGAGCTTAGTCGAGCCCATTCCTTTTTTATGCCATATGATGGTTAGACACGTGGCAACTTACGTTCATAATTAAAAATACTTATCTTTGGGTAAAGTCATCTACTTAAAAGCAGATTTTACAAGCTTTAAACGTTTCAATAGCAATTTGAGCTATCATCTTCCGTAAAAAGAACAAATTGTTAACAAATACTGATGTAAACAAAATTTATAAATATGAAAATGTTTGGCTATAACAATTATGTGAATTAAAAGCTTACTTTTAATGTTAACATTATTTCTGGTAATGATTAATTGTGACTACACGTACTTTCATATTATTTTAATATGATCAGTCATTTCGAAAAAAATGAACAAAAAAATAAACTAACATCATTGTTGCTGCAATTTTATTTTATAAGCATTAAATTTATTGGATAAGTATGTTATTTATTGAAACATGTAAACAAATGTTAGAGAGAAGGGTGATAAATACTCCTTCCTTGAGGAGCGCTAGAGGGTACTTATAGTTAGGTTGTGTATGTTAGTGTGATATACGATATATTCTACTAAATAGTTCTAAAATAAAGGAGAAAACTAAAACGACTTTCTCTATTGGATTATATCCAACAAAAAAGTTTGAAACGCTACAAAGTAACGTAATTTTTAAACTTGGTTAAATCTGTAACTCAATATAGAATGTTTCTATTCACGTAAAATGGCGCTTATATTTACGGAGACAATCACATTCTTTTGATGTACAGCATTTATCTGATATTCTTGCGTAACGTTAATTTCATGATATATTTTCTATTATAAACACTGGTATCTCTAAGTATACATAAATTACCTAAGGTTAATAACCTGTATATTTTGTGCATTTGTATGTTCTGTATATTAACTTAAAACTGCAAATTTGTGGTCTACGACTACGGGAGTAATTGAATATCGAGCCAATTTCTCTCTCGAGTCATCAATCAAAGCATTGTGTAGGAATTTTCTCTCAAAGATATGAGTCAATATTGTAGCGTATAATTCAATTTCGGTTTTATCGAAAATTGCTATACATCTTATTTTTCGTTTAGCTACATCAGTTAAGCTCTTACTTAATCACATTTGTCAAATACATGTGAAGAAAAATGTCTCTGAAGTAGACAGTTAATATGATTGTTTGCAAAAGCGTATCGTACATTCACTTGTATGTGTATTTTGATTGACATAAATTAAATTAAGATATATGAATATATAGTAAAACACGTGTTTCAGTTTTGGCATTAGTGCCAAGTTTTTTTCTCCTCTAAACAGATTCGTAATCCCAATTTTATTTTTAGAAACTTTGAGCACTTAGTTAATCTGAGATTAAAATAGTTTTTATTTTCGTTCCGATCGTTACAAACAGACATGTAACATTCAATGTATATTATATATCATATTTATATTGTTAAAAATATAATATAGGAGGCGATTCTTCAAGTCAAGATGACGAATCGACCGTAAAAGGAAATGCTGTGTGGTCAGGAACAACTTCAAATCGAGAATCAAGTTCCGACCTCTCCTCCTGTTCTTCTACACATTCGAAAACTTTGAAAGGTTTTTATAAATATAAAAGTTGCTAAATATATCAAGACCAAATATAGACGTTCGTGCGAATTAAATTGTTAGTCGCATCTATCAGTCTGAATAGGAACGTAAAACACTCAATAATAGTATAATTTGTGTTTTATTGTGCGTGTTTGGAAATTAAACAAAAATAATTATTAATCAGTGTAATTTGTTCTGTTAAAAAAGTTATGTGCTGTGAAATTTAGTTTAAAATGGGTAACCATAAAGATATTTTTTACCAAAGAATTGTTGCGTAATTAGGGTTTTACATGTTTAGTTTTGTATGAGAATTGTATTGAAACATTTTTAAAAATGCCCATCTCCAACATTTTTATCATAGATGTACCAGTTTACAAGCTGCGATAATACTAGTGTTACAGGTATTTTCTTTAGGGCTAATTTTGAACGACTATAAGCAAGTCAAGGGTCTATTTCAGTAAGTTACCGTAATGTGGCAGTAGCATCTCACTATTTACTTATCAAAATATTAGACCCCATTTTACTTTTAAACTTTTAACTGTGTTATTTAATTGTTTGTATTATTTTGTTAACAAAAGGAATTTAAAATGTTAAACATTAATTAAAAAAATAGAATCAAGTAATGCTGTTGGAAAACCATTGTACAATGTTTTTGCACCTTTATTTGTTGAAAGAAAGGTATTTTATTAATTATTAATGCAATTTACAGTATGTTATAAATAACATGTGCAATGGTACTTCTAACACTTACACATTCTTTACTTACCAAAACTTGGTACTACAATAATGACGAATAAAACAAATGTTTACATGATATAGTTTGATTCAAATAAAGTTGGTATGACTCATTGTTAAAATTACATGAACCAAGATTTAGGCGACGTAAGTCTTCCTTAGATCAGCCAAGTCTCCACATAAATTTCCATAAAATGGCAAAGAAAGTTGAAAATTATTGAATGTTTTTTTATATTTTAAACTAGAAAAATCATCCATTATATCCACTTATTTTATTGATAGAGCCAAAAATATTTTGCTGCGACAGCGAATTGTTATAATTTAGGACATGATTGATTATAATTACATACCATCATAATACATAACCTACATATTTGTAAGTAAACAAATACTTTTTTTGTTTATTATAAATTAAATCATTTCAGGTGGAAAAATTGATAAAAGTTGCAATTAGTTTGTTATTCTCAAGATTTATAACAACCCTTCTAAAAGCATAATTATTGCTTTGTCATCTACATAATTCTTGTAGATACTTTACGGTAACATAAATATTGATATATTTGTGATTATTTCATTCTTGTAGAAGAAAGTGTGTACCTACAGTGTAATGTAGTTCGAAGTTCAACGAAATTATAGAAGTTTAATCTTTTAATTTAGCACATAGTTGAAATAGATTTCATATTGCTCCAAGTTAAATAAAAAGCAATTTACATAAATCAGTACATGTATTCAGCCCACCTATTGTAGAGTTATCAATAAGTTATGTAAAAATTAGAATATCTATATTACATTGAAATTAAAACATTTAAATAAAAAAAAAATTATTTACTGTTAGTGTCACTCTCAGAAGTGGAATCGTTAACAGATATAACTGATGGTTGCACAATCTCAAAACGTTTTTCAATTTCCCATCACTCTAACATGGACACTTCAGTATGTTAAATTTGGAATTATGTTTTCCTATATTTTTCTTGTAGTGTTTTTTGGAGTTTGCCCGCACCAGTTCAATTGGATTGAATTGGCAGTGATATGGTTGTAACTGTAATACTCTGTGTCCACACTTGTGTGCTATGTCATCTATTTCGTACACCTTATGTATTGCATTATCTGCAACTAATTGCAGCAATTCTTGTTTAAACATGCTAGGTTCATAAGCTATGTTGTGCTGTAATGGAAAGTTACATATTTATTCCTTCTTAGATGAATTATTTGGAATTTTTTCTAGAAGTTTGGAATAGCATTGTCCATTACGATTAAAGATGGTTCTTTTAATTAAATTATTTTCAAACCATTTTGTAAACAACTCCGCACACATATCTCCATGATAGTCTGCACTTTGTGACTTTGTAGAAAACAAAAATGAAGCATCGGAAATAAATCCATCTTCATTGCCTGCATGAACAACTATAAATCTAAAAAATACAGTTATTTTATTAGGAATTATAATGTAATAACTAAATTACAACAAACGTTTTTCATTCACCCATTGGCTTCATCTTTACGCTTTCCTTAGATTTATCATCACAGTTTCATCTAAGAGTACAGGATTGTATAATTTTTCTTCTTTATTTTTCTAATATTCTCTTAAGAATCGTACACGATTGGCAGCAATATGTAATTGTTCTAGTAAACCTCCCCTACCATCATCTACTTTAGATGAAAAGCCAATGGAATGTAAGAGACGTTTTAAACTTGATCTACTGAAATCAAAAACTTGACTATTGCTTAATTCTTTTTGTAATGATTCCAGCATAACATGTATACCTACAAAAACAGGTATAGTACTAGACATGTTTTGCATATTTGTATTTACATTTTTAATGCATTTCATAAATTTTTCTCTTAACAGCATCCTTCAGTCATTAACTCCGATGGACTTACATTTCGCACGTTTTCTCTCCTTAGCTGGTGACTGTGAAGGTTTATTTTCTTTGTGGGCTTCTGTAACCCTTTTTTTATAGCACTAACTGTATTTATACTAACCCCACATGCTTCAGACGTGCGCTAAAAGTAGTCCTTCCAAGTATATTTTACACAATAATGTACTACATACCTGCATAACAGATTCAAATGGAACGAGTGCGCCTTGATTGTCTCGTTCCCGTTCAAAATAAGTAAGCACGTTCATAACTACGAGCTGCGCTTGAGATTTAAGGTGCTTATTGCGTAGCATATCAAAATTGTTGTAAAATTTATGTAAAGTATGTAAAAATGTTGCTAAATTATCGCTAATTTACTGTACAAGTTGTAGTTAGTCTTGAAAAAAACTGTTTTTTTTTAAAAGTAACACAAAAACGCATAAACAATAATTTCAAAAAATCACGCTAATATGAATTGTACAGCAGATTTATGCTTCTCTAATACATGTAGTTGAGAGAGAGAGTTCAAAATATGTAATTTTATTATAGAGTTTTACATCGATGAGTCATACCCAACTTTATTTGAATCAAACTCTATTCGTTTTCTGTTGTAAAACCGCAGTACCTCTCTTATGTAACAATAGAAATAGACTTCAGACTTCGTGTAAATTGGTACATAAACGCTTATAATGTAAATTTAGAAAAAAATTTATTCCCTAATTCGCTTTACATTTTCATATAAAAATAAATAATAAATTATTTGGGTTTTACAAGTGTAGAAGGTTCTTAGCGCAGTCAAAATTGTTTATTAGACATTAAGCGCTATCAATTTGAATTAATTTTATACTTCTTCTGCATCTACCTATCTGGTTATAACTTTGATATGATTTTGTATAAGCACTCGTATAGTTCAATAATGGTATAATGATGCTATATTAACGTACCAAGGAAAACAAATCACATAATCAAATATGCTTGTGATTTCTTCTCCAAAAAAGGTTGGGCAATTGGTTGAACAACCAATTGCTCTTGGGGTTTTTAATATCGTAAAATTAAATTTAGTAGACGTTCAATAATTTCCAAGTCTCAGTTTTCTCTTTTAAATTATTTACCGCAGTTTTTTTATTAACTAAGCTGCTAAATAAAATCATTTAAAAATATATTTTTCCAAGAGGTATGCGCAGATATTCATTACGTATTCAGTTGTAATGGAACGCAGTCTACGTACTAGTGAGCGATAAATGCATATTATACTGTAGTGCTAAGCGAATTAAGATATGGAGAACATTATGTTGCTTTGGCTTTATCCTATAACGGGACAAATCTGCACTAGGATGTAATATAACCGTTCAAGTGCCGACTAGCGATCAGCATTGTTCAAAAATATCTATCTTCTACCACCAAAACACTATAACGGTTCAACGCAAACGGAAAGAGACCTATGTGCGTTGGAATACAAGCTAACTCCCTCGGTACATTAATATACTATCGTTTTAATCTCAATAATGAGTCAAACAGTTCTAAACTGTAACCGGAACAAGGTCTATTCTAACATTATAACTAATTTTATCTACAACTGTCATGTAATGACACTGATTTGACACTAATTTAAATTTTGTAATGACGTATATTACCGCACTAGTGCGGTATTGAAATCATTACCGCACTAGTGTGGTAATGATGCGGAACTAATAGTTAATCAAAATTAATCATTTAATTAACAAAACAGAACAAATATAACATTAATAATGAACTCAATATAAAAAAAATTGTGTTAAATATGTTAATTGTGCAATCCATACTATCGTACAAATTAATGCCAGATGGGGAAATGCCCGATGCCCGATAATTGGAAATATTAGTTTCCATACGTTTTGAAGTCGATGGTATATTTTCTTGGTTTTCTCCTAAGATTTTCATAGCTGTTTTTTTCTTATTTTCTACCGAAGTCTCAATATATCCTTCAGCGACAGAATTAGACTTCCAGCCGCCATGTCTTTTAATATTTAGAAGATCTGCACCTGAGTCGGCTAAAATTGAAGTTGAAGAACGCCGTAAACAATGCCCTGTATACTGATTTGGATGGGACAGTTCAAGAAATTCGGTAATTAATCTAGGGACACTACCAATAGTATTTATTCCAATAGGTTGTGTTGTACATTTTCCTGCTCTGTATCCAACAAACAATCGTTGACGGCCACAACTTTTAGATCTTAATGTAGAGTATTTTCTAACAATTGTAACTAAATTTACACCATCAATGTTCCCAGATGTAACAAAAAATTCTCGCGATATTTTTGTTTTGGTATTTGGCATGACAATTTGATAGCACAATCCTTGATATTTTACATTTTCTATCAATAAATTTGTCAACTCTTCTCTTCGACATGCACCAGCCAAACCAATAATTAGCACATCCTTAAAATATGTATTACATTAATATTTATTTACATTTATACAAATATCTATTATATATTACCTTCATGCATAAAAATTTCTCATCTCCTGCATTTACAATAAATTTAGATATTTCTTCTTTCGAAAATACCTTAGGTTTCTTAGGTTTGTACCCTTCTGATTTTCGTTTTAACAATGCTATCAAATTGATATATTTTTTGATATCGCTATTTTGTTTAATGAGCAATTCTGTCCTCAACATCGAGTAGTACACCAAAGAGATGTAGGCTTCTGTAATTTACTCAATTCGTTGAAATATACCAGTAATGCTTTTTCGTTTGTAATATTTAAAATTTTCTTCTCTTTACACCATTTCTCATATTTGTCATAAGTTAAATGATATCTCTCACGTGATTTCTGTGGTACTAAATTTTCTATTACGCCTGTTGCTGCATTTTCAATATCTTGTGGAAGATCATCTTCACTTGAAGACATTATAATTGATAATATATGTACTTGTAATGGTTATTTAAGCGATATTAAGTCAGAATTTTTACAATTTTAAACGCCACTTTGACAGAAGTTGATTATTAATTCCGTTGCTATGGTTACAAAATACTCACATGTTACTTGTATTCTCAAATAGTCAATTTTAACGATATGCCGACAATTTTATTCAATATAATTTCGAATTTTCGGAGTTGTTGTTACATGACAGTTGTAGATAAAATATTGTACAATATTCGTGCGGGTAACACATTATTAATATACTTATGTGATTGCCCAACTCGTGCTGACGCACTCGTTGGGCAATTTTCACATGCGTATATTAATAATGTTCTTACCGCACTTATATCGTAAATATCTATTAATTAAATAAAATTTGATTCAATTTATAACATAAGTTATTTAACCCATCCATCAATAAAATCTACAATATGTAACTCAATCTCAATTAAACATAGCATATCGTTTCATAACTTGTTAAATTCCTTCGTGTTTTTATTTATTGCCGTTTATAGAAATAAATAATTCCTTCATAAGAAGTTACTCAGTGAAAAATTAAACAAGAGCTTAATATTTACTAAAGGATAGTTTTAAAATGAAATGTGAACGAATAACCGTAATCTCTTAATCAGTTTTGATATGAACAATAATTCTTAATCATAATAGTTTTAGTCATTGAAACGAAATTTGCATAATTTCAGTGGAGCTGCTTAATAATATTTTGATTCATTTTTAAATACTTCGAATTGCCAAATTTTTACACTTATCACACTTAAAATGAGTCTCAATACGGTACTGTAATTTCAGTATGCAATTCTTAGAAAAATTCAAATACAGGTGCTCAAAATTGTACGGGCTTACACCATCTACAAAGAATTCAGACTTTCATGTAATAACGAGGTTGCTTGCCCACCACATAATTGACCTATCTCTTAATCTAGTAACGATTGGTTTAATATGAAAAATATGGGTCAACTTATATCCATAATAATAAATGATTAAAAATCAAACTTATCATGTCGTTTTACTATTCGTTGTGGTTTTATTAACAAATAGAGCTCGGTTTTGAATGAGGTGGGATCATGATTAATGTTATTTTTTATTAAGCATGAAATCATCTTTCGTCCAAGACGATGTTGGTAGTTTTTCCACTAACATAGAATGGTAAGGCGCATTATCCATTATAAGGAATGAAGGTGCCTCTAAATTGTTTAGGAGATTTTCAGTGAGCCATTTTTTAAACTTATTCACATTCATTTCACCATTTCAACGACTTCGATGTAAATAGCAAAGAAGCATTCTGTACAAATCCTGCGGCAGTTCCAACATTAATAACTATAAATCTTTTATCATCATATCCTTGAGGTTTTCGTACACTCTTTACATCGGCATCTTGCCATGACTTTCCCGGATTTCCTTTTGAGTAAATCCATGTTTCGTCAATAAATACTGCTTGCCTTACGAATTGGTGCATTGATTTCTCGTATGTGTTGTTTCCAAAGCTGTGTTCTCATTTCAGCTATATTTCTTGTTTCTAACAAAGCTCTTCGATTACACTCTTTCTGGAACTTGAACCCCATTGCATGTAAGGCGCGATTTAAACTTCTATCACTTAACAGAATATGGGTGTTATGAATGGGTGTTAAAGTTGTAACTGTGACATGTTTTTATGTAGTTAATACAATTTAGACTAATGTAGAAGCTATATATAATTATAATACACTCACTTTGTTCGTACATGTTATATAAGGTATTCCTGATGGACAGTTTCGAGGTATCTGCAATATCTTCGGATTTAACTTCCTTACGTGGCTGTTTTTTACCCGGACTAGACAGAATTCTGTTGCATTTTGCCCGAGACTTGATATTTTTCACTGTTGTGAGAGATATATCCAAGGCATTGCCAACCGCTGTAAATTTGGGATCACTATTAATTGAGTTCAAGACAATTCTAAATACACCTACCTCGTGGACACTAGAAAGTGGTATTAAAGGGCCATTTTTTCTTTCTCCTTTTCAAAATATCGTAATAAATTCAGCACAAACTGTTGGGTTTGTGTGTGCAAGGTTTTACCTTGTATAGACATTACGAGGTTTCAGAAAAACTAAGAAAGATGTTGGAATAAACGTAAATGATTGAACAAGGGGAAGAGTTCTGAAAAGAACTGTTTTGAAAATGTATAATGAAAAATGAAAAATATGGAAACGTAGGAAATATGAAAGAAACAAGTGGTA
The DNA here is from genome assembly GCA_036346205.1 of Vesta saturnalis. Lineage (NCBI taxonomy): Eukaryota > Metazoa > Arthropoda > Insecta > Coleoptera > Lampyridae > Vesta > Vesta saturnalis. The sequence continues at coordinate 3,831,225 of JARFJB010001965.1, read as the reverse complement.
ACAAGCAAAAGGAGGTTATGTCATAAGAATAACAAACTAGGTTAGCCAAAGGAGCATTTTCATAATCATATTAATACAAAAATTACTTGTAGGTCATCTCTTTTCATTGTGTTTAAACAATCGATAACACGCGTCGGTTGCTCAAAATGCACTTGAAATCTTAACCATCCTTTTTTGATGTATACCTACTTAAATGTGCGATGGCAAAATAAACGTTTCATTTAGCTAGGTGCAGTATCGATGACGTAGGTCAATTCTTGGGTGGTGAAGATAGTACTATTGGTCCTGCTTAGAAATGAATAACGCAATAACGAAAACTGCCTAAAACTCAGTTTTCTGTATTTTATAATGATTAATTTTGTTTTTTCTGAATTTTTGGGGAGTATTTACATACGTGAAATGATTAAGGCAAACGTAGTGATAATATGTCACAATTGAGCAGATAATTTGAATATTATGTTTCCATAACGACATTTGGGACTAAATTAAGTTTATCCGCTCCATCCATTAAAATGTTGGTATAATTAGTATGGTCCAAAGCCCAATTTCTATAGCGCATTAAATCTAATACCATGATCAAATATTACGTGAGATGGGGGGTGGGGCAATTTAACTGACCTGTTAGTTATTGAAACTCCCCTTTAGCTTTTTATTTTTTCAAAATTGCTGTCGATAGTTATTGTTTAACGGTTATTGGTAATTGGTATAGTTTGTGAAACAGTACACCGACTTAAAATTGATGTGTTGCCCAATCGATTAAACATCTTTTTTATTATGACTAGTATTGCCTTTTGATTGATGTATGTAAAATAACTTCATCCATTATCAACAAAATCTATTTGTAATTGATTTCAATTTTTAAGGTTCTGTTTTTGGGCGTTATTTTTCGCAATTTATGCCAAGGTTTGCCTAATCCAAACCTTGTTCTAGTGCAATCTACAGATAGTTTATCCGATTTTTTATTAGTCTTTCCTCTGTATCTAAGTTCCATGTGTTACATTAGTATATTGTTGCTCAATTGTAGCTAATAATGGGACAATCTCTAAAACACAATTCAAGAAGATGATTATTCGGTTCTTTCCATCGGGCTTAATCAGTTTGCTCATCTTTACTAAGTGTTCTACTAATCTCTTTATAGCGCGTATCACCTGTAATTAGACCTCTCCATATGACTGCCATTTAAATTTGTAACAAAATAAAGCGCGGGAGCACTCATTGGCGTAGTACCTTTTTTCATATAAAAATAAAAAAATTGAATAATTATTTGAATAAATGTAGTATTAATAAGTCGCCATCACCACGCGTAGTTGCTCATCTAGTATTAATTAACTATTTTAATAAAAATTAAAAAATGAACAAGTACGTAGCAAATTACTTTTTATTGATAATTATTGCCCAATTAAAAATTTTGTAAACTTATACACGCATATATATGATCTACGCTAGAATATCAGTTAATAGACGAAAATCAATCAAATATTGTATAATCTTACCGAAGTTGCAATATAACTGCAAATTTTGAATAAAGTTCACGTCTTCAGTTAAAACAAAACTTTCTTCCATTTCAATATAAAAACTAAACAATGTTTACAGTATAATGACAAAATAGAAAATTGATTGAACATTTTATAAGTAAAGCAAGTGGTCATTAATGATTCCTAATTTACATTATGCTAATGGAGTATGCAGTTTCAACATTAATTACCAATTAGTAACAGCAAATTTTCAAAAATTCTGAACAATGATATTTATTTCGATCATTCTTTTATTTTAACAATGTTTATTTCTTACAATAATTAATTTAATTGTAAAATTTTCCATTTTACTAACCTAAGCTACCTCCGCGCGATACGCTACTGAGTCGGCAAATAATATTTTAAGACGTTTCAAGGTCGTATTCGTTATTATATTTGTCTTTTGTATTGTGATGTTGCAGGAAAGGATGGAAAATGTAGTTCAGGGTAGCAAACTGAAATATCGCAATGTTTCCTTATAGCATTTTAGTAATTTGGTAATTAGTTGTTGTTCATAGTGTAATGGCAACCATGTAAGAGAGGTCTAATTACTGGTAAATACTAATTTTTCTCTATTATGGTTATTTTCTGCCAATGCTAATTTATGAGAATTGGTCACTTCTGTACGCGCGTCTCATTTTATTGTATCATTTACAACTTTCGCAGGTGTTTCTTACATACATACATAATTTAATTGGTCTCGTTACTAGTCTTCTACAATTCTACGCAATATGCATTATACAAGGTTTGCCACAAATTTGAGTAATCTGAAACCGTTGTTCAAGAATTAGGAAATCGTATAAGTTTTCAAACTATGCACCGACATCAAAGTGAAAGTAGAAAGGCATAATTCCAGATTTTATTCATACATCTTAAATTCATATCTACACACACACTTTAAAATGTCAGGTTTTTAATGGTTATTAGCACTACCCGTCACTAGAATTTTGACCTACTAAAGCAATTCCACCTTTAGTAAGGGATCTTTAATGTGTCAATCATCGTATTGCCACGAGACGTACAGTTTTACTTCCTATCCGAGGAGTGCTTTGGTTTTTCTCCATTTTAGAAAAACTGCTTCCTCGACTACGTTTGAACCCGCACCGCTCAGGTGAAAAGCAAATACTGTAACCTTACCACCACCGAGGCAGCTTTGAATTGTAGTTATTATACGTTATAAAGTTTGTTTTATTGTTTTCTGTTTATCAAATGAATTGGGAAATTTAGTGTGTAATGCAAGAAGTGTATCAGATTACTCTTAATTTATTGTAGATAATAATATAGGTATTTATTTTATTGATATTTATTTTATTGATATTTATTGTAGAGAATAATATAGATATTTATTTTATTGATTTCTAACTAATTTTTAAATCGTTCCTAGAATACGTTATATTTACTCTTGAATATTTAGCAAAATATAAATATAAATATGTACAGTATATTATCACAATTAACAGACAGCTCAACGCGATGCAATGATGATTTTCAATGGATACGTAAAGATCCTGTTGAGATGTCACTTAAAAAAATGGACGAACAACTACCTCAAACAAAACCACCCATTAATCGAATGGTAAGGGACAGAACTCCACGTAAATCATCGGAACGAGAAAGAACCGCACCAGGAAGTTTAGATCGAAGAAGACACCAGCATCAAAATAGACAAGAAAGAGATCAAAAATCACGATCTTCACATATATTAAAAAGTCCACCAAAATTTGATGATTATAGTTCACAAAATTGTCAAAATTGGTGTTGTAACCCACATGTAAATGAACAATATTGCTATGATAATTTTCATCGACGACACGAAAGAGTTGATCCACAAAGGTATGGAAGTAGTCCTATGTTAATGGAACAAAGATTTACGGATAGAGGAAGTCATCCAGATCTTTATAATGATTTTAGTAGATTTAGACACGATCAGCCTTATGGATGTTGTACATATCACACTACTCCGCCATGTTGTTTTTTTAGTGATGCTCGAAATTATCATTGGAGCCCTCCTTCGTATTCGATTAATAAGGTATAATTGTATGTAAGATTTTCTCACTTAATATATTTTTTAAACGTCATATTCGTTTATTTAAACATTTAACACAAAAAAATATTTAAATGATTTTGTATGTTACTACTAAATTACTAAGATAGAAATTGACAGACTAAGTAATACTAGGAGCGACTTAGGAGAGGAACTCGTTCCTTGATCTGCGCATTCACTTAGAAAGTTTTGGTCCAACTTCGCCTGCCACGCGAACGGTGCGGGAGATAAACAAAACTACTGTAACCTAACAGAAATAAAATTAAATTAGCCAGGCGATCACTACCATTAGACCAAAAGTTTTTAAGTTCATGCGAAGATCAAGGAACGAGTTCTTCGCCTTTGTCCCTCTTGTCATACTAGTTGGTTTTGACTACATGTAGCCTTATTTTAATAATATACTATATGAATATATCATCACAAATACATTTAATACTTCTTCTGTATTATAAGTGTTTTGTAACTGTCGTTTCATATTAGTTGAGTGTAACGGTCTATTTCCACAGTTTTGCTTTTTTACCGCGACGTTTCGGAAGTGGACTCTGTTTCCGTCATCAGGCTTAGTTCTGATAAGGATTGTTTTCGCACTTGAGTCGAATTCATGTTTTGATTTTTTCCCAAACACTTCACTACTCTCAGATTCGAACTTGGTACCTTTTACTTTTACCAGTTCTAAAAAATATATATTGGATTACTCAGTGGCTCAGCGGTGGTGTCACACTAGTAAGTGAAAATTACCAAGTTCGAATATGAGAGTAGTCTAGTGCTTGGGAAAAAATCATAACATGAATTCGGCTCAAGTGCGAAAAGAGTCCTTCTCAGGACTAAGTCTGATGACGGAAGCAGCCCGCTTCCGAAACGTCGCGCTCAAAAAGCAAAAACTGTGGAAATAGGCCAATCAACTCAACTAACATTTAATACTCATTAAAAAATTAGATTTATACTACACCATGTATGTTTAGGGGTAATTAACACAATATAGATGTACAATAATTTAATCTAATTATAATTTTTTTCTTCAGGGAAACGATCATGATGAGAAGTTACGAAAATTACAATCCGAAAAAGATAATCTACAACTTCAAGTTCAGGTACTTTCGGAACAAATTGAGGCACAAGGTGACAAAATATCGGATTTAGAAAAAATACTTTCGGAACGTAAGCAACAATTGACGAACTCTGAAGATATGCTACAACGGGTAAATATATATTTTTCACATTTTCATTATAAATTTAAAATTCTATTTAACAGTTGCACAAATTAGAAAGTATTCTTAGGAAACTATAATGCAATAAAAATTAATTACTTTATCATTCATTTTATTTGATGATTAGTCAATAAAATACTTTATAGTTGTAAATTACATTTTATTAGGTTTATTAAACAGTGATATAATAACACAAATGTCGTATGAACATCACGTTCTAAAATTATACCACCTAATATGCAAATTGTGGACTTTTACTGTGATAAAATCAGAAGTGCGATCTAGATATTTTAAATTCTGTTTTCACTGTAACCAATTAACTATATACATTCAAGCCCAAGGCTATCCATTTCAATCAAATTAAGTGCATTTATACATATACATTCTTCAACTTCTGTATAACAAATACGTCAGTTGCTCTTAGTTTAATTTTTCTTTTTGTATTATAAATAGCATGAATTTTAAGTTCTTGACGAACATTATAGTGTACTTTATTTAGGACATATCTGTAATGTAATTAATTCATTAAATACTTGTGCACTTTGTTTATTAGTTCGTCCTGGCCCTCTGTTTGTTAAGACGATAACTAATTAACGCCTAAACAGATTACAACAAAATTTGATACGCCAAATAGGAATAATAAATAGTCGGTTGTATCTCAGAACGTACTAAAGAAAGAAGTTTCGAATAATTTTATTTATAAAAGCAACAATGTGAAAATTCTGGAGATTATTTGTTAATTCATATGATGGCCACTAGAGGGCGAAACGTGAACCCCAAAACGGAATTTAGAAAGTAGGAATTGTTCTATAATTTTAAATGGAAGAATAGAAAATGGTCAACGCCAATTGACTCCATCGACAACCTTCCCCACAATATTTATTACATATAACATTACTTAATGGTGACTAGCTTTGACATTACAGTCATTCAGATCTAATTCAATAATACAAATTTAATTTAAACAAGTATAGATCAAGAACTAAATACACATTATAACAAAGGGTAAACTTACGATACCCATAAAGTGGGCGCAGAAAAGGTTAAAATGAAAATTGAGGCGCCCTTCTATCGACCTGGGATTCCATTGATAGAAAACCTATAGAACAAAATTTAAGACAAACACACTTGGATGAGGTGGTCGTAAAGTAAATCCAGAAAGGAAATCTAAAACTAACTGAAGACTAGCAAAACAATCAAACATTTACAATATAGATAATTACCTATATGAATGTAGTAGAAAATTAAAACCATTTGAAATTAAAAAACGATTTTATGATTTCCCGCAATTTTGTCCTAACGTAAAAATGTAGTTTTACTTAATTTAGATTAATTTTCCTGTATTTTTAACTTGTTTCTTTAGTAAATGAAATTTTTCAGCACATTGTTGCAACTTAACCTCAAATTGTTTATGGAAATTAGTTTACTACAAGCTTCACTAAAATAAAACATCTGAAGTGTCTCTCCCACAAAATTCCCGAAATGCAAACGTACCATAAAAGTACTGGCGGATTTATAAGTAGAAAGGGTTCACTTATCCCCCGCCACTTTTAATCGGAAGCCGTCACAATTAAAAGTGGGACGAGAGGGTCACGTGGCCGCCCCTTCCCTCCACGTGGCCACTCCCACTTTCAGCTGATTGGTCCTGCGCGCGCATACAGCTTCGGACGGAGGGGTCCAAGGGTAGGCCACACCCCCTGGTTTCTGATTGGTCCCTAGACTCCATTAAGCCTCCAGGCTATATGCTCTGGTTGTAGGCCTAACGCGCCGCATTCTGATTGGTTGGTTTTTGTTTGTTTGTGGCGCCATCCAGTAATCTATTTTTAATGCTAATTAATGTTTTCTGTAATAGTTGATCGTGGCTCCACCTAGTGGTATATTTGAAAAAGTAGGTGTAGGGCTCTGTAGTTAACATGAAATTTGAAATAGTGTTCTAATAATGGGGGTTCGATTCTATCTCGTAAGACAGCTACAGGGCTGCGGAACTAGTTCTCGGGTCTTCGCCCTTTGCCGGGCCCCCTGGTTGTTTGTGGCGCCATCTACTGGTGTATTTTTAAAACTAATGAATGTTTTATGTAATAGAGGTTTATCGTAGCTACACCTGGTAGTATATTTTAAAAGTAGATTTAACTGTTATGGCGAGGAATTTGAAATAATATTCTAATAATGTGGCACGCATACTTTCTCATAAGACACTGTTAGGACTCTTAGGCTCTACCTAGTAGTATATTTTAAAAGTAGATTTAACTGTTGTGGAAGAGAATTTGAAATAGCATTCTAATAATTGGGCCCGCATGCTATCTCATAAGACACCGTTAGGACTCTTAAACTTGTCACATCTCACTGCAGTGGCCCCCTTGTTTGTTTGTTGCGTCGTCTAGTTGTGTATTTTTGAAAAAGCTAATTGTAGATTTCTATAAGGTCTAATCGTGGTTCCATCTAGCGGTATATTTTAAAAGTAATGGATGGCGGGGGAACGGCGACATCTAGTTGTGCATTTTGTAAAAAGCTAATTGTAGATTTCTGTAATAAGGTCTGATCGTGGTTCCATTTTAGAAGTATTGGAAGGCGGTAAAACTTAAAATTGGAATAGCATTCCGAACTACACTAGGGTGCCGTGACTAGACGCTGAGTCTGAACCCGTTTCAGAGTCCCGATTGTTTGTTTGTGTCTCCGTGTACCTTCTTTCAGTTGTCTGGTTTACAACTCTTTCTGGTTTTCCGTCTTTGTTATAGCAGAAATGAAAAAGGTAAAAGGTTTTAATAGTTTATTATATGTAAAACAACATAAGATTTAGATCTACAATGAGTGAATCAGTTAACAGTTTGAACCATACTAAACATTTAAACAAGTTAGTTGCCTTGCCAGTAGGAGCTAAGCTAAATATTGTTGTTGATGAATTAACAGCTTGAAAGTTACTACCACAAAACAAAAATGTTTTTATTTATTCACTCAATTTTATCATTACACAGCATATTAATTATAATAAAACGAATATTAAATTGGTTGTTTTTCCTACTGGTCCTAAAGAACACATTGAAACACCTTTATTCTTAAATCCTCATTAAATTGCTGTATACGACGGTCCTCAGACTTGATAAACTTATGGTAACGCTTAGATAGCACACATTTAAATTCCTCCAGCTCCACCACCACCCTCTCACCGTTATTTGTTGATATAATGTCCAGATTGAATATTTTGTATTCTATCCCTGTCTCTAAATCCTTAACGTTTTTAAATGTTTTAAAACATGTTGATGCATTTAGAGCAGTTAAATCCATATCTGTTATTATAACATAACATGAAAAATCTGCACAAGTAAATACATTAAGTAATTAAAATACGGGGTAAAACCAAAAATGATTACTTACCACTGTTGCGGATGATGATGGTGATGAAAAACCCCTTGGAAACTCGACACAAGAGTGTATAACTGTTACTTTTTGTTTCTTATATATTTATGCTACATTCAACTTTCTACGTTTAGCTTATAAATAGATAATATAAAGTACTTAAGGGTTTTTCCTAATCATTAATTTAAAAGTATATATTTTATTTTATAAAAAACCCATTAATGTGTTTACATAGAGATATAGTTATATAAGGTGAACGTACAATCACGAAATCTAATTACCTTTAAGGTATTAATCAACGCTTATAATGCGATTAATTATATGTTGATTTGTAAGTAGTCTCTGTCAAAAGGGCCTTAGATTTATAAACAAGTTTTGAAGAATTCGTTTCAACCCGATCATCTTTTAAAATTCTAGTCTAAAATACCGATTTGGATTAGGTTAAAGTTTGAAAAAACCAACTTGTGTGTGTGTGTGTGTCTATATATATATATATATATATATATATATATATATATATATATATATATATATATATATATATATATATATATTATAACAAACTTGAAATCATGCCTCGTATAATAAGTCATGATCTCACAATGCATTAGAAAAACTGTTCTATTCGAACGATTTAAGCTTATTAACCGCCAAATAGTATAGAAATAAATTTAAGGTGTTGATCTGAATCCAGTTACTTTCAAAGCATCTTGGTTATAGAAACAAGGTTTAAAACTCAATCCTGAGGTATTGATTTGAAACCAACTTCTGTCACAAGGACCTTAGATTTATAAACAAAATGTAATTGATTTTAATGCGTAGCATATTTTTTAGGAACATGTAATGATAATTATCTTTAACTTATTAATAACAACTTTGGTCCCTAAACAAGTTAGTGGAAAGCCAGAAAGGCACTGGGAAACAAGATGGCGCAAGCAAGCAAGATGATAGAAAGCCAAAAAGAACACTCGATTGTTAACAATGCGTTTAGCATAGGCTTATTTTCAAGGTGTCAACCCAACGGCAAAAGGACACGCCTGACCAAAATGTCACTCCAAGATACTGGCTACACCCAGCAACAGCCACAGTGGACCATAGATCCTGATGCATCCCTCAATACAAGATACTGATCGAAACCGGTCAAAGCTAAGACTCTGTGACAAGTTTAGGAGTCCTAACGGTGTCTTACGAGATAGTATGCGGGTCCCATTATTAGAATACTATTTCAAATTCCCCGCCATAACAGTTAAATCTACTTTTAAAATATACTCCACGTGGAACCACGGACAACATCTATTGCAGAAAACATTCATTAAAAATAACACCAGTAGACGGCGTCACAATCAAGGGGCCCAACAAGGGTCAAAGACCTGAGAACAAGTTTTGGAGACTCGTAGTTGTCTTATGAGATAGTATACGGGCCCCCTTATTAGAATACTATTTCTAGTTTTCCCGCCATAATAAATAAGGGGCGAAGGCCCGAGAACAAATTCTGGAGCCCTACAGCTGTCTTACGAGATAGAATAGGGCCCCCACTATTAGAACACATTTCAAATTTCAAGTTTTCTCGCCACAACAATTACAGGGACCCACAACTACTTTTTAAAATATACCACTAGGTAGAGCCACGATGAACCTCTATTACAAAAAACATTCCTTAGATTTAAAAATACACCACTAAATGGAGTCACAAACAAACAAACAAACTCAACCAACAGCAACCAGACAGCGCCTTAGGTCTTCAACCAGAGCACAGAGCCCGGAGGCTGAGCGGAGTCTAATAAGAATAAGAACGCAGGGGACGTGGACTACCCTCAGGCACTGCTATCACAGCCCTCCGCCTGAGCCTGTACGCGCACAGGACCAATTACTTGGAAACGGGAGTGGCCACGTGGAGGAAGGGGCGGGTCACGTGACCGCCCAAGGCCAGTCCGGCCCCTTTTAATTGTGACGTCATCCAATTGAAAGTGGTGGGGGATGTGGCCCTTTCTACTTTTATATAATTACATAACAAAACTCTACATATACTGCACGTACAATGCAAAAATTAAACTGAAATTTTTTGATTTCATCTTCTCCAACAGTGCAATTCTACTCTGTAACAAAGATTCAATTAATCAACTTGTGAATAATTAGCAAACAGAGTAAGACTTATCAGTTTAGAAACATAAGCCAACAATACATCTTCACTGATTCCTGCGACGCCATTAGTTTGCTGTCACTGTTTAAATAACTCCACATTCTTTCTATACCTATCCGAAGACTTACTTGTTATTAATTTTAAGCGGGCTGCATTCACTTTTACTTTAATATTCAAATCACTGTCACTGTAGGAAAACAAATGATGATCGTCATGAATGCTGTTTTAGCATTGATCCCACTATAGCATTTCTTGGAATGTAAGATAAAATAATTGTTACGAGACTTGTAACGTTGTCAAGTTTCACATTTCTTGAGAATTTTAAAACACATTTTTAGATTTAAGTTTCTGGATTTACTTTATGACCACATTTTCCACTTGTGTTGTTATTTCATTTTGTTTTAATTTCATTTTAACCTCTTATTCACTCCCTTCAAGAGTGTCTTCATTTAACACTTCATATTTTAAAGTTTTCAAGGTCTAAGGATTCAGCAATGTCAAAAGTGGTCACCATTATGTTATAATGAGATAAATGTGGTAGAGAAGGTTGTGAGTAATTACTAACTCCTTATCATACAACCCCATTTCAAGTTTCTTGCATACAATGACTTCATTAAAATTTCTGGAGATATTTTTGATCATGTAGGTAACATAAGAAATAATAATCTTTAATCTTTAGATATTTACTTGTTAGTATGCTACATGAAACTAAAAACGTTGCTCCATATTTAAAACAATTGACATGTGATGGTTTCTGAAAAAGGATTAAAAAACTGATTTCCGATATCCTAGTGGGAAGAAAGGAATTTGTTCAGCGCAGTATAATATCGTTTTTCCAAAGGATATTTTTAACGTTTAAATCGCGATGGTACGTATTTAAACGTACGACGTCTTATCTACTCATGCCAAAAATCTAATCATGTTAAAAATTAAATGTTATGTAACCAAACAGAACAAATTTGGGCCTACTTAATATAAATATGGGCTGTACATACATCTCGGTTCGTACCTCATTTACAAAAAAATAATGGTGAAATGATTATCAGTAGGGATAGGATTTGTATGCATTTGCATATTTTTTCTGCACACAGGTAAAATATGCAGAGTTAAATTTTTAAATGTTTTGAACACATGTGGACCACATATGTGAATTTGAAAGTGCATATAAATGCATATTTAGGGGTTTTTATATATAAATGCATATTTCAACGTTTTCACAGAATTAGTGCATATTTTCGAGCTTTCGTCTATTTTGGATTTAATATATTTCTTAGAAAAAAATCTGAATGTGTTTTATCACACGTTTCTTAATGCTTTCAGTTGTAAAAAATCATTTTTAAAAGCATTTAAGTAAAATTTCCTTAAATTGCTGAATAGTTTTACGATCCGTAATACTTCTTTTCTTAGTTAATCCTTTTTACCAGTAAACTACAATGGGGTGCCTTATCTTAGTACTTAAGCAGCTTATTGTTATACCAAACTTGTCTCTAATGGTAATGCTAATCTGTTATTCAATTAAATACAAGAACACCCTTGTTTTCTTTGTAGTTTATGGTTTTAGTACATCTACAGAAAAAGATAATTATTTATTAATTAATTTAATTATTAATTAAATTTTATTTTCACATCAGTTCAATTTGAAATCTTCTACAGTGAAGATGGGTAAAGAAAACGCCCCACGTCTGTGATACTTAAAAATTACGTGAAGAATTTAGTGTGTTTACTACAGACAGTTAAATATTATATTGCACGGCTTGCAAGGATAAAGTGAATTTCAAAAACGATTTCAAGTAGTTCAGCACGTTAATACCCTTAAGCACCAAAAGTGTGTAGCGTTAAAATCGAAAAAACAACTTTTGTTTCCGAATTGCGTTGATAATTTGAGTAGTGAATCTAAAAAATCTGCAGAATTTAATAAAAAATTATGTAGTGCGTTAGTGGCCGCAGACATTCCATTAAGCAAACTCAACAACGTCATATTTCGCAGTTTTTTGGAAGAAATCTCTAAAATGCCAATGCCCGACGAATCTACGCTTAGAAAAAATTATTTGCCAAATTTGTATAGAGAAACCATGAATTCAATAATAAAAAACGTCGGTGACAACTACATATGGGTTTCCATCGACGAATCCACAGATAGTGCGGGAAGGTATGTAAAGCTTTATTTAATAAAATTGAAATAAATAAATAAATCAACATTAGTATGTAAAGATGTTTGCGGTCTTCAATTTTTTTACCTATTTGCAAATCAGTTTCAAAGCGAATTTTAAATCTATTTTTAAAAATATTGAGTTTTTTGTGTCAGTCCGTTAAATACAAATCGATAAAATATCAATAAACCGTTTATTTTCAGATATGTGGCAAACGTTATAATTGGCATTTTAAATGCTGAACCAAACTCCAAATCCTACCTTCTAAATATGGACTTTTGAGAGCACCAATCATTCCTCGGTCGCGAAATTATTTAATGACTCTATGTCTATTTTGTGGCCCCAAGGAATACAGTACAATAAAGTACTTCTGTTCGTGACTGATGCGGCACCCTACATGGTCAAAGCTGCTGTAGGATTACAGGTTTTATATGAAAAAATGATTCACCTAACTTGTCTTGCACATGGGATGCATCGCGTGGCAGAAAAAGTAAGGGAAATATATCCAAGTATAAATAATATAATCGCGAATGTAAAAAAAATTGTTTGTAAAGCTCCTAATCGCGTACAAATATTTAAGGAAACTGCACCAGACCTGCCACTTCCCCCAGAACCTATACTTACAAGATGGGGTACGTGGCTTTCTGCAGCAGAATATTATGCAGTTAATTTTGATGTGATAAAAACATTTGTGAATAAATTAAACAAAGACGTCATTATGCATACAAAGTGCACAAGAGGCGTTTAATCTTAAGGGTGTACGAGAAGAGTTACTGTTTATTTTATGTAATTTTGTTTGTTTGGGTAAAGTAATTAAAAAATTAGAAGGTCAAGGAAATTCAATACATGAATCTATTTTAAATATACAAGAATTAGGTACCTTCTTAAATAAGATAAAGGGTACAAAAGCCTCAACAATAAAACAGAAATTTAAATTTGTATTAGATAAAATCCTGGTTTTGGTTTAATAAAAATATAAATAATACATTATCCGGTAAAGTAACAGTAATATTGTTACTGAATTACAGCATTATACTTTAACGGAATTAAATAATTTTAAGTATGCGCCAGTTACGTCATGTGACGTAGAGCGCAGTTTTTCAAAATACAAGGCGATCTTTGCAGACAATAGGCACAGATTCACTTTTGAAAATTTGAAAACCTATGTTATTGTTAATTGCAATATTTAAATTTATATTTAATCTACAATTAGTATAATTAATTATAATTTAATAATAATTAGATTTAAGAATTTTGTTCAAATATGTATTTTTAATAAACATTAGACAAAAAAATGCGTTTATCTAACAATTGCGATTGTAAAAATTATAAGTGCATATCTAAGTCATTTAAGTGCATATATCTGCTATTTGAAAGTGCATATGTGCATGCATATTTTAACGTTTTTAAGTGCATACAAATCCTATGCCTAATTATCAGTATATTTGTGCTCGTTCCATGTATTTAACGAATATATCATTCCATTTGAATTTTTTGAATACATAACAAAAATTTCTAACTTTGCTCTAAGTCTAGAGGACTCTTTGATGACTAGTTAACAATGCTGAAACTCTGGAATGATCTCCATAGTTCCTGTTTTCCTCTCACCTTATGATATGAAAAATTTTAAGGTAGCTGTTCATAGGATCTCTTGGCAATTCAATGTCCCTATATCCATCCTCCTAAGTGTTCCTGAGTGCTTCTGCATGATAGGTCAAATTTAGCCTGTTCAGGTCCACAATTATTAAAAAAAACAAATCGAAAAACAAAAGCGTTGGTACAAAAAGTTTTCAAAGTTTTTTAAAGCCAAAATTTACTCTTCCCCTTCTCTTATTTTAAAAGTCTGTATAATAAATGAAGAAACCCCTTTTTTTCGTTTTTTTTTTTTTTTTAGTTTTCGCTAGTATCAGTTACAACACGTCATGATGTTAGTCAATTGACGCTTTCGATTTACCGTTCAGCTGATATGATTTTATAACATGAGTAACAAATGGGTCATTTCATTTTACAAGTGAAGTGATTTTGAAATGAATTAAGTGATGTACCTCTTTAGCTAGATGAGTTTGTAATCAATTAAATATCAGTTATGTCATAAGCTTACCTTTTAACAAAATCTCAAGGCACAACTGCTACAACACTCGGGAAATGGTAACTAGATCACTTGAAACACCCGGTCAAAATATATGCTGTACCCAAATTTTAAATTCTCAGTTGCATTTTCAAAAGCCATCGTAATAAAATATTATGGGGTCCTACTTTCTTACTAAATCTAGCAAACGCCAGCTTACAAGTTATTGTAGAGAAAAATTTATTGTTTCCATGTTAAATTGTTTTTAAATTATTTTAAATTTATTTATAATAATAAAACAAATTACTTTAAAAGAAACACATTAAGTATATCTGTCTCCAACAGTTTAAAATTTAAAAAAACTGAATGATGCCAGCTCTGTAGGTGTTGAATTTGATAAACATATTACGTTTTAGGTTAAGGAGTTCAATAATACGTTATTTGTAAATATTGTGAAACTCATATTTTATAACAATGCCTTTTCATTTAAATAAGATTCATTAAATTTTGTTTGTATACAATAATTACTGTTTAATTAAACAAATTGTTATTAAAGTCATTTTGGCATAGAACGTTCATTCTGACTTTAAGCACGGCTATACATTTTCTGAAAAATTTTGTTTATGGAACGGCATCGTTATTGCTTAAGTTTATCTACCGTCCATACCCCAATGTACACATATAACGAAATATTCACAACCTATTCACGTAAAATTCTTTCTGGCACGGCAAATTATTAAATTTTATTGGTTAGTTGCTTTAATGTGGCATTTAACTAAACCGCGATGGTTTTTGTAAAAATACATGTGAGGCATCACATATATGCCACGCTTAGCACATAAACCTATCCAGTTTTCGGGCATGACGAATATTGGCACGCCGTGCTTAATGTGATAACTGAGAAATAGTTTTTTTTTACTAAGAAATGTTCTACTAACTTTTAATCTTTCAAACCAATATTTTTAAATTTTTGTTATGACAGGAAATGTTATCACGATCATCTTTAGAAACTCAAAAACTAGAGTTAATGTCAGCTATTAGCGAAATGAAGCTCCATCAAGCTGCTTTGGAAAGAGAAAATTTAGAATTAAGAAGTTCACGTTTTAATAACAATAGTATAGGAGTAACGAAACCACCTGTTAGAGCAGCAAGAACGTCACCTCAACCGCAACACTCAACACCTATACATCATAACAGTAGTCAAGTATGTAGTTATCTTTTTATTTCTAATTTTATCATTTATATTTTAGGGTTTAAATATTAGAATGTCCCCTAGTCCTAGTCCTGTTCCTACAAGTGCCATGCTTTCACAATCTCCACGTAAAACGGAATCCAACTCCCCGGTTCAAGATGTGTTTCAGCCACCTAAGGTTGCTTTTATTTTAATTATCTGCAATAAACTAAAGAGTAATATTTGTTACAGACTCCTCCAGCAAATTATCGTAGGCAAATTGATATACACTATGGTAGTTTGCCTAGGCAACAATTTATAAGCAATGGTGAAATTGTTCCAGTAACTGATACAAACGCAAATGCTGCAAATAATACAAGAAAAGGAGTAGCGTTTGGTAGGGGATTTTATTCATTACTTGGGGTTCGGGGCAGAGGACAATCTGTGCCCAATTTAGGTGATAGCTCGTTTCTCAGCATGATCAGAATGCTATAATCGAGCTACTAACTAAAACTTATAAATACTAAATTTAACTATTGTACATAAAGCTTGCTTGATATTTACAGGTATCTTGTAGATAATGTATAAATAGTCATCTTACTAAATAATATTGGTATAATTTTCCATTATAACACTTTTCAATCAGTTAATGCAAAGGGGAATGTACAATTTTCCACAAATGACAGTCATTGTTACATATTTACTTGTTCAGAGTCGTTTTATATCTTTTTTTTTAATATTGATGAATCATACACCTAAACAGAATTTTTTTAAATTTTAATTTCAATCAAAATGCTTCTTTGTAAATTAGGAGACTATATAAAGTCTTCATATTTGAT
This sequence comes from Vesta saturnalis, assembly GCA_036346205.1. Taxonomy (NCBI): domain Eukaryota; kingdom Metazoa; phylum Arthropoda; class Insecta; order Coleoptera; family Lampyridae; genus Vesta; species Vesta saturnalis. The sequence goes on along the minus strand of JARFJB010001965.1, from coordinate 3,814,737 downwards.
ATATACATGTGCCACTAGAAAATATAACTATGATTACCTCAAAACTGCCCACACTTATATGTATATAGTAATTTTATATTGGCTGGAACATAAAATCTACTTCATTATGAACCTCTCCCGTGCTGAAATAAAGATTATTAAGAACAAATGCAATTTTATAGACGAAGTACTTGGTAATGTTTAAATTAACGTGCTGTGAGTACCCGTCAAAGTTAACAAATCTAAATATAAAGCATTTTATTCAACCTTTGATTTGTAGTAGTGTTTTTATGGACACAAATTAATTGCAATTTGTAATAGAAAAAAATGTGTTTAGATGTATGATTCATCAGGATTCAAAAAAATAGATGTCAAAGTGACTATAAACATGTAAATTTGTCACAATCACTATACTATACATTCATTTTTTTGATTTATCATACACATGTTATTTTGGAAATAAGGTAGAATTTTCTTAAGACAAAATTATGAAAAAACTTTTATTAATTATGATTAGTTAGATTTTTCTTAAATTTTTGGAAAACTGCATTATGTATTAATACGATTTAACCGTATATGGAAATTTTTTTATTATACTTTTTTAAAACTTCAGAAATTAGTCTACTGAAATAATCTATCTATAGTTGGAGGTATTTATTTTGTAATTGTATAAATTGTACATTATATAATATCATATATATATATATATATATATATATATATATATATATATATATATATATATATATATATATAATATTATATATATATATATATATATATATATATATCGTATGTATCGTAAAAACGCCCCAAGCTGTAACTCCGTTATTTTTTGGCAGATTTTAAAAATTCAAAAAAACAAATTAATAGTTTGATATACTCTACAAGATGTCACCAAATTTCATTTTTTTTATCTTTGCCCTCAGTGTCAGCGATAGTCAACTTTTTTTTTCATAATAGTAACATGTTTATTTTTACGTCATATTGTGGACAATTTTTTTCTGAATTCAACAGTATAACATAACTTAATATTTATTTAACATTTGCATACGATTTGACATAATTTTATAACTCGCTTTTGGTTTTGCATTCATTTCCACACATGAAGACTTGCCTTTAGCAAAATGGACTACCCCTTGCTAAACTCAATAGAATTTATTTTCAACAAGATGGGACTCTTCCACATAATGCACATGTGAATTTAAATTGGTTAAATAACATATTTGACGCAAGGCTGATTGGGACAAATGGACCTATTCGGTGGCCTGCTCGTTCCCCTGACCACTAGACTTTTGGTTTTGGTGTTACCTTAAAGATCAAGTCTATTTAAACCAGCCCCAGAATGAAAACTACCTCAGAAGAAGAATAATCGAGGTTTGTCGAGAAGTACCTCCAAATGTTATAATGAACGCTACTTATAGAGTGATTAGAAGGTACGAGCTGTGTATTCGTCAAGGCGGCAGACAATTTGAACAATATTTGTGATGCAGATTTCACTAGTTATTTAAATGGCATTTGTTAATAATTACGGATTACTTAATTATTTAATTTTTTATTTTTTCTAGAAATTGTTGAATAAATATTAAGTTATGTTAATTCTGTTGAATTCAGAAAAAAATTGTGTACAATATGATGTATAAATAAACACATGTTTCTGTTAAGAAAAAAAAAATTGACTATGGCTGTCACTGAGGGCAAAGATAAAAAAAATTAAAGTTGGTGACATCTTGTAGAGTATATCAAACAATTCATTTGTTTTTTTTTTTTATTTTTAAAATCCGCCAAAAAATAACGGAGTTACAGCTTGGGGCGTTTTTTACGATACAGCCTGTATACATGCACACATACATACATACAGTGCCCATCTAGTGTCAGAAGCAGCTTAAAATGTAGTTCTAACGAGCACCCTAGAAGAGACTGAAGTAAACATAATTTAGGAAAAATTACATCAAGGGTTTCTCATTGATGTGAGGATCTATTGATGGAAATAAATCACAACAAAGACATTACAAACCATCCTAGAAGAGGCAGTCATAAAAATTAATCCTGTATACAAAATTATCTAGTAGTAGTAATTCTAGATTTAAAGTTAAACAAATTGGAAAAGTAGTGTGAAAAAATAAAGGAATTGTGGTTGCGATCTTTGCGATTACGTTGAAAATTTTTTACAAAAACTTAAAAAAATTGATTAAACTTGTCACTCTTGGTTCCAGTGCAGTCGCAATAACCTACACAATTTCAAACGTTGCCGTCGATGTTGAGCCGTTAGTGGTAACACAAGATATGGCCGATAGGATTGTAAGCTGAAAGCTCTGATTCTGCGGTAAACCGTTCGAAGGGTTACAGGACGACCTTCGTTAGCTAACCATTGATCGGCAATTGATCTGGTACTTGAGAATCATTCTCTTGTTGCCATAAGTTGAAGATTGCGGTCCTGTACCTCATTTGTTCTTCTTCGCCCCCTGGTTCCTCTTCTGTGGCGTTCCTGATTCTCACTAGTCCATGCCTAATAGTAGCGTATGATGGTGCTTTGGTTCCGGTTAAGGCAAATTGCGATTTCTCTAAATGAAAAACCACCTTCGCCCAAACCAACAATACGACATCTGTCGAATTCGTTTAATTGGCGGTAATTTCCACGTTGGCGCACTCTAGGCATGATCACACCCTCAAAGCAAACAATCACAAGTGAAAACAATAAAGAACTAACACAATCTCGCACAACATACACCTGACAAAATTGTTCGAAAAAACTGAACGAACTATCAGATAAGCCATTACCACTTGATCCATATGCATAAAATTTTAATCAATTGCTACATTTTAGTAGTTTAACGTTCCTGCCAAGTTTGGCAAAAAAATTTCTACCCCTTCTTGGTGTTGCAATTTCCATGTCATTGAGTATAATTGAAAACAAATTTTTTTTTCACTCTTTTTTTTGAATTTTTTTTGTTGCTTGGTTAATTCTATAGCACCTATGATTGAATTAATTAGTAACATTTCTTTTTGGTTGTATATCAACATTTCCTTAAAAATTTGTTCAACTTCTCACTTTTGAAATTTTACATTTAACATGTTACTAGCAGCATTACTTTTAAATAATTAGTATGCTTCCAATGATGTAACCTTAGATAAATGAGGAAAACCCTTAACACAATTTTTCTTCAATTACTTTACGTCACTCTCTTCTAGGGAGTTTGTAATTTCGTTTATTATGATTGCCTCTCCATTTTTTTCTGACACTGTATAGGCCTGAAGGTTGCAGCTATATTAAAACTGGTCACGTATACACTCTGTTCCATCTTATTTTACAGTATTAGAATAGGTCGTGGAAATCTAGGGAGAGTGTAGTAGCATTGTCAAAAGAACAAAAAGTTGTTTCTGTGGCTTGACTTTTGAAAATTGTAGGTTATATTTTAAATGCAGCATTACAACATAGTTTTTCATGTTATTTAGGCTTTGTTTGCATAAAAATTGTAGAATCTCGAGTGAACTATTTAAAAAAAAGTAAATTTTATCCTTCAGACCTGGAATGACTATTACCTATATAAAATGGGAATTGTACATTTTTACATTGGTCATAAATGACATCATGTCTTTAAAACAAAGAGATATTTTGTTAACCAAATCTAAAATCTAATAAGAACACCTTCCCCTTTTTTTGCTCTTCCAAAATAAAAAACAGGGAAGAAATATGCATGAAAGCCATAACTCAATTTCTTAGGTAATCCAATGTGAAGACTTGCTTTTGTGATAAAATTTACCTATTGCATGTTTCTTTCTTTTCTTGGCTATTAAACATCATGCAGAGGTATGTTTATATGCAAACTTAGTTCGGTTGCAAACTCAATAGGTAACAAGAACGTCAATATGTACCCTTTGAATTTAATCTATCCAGGAAATTCATGTGAATTCAAATGTGAAGATTTGCTTTTGTGATGAAATTTGCTGCATCGTTCTTTTCTTAACTGTTATTACACATGAAAGTAAATAACCAAAAATATATTCATTTAAATTATAGCTAAATGGAATGGACCATAAGATTACTGCTTTCGTATACAGGGACAAGACCTGACGAAAACTAAATGTTTAAATGTATTTTTAATAACATTTTGATGCCAAGCAGTGGGATTTTATTCCAACTGCATTATATCACCATAAGCATCTGAATCCATATTACTGTCTGAATGTGAATCGAATTCTCCTAGTGCTATAATAACAGATGAGATATTTCCAATCTAAAACTTTTCTATACGTTTGTCCCAATCACTTGAATTAATCTTTTCCATATGCTAGCAAAAATTTTCTCACATTGTAAGAGAAGCCTCAAGCGTTAATTTCTGAATGCCTATCCTTTGATGGACGTTCAGAACTTGTTAGCTTATTGTAATAATTTTTACAAGAACCCCATGCCATTTCAGTAGGGTTATATTGACAATGGTAAAGAGGCAATCATAAAACTTCATACCCATGCTTAGTCAAAATATTATGAACTACATAATGTTCTGGATCTACAAGGTTGAATCTTGTATCACAGTTGCTTTTTTATAATTTTGTCCGCCATTTCAACCCCGTGCGTAACCACTCCTGCAGCTGATCTTTCTTATTAGAAAATGAAGATGGCTTGTCTATCTGCACCGAATGATACGGTGAGTTATCCATAACCACCACACAATTTCCGGGTAGTTTGAAGAACGCAAAAATTAGTTGTTTTATCAATTATGTTACTGGTCTCCATTCATTGTTTTATGGTAATCCCGATCCTCGTTCCCCGAATACAGTAAATAGTCGTAATTTTACACAAACCCCAAGTGTAAAATGGTATACCTTTTACCTTCACTTTTAATTTTAAATGGATTACGTTTGATGTCAAATTGTACACCGAACGATGGATATTGGAACCATTTTGATAAATTCACGTTTCGTCTAGATACAGGCTTATTTTTTGTGTTTTCATATTTTATAAATTTGATTGACACTTTAATTAATATTAAAAGCTTCTTTCATCACTGAAGACAATGATAGCTTCAATTTCTATCGAAACATATAAAGTTTGTATAATTTATATTAAAATACATGATTTAAAAAACCCCAAAGATAAGTATTTCTAGGATAAACTAAATTCTAATCTCTCCAAATTACATTCAATTTATTAATGCTACTGAACATTATTACATTTAAACTAATTGAAGTTGGAGTATATTGTATTGTGTAGCTACAGTTAATCAATTTTTAATTCAAAATAAAAATTAACAGAAACCAAATTTGGGAAAATTTACAAAAGGATCGAATATTCTACGTATTTTTATATTAACCAAATTGATTAACTTTGAAAATGTGGATACAAAAGAGTATATTTTCCAATTTACAAGATCGGTACATTGACTTTACCTGTCATAATTGGTTGCTATGGTTGTTAAAAGCATACATGATGGGTAAGAGATTATATATTCAATAGAATAGTAAGTCATAATAAGTAAGTTTTGTCTAGGCATTCGTGCCTATAGAAACCATAACACATGATGACTCAAATAATTTCACTTTCTTAGCCCGAGTTCAGAATTAAAATAAGGACATCGGACAAAAAATAGTAGAAGCATCATGAAGGTTTAGTTTTAAACTAGTCTCAGATAATATTGAAGATTTCACTTCACTCATTCTCCAAACATTTTCTTTAACCAGTAAACAGCTCCTACTGATCAATCGTACGTATCCATTTACCATGCATACATTTAGATCGGTAGGTTGACTTTGCCCTTCATAATTGGTTGTAATGGTTAAAAGCAAACATGATGGGTAAGTGATTACTTGCCGTTCTACAGAACAGTTAGTAAAAATAAGTATGTTTTCGTGTATACATACATTTATATCTACTACTCTATAATTTCACTTTCTTCACTAAACCAATGAATTTTAAAAAAATATATTAGATGAAAAATAGTATAAGTATCACGAACATCAAGGGTTTAACTGGTCATAGATAGTATTGTAGACTGAGGAAGGCAAAGCTTCAAAACATTGTTTTCGACCAGTAAACAATCTGTACCATTCTTAATACTTAATGTACTGTTGAGTACTTGCTCGTTCAATAGTAGTATAAGGTAGTAATTGAACTTTTGAAATAAAATTTGAAAAAATGTACAAAAAAAAAAATTTGTTCATATAAATATTGCTATTAATGTTCTACTGTGAGCCCTTTTAAAAAGACGTTTAAACCATTTGTTACCTATAATATTATAATTAAAAAAATGGTACAGGTAATTATTAATTGTCAAAAATAAATTGATTTTTTAAGTAACTTTTAATTTCTGTAATGTTTTTCGTTAGAAATGCATATACTGAAATTCAACTAACAGTAAATAGGATGTATGTAGAAAGGCAAAATATTCTCACCTTGTCGTGATAATAATGTTTCGTACAGTCCGTAAAGGCAAAATTGTGATAGTGATACCTAAAGAGCAGAAGAGAATTCAATTTGTAAAATATTTTTGCTAAGGTCCCCTCTACAATTTAAGTTTGCTTGAAGAACCACCAAACATCCTTAATATAAAAATTATATATTTCAAAATTTGGTTTCACACCATTCAATTTAGTTACTTAAATGATTTTAATTATCTACTAGAAAAAATTACAATTACATTAAAGGTGCCTCATGTGGTGCAATTGCGTGTTATAAACATTAATTTTCTGTGTGTGTAACAATATTATTTCTTAAGATGATTTTAGTACAGTTACATTTTAAATACCTCTTATAAAAATTGAAGGAATGCATATAAAAAATTAGAATCAATGTACCTATCTACTTTATTCATTTCATTGCTTATAAAATATTCTCTATTCTTATAAAATTACTAAATTTTCAAATTAATTGTAAGCAAGTTACATTATCATCTTTTAAGATCTTAATTATCTAATTTTTAGTTACGAATTACATTCATTCTTACATATGTTTTTATATTGTAGCTGAAACTGAAAAAATTATAATAGATGATAGTAGTGATGGAACACCAAGTTCACCATCATTACAGTTTAATAAGAATAAAGGCATTAAAAAAATTTTTGGCCGAATGAGGAGGTCAGGTTCTGGTAATTTGGAAGATATTCCTGGTCTCTCTGAATTTCAACGAGGTGGTGTTAGAGCAACTGCTGCGGCAAGATTGGGTTGGAGTGAACCTTTTATTACACCAAAGTAAGTAATTTTTTCGCAAATCATTCTTTACACATTATTTTGTAGACCTGATAAGCCATTTGCTGAATGGGATACTGAAAATGTTTGCGATTGGTTACAAGACCTTGGTTTGGAACAATACATATCAGAAGCTAAAAGATGGATTAAGAATGGTCAACACTTACAGGACGCTCCTATTCAAGATATTGAAAAAGAATTGGGTATAAAGAATGTGTTGCATCGAAAGAAATTGCAATTGGCAATAATTGATTCACTGGAAAATACATGCAGTGATTCTTATTTATCAAAAGCTGGTAAACTGGATACTGCCTGGGTTTTACGTTGGTTAGATGATTCTGGATTACCACAACATAAGGAAGCATTTTTAGTTAATCGAGTTGATGGACGTGTGCTACATCGAATGACATTAGATGATTTATCAGTACTTCATGTAACATCTCTTCTACATGTTGCTAGTTTAAAAAGAGGAATTCAAGTTCTTCGCGAAAATGATTTTGAGCCTGGTTGTTTACAGAGAAGATCGTTACCTGATGATCCTGAACAGCCAATACCCAAGCAGATTTGTTTATGGACCACTCATAGGTAAGAGAAGAATTAGCGGATGTTCTGCTATTGTTGAAAGCTTGAGTAATTTGTTTGTGAATATATGGAGTGGCTCAACAATCTGTGATTTATGATTATACTGTTAGATATACAAAACAAGTTGTTAAGCAAACTTGAGATTGTCTTTAAAACTATAACCCAAAGACTTGTGTTTTGTTGAAAATAATATGTCTATGGGGTCCATCAGTAACAATTTTTAAGTTATTACAATTTTTTGGTTAAAATCCTTCTTTTATCACTTCTGGTTAACATTGTTTGATTAACATTCTTAATATTATACATACACAGGGTGCCCCATTAGTGTGTAAAAGTCCCATATCTCCATTTGTAGACTATATATCAAAAAATTGTTTATAGCTAAATTGTAGCCAGCTATGAGCTTCACATTTTAAATTCAATAAGGAATATACAGGGTGTTCTATAACACCGTGGTCAACCAAAGTTATGTTTTTTTAAACAGAACACCTTATGAATTTTAATTGCACTTACATTACCAATCACGCCAATATGTTTTGATTTGTTATACTGGGTATTTTAAAAGTTATGACCGATTTTAGATAAAAAAACGTTATTATTTCAACGCCCTGTAGAGCCCAAGATAATTAATAAAAAAAATTACTTTTAGCATTCAGGATTTGATGTACATTCATACAAAAAATTATTTTTGTAATTATTGATTAATTTGTATACAGGGTGATTCAAATTCGAGGGCAACCGTGGGATCTACGAAACGGTAAGAGATAGGTAGGTACATAGTGTAAATTTGGCAAAGTTACGTATTTATGTGCTCAACAACTTGGCACTGAGAAACCTTCAAAAATTTTTTTCCTTTTCGAAATTTTTAGAAAAAACTGAAATTTAAAATTTTCGTTTTTTTTTAATCAGTTTATTTAAGCAGATATTAAAAATCTGAAAGAACTTTCGAAACTTTTTCTGCTCTACAAAATGGCGGTTACAGATTTTAAATCCGACGTTTCTTCCTTTGTTAAACATCATCAACTTTGTTTTTTCTGATGGCGGCAACTTTTAATGTTTACGTCATTCGACCGAGAATTTTTTCCTGATTTCAAAAATGTGTAACATAACTATCTTTTAATAAAAAATAATGCTAATAACACTACGCAAGAGAAGTATTGTCCACATAAAGAAAGGTTTATTATGACAGAATTACAGAGAATAAATCTTAACACAGTTGAAATAACAAGGAAATCAAAATCGATTTTTAACATTTTAACAACCAATAACTAGTAACCAGCAATAATATAATAATAAATAATTTCATTCTTTCTTATAATAAATAAAGACTATGCAGGGTAAATAAATGCAGATCATTGGTTTGTAAATTAACAACTGGAAGTGTCACAATAACAAAAAACAGCTACAGTAGGTGTTCAAAAATAAAACCGTTTTCCTAAACACATATCCGAGCTCTTCTTGTAATACTATGTATAACTCGTTGAATATTCCGACGGGGAATACCCTAACACGTTGCTAAAACACTATCGCGCACCTGGTCTACATTTTCATACCGCCGCTTGTGGACGATATTTTTTATTGTAGCCCATAGAAAATAGTCCAATGGAGTTAAGTCCGGAGACCGCGCGGGCCATTCAATGGCTCTTCGATTTCCTATCCATTTATTTGTATAATTTTTGTCCAAATAATTCCTAATCAAAACATCATTGTGACACTTATTGGTCCTCTCAAAAATTGATGGTATCGCTGCGAATTTAACGTCCCTTCATAAATAAAAGAGCCTAGTAATTTATCATTAAGCAAACCAACCCAGACATTAAAACCAAAACGATTTTGATTCCTAACTTGAATGTTTGCTCTTGGATTTTCTATCGACAACACATGCTCATTATTATTGCGATTAAAAATCCTACGTTAGAAAAATTACATTAATCAGTCCAAATTATTTTTCTTGCAAAGTTTACTTCACCATTAGTTTGATCAAACAACCAGTTACAAAAATTTAGACGTCTGTTATTATCGCCAGGGCGTAACGTTTGGCTGACATGAATTTTGAAGGGCTTGTAATTTGAAGAATTTAATGTTCTCCCAACAGCTGTTTGATGAATATTTAAATTACGAGATATCTCTCTGGTGGATATTAATGGATTGTTATTTACCTAAAGACTTTGAAAAATGAAAATAAAGTAAAAATTAACGTACTTGTCTTACTGAGTGAATAATAGCTTCTCGATTTTCTAGAAGTACTCTATTACCATATTTTACTCGTTTTACATTGAATTGTCCGAATTCCCCCAAATGTCTGTGTAATATCGCGTTGTTCTGCATACCCAAAAAAGACCATTTTTAATTGATATTTCATCAACCACAGTGCAATAATTTAAATTATGACAGATACAACCATATTAAACAAATGGCAAACACAATGGCATGGTTTCTTGATTATTTGTTTGACTTTGTCAATGCAATGGCATCTTGATATTTTGTTTTTATTTTCATTTATAAATTTTTACAATTATTAGCTTTATTTTTTATTAAAAGATAGTGATGTTACACATTTTTGAAATCAGGAAAAAATAAAGTTGATGATGGTTAACAAAGGAAGAAACATCGGATTTAAAATCTGTAACTGCCATTTTGTAGAGTAGAAAAAGTTCTTTCAGATTTTTAATATCTGCTTAAATAAACTGATTAAAAGATAAAAACGAATATTTGTTGTTGTTGGGCACATAAATACGCAACTTTGATAAATTTACACTAACTACCTATCTCTTACCGTTTTGTAGATCCCCATGGTTGCCCTCGAATTTGAATCGCCCTATTCAGGGTATCAGAACACGCTCATAAAATTTTCTTCATTATTTAAATGGACCACCCTATATTTTATATGGCGTTTAAATAGACCTTTATTAACTCATTCATTTTTGTGAACCATTCCCTATCCCTACCGCTTTCCGTTTTTTAGATATTTCCAATTAAATAATGAAATACTCATGTTTCATTATTTTTTAATGGGATCAAGTAGCCTTTGCGATGATTAGCTTGTTTTACACTAAAATATAAATCATGAGCTGTACATTGTGAAGTTTCAAATTTGGTCAAAAAATCGTATGAAGGAGAATAAACAATTATCTTTAGCCGTAACACACATGCAGCGTCTAGTCAAAGAGGAATCAGTAAAACATCAGTAAATAACATTTTATTAAAACATAAAATGCATCCTTATCACTTACAAAGGCACCAGGAGTTACTCTAAAAAGATTATCAAATGAGAGTAAATTTTAGAGAATGGGCCTTAGAATTAACAATTAATGATTTTTTCGATTTTGTTCTCATTGGCGATGAAGCGACAATAAATAAGAATGGATTTGTAAACAGAGGCATTTATCATTATTCAAATACCAACCCTTACGTAATAAGAACACACAGCCAAAATCGATGGTCCATTAACGTTTGGGATGGAATCATCGGAGATTACGTTTTTTGCGCAATCATCTCCCTAGATAATGCAGCATGTTCCTCTCAATATAAGACGTCGGATGTGGATTTTGCACAATGGCGCTCCTGTGCATCATTCCCAAATGGTCCAAAACGCAAAGTACCCAAACCAACGGATTGGAAGAGATGGTCCAGTTATATGGCCTACAAGGTCACCAGATTTAAGTAAGATAGATTTTTATTTATGGGGGCACATAAGAGACGAAGTTACCAAGCAGCCACCGACAACACGGCAAGTTATGCAGGAGAGAATTAGAAGAGTATTTAGTAACATCACTGTATACATTTTAAGATCAGTTCAAAGGTCCTTTGAGAATATCAAAATGACCTCCTCCAACCTTAATGCAATGTACAACATTGCGTTAATGTATATTTCGTACATTTTCTTTAGAAGTAAAATGTTGAGTTTCGTTATTTTTAGTTAAATTTATTAATTGCATTAGTTCTTGGTTAAATTTTTCATATTAGGTTTTCACCATTCTCCTATTCTCATCAAATAATTTTATTATTTCATGAGTTTTTCATCTAATTATTTAAACTACTATTTAAATTGAAATTATTAAAAGAATAAAAAGTGAGTATTTTTTCTTAAAATTGAAAATATCTAAAAAACGGAAAGCGGTAGGTATAGGGAATGTTTCACAAAAATAATAAAGGTCTATTCAAGCACCATATAAAATATAGAGTGGTGCATTTAAAATAATGAAGAAAATTTTATAAGCGTGTTCTGACTCACCCTGTATACAAATTAATCAATAATTATAAAAATAATTTTTTGCATGAATGTACATCATAATAACAAATCCTGAATGCTAAAAGTAATTTTTTTTTATTAATCATCTTGGGCTGTACAGGGCGTTGAAATAATAACGTTTTTTATCTAAAATTGCTCATTTAAAATACCCAGTATAATAAAAGATATTTTTGCACTCGTAAGGAGCAAATTAGAATATGGAGCGATCATATGGTTTCCGTACTGTCAAAAACATAAAAACAGCATTGAAATTGTCCAAAATAAATGTTTAGGGTACCTGTACTATAAAAGGTATAACAGCCGCTGTCCGAAAGATCATTCAACAAACATTTTAAGACACGTTTAAAATAATATCAATTGAAGACAGATTTAATTTAACATCATTAGCATATTTATACAAAATTTTAAATAATGTAATTAGTATCCCTAACGTAACAAATTATATCATTTAATGTACCAGTACCGTCTCTTAGAAATAGAAAAAACTCATTATTTCATCTGCCAAAAACGAATACCGTGCATCATGAAAATTCCTACTTCATTCGGAGTCTGTACTTATTTAATGAATTTAACAAGACCTAAGCCCTATTCATAGACAATTTTGCCAACATTTAAAAGTAAATGCTTAACAGCGCTTAATTTATTAAAATAATCATAAAGGTAGATATATACATACATATGTACATACATCTCATTGCATTCATCATATATATTTTAATGTTCTATCGTTGATTGAAGGAGTTGGAAAAGATACACAATGTTACAGCAAAATGTGTACTGTTGCCCCCACTATAGGTATCCTAGTAGCCTCACCCCTCTGCCCACAAACTTAAGTACGAGAAAGTGTCGCCGTCCTAAGCTTGATGACTAAATACTAAACTAACAGCAAAATAATTTTATGATTCATTCATTTGTTTGTTCAAACGAGGAAAATCTTTAGAAAAGCATCATAATTTTAAAACAATTCAATCGTTTATTTCAGAAAGGGTCATGCCACAATTCATTTACTATTTACTTAGACGTATTTACTCCTAATTGTAAAAATAAAGAAATTAATTCAAAGTAGGTACACTAAATATTTCATTACTTAATTAATTAGTATACATAAAAAAAGATCGTATTGATATTCGTTTTTTATTTTATTTTTTATTGCTATTTACCAGTTGCTATTGCGAATCTGTAACGGCAATTATTATTGAACAGATATTACCGCGTACAAATAATAACATTGTGCCTCTTCATAATCCATAAAGTAAACAAAAAATAGATTATACCTGCATTCTTATAACTACGTATTCAATTTAAAAAGAGCTTTTGGGTATTTTGTATTTTTAAATCTTTTATGTACATATTGAAGTTTCAAAACTTATTCTAAATGTTATACATGTGTGTGTTCCTTAGTTTCTTAACATTAACACATTTACAACCAACAAATAATTTATAAATAATAATAAGTAATTTAATTACCTACCAATTATAGCATTTGCTGAGTATTTGTTCGGAACTGCACTCTTCTTTAGAATTCATCTTACAGAATTTTGCAATATATCTTCACTTATAAAATGTTTTTCATATAATAATTTATGACTTAAGTCATTATTTTGCATTAGTGCTATAACAATATTACCACAATTTAAAGAATGTTAAATCGCGTCGATCTTTTAACGAATTTGAACAATTCACGTAAACGCAAGTGTGATTACATTGTAACGAAATCAGAGTCTTTTAAACAGGTTTTATGAATTTCCACTAAGTACCGCAATTAGGAGTCGCCGAACGCACTGCAAGACGGTCGCAAAGTGAATAACGAGTTTCGACCCATATGCGGTACATTTTTGGTCGTAAGGCTGCGTATCTTCCCCAACTCCTTCAATCAACGGTTCTATCTTATTTTTTTTTTTCTTTATGTCCTTCCGTTTACTACACTTACATTTATTTTAAGAATATTATTAGTATTGTTTGATTATAGTCGGAAAATTATAATGTTAATACTAAATTAGAATTATGTTTATGTTAATAAGGTTTGTTTTGCAGCACATATGTTCTGTAAACCTTTGTATAATTTCATTTCAATAAATAAATAACATATCAAAACCTTATATTGGCGTGATGGGTAATGTAAGTGCAATCCAATTTCATAATAATATACAGAGTGTTCCATTTAAAGAAACAACTTTGGTTGACCACAGTGTTATAAAGCACCCTGTATATTCCTTATTAATTTTAAAATGTGAAGCGCATAGTTGGCTACAATTTTGCTATAAACAATTTTTTGATATCTAGTCTACAAACGGATATATGGGACTCTTACACACTAGTGGGTCACCCCGTATGTATAACAAGGTTTTAGCTTTTAAAAGATTTTTATGAATATAAAATCTGTTATCATTATGATTTTAAACAAAATGAAATATTTTGTTATATGAATTATTAGAAAACCCTAAAATTAACCTTTTCAACAATAACAAATTCAACCCTTTAGTTTATTTAAGGTTGGGATAATCAAAAATAGAAAATGGTCCAAATATTCTTCCTTGCTAATACCAGGTAGGATCCACACGAACTCCACTGAGTTTATATTTGTTTAAAGATTCGTTAAGCTTTATTAAATGTCATGAGACTAGTTTATATGATTTGGTAGAATGCAAACTACCTTATAATTTTACACTGATAGTCTGGCTGGTCACCCGCCCCGGTTGTCTGTCAGTGGGCATACCTAAAAAACTACTAAGATCTGATTTTTGCATTCGATACGATGATGAGTATCTCTAAATGTCATTTTTGAGACGTCGCGACGCCCAAGAGGGGCGTCTTGATGAATCTCATCTAAGCGTACCTGCGTCGCTACGCCGAGGGAGACAAATCTCCAAGTCAACTTGAGCGATTCGGACCCGTATGGCGTGTTGATCAACTCCTACGCTGGTAGGCGATATTCTGAAAAATGTCTGCAAAACGCGTTGGGGGGTCCTCTTGGATCCCATTTGGTAATAGCCGTGTGGAAAAGTGTGTTAGCAGTTTTTGTAGAAACTGTAAATTTTTCTAAACATACTCATTGAATTGTTTAATTACCTAATACGCAAATTACCTTGAAGCTATTGAACAAATTGGATTTTGCTTTTCTTTATTGCATGATGGAAGTAGCACTAATAATGTCATTAGCTTTAGCATATTTTCTTTATTTGCAGCAATGATATTTTTATCTGTAGCAGTATTCCCATTTGTCTAAATGACAGAAGTCAATTTGATGCTGTCCTGTCAACAGTAACCTTGTTGTGTCGCCTACTTAAGTAACATGTATACTCTGTTCCATCTTATTTTGCGTTAGAGCAGGCCACGGAAATCTAGAGATAGTGTGGCACTGGCAAAGGTATATTTTTAAAGTGCATCTAGTGCAGTGTTGAAACATAGTTTTTCAACAAGCTTGTTTCCAAGAAAATCTCAAGTGACCTTTTTTTTACAATAGTATTCCTGAACAGGCTAAGATTTTCCTAACGTACTAAAGCACTCAGAAGCACTGGGTGGGTTTAGGAATATTGTTAGGCTGCCGAGAAATATTTATGAATGGCTATCTTAAATTTGCTTAAAAGTAAAAGTTTGAAGGAAAACAGGAACTGGGTAGTGAATTCCACAATTTGGTGCCGTGTGGAAAAATTTAGATTGCGCCCATTTAGTGTGACAAGGTGGAATTTTGATTGCGTAATTATGGTATGAATGGGCAAACCGAGTGTTCCTAGCGAAGATGGCCTGCGAAGGTATTAAGAAGTGTATTTCGGAGTCATGGTAATAGCGATAGAACAAGGAAAGAACCGAAACTATTCTATGCTTAAGAGACTATAGGTCAGAAATCAGAGGTGGGTCATTTATAAGCCTTATAGCTCTTTTTTAGATGCGGTGACATAGGAACAGAATGGATACATATTTCAAATGAAAATATTTTAGTCCTAAATATAGTCCCCGAACTCTCCAAAGTTACTAATGTTCTTCTCTTCTTAATGACATTATTTTGCATTTGTATTCTCTACAGCATTCAATTACAAATAGGTACTATCTTTTCAGAAATTATATTAAAAATGTTAGAAACATATAAAACCAGTATTTTGGCTTGATTTTGGAGTATGCTTAAGCAAATGATGTACATAATTATTAACTGTTTTATCATCATATAATTACCAAAACTGTTGTTACATGCAAATAGTTCTGTCAAGTAAGCCTTAAAAAACAACAAAAAAGTCCCTAAAAGTACTTTTTGTAAATATCTGAAAAACTAGCAAGTTTATTATATTAAAAGGTATAGACGCTTTTAAAATATAATTAATTTTAAACATTATATTAAGTTATCTTTATAAAAGTTTTTACACGATACTTAGTATGTCTTAAAATAGTACGATATAAAATCAGTTAGGTACCATATAATAAGGTTGAGAAAAAACTAGATCAGAAGAAAATATCCTACAAAAAAAAAACTGTACGAGGATGGTTCGGTAACTACGTGGCCTAACACAGAAATAGTGCGAATTTGGAGGAATATGCTTTGCTGTTTTGTTTAAATCATCTTTTAATAGGTTAACTATAACAGTACAGAGCGATCTGTCAAATAGTCGGTTTTTGACAGTATGTTAAAGTGAACGTTTTTTGTGATTGTATAAAACAATGAAAAAAAACAAGAGGTGAGAGCAGTGATAAAGTACTTTCATTTGCAATGCTTAACAACAATCCGAAATTAACCGAAAATGAAAAATACTGGGCGCGTTCGGTGACTCGGTAGCTCACATCGCAAAAAAAATCGTGACAGTTTTTCTCTCGTCCTCTTGTCACGTTTTTCCCACAATCCGAAGACTTGTTGCACCGTTTATTACCGTTGATGAAACCTGGCTTCACCATTATACTCCCCAAACCAAATAACAGTGCAAACAATGGACATGCAAAGGTTCTTCGCCACCAAAGAAGGCAAATTATACCAGCACTGGATTCAACACTATTGAAATCCGCTTCTTCGTTTTCAAGGGTATTGGGTAGCCTAATTTAATCGTGGCCGTGTGAGTACAAATGATGAATCCCATTATGGACGTCTAAAATCTGGTAACACCCTGGATATGATAAAAAGTACACCGTATCGTATTAGTTGACCGTCGAGTAAAAGTGGGCGAGACAGCAGACATAGTAGATATCCCAAATGACGGTGTACACACAAAATTTGAATGGAATAATTGGAAATGAAAAAAATACTCGGCGCGTTGAATGCCGCTGTTGCTCACATCACTGCAACTGAATCGTGTGAATTTTTCTAGCGTTCTTTAGACATCAAAGAACAGTTCAACCTTGGACAAAAGAAATTAAAAACGGTTTTGACATTAGGAAAGTTTATAGCAACTGTTTTTTTGGGATTATCATCGAATTATCTTGGTCGACTACTTAGAAAAGGGCAAAAAAATAAATGAGGAGTATATTTGCAGATTGTATGCAACAACTTAAATCAAAGAGAAACGGCCTCATTTGTTCTATTAGATTTGGCTCCCAGCGATATTTCAAATCTGTTTCCAAACCTTAAAAAATGGTTCGGTGGTAAGAGATTTTTGGCTAATTCCGAGGTAATCGCTGGTGGAAATAGCTATTTCAAGGACTTGGATTTATTGACCTGCAATGAAGGCATTTGTAATTTGGAATCTTGTTAGAAAAAGTGCGCTTTCAGGACACCCTTGCGTTTTCTTTATTAGGCCTTGTAGTTCTTAAACAATCATCATACTTTTAATGTAGATTAGAAATGTCAAATTAAAAGAATACCTAATTTTTTTTTTTGAACCAATATTAATAAAATTTTGCGCAAGGTCATCCTGTGCACAAAAAAATCGTAACCAAAACTTTATACAAATAGGACTTTTAATTTGGCTTCAATTTTGTTCACAAGGTACTGCACAAACACTACGTGTTCAGGGGACCATAAAATGTGTAAAATCATCAAAATCAATTTTCACCCATCCTAAGACTTTCTATACATAGATTGTATGTAGCCTGAATATTATCATTTGTTAATTGAATAAAATTTGCAACAGGTAAATAAATTCAAGAATCACATTTATAGGAATTTCTGAGGTATAATAAAAATGATTTAAATATTATATAAACAACTAGCTGGGCCGGCAGACATTGTCCTGCCGTTAGATATAAAATGAGATATCAAAATTGATATTTTTCATGAAAAATATTTTTTGTAAGTCCATCAGGTATGTAAATAAAAAGGTTTGATGGTTTTCAAACATGTTGGCAGCATACTACAATTTTATTGACAAGTGAACACAAAAATTGCGTAAATAATAGTAAAACAGCTAAGAATCATGACAAAGACAAAATAAATATATTGTGCAAATTTGACTGGTAGAAGTTATGCGATCACACACAAACATACCAATGATTTTATATATAGATTTATTTTTGTATTGTTACTGTATATTATCTTTTTAGGGTAATGGAATGGTTAAGAGCGGTAGATTTAGCAGAATATGCTCCTAATTTAAGAGGTGCTGGTGTTCACGGAGGTTTGATGGTTCTCGAAGACAAATTTACATCGGAACTTCTAGCCACATTGTTAAATATCCCACCAGGAAAAACTTTACTTCGTCGTCATCTTAACACACATTTTAAAGAACTTTTAGGGAAAGACATAATTCAAGAAAAACGGGAATCTGAAGCAACATTAGGTTACATACCTTTAACTCCATCTGCTAAATTAAAGGTACATTAAAATAATTTTCAAACAAATGTAATTTTTGTGTAATATCTACAGGTAACCAAGAAGTCTCAATTTTCTTTGAAAAGAAAGAAGAGTAAAGGTGAAGTGGATTATGGTGATTTAGTATGTCCACTAAACCCAAACAATGAAGGTGAAATGAATGGTTCTATTAGAAGCTCTATGGGTGTAAGTTACTAACCTCTAACAACTAACATTTGGCAATTCGGTTTCTTTGTTTTACACCACATAAATATAGATTATACTGTAATACATAAATTTAGAAATGAAGAAACAGAGTCAAATGCACATTTAGAGCTATAAACATTTTTTCACCAAGCAATAATGCTTCTTTAACTGGGGGACAGCGATTGGCAGTTTATTTTAAAATCTACATTCTCTTTCATGCTGTACGTGGATGTAGGTACCCGAGATTTTAATCATCGAATGTTGATTCTAATTTAAATAGTTCTTTTAAGGATTCTTCGATTTATTTGTGTAAGATGATTGTCAAATGACCTTTTTCTGCAACATAGAATAGTGTGTGCATAGATCTAGATTAGTAGGTAGTAGTTTGTTGACTTTTGAGTTTTGCTTATAGAATTGCTGCATCATTACTTATATTAGTTTCAAAAGATGAAAAATTTAAGTACTTACGTAAGGTGATGTAGTATTTTAAATAGTTAACATAGACCATTGCTAAAAAAAGTTTCACATACCTAAAAAAAAAATGTTCTCATTTCAGAATTTCAAAATTGATATGAAACGCGCGTGTTTCAAATGTGACCTCAAATTATTCAAGAAATACAGCTGAGGAGTTTTTTTGTGTCATTCACCATTCTTTAGAAAAAGATTCATCAAACATCTATTTTTGAAGTAGTATTTTACTTGTAGGAACACTGTGTTGTATTCAACAGCTTAACCTTTGTTTGATCGATCACTTAAAAGTTATTCAATTTTGACTTAGCTGGACATTTCAGAAACAAAAGAAAGCTTTAGCATAAATCAGCAGTACAAGCAGAGCGAAGAGTGGAATTGTTCACAATGTTTGATATGTTTTCACTGTTGTTTACTTGTATTATTTTGCAAAAACCATTTACATTAGCATGTAGTATTATGTCACATAATGAATGCTTTGCAACCATATGTAAAAATGACACTACAATTAAGGATTCTGTTCCCATAATATTTGTAGGTTTTTACACTTCAAGTTCACCTTTATCATTGGTGAACTGTAATTATAAGTTAATGAAAGAACGATATATTTCTGCTTGGGCAAATTTTTGACAAACACAGTTTTTATTTTTAGGATTAGTCTATAAAACAGGGTTATTTCACATGATCTTCCCTATTTCATATTATGTTTGTGAGCTGATTTTGGTACACACAACATAGCATGGATTACAGTTAATAGAACATCTCTTCAAGATCAGGTTCAAAATGCATTCGACACCAGTTGTTAAAAGGTCATGCATAGCATAGGTTAAGTCTGTGTTTATGTATTTTTGAATGTCAAACTGTTAGATCTGTAGTGACTGTACATAGACTATTGTGCACACGATCTAATAGGGAGCCACTTATTGGCAAAACATCTTGTACTTATTAATCAAAGTTTGGATGTGAGTGTAAACAAAGAACAATGTGCTGAAATTGAAGAATTACAAAGAAAGAATGACAATTTCAACCTTCACAAAAAAGTTAAGTTATTGACTGGTAACATTAAAAGGAAGAAAGCGAACAAGCTAGTGGACAAAGACGGAAACATAATTACAGATGTGAAGGGAAAGCTTGAACGATTGACAGAATACATATAAGAACTTTTTAATGACCAAAGGAATTATAACCCGGACCTCAAAACAGAAGAAAAGGGATTGGAGATAAAAGAAGAGGTAATTAGGGCAATAAGAACAACAAAGAATGGAAAAACATTTGGCCCAGACCAGCTACCAATCGAATTACTAAAATTAACCGACGAGGAAAACATCCCACATATTACAAACCTTTTTAATCGGATATATAAAACAGGTATAATCCCTAAAGAATGGCTACTGTCAACCTTTGTCACCATACCCAAAAAACCAAATGCGAGAGAATGTAACGATTACCGAACGATAAGCCTTTGGGTCATACCTTAAAAATATTTTTTAAAGTGCTACACCAACATCTGTATAAGATACTAGAAGAGGAGGTAAGTGAAACCCAGTTTGGGATTAGAACCAGAGAGGCTTTATTCGCCTTCAAAGTGCTAATACTAAGATGTCCCGATGTAAACCAAGACATGTATGTCTGTTTTATAGACTACAATAAAGCCTTTGATAGAGTAAAACATGACCTCCTCATAAAACTGTTAGTAGAAATGAAAGTAGACGCAAACATTATTGAGATAATACATCAATTATACTACAACCAAAAAGTAATTGAAGGAGGAGTAACAGAAGAAATCAAAATCAAGAGAGGAGTAAGGCAGGGTTGCGTGTTATCGCCCTTGTTGTTTAACCTATATACAGAGGAAATTGTGCAGATAACATTAACCAATGCAACAACAGGTATAAAGGTAAATGGAATACCAATAAATAACAGGTACGCAGATGATACCGTTCTAATAACATCCAAATTAGAAGACCTCCAAAACTTCGAAAATAAAATAAGTGAAGTAAGTGAGGAGTGTGGATTGACACTAAATGTAAAGGAAACATAAGTTATGATAATATCTAAAACAAGGAACGCCATAGGAAACCTGAACGTCCAAAACGTTCAAGTTGAAAGAGTCCAGAAGTATAACTACTTAGGCACAGTAATTAAGGATGCAAATGACCAAACAGAAGAAATAAGGGTAATAATAGGAAAAGCTAGAAGTGCATTCAATAATATGGGAAGTGTACTCTGTAGCCGAGACATAAACTTAGAACTTAACGTGAGATTAAGAAGGTGCTATATATTCTCAATTCTGTACTACGGAATGGAAACATGGACACTAAACAAAACCTCAATCAATCGCTTAGAAGCGTTTGAGCTCTGGATCTACAGAAGAATCTTAAAAATCCCCTGGTTAGACAGAGTAACCAATATAGAAGTGCTAAATAGAATGAGGAAAGAAAGAGAAGTAATGATAACTATCAAAAAAATAAAATTACAGTATTTAGGGCACATATTGAGAAGCGCAAAATACCACGTGCTATAGATCCTAATAGAAGGAAAAATCAAAGGACAGAGAAGTGCTGTGCGCTGCCGAACATCTCGGCTACGCAATTTACGAGATTGGTAACAATGCAGCTCAGTGGAACTGTATCGAGCAGTTGCATCAAAAGTAAAGATCGCCATAATGATTGCCAACCTCCTCATAGGAGAAGGCACATGAAGAAGAGTAAAGAAAAATCCATCCGTATGTCTGTCCCAGATGAGACACTTATTCCAGTACTACTTGAAACTGGTTTGTGACAGCAAACACTATGGTAGATGCTGCAAAAACGTGAATATGAAAGTGTATAGTTTATGTGCGAATAGTATGAGTTCTATAAGAGTATGACATATGCCATGTACACGGAAGAAATTTAGCGATCATTTTTAATAATGTACAGGAAAGTTGGTTTTTAGAGGGTCCTGCACTACTGCGTGCACAAAAGATAGCGCCGTTAATATGGTCGATAGAGCAAAATTTATTCATGACAAAACGCTTCACAACCTAAAAATATTGACGTACATACATAGTGTCTCTAAACAGACTACACAGGGTCTACCTCTATTATCTTAAACATAAAACATATACATTATGAAATAAGATATATATATATATATATATATATATATATATATATATATATATATATATATATATATATATATATATATATATATATATATCAACGTTGTCTGAAAACAATGTTTCTATTGGTAACTTTTTGAAGATGCACAGTTTTTTTAAATTTTGACATTTTGAAAGCATCATAAAAGACGCTTTTCCCGTGTTCTGTTAGAAGTACAGCTATGGGCTTTAGATATGTTGTTGGGGAAGCTTTTTGCTAGTGATGGGAATAATCGAGAAGTACTAAGCGAATTAGTTGATTATTAAAATAATCTCGAGATAATCGATTATGGTCCAAAAATTAGTAGGTACTCATATTATTAGTCGGTCTCGTTCGATGTATTCGAATGTGTGTGAACAACACACAGGAGCGAGAGGGAGAAACCAAACTACTACAAAAATTAGTATGTACTAAAATAGTAGTCGCTCTCACTCGATCTATTCGTTGACGTGCGCTGTTAATATGCGCGCGCCGAAAATCAAGATGGGAGAACTGAGAAGCAAGATCGAGAAATTATACTAAACGTAGTTTGGGGATGCTCTACTACTATTTTATGTTTATAAAGTTTTTAATTTTTATTTTTTTAGTAGGTCTTGCTCTCTCACTTTACTTTACTGATTACTCATTAGTAGTAGACAAGGAAGGTAGTTCTAGATTCTAGACACACGTGACAGGCCAAGATATTTAGTATTTAATTTAGTATTTTACTTACGTTTATGTTTACATCGTTTATGGTTACCTACGTCGACTTTAGGAACTTTATTTTATTACTTTTATTTGGTACCTACCTGTTAATTCAGTTAATTCGATATGCCTACTTAATAAATAAAAGAATAAAACGCTTTATTTAAAACGATTGCAGGTTCGTTTTTCTTTTTAATATTCATAGTTTAAATGCAGAAAGATGATAATACAATTTAAAAAAACTTATCTATTACTTAATTATGGAGTTTTTTAGTAGTACTGCTAAGGAACAAAATTTGATTCAGTTTTGAATTTTGAGATTGTTTTTTAACCTACTCAAACAAATGCAAATTATTGAAATTGAATAATTTCAATCATTTGTATTTCTGTAGTAGTTTTTTTATCTTTAGAAGTTTTTAAACTACTAATTAGTAACTACTAATATTAGTCGATAATTAAAATATCTCGATTACTAATAATCGATTCTTGAAATGTCTCGATTATTCGATTATTTTTGCTACAATACTTGGTGGGGATGTGTGAGAAACTTTGCACAGTCTGATCCAAAAGTCATTTCACACATTTCACACTTGAATATTGTAAAATGTTGAAAACCTTTTTTCTTGTCCTGTATTTTTGGTCTTGATCAGATGCAGTTTTAAATGTACTATCAATCTGCTATGGCATTCCCAATATCTATCTCACATGGTTTTTGCGTATTGTACAGTATATTTCCCTACCATAGATTATTGGTTATTGCTCTCAAATTTTTTTCCCCGAAAATTTAGCTTTGGAAATAAATAAAAATCACTGGGATCTAAGTCAGCTGAGTAGGACGGATGTTCTATAATTTCAAACCCAGCGCCATGAATTGCATTCATAGAAATAAGGCTCTTATGAACTGGGGCGATGTCTTGATGAAAGAGAATTCCGTGTGACAGTTTTCCTCTTCTTTTTTCTTTAATGCAATAACGAAGTTTTGTAACTAATGCTGCATAATATTGACCAGTGATTGTGTGGCCACGTTCCAAAAAATCGACCAGTAAAATTCCTTCATCATCTCAAACAACTGTAGCCATTATCTTGCCCGATGAAGCCTGTACACGAAATTTGCGTGGAGGGGGAGCTTCCCGCCACTCCATACTTTTTTGTTTGCGCTCGGGATCGAAGTGATGAACCCAAGTTTCATCAACCGTAACATAGCAATCGAGGAAACATTTAGAATTACGGTTAAACAAGACTAAATTGGCTATTGCAGAGGTGACTCTCAAACCCTTTTGTTCGGGCGTCAACATTCGGGGTACCCATCTTGCTGACATTATGAAGCCCTAAATAGTCATTTATTATGATTTCAATCGTACCATTTGAAAGGCCTGTTATCTCCGCTACACATCTTGTTGTCAATCAACAATCTTCTCTGATTATGTCATTCACAAGATCAATGTTTTCTTGAGTACACGCAGAATACTGCCGACCAGCACCTTTTTCCATTTCCCAAAATCTTCGTGCAACTACTACTTTCAACTTGTACAACTTTGACACTATTAAAAACTAAACTAACCAAATTTGGCAGTTTGTTTGTCAATAAAATAACAAAACAAGTGTGGTTACTAGGGGCAACATACTTCAAAGCCATCTATGCTAGGGACAGCAAATACTGTACATCTATCGTACCTAAGAACTGAAAAAATAAATTAATCAATAAATAAATGCTAATTCATCAACTGGTCAAAATGTTGTCCACTATGTTGACGGCAGAAGGTGGTACGTTCTATGAATGATCATAACATTTCATGTGTAACTGTCTGAAATGCATTAAATTTTTTTCCTCGCCCAATTACAAAGTGCGATGTGTTTCTCGAAATCTGGCTGAGTAAGTTCCTGATTGAGCTGAATATGATAAACTTGTACTTTGTTTTGCTACAAAATCCGTTGTACTGATCTTTCACTGATACCGATTGTGTGTGGGGAGTTTCAAGTACAGATTAACTAACTTCTGTTTCTCCCATTTTACATACTTGACACTACCAGTTCCCACAAATCTGTTCAACAATTTTGTGAAAACAAGCTACTTTTGGGTGCCATCTGTCAGGATAAGTTTGTGCATAAATCCTACTTGCCAACAAGTAATTTTTGTGACAAAAACAGCTATAAAGTATTTTACTTCACAAAAATGTCAAATATTGACAGGTAATGAACAATGGTAGGTTTGTAAAAGCACAGAATACTCAATTAAATGCTGTTGCAGCACTGATATAAGACTTTGTGTTTATTTCTTGAAAAACGGTAAGAGATAGCAACAGGTTCATATATATATCAAAATGCTTGCACCTCAATATTGAATGGAGTGACGTTACAATGTAATATAATAAGAAATATACTTTGCATTTCCATCAGATGATATTATTTTCATACACTACAAAAAAAATGTCCATATTCAAAAAACGGTTACCAATAGGAAAACTTTTTTCAGACAAACTTGAACTTAAATTTCATGTAGAATTATGATATTAAATAATATATAAGGCCTTTCGAACGGTAGACAAAGACTTAAAGTCGAAGAGGGCTGTGCACTGTTTTAGTAGTTATAGTGGAGTAAAATCGCTCTTCTAACTCGCTGTTTTCTGAGGGTGCGTGACACCACATGAAACTTATACCATCTTGTAGAGAACACTTTGGGGCATAGGAAATGGAAATGTACAATTTTTTTAGTAGGACCGAACTTTCCAAATGGCACTTAAACGCGACTGAGGTGGAGTTAGAAAAACTACATTTTTCTTAACATTAACCGTTGTAACAATTTAAGCTTTTAATCTAAAATTCTGATTTTTTGCATATATATATATATATATATATATATATATATATATATATATATATATATATATATATATATATATATATATATATACCTGAAATATGAGCGCTTCTAATAGCAATTTAGGAATTTTGAAAATCTGTACAGTTTTTTTTTTAAATAAAGTTGAAAAAATAAAATTATCAAATCGTGCATCCAAAACTTCACCATGCGGCGATCTAAGTGAATTACTCAATAATAATAATGTCGATGCTTCGACATGTTTTGGATAAGCTTATTTTTATTAATTACCATATTTACTAAATTAATTCTTTTCGATTTAAAAAATTTCATTTTAGAAAATGAGGTTTTGTAATCTTTTTAGGAAAAGCACCGCTACGCTACATTTATAGGTATTTGTTCTTATTTTATTTCTAAATATAAGGCTAACGCATATGATTTCTAGAAAGGTATGGAGCCGAGAGCGGCTAGTGGCGTTCTTGGCAATAGCACGCGTTTTAAGTCTAGCGAATAAAAATTCATATTTCTGTAACTATTGAAGTTAGCGACTTAATTTAAATTTTTTTTGATTTTCTACGTCTTCTGGCTACATTAGACTCGATATATACGAAATTTTTAATAATTCACATGCTATTAGAAGCGCTCATATTTCAGGTATATGTATGCAAAAAATCATAATTTTAAATTAAAAGCTTAAACTGTTAAGAAATACGTAGTTTTTCTAACTCGACCTCAGTTGAGTTTAAGCGCCATTTTCAAAGTACGGTCCTACTAAAAAAAGTAGTACATTTCCATTTCTTATGTCCCAAAGTGTTCTGTACAAGATGGTATAGGTTTCATTTGGTTATACCTTCGGTGTCATGCAACCCCAGAAAACAGCGAGTTAGAGAGCGATTTTCTCCACTATTTGGCAGTGTTATCTGCAGGAAGTAAAAAAACATACACATCCCTAGTATTCACAATGAAGTAATTCAATTTATTATGAAGGTAAAATTTATTTTTTATATATTAATCAATTATAATGAATCATAGTACTGTTTAATAATAGACAGTGACTATAGGCACGTTAAAATTGGCGAATTATAACCTCAATGTGTCTAAAAAAATGGAAAATTAAAATCTACGGTAACCTAGCATCCAAGCTACGTTACCCTACAATCCACCTAGGTTGCCGTAGATTTGAATTTTCCTTTTTATTTCCATTTTTTTAGACACATTGAGGTTATAATTCGCCAATTTTCACGTGCCTATAGTCACTGCATTAATAATAATTAAACAGTTTTTAATCAACTATGAAAGTATGTTCTAACCATCATTCCTTTAAGTCGCTCCTTGAATGAATTATTCACAATTCTGTTTTTAGTTTATCTTATAAATATATTAAAAACTAATTTTGGTAGAGAAAGATTTGTGTAAACTCGAATATCTCATAAACATCGACATGGTATATGTAAACATTCGTGACTTCCGGTAGTTTCTAAAAGCGCACATGTTCAGAGAAGTCGAGGGCGGAGTCATAAGCTCCAACCGGGTTCTCTTCGTAACACGTTTCATGGCATATTTTCCGTTGAGAGTTTGAATTTTACTACATCGTTTTGTTAATTTTTCTAGGTTATTATTAACAGTATATAAATAAGTTATTTAGAAAAAAATAACAAAAAAAAATCATTTAATGGATCGATAGTTGGGAAAATTTTTTTCCTACAAAAAAAATTTGTTAACTTTTTATTTAAACAATTTTTTGTAAAAATAATGCCACGAATCCCTTCCGGTACTTGATTTTTATATACAGTACAAAAATAGATGAAATCTGTTTAGTCATAAAGGAGAACTGTTAATAAAACCTTTTAATATGGTGCGAAATAAGCCTTAAGATAGTATGTCAATACTTTTAGGTAGTGAAGCTTTTCGTTGAACAACTTTTACGAGAGATATTTTGCTGTATCTATCCTCCAAATAGGCTTGACAGTCAACATGTTGAGAAATATTTCTTTCTGCTGATACCTTTAGTTAAATAAAAACTATTTGTTATGATGGAAAAAGTTATTATGGTTGAAAATATATTTGAAATACTTGTTGGTTGTTAAAATGTCTAACATTTCTGTGTATGATAACAAAAAACAGTTTCTTCAAAGTATCCAGTTTCTCATTTTGTGTAAATTCTTTATAAGTAGCCAATACTTAGGGAAAACAGAACCATCAGTGCTCAGATAATTTTCCAATACAATTTGATTTATGCAAACATTAAACAGAGTGTGAATCAAAACAGTTTTAAGTACAGTCCACAATCTAGTTCAAAGGACCTCTTCAGAGATGGAGGAAAATGTGATATCTCAAAGCGAAAACATTCAAGTGACAAACGATTGTTCTATGAATATTAGATCTGAATTTCGATGCAATATATGTTGAGTTTGAAAATGATTCAAAACTAGAAAAGGGTTAAATATTCATTTCTCATTGTTATCGCAATGAATTGTTATCAGTGTTGGAAACTCATAATTTTAGTTGTTAATGCTATTTAAAATGTAACAAACACTTCAGTAATAAAACAAATTGCTTTAGGTGCAAGATCATCTGTTGCTTACCAGGTAGCATTTGTCATGCTACTCCTAGGATCAAACATAAAGATAAATTTGTAACATCAAAAGTTAAATGGAATGTATCTGTACATGAATGGCTTAAAGTTAATAAATAACCTATTTGATGGAACGTTTACATGGTGGGCTGAAAAATGTAGTTAGTGATGGTGACATCTGTGGTTCTGTTCAGATATTATTCCCTATTGACACATTTGCAAATAAAGATTCTAACACCTTTAAACAGCTTAAGACAGAACATCCAGAATCTTCACAATCGAATAAGAATGTTTACGATATTGTTTCTAAAGAACAAGTGTTGGAGAGAATTAGGTCTTTTGCAGGTGGAATGGATGGAATTAGATCTCATCACCTGCATGACACTATAGGGAAATCTGCTGGAGATGCTGCTTCTCGTTTAATGTCTGAAATTACTAGAGTGTGTAAACTAATGCTTTCTGGAAGAGTGAATACTAAGTTCTCTTCATTCTTGTATGGTGCTTCCTTATGTGCTTTAAAAAAAGATGGTGGAATTTGCCCTATCACTATTGAATCTTTCTTTTTATAATGCATACTAACTAATGCCTTCAGTTGGATGTCAACAAGGTGATTCTTATGGACCTGCCCTTTTTAATTTGTCATCCTGTAACATATGACTTCTAGATTTAACATGTAGATTATGGTATGGAAGGATCTTTGCAAGATGTCCTTTCAACTTAACCTTCATGCCATTCCCTTGCGAGGTAGGCAAAACAATCCCTGCCTCTTATTTATTTTTCAGTCACAATGTTTCTCCATGCTTTCCTATCTCCGCATACCTCCCTAGCTTTTACAAGATTCATACATTGCCCCTGACATGCCCTTTTATTTTTAAAACTCCTTATCTTTCTTTCCTTTATCATACATTCTACTACATTCAGCCAAGTTTTACGCGGCCTACCAGACACGGCCATACTTCTAACCTCACCCACATATTCGTTAATCTTGCGGTGTTCATTCTCTCAATGTGACCAAACCAACGTAATGTACTACTTTTATATCTATCCATCATCGTCTTTTCCTCGCCACACCCCGTCATTATGCATTCATTCTTTATCTTGTTCCTTCTCGTTTTACCACATGCGCTTCTCCTTTTAGACCTCGAAATTCTATAGACAGGTTTAAGCAGCAGGGTTTGGTTCTTAATACATCTAAATGTGAGCTTTATTTTAACTCCCGGAATACGTGTGGTTTCTGACTAAGATTTAGTTTTACTTGGCTCTTTTATAATGCAAGGACGTAATGCAGTCCTTTTTCTCGAAAAAATTTGAACCAGATAGTCTCTGCCATATTACACCATACAGCGTTATTTTTACTACATTACTGTTTTTGATTTTGTACATTTAATTATTACCTGCTATGTTGTCCGTTCTGGAAATTCGGTAATATTTGCAAATCTTATGACAAGTTAATCGGTCATACTGAATAATGTTTTGAACATTAATTTTTCCTGTAATGCATAGAAACAAGCGTCTCTTCCTGTCAGATTTGGGGGTTTAGGTATTCGTTCACTGTTTGATATATCATTTCCAGGGTTTTTCGCTTATTGTAATTCTATCTCTAATCTCATAGGTGCTATTCTCTTTATGCTGTTCAACGCGTTTGAGATCAAGTATAAGACAGTTGGTTGACTCGTCCTGCTGGATAATCTCCAAACTCGCCTGCATCAACACATCAACTGGATTTATTCCTTTAATTAAGATCATTTTTGATGAATCACTGGACACTGACAAGTGTGATAATGCTATCCTTCTTGAATTGTCTTGTGTTGTTTAACTGTACCATCTTCACATCTTGCTACTTTACTGGATAAACGGTCATCACAAACTGCTATTACATTTAGAATAGGCGTTGAAATTTGTCAGCTTTATGGTACAGTAATAGCGTGTTGGGGACATCAAGGCCTTGCCTTACAGGAGTGATGGAAAACGTCCCTATGGTGGGATGAGAGTTCCTTGGCAGAAATGTGATCACTTTTATGGAATGTAATATGTATTGTTACTGTGGCTCTGCCTCGTTTAGATTGTAGTGCAAAAAGTGCTGGTTCTGCAGTTTCTATGGCCGAAACTCAGAAGGACAATTTAGTACAAATCGTCAGAAGAAAAATATTTGTTTACCGCTTTTGCAATAGAGACGATTGGTCCTTGGAGCAGAAGTGCTAAAATCCTGTTTTTAGACTTTGGAAAGCTACTCAGACAAAAATCTGGCTTTCATCAAGTGCTTTCTGTCTCAGTCCGAGAATTATTTTTGCCATATGCCGTAAGTGTGTGGGGACTATGCTCAAGTCATGTATCTTCGAGTAATTATTTTATTTATATTTTAATTTTTGTAATTACGCATCAAAAAAAAGTTATCATTAAAAAAAAAATTGCAGTAAATTATAAATATTCTACATACAATAAAAGCATGCAATCCGGAAAATCGTTTATGGTAGTCCTGCACAATAAAAGTCAATAATTAACAATTGGTAAATATTATAATTGTAATATTTGGTAATTTAAATGTTACAATTATTCATTTCCACTCAGAATCTAAAGGAGCAAGAAATATATGGTACAAAGCTTTATAAAGTACTTAAGTTTTTTATATTGTGGATCAACTTCTTAATTTTAAATATTTGTTATTATTTTGTATAATCAGTAACTTTTTGTTTTATTTCCTACAGATAAAAAGAGTAGAAGAAGTAAAGGAAGAGGCTGCCTCTCTTCTGAGTGATGATGGATCTCTCACTGATTCATATCCTCAATCTCCATGTGTGTCTCCTTTACCAGACAGACATCAAGTCTAGTCGATATGTTTATACAAGATTTGATTTATAATTTTTAATTTATAGAAAAGTTATTTATTACCTACATACATAGGTGGTCACCAAACTTATATTGGTTAATAAATCCAGAGAGCAGATTACATTCTTAAGCATTAAACATATTAATGATGGTTTAAGTAATGTTAGCTTTATTTGTTTTTAACAATTTACATACTGTTAAACGTCTATTTGCTCAATAATCACAATTGTGTCCATTCCAAAAAGAACTTTACCTTTCATCTATATGGAAATTTTGCCAAATTATAGTTTGTGTGGATTTGACTGTTTGTCAGTTCGTATTTTCAAGTTGAAATATGCAACGTGTTATATGAAAGAGTTCAAATATTTAAAAATTTAGGTTTGTTAAAAGTGGATAAATTGATTTGCATTTTTATAATTGTTACTGTGTAATACATTTATAGGCTTTTTCATATAAGTCCCATTGCACCTCATGAATTTATGTAAGTAGTGCCAACGTTTCTCTCTCTTTTTAAATAGTGTTGACCTACAAAATAACTATATGGATAATTTGTTGGAGCTAGTTAAATAAATTTATGACGTGCAACGGAACTTATATGAAAAACACTATATATTGTGTTGTTTCCTTTTTTATCATGGTTTTTGAGAACAACCTTGGATATTCTATACTTCGTTTCTTTAAAATTATCTTATTTATTTATTGATAATTTTAAATTATGTAGCTGTCACTGATTATTTTAAAAATTGTAATATGTTTAATGAAATGTATGTGTAAAACTTGCCTATGCCTATAGTTCCTATGTAGTTCATGATTAAATTGTTAAATACACATTTCGTTAAAGTTATAATTAATAATACAGAAAAATGTCAAGTAATTGTAACACTTAAGGTATTTTATACTTGCATTTTATAGAAAATAAGTGTGATAATGTAGTAGTAAATGTATGCCTTAAGTGTTTTGTACCCAAGAGTCTGTGATGAGTGTAACAAGTTGCAATGGAAATATTTCATAGATATTTAAAAATTGTTATTTCATAATTGGAGACACTTTTAAATATTGTTCGTTTAACTTGCTAACGTGATAACATAAAATTACATAGGAACAAATCGTGACTACGAAATTTTATCCTATATATGGACGCATTTATTATTAATCATTTGAGTATACAATATATATCATTATTCTTAAGAACGAAATAATCAGTAGATACTATCACTATAGATATATTAAAATATTAATATTTTTAGTCTTCCCCATAATGCCTTAAAGCATGTAAGTGGCAAACAGTAATAATTAAAACTGAAAATCGTGCCAAATTAAAATGTATCATCTATTTTCACATTTCGTGTTGATGTTTTTGTACGTACCTACGTATTAATAAGTATTGTAATTTTTATTTACATTGCACTAATTAATAATTCAAATTTTTACATTTTTTTATTGAATTGTATCGAAGTATTTATAATATTGTTACCAAAACATAATTTGTAAGGCACATACATTTACTTAACCTATAGTATTAGATGTTCAAGAACTGACCAAATTTATTTAATGGAAATAGTTATTAATAAATAATATATAATTGTAATTAATATACACAATTTAATCTTTATTAAAAAAAATGTGACCTTTGATAAGGGTTTTGTTTACACCTATTCAGTGAAACTGCCACAGACTGTAAGACCCAGCAGCCTTTACCAAAATTTTTAATTAATCTAGTTACATAAAGTTTCATAATATTAAAACAAATTGCAAAAGATTGCGCGATATTACACCACAAATAATAATTTAAAACATTGAATGTTTTTACGTCAGAGAACCCTCAGGCAATCGCGAGCGGAATCCCCGTCAAACAGAAGCTGTATCTTCCCTCGCGCATTCTCTTTAAAAACCACGACGCGATACCGAATTATCCTGAAACCGTCGCGCTACTAAGCCGCCTGACCACCAGTTCCTGGTGATTACCTGCCTACCGCCGTGTTCCGAGATTGAAAGTACGTGAGTTCAGTACAAACACCTTATACCAGACACCTAGATAGTCAACGACTGTAAAGACCGAAACCTATCTTACATTCACAGTACACACATTCAAAGTGGCTTCGACAGGCTGTAGAGCCTGACGACCTTTCCCCACACATACACTTATATTTGAAGTTGCTGCGACAGGTTGTAGAGCCTGGAGTCACCTTCCACACATACCTACACATAGTCGAACGGCGGAGACGGACTTAACGCCCTGGATTCAGCTTTTGCTTACTCATGTTACAAAAAGGGTTCTCGCTCTATTTCTATCACACCCCGGAGAACGCAGTCCAATAGCACCACTCGGGTTAGTCTCAGACTGTGGACTGTCTTCTCATGTACACACTCAGCACACAACATTACTCTAACCACATCTGACCAGAAAGCGACACCTAGAGATACTCACAGACGCGATCGTTTGCCTGAGAAGCCGCTACCTCGACCTGCCCAAGAAGCGCTTGTTAAATCGCATCCGCCGCTGTGACAACGTCTCCGACCGACGAGAGTTTGTGTAGAACGATTAAACTTAGCTCTTACTAAGAACGGAAATAAGTGAATACCTAATAAACCGTTAGTCCATTTGAAACAATTTACATATTTGTTTAAACTTATGGTTATTAGTTTACCCGGTTAGAATCGCATTTAAGTAGACACTCAAGTTAGTAAATGTAAAACGCGTTCAAATCACAAAATCCCTTTACTTTTACTTCCCGCAATTATTAAAACTTGTGTACGAATAGGTAAACTTTTTGGATTAACAGCTAGACGCGTAAAATATTCATTATAGGGAATAACACAACGTGTGTACGTTTGGTTAAATTGAACAAAACTCTCAATTGATATTAAATCCAAACTATAATAACTAAACGAATATGGAAGAACCTTCGTAACCTTCTTGCCTTGAACGTAGTAAAATTAAAACTTGTTTAAATTAAGAAACGCAGTGCATTCACTTTCGTACCATAGAAATAAAAGTATCTTTTAACCAAATAAAATAAATACGCTACTAAGTAATTAATTCTAATTGTTGAGAGTATTAATAACTAATAGTGGTAAATAAAATAATCCCGCAAGACTAATTGGTAGTTAAAACGAGGACAATAATCCTGTGTAGTAATACATTCAACACAAAGTTTACCTTGATACTAAACACCGAAGTTATACCACATGAATACGACCTGCGCGGTGAGGCTAGTAATATCAATTTTCTTCCATGACCTACATGTGAACGCCGGTCGTCGAGTTAATACTTTATGTAAGAACGATAACGTGTTCTACTGGCGCTCTATTTCGTTAGTCAGGACTGTAATAGAATTTTCCTAAATAATTTTAAATGGTCTATTTTCGTTCTAATTCGTTCATAATCCGGCTACAGTCAAATAACCTTATCTTATATGTCTACAGAAACGTACCAGCATGGAGTGGCAGGGACTTAGCTGTCCAGAAAAGCTCCTCAGCCGGAGCCCCAGTTCATTACGATTTTAATTTATGTTAAGTTGAGATATTTTAAGGAATAAGTTATTTAGTCTTATAGGAGAATATACGTTGAAACCATTTTACTCTAATTATTCTAGGTCGACAGTGTTAAGCCTAAATACTCCGTATTTACGAATCACCCCCGTCTGGTTGAAACAGACATGAATAAGCTAGACCGAGACAAATTAAAATAAACAATTTTAATTATTGTAAGCAAAGTGGCTTACAAGGCTATAGCCTTCACTTACAATACCAAGCATTTTTTAAGTATTATTCACTTACTTTAACATCAATATGACACGAATAAAGACAAACATGTTAATTTTTACAGTACAATGCATTACAGGAAATTCAAATAGAGTTCATGTAATTATTTTCAGTAGGTGTTTGATTAATATAAACATGTAACATTATCGGTTCAACAATAAT
This sequence comes from Vesta saturnalis, assembly GCA_036346205.1. Lineage (NCBI taxonomy): Eukaryota > Metazoa > Arthropoda > Insecta > Coleoptera > Lampyridae > Vesta > Vesta saturnalis. Next base: position 3,779,381 of record JARFJB010001965.1, on the reverse strand, counting down.
TTCAAATTACAGTTGACATATAACTTCGAAAAAATTAGCCGATCGACAGATAGTAGGTAAGTTTGGAGAATTTTGGAACACACCACAATTCCAAGGTCCCACATTTCCAAGGTTACCACAATTTCAAGGTACTACCGGCTGAAGGTCACGAAATACGTAGGCCATGTTTATACACAACTTTCCCAAGGTCGCACATTTCTAAGATTACCACAGCTCCAAAGTGAAACAACATGTGTAGGTCACTAACACTCAACACATTCTCAAGGCACTTTTCGTTATTTCCGTGAGCCTGGACCTGTGGAGCGACGTCTCGAGTCCTGCCATTGTCATTGGTCTCGTGCTGTATGCTGTTATGTAACTGTTCTTGTGCACTTAGTTGTACTACGTCTGACGGTTCTTGAGCGCTACGTTCCAGTTGACGCATGTTGTTAGTGAGAGTGTCCATAAAGTTATCCTCATCGCTACTTTCTTCAACGATGATTTCGTTACAAAAGTGTGTTTCGCGAAGTAGTCGCTGTTGTCGTAACGCGTCATTGTCGTAGTCATCGGAATCATAGCTGTAGGTGTCGGATTCGTAGTCACCAGTGTTGAGGTAATCATTCCCAGCACAGGAAGAACATACTCCCTCAACACTGGATGATATGCCGACAAAGTCATCACTATCATCGTTATGTTCGTCTATGTCAATAGGTAGTGGTGTGTCCTCGTCACTAATAGTAATGATTTCGGCATTGGTTATGTCAAATATTACTGTATCCGCATCAAGATTGTGATCTTGTAGAGAGTCTAGGACTACGGTCGTCAGTTCATAAATTTCGTAGTCGCTGGATTGGGCGCCCACGGTAATAGAAGAGGATGCAGAGGGCGAGATATACAAAACCTCAGGTAAAGAGGGTGAGGAATCCTGAGGTGTGGGAGGTGAAGGGAGGTCAACGTCAATTGGATAGGAAACCTGAGGTGTGGGAGTTGGCGGGACGTTTGGGAGAGGAGTTGAGGAGGCTAGCGGGATGAAGTCGAAGGGATACAGGAGTTCACAAGGCGATGGAGAACGTGGGGTAACAGCAACCTGTAAAAAAAAAGAAATAAAACGTGAGAAATGTATCAAGAATGGAAAACAAATTATAATTAAAAAAACATAAGGCTTGTTGGTTCTTACCTGGGGAGATGACGGGGAACTTGCTCTTGAAGTCATTGTATGTTCAGTAGTGTCAACTATAGAATCAGTTGTACAAATAATTTGTACTGTTTTCGTTTCGCTAAGTATAGGTGTTTCCCCCACTAAAAACAACGTTTTTCATGCATTTTTAGAGGATATTTTTCAAGGTTTCTCACCTCCGGCGGACGATTTGGATGTGGTATTATCACGCACGTCCGAGCAGGCGGACGTGGGCGAAATACTGCTCACCCTACAACCTGTACGTGAACCGTGAGTGAAGATCAGGTAGTATTGCACCATGTTCTTAAGTCCTGGCTCCATTGCAAAGTTTGGAGATGAATGGTCCTCACTTGCGGAAGACCGTTCATCGTCAAGCTCTGTAGCGCAGCCGGTGCTGGGGAGAGAGGAATCTCCTATTACTCTCACACCTGCATGCGTTGTAGATGAGCAATCGTCCACATCTACAACATATGCAGAAGGCAGAATAGTAGGGAATCCATTTGAAGGTTTGCTGAGCCCTGCTTCTACCGTAGAATTTATGGAGGAGTAGTGGTACAGTAGTTTTACGGCAGGAGGGGAGGTCAGGTAACACATTTCTGATATTGTCCTGTGCCCTACTTGTATCGCAGAGTTCACAGAAGACTGGAGTCTTATGAACTCTTCGATACAAGTGCAGCAAATGGATGAGTCATCAGAGTCAAACCGGTGGGGATAATACCTTGCTTTCATCCCAAAGCACATGGCAGGGTGAGATACAATGCTGGGTAGAATATATGTGCTCAGCAACACTCTATCCCGACTATCATTGTTATTGTTTCCTTACCCGTACACTACTATACTCCTCAACCTGATATATCCGTTATACATATTATCCTATTTCTGGCGATATGTTACGTTGCGTCCTCGTTCGCATCGCTGGATATTAATTCTTTTTTTAACAGTTGTAATACATGATAGTAACAAATGCTGCAAACCAATAAAGCTCAATAGAGTTTAAAAAAAGGGATTATGACAAAACACGTAACTCTACCCTTCATTTATACATTGTTTATGCTTTCTCTCTGTTACAGATCGCAATAAAATGTTTCAATGTGAATGTCTGAAGAAATGTTCAAAAAAAAACTCTCTACTGCTACATAAAAACTGTGTGTTGGATAAGTATACCAACTCCCCACCTTCAGATATGCCGCAGGCTGTATCGCAAAACCGTACCGCTCTTTGGAATGTGGCGCAACCAAGTACTTCCAATACGAACAGAACGGAACATAGTCATATTGCTGAGCGTCTTGCATAACCTGGACCATCAGGGTTAAACAACTTATAGAATAATGCGTAACACAGACATGATGATGATTCATTTGCAAAACCAGGACTATCGGGTTTGAACAACTCACGGAAGCGTAAGTCGGACCAAAGCAACGAACCAGTACAAAAGAAAAGTAGCAAAAGTGTTGAAATTGTGCACTGCACTGATTGTTCGATTGATGTTCCTCGATATGCTTATCAAGGACACCTTAGAAGCAATAGGCATACATCAAATGTGTCTACTCGTTGATACTGGGGATGAAGTGATTCCCAATGCTTTTAAACAACATTTACATTTCATGTAAACGAAACTATTAATAATTTAAAAATAGCTGTTCTCGGACTGGCCAACGCCACCTAATAACGCATCCTATAGTAAATGTAAAAGTATATTAGAAAATAAGGGTGGTAAGTAGCCTATTACGCACGAATGTCGTAATTTACATTATGTCGTAATAGGCATTACCACCCGAGTTGTGTACTATGCTTCTACTCCTATAGAGAATAAAAACAGTGACGCATGAGTAATACGTAACTACCAGTCATTAAGATTCTTATGACCTTTGAACGTTCGATACACGTACCTACCTAATATTGTAATGAACGATCCTATAGAAATAAATTATTGTATAAATGTATTATAGGATTGTATGGCTTATTTCAATTACCCCTTTAAAGGTTCCAAAAATTTGAACTAAAATGAATAGAACTAGTTGACGCCACTGGTTTTACTAGTTATCTTGAAATTAAACAGATTAACCTCACTTTTTGTTTGGAAATTTTGTTGAAAAATTTGTCAGTTTACAATAATGGACTATGCTTTTTAACACTGAAGTAAATGGCTTAGATCTTAGACTAGGGCTTAGACGCATATATGGGTTTTAATGATGACACACTGGTTCAATATATTCTATGCACTAAATTGCAGTGGCAGTTGAGGCTTTATTTAACACAGAATTGTTAATTCAACTTTCTGCTACGTTTTGTGACTTCGTGCTGTTTAAGTCAGCAGATTACCACTTGCATCGACTAAAATGGTGGTGGAAGTAATACCACAAGCTAAAACAACTTAAATGTAATGATTATCTTGTTACATTACCATTAAAAACATGTTTAATATATTCTACAATAAATACTGTGAATATCCTTATCTCCTCATTTATGAAATTATTAACATATTTAAAGTTAGTTTTATTTCAATTAATATAACAAAAAGTTAAGAACCAATGCATAACGAATAACGTTATAATTATTAATGCACCAAAAGCAAGTAGATGTTTATTTTCATTGTTTTCAAAATAACTAGCCATAAGCTGTATTATATTGTTCAATATCTGGTTTAAACTTTATACATAAATATTGAAGAAACATATTGCTAGATTAAATCATTTCCAAAGTTATTATCTAATAACTTATTCTTTACGTACTAAATAAAAAGCCTTCAACTACAACGGACAGCTTATAATGCATTATTAAATATAATAAATTTCTCTTTTTTATTTGAGAGACAATTGGCAGATTGTACAAACTATCATTAATTCACTAAATGATGAATCTACTAAATGTAGAATGTATCAAATCTCTTGCACCATCCATAAACGGTATTTCCGATGTTATTTATTTATGTCCTTCAGTTTTCTAAAATCAAAATTATAATTTAGTGGAGAGTGACAATATGTTCTTATATTGTGTTTAAAAGTTTCTTTAAATAACAATATCAATACATATTTACCTAAATTCACATTAGATTAAAAGAACAAATCGGTTTAAACTACCAATTAAATGCTGTTACTACTACCAATAGAGTATATATGTGCTCTATACTTTAAAGTCACATTAAGAAGTGTATCCATTTCAGAAAATACCAGTGGCTCATGAGTTACCTATATTTTGTACATAAAATCCATTTTCCTATTTTTCATCTGGAAAAGACGTCTACGAAGTAAAATTACTTTTAAAATTGTCACTTTTAATAAATTGTTTACAAAAGCCGGCCATAGTGGATTAGCCATTTTCAATTTTTATTTTTTACACCAGATTCTTGTTCAGAGACCTCAAAAACCATTACATTATATTAATTTGAGCAAAATTACTTTAAAACTCGTAGAGTTAAAGAACAATTAGCGTACAAATTGAGTATATAACTTTTTTCTGTAAGGTATTTCGGTGCCATTTCAAAAGGTTTACGAAAAATCATTTAATCGCCATTTATTCTGAAATAATGGATGTTTTTAAGTTAGTTTGACCCACTATATATTGTTTTCGTTATCATAACATAACCTAAAAAGAAAGTAGAAACTCTAATTTTTTATAATGTACTAAAAAAATGCATACCTTTTATTAGACCAAAATACAAAGTTATTATCGTGAGATTATTTATCTTACCGAACATTTATAAAAATGTAAATATACAGTTCAATGGTATTCATTTTTAGCAACGTATCTACTTATCCATAACGGTTTATAAGTATGATTCTTTTTTGTTTATATTAATTCACATTACCATTTCTTTTTAGATGATTTGAAAACCTGCAAAAATATATAAAAATCACGACTAATTTAAAGCTAAAACGTGTTAAGTTTTGATATATAAAACTTGTGCAGTGTGCTTGCTCTATGAAGGCAAGACGTTTACTGGAGATCGAGACCCGTCGCCGGTGCCCCAAATCGCCCGTATAAGCATGTGCGTCTAGGATAACCGTAGTCACCCGAATTATACTCGAAATAGGTACACTTCAGATCGTTCCCCCAAACATAGTTTTGTGCGTTGGGATTGCATGCGCCAGATGTGCGGAAGGAAGCTTTGATACCATAGTTATAAAAAAACGTAAAAATAAAAAAAGAAAATAATGCACTGAATTACATGCGAATTTCTTTCTCTGTTTATCTTGGTGGTTGAGTGGGAACGTGCTCTTGTGCCCTTTAGTACCATCCGCCGATACAAAATACGTAATAATGTTTTGATATTGGACTTGGTACCAAACAATACAAGGAGGTTAACTCACTGAAACTAAACTACTTGAGGGTTACCAAATTAATAATTTTTAATTTTCCTTTAACTTTTATGTAATATATATATATATATATATATATATATATATATATATATATATATATATATATATATATATATATATATATATATATATACCGGGTGTAACAGGATCATGGTACACCCCACTTTTCTCCTTCCGTTTTTGAAGATAATTGATTGAAACTTGGGATATCTTATATACATAATAAGCGGCACTTTTAGACATAATAATAATTTCCGGTTTCGCCGGAAGTGACACTAACTTTCGATTTTTAAATGGAATACCCTGCATATTATTGCATTTTTGAATTCTGCATGATTTTCTGAATCCAACGATGCCAAATAAGTAACATTTCAAACGTCAATATTGTTTATAATATAATTTTTAGTTTTCCATTTAAGTGTGCCATGACGGTTCCGATTTATTCTAAATGACCCGTGTAATGGTAGAAAAATCGAAATCCCGTCAAAAATACTAAATTACGTGATTTGTGAGCAAATAATGTTCATCAAAATGGTTTTTGGGGCAAAACTCATTTTTTTCAAATGGAACCATATTGGTACCGTTGTACCATTTATGAGGACGATTACTAAGGAACTTATTCATATGTCTTATTAAAATGTGCGATAAATACAAACAAAATTACAGCTAAAAGAAAATAAGAAAATACAATTTATTTATAATTATCTCGTTATACATAAGGTGGCTTTGGAATACAAAAAATGAACACAAAACATTACAACAGTTGTTCAAACTGTTTCCCATTAACGTCAATGCACTTCTGAACTCGTATCGCCGTTTCTCGAAAAACGTTCGCCAATTGCTGGGCCGGGGAGGTACCACCACCCTTACCATGGGCTCCTTAATATTGGGTCTCCGATTTTCTGAGCTCGGTAAGGGCTGCCGGTTAACTTTTCCATCATCCTTAATCTACTCTCATCCTTATTCTTCCTTCTCGCCCTCACTGTCTTCCTATCGGATTAAAAGTCCCAAATTAAAAAATAAGATGGCTGTGGTTTCTAGGGTTATAAATTCCGGACGTAAAATCCTGCCCCATTCGGATGTCCGGGAGGGCAGGGCCCAAGCGACCTCGGTCATCGAAAGTATCAACTTTCTGATTCACTACTGCAACATCCGCGGTATCAGGTCTAATCTTAATGCTATTCACCAACATCTTGAACAATTACAACCTGATATATTGTTTCTATCTGAAATACAAGTCTCCTCTGAAAGCTCCGAGCCACCCGACTTGCAATTTCCTCAATACCATCTTCACTCTAACTTTCGATATAAAGGAGGCGTATGTGCGTACATCAAGGATAGAATTGCTTGCAAGAGGGTTTCTTCCTTAGAAAATAAAAATTTTGACGTGATTTGGTTTAAACATTCTGGTCCTAATTTTGTGAAACTCTACTGTTGCATTTATAGGTCTCCTAATGACAGCAACTTTCAAGACTTCTTCGATTACCTTAGTATGAAAGTTGACTATCTCCTGTCTCAGTTTCCATCTTGCGATATCTCATTTGTAGGCGATTTCAATGTTCATAACTCTAATTGGCTTTAATTTTCATCTACTACAAATCCCGCTGGTCATAATGCAGAATCATTTTCTATTTCATGTGATCTCACACAAATGATTTCTGAACCCACAAGAATCCATGATAACCCTAACCATACTCCACATCTTCTAGATCTCTTTCTTACATCAAACCCTCTTGTTTATAAAACTTCCGTTCTTTCGCCTTTAGGTCTTTCCGACCATTGTCTAATAAAAATCATTTCTACTGTACCTAATTCCACTGTTGTTCGCAAAACCGATAGAACCTTGTGGTGTTTTAAGTTAGCTCGATGGAGTGATTTACGGGATTTCTTTGCAACCTTTCCATGGCGTGAATATTGTTTTAAGTCGTCCTCTTCTTCGGACATCGCTCTTTCAGTATCTGAAGTCATCCTCATGGGAATGGAGTTGTACATTCCGAAAAAACAGTACCGTGTAGGTCATTCACGTTCCCAACCCTGGTTCAATAAGGCTTGTTCTGATGCAATATCTTTAAAAAATAAATGTTACATTAAATGGAAATCTAATAAATCGGTTGACAGTCATGTAGAATACGTTGGTGCTAGAAATATCTGCAAAGGTGTCATCACTAAAACTAAAAAGTTGTTCGAACAACGAAAATGCAATGAACTAGCTACATCTCCTTTAGGCAGTCGTAAATTTTGGTCTTTAGCAAAAACCATTACTAAAAACTTTCGAACATCTTCATTTCCCCCCCTGACATCTATTGACGGATCGGTAGTTGCTGATTATGTAGACAAAACCAACGTTTTTGTGGATTTGTTTGCATCAAACTCGTGTCTCAATGATTCTGGAAAAGATGTGCCCCTAGTCAACTCTTCTTCATACATTATGAAACCAATTCATTTTCGGTACAAGCTCTTGGAATCGGTCATCAGTAGGATTGATCTCAATAAGGCTACTGGCCCAGACGGTATCCCAGCTATTGTCTTAAAGAAATGTTCCCCCGAACTAGTACCAGTCCTATCTAAGCTCTATACGATCTCTATATCTTCTGGGGAATCCCCTTCATCATGGAAGTTAGCAAATGTTCAACCTATTCCCAAAAAAGGTGATAAGACCGATCCCTAAAATTACAGACCAATTGCCATCACTCTTCCATTTTGTCTAAAATCATGGAAAAAGCCATCAATCAGCAACTGCTCACGTTCCTTGAAACTAACAAACTCCTTAGTGACCACCAATATGGGTTTAGGCAAAGTCGTTCAACAGGCGATCTTCTTTCATATGTGACCCAAGTTTGGAACAATACAGTAGAGCAGTCCGGTGAAACAGTTGTAGTCGCTTTAGATATCTCAAAGGCATTTGACCAAGCTTGGCATAAGTGTTTACTTGCCAAACTCACCTCGTTTGGGTTAAATGATACGCTCATCAACTGGGTTTCTAGTTTCCTTGATAAAAGACGAATACGTGTCGTAGTTGATGGCTTTTTTCCCAAAAGAAGTTAACATTAACGCGGGCGTACCACAGGGATCCGTTATAGCGCCTACACTTTTTCTGCTGTACATAAACGACATTATTTCTTCAACAACTAACCCCATCCATTGCTTTGCTGACAATAGCATTCTTCACTGTAGTTCATCTCAGTCTACTCATAGTGATAATCCACCTTCTATGTCAAATCAAGAAATTAAAGCTGAAATGGCAAATTCAATCAACAAAGACATTCAACGTATTCTCGAATGGGGGAAGCAATAATCTAGTTAAATTTAATGCTAACAAAACTCAGTGTTGCCTTATGTCCGCCAAAAAAGATCGATCATTTCCTGTTGTAAGTATGAATGGCTCAGTTCTTAAGTTTTCAGACTCTATTACTCTGTTGGGTATGACTGTATCTTCAAATCTCTCATGGGTTGACCATCTTCTGTCAGTTACCAAAACAGCTGCTCGTAAAATAGGCTTTTTGTACAGATCTAAGCAGTACTTTACCTCTCGACAACTCCTTCTGCTGTATAAGGCCCAAATTCGGCCTCATCTAGAATATAATTCTCACCTTTGGGTTAGTGCTCCCCAATACGCTCTCGATATCGTTGATCGTATTCAAAAGAGAGCGATTAGGCTTATAAATGACCCGTCCTTAACTTCTCACATACAGTCCCTTGAGCATAGAAGGATGGTTTCAGTTCTTTCTTTGTATTATCGTTATTACAACGGCTATTGTGCTGGTGAATTACATTCTTTGATACCATCTCCGGCTATCTTTGCGAGAAACACTCGGTTCGCTCATTCACATCATCAGTATGCAGTACAAATCTCCACTTGTGGTACCAAACGGGCGCAATCCACATTTTTCTACACGGCTTCTAAACTCTGGAATGATCTGCCTAGTTAAGGTTTTCCTGTCACTTATGATATGAGAAAATTTAAGGTAGCTGTTCATAGGCATCTATTGGCAATTCATTATCCCTCTATCCATCCTCCTAAGTGTTCCTGAGTGGTTTAACACGATAGGCCTTATTTAGCCTGTTCAGGTCCACAATCATAAAAAAAAAAAAATTTAGTATTTTTGACAGGATTTCGATTTTTCTACCATTACACGGGTCATTTAAAATAAATAAATATTTTAAGAAGACGGATATATTATAATACAGAATAATGGTTTAGGTATAATTTTCTTTCCTAACAAAAAGAAACTTTTTTAACAACTTACAATGCGCACTCGTTTTCACAAGTAAAGATAGAACAGTGTAGCGTTATTTTGATGCAAAAGAGGAAAGAGCATGCAAGTGTTTGCAAGAGATTAGAAAAAATTACGGAAGGGGCAGAACTGGTTATTAAAGGCATTAAGCTCACCTAGTACACCCAGAGCAATTCGAGAATGGAGAGTTTGTGTACGTATCTAATTTCTGGCTCGGAAAAGAAATAGAAGATGCTACTAAAAAATTAAATTGTAGAATTAAAATTAGGTTAGGTTGGATACAGCATACACCAAGCAAAAATAAACAACTGTGTTTTGTATGTGTCACTTTGTGTGTAAATTTGTCTTCTAAATAACTAAAAACTAATAATTGTGTAGTGTCCCAAGTGTGAAAGTGTAATTGCAATTACTCTTAATAATAAAAAGGCTATAAAACCTTTAAGCGCGTAATATTGAACTTACTTCCAATAATGCAAATTCAAGAACTAAAAATCGCTAAGTCTTGACTTTACTGACAATAATGCTACTCTTACTCAAATGATTTACTTGCCTTACATTGATTTTCCTGGCAGTAATTAAAACATTAAAATTTATTTACAAGTCTGATATTGAGTTACTTGCAAAACTCAAGTCTGGTAAAAATAATTTACCGTCTAGTGTTATGCGAATGAGATAGGATTGGATGAGGTTAAGTGTTGCATCATAGTGGAACAGGTAAACAATGAAACTACTTCAATCCGTGAAATTGCGAAACTGGGAAGGAACCACCAAGAAAACTCAGTTTATTAATAAATGAGTAATTGCACAAGTACATGAATACATCAAAGAACAAAACAAAGGTGCCAATATAACAAAATACCATTAACTAAAGCGTTAATTAAGTAACAGAGAAAAAAAATGAAAAGCAGTTTAACTACACATAAACATAATAAAAAAATAAACAGTTAAATTACACAATTGTGTCAGAAATAAACCAGAATTAAAATTGTAACCGTTGTAATTGTGGCCGTTATACAACCAATCATGCCGGCATTTAAGTTAACAATAAAGCAAATAGGAAAACAAGAATGTAGATCAAGTTACACATAAAATACAACAAACACTAAATTAAACAGGTAATAATAAGGTAATTGCAATGCAGTTAACTACACTTATCGAAGGACAAAAAAAGACGCAAGGAATTGACATATTGTAAATAAAAGCACAAAAATACATGCGTACAATTAAAATAAGTTACATATTTCAAAACAATAAGAGTGGGTTAGTTTAACAGTAAATATGGAATTTGAGGCTGATTTAATGGCATCTGGATCCGTTTCTGTAAACCCCGGCATCGTTAATAACAACAATTATCTGAGATTCATCATGTCACGTTTGTTCACGCATTAAGTCATCTACGTGGGTGAAAATATTAGTAAACAGTCAACAATACCAACTCATTCCAGTAAACTATCCGTTGTTATGAAGAGATCATTCTGTGCGATTCAATATCTTGTGATAACTGAATAGTAACTTCTTGCGAGGCAATGACGGATTTTTAATAGGTTACACCAGCTTGTTGTGAGCTTTAATCTACATTCAAATACCTACTTACGCTTGAATATTATGTTTTAATTTATCACTTAATTACCAATATTTAACGTGGTTTAAACTCAAGGTGGTGTTTATTTATAAATATGTTGTTTACACGCCCGTTTCGCTGATTAAAACCAGAACTTTGTGATTATTTGTCGATACATTTATTTACACAACCACTTTAATTTTGTGAAAAATTTACATAAAACCTACACAAAAAAAAATAAAAGGGCAATTTCACATTTTTAGTGTTTACCAAAACGGGAGCGATAATATATTTATAATCAGTACGGTTTCAATTACGGTTTTTAACAAAACAATAATAGGATCGTACAACTCAATGGAACCTCCAACAGTTTTACTCCCAAATCCACCCCGATTTTTAAAAGTTAAAAAAAATAAGAAATATTACGTGGGAATATATTCGTATTTATTATTAAAAGAAGTATTAATTTTTAAAATATTCACTCGTCCGTAGCAAACCTTATATGTCTCGAATTTCAAAGTAACAAACAAAGTTGTTTTTTGATTTGCGGTATGTTCCAATGTAATTAATTACTAACCGGCGACGTTTTTACCCAAATTCCGTGTGTATAGAAATTGTCAACGATTCTTCACGGTCTTTTGGTAAAGGCAGTTTCGAGAGAACACCTTTTTCTACCCCAACACATGTTTTTCTTTTCAACGCTTGGTTACATGCATTCCTATATTAGTTACATAAAATATATAAAATATGACATCCCGAAAAACATTATCAAGTTACGACTTACTAACAAGATGTTAAAACCCATGAATTATCTTTTCTTTCGCGGTAACAATGGCTATTTAAAATGTTTTATTACAATAATAAACTTTTCTCGGTCCGCTACCTACAACTGTCCTATTTAAATGCATCACCTGTTGACATAAGAGACGACTGTTGGGTAAACTGAGAAAACTGTTTACCTCAAGCAGGTATCATTGACTACCAACAGGTAGCTGTTTAGTAGAAACAGGTCTGTCCCTAGCCGGTGCAGAAGCTCCGATGTTACATGAAAAGTGTGAAAAAAATTTAAATTTTTAATATTTATATTTGGTTGTTTGGTATCACTTTCCACTGTGTTATTAAGGAATGTTTATTTAAAAAAGATTACAGAAAAAATCAATGACTATGAATATATGCACATATCATATATTTTTCTAGCGGCTAGATCAAATCCACCCCTAACATACAATTAGGATATATTCAAAAAGCTAGAAAGCAAAGGGGATAAGTCAGCGTAGTTTTCGTTTTCGAAACCTGCTTGAAGGAATTTTTAGAAGAGAATACCAGAAGATCGGAAATATATTTAGTGCCGAAACGATGATGCTTAGAAGAGGTTTCTTCAAGGTTTTTTTTTCATATGATCGTTATACTACTTACGTGTATGATTTGTTAAAAAAATACGTTTTTAAGTTTGTTTTCTTGTTTTTATTTTATATATTATTTTATACCACATGATATTTTACAAATAGTCTCTCCCTCTGTCCGTCTGACCGACTGCCCATTCGTCCGCGAGCCCGGGTTATTAAAATTATTTAATTTCTTTTAATTTCCACTTTCTATGTTGGTAAGTCGTATATTGTTCGCAGCGGATATTTTAATAATGTAATATTTAATGTTTAATTATAATTGATTATCATGGTTAGCGTATTTTGCTGGATATTACATTTTAAAATGTTTCATTTACCAGTACACTGCGTTCTGGTGGGGTGCCGAAAAATATTCATTCCTCTTCTTCAAATGTCATTCAGATTTTCAATACTACTGTTACTGTGAAGCTATAGAACTATTTTTATACCAGCACTTTGTTCTTTTATTCATTAAACACGCGTAACGGGTCTCAATTCATATCACCGTCGGTAAAAACTCTTACTATGTCATTAATGTTAAATACTATCACTGCTCTTGCTAATTCCTTCAATAGAGTAAGCTTCGTACCGACTAGTCTCTGGATAATCCCCATTCGCGTAAATTGACATTTTCATATTATAAGTTAATTAATTTTTTGTTGATTGCATTACCGTCATCAAACATACATATATGTATATATAACACTAGATACTGCAAAATATAAAAACTGAGCTTGAGAAAATATCATAGTATGCTTATGTCACTACCGATTACCCTATTTAAAATGAGTGTAAAATAAATAATAATTTCGGTAATATCTGAAATTATCAAAATTTTAGTTTGTATGCTACCAAGAACTTAATAAAATATGTTTTGTGTATGTGTAAGTATATCGAAAAATGTCAAACGAATTGGTACAAAGCCCTTCAGAAGAAGCAACTCTTCACGCCAGAGGTTACCGTTTAATAAAAAAACTAGGAGAAGGGTCATATGCAAAAGTTTATCTATCAGAATTTAAAGTAACCGAAGGTAATGCTGGTGAAACTGGCAAATCAACACATAATCAATTAGCATGCAAAATACTAGACACTGACAAAGCTCCTGCAGATTTTGTCAAAAAATTTTTGCCACGTGAATTAGACATATTAGTGAAACTCAATCACCCTCATATCGTGCATGTACATAGCATATTTCAAAGAAAAGCCAAATATTTCATTTTTATGCGCTTTGCTGAACATGGTGATTTATTAGAGTTTATTCTAAAAAAAGGCTCTGTGTCTGAACCGCAGGCACGTGTGTGGGTACGTCAACTATCACTTGCCCTTCAGTACTTACATGATATGGAAATAGCGCATAGAGATTTAAAATGTGAGAATGCTTTAATCACCAATAATTACAATCTAAAGTTGGCTGATTTTGGATTTGCTCGCTTCATCATAGATCATCAAGGAAAGCAACAAGCAAGCGAAACGTATTGTGGTTCATTATCATATGCGGCACCTGAAATTTTAAGAGGAATGCCTTATCATCCAAAAATTGCAGATTTGTGGTCAATGGGTGTGATAGTTTACATAATGTTGAATAAAGCCATGCCTTTTGATGACGCTAATATCAAAAGGTTATTCGAACAGCAGACTAACAAACGTTGGCGGTTTAGAGCAAAAGTTATAGATTTACTAAGCGACCAAGTGAAAAAACTTACTACACACCTTTTAGAACCTGATATTTCAAAACGATGGAGAGTTGAACAGATACTAAGTTCAGATTGGATAGGGATGGATCCTCGATTAACTCAACTTAATGCTGCAGAACAACAAGCAATGCAACACGCACAAGAAGAAAGAAAAAATTATATAGATGGCCGCAAAGGGACTGGAAGCGCATCAAAGAAAAAGAAGGAGTCTGTGGATGAAATTACTATGCTCAAAGATCCAAGAATACAAGTGGATCAGCATGCTAAAACAACAATTAGTTCTCCAGGAATGGTAAACGATTAAAGCAAAGGATAAGTGTTTATTCTTATTCACTTTAATTTATATTTACTGTAATTTTTAAAATATAGGGTGATATTTCTTTAAATTAGTTCATTTTATTATAAATCAGTGCTTGTGTGTGTGTGTGTGTGTGTGTGTGTGTGTGTGTGTGTGTGTGTGTGTGTGTGTGTGGATGTGCGCGTGTGTTTGTGTGGGTGAGTACGTAAGTGCGTGCGTTCGTGCGCACGTCTGCGCACCTCCGTATCAGCGTATATCCGTACCTGCGCATACGTGCATGTGCGCATCTGTTCGCCCGTGTATCGTCGTATCTATGTATCTGTGTATCCGTGTATATGTGTACCTAAGTACCTGTGTATCTTTGTGTCTGTGTACCTATGTATTCGTGTGCTTGTGTATCTATGTATCTGTATATCTGCGTATCTCTGTATCTGTGTTTGTATGGCTGCTTATCTGTGTTTCTTTGCATCTGTGTATCTGAGTACCTGTGAATCTGTGTACCGGTGTATCTCGCATCTCTGCATCTTTGTATCTGCGTACCTCTGAGTAGGGGAAAGTGGAAGGCCTAAGACAAAATTGATAAAAAAAATTGAAAAAACTGTTTAATGGAAATCAAAACTAAGTGCTACACTAGAATGTATAACGCAAAATTAGAAACACCAAAAGAGTAATTACTTTTTTTAAAAATCTTGAAAATTTTCCACTTTACCCCAAGTATGAGGCAAAATGGAAAATATCAGCGAGCAATATAATAAAAAAATACATTACAAAAATCTTATTTCTCCATGCCTAAGCTTCTCATGCTTGGTAAGGCGACCAACAATTTCCTTCATGTAGACGGCGCTGTTAGCAGGAACTTCGGGAAACACATAACTATTATAAGTTTGTCTGTATTGGCGCATAAAAGAAACTTGAACTCCTTCTTCGTCCATAGACTGAACTTCTGCCACAAATTTTTTCTTTTGTTTACCATTTGGATTTTCAAGTTCCACAAGTAGAAAATCATTTGGTTTAAGGTGTTGACATGTTACTTTTTCAATACATAATTTTTCCACAGAATTAATCACTTTGTCCCCATCGTTGCCTGACGAAGAAGATGAAAAATCGTCGCAAAGTTACTCAGAAGATGATTCAGATGTTGATTGAATGTTTTCAGGCTCTCTTCGTTTGTTTTTTTTTTCTTAACATTTGGAACCATTTTTCGCTTTACAGTTTTGGCCTTTGTTTTACCAATAGAGTTAAGAGATGTCTTTAGTTCGTCTAGGTTTGGAGTAGCTGTTAATACCATAGTTTTTCCACGTTTACGTGGTTTTCGTTGTTTTTGGCAAGCTTTCGGAATTGGCATTATGTCGCTTGGAGAATAGTAAATATTATCAGATGACTCTTGTACAAAAGAACAACTAGGCTGTGGTGATACGTTTTCTCTGTTTTCCAGTTTCTTATTTGCGGAAGGAATTCTACTGGCAACTTTTTTGGATTTAGGTGTGATATCATTATCCCGAACAGGCAAATTGGTAGAAGACGTTAATGGTGAAGGTGTTCTGTGTTCCATTTCCTGATTTTCTGCAGGCAAAATAGTGTCATTTTGATCCTGATCAGTTGTTTCTGCTGGTTTATATAACTCTTCAGGGAATATTTCAGTATTGTAAGGCCATATGCCTGTATTTTTAAATCCATTAATCGCATTTTGTGCTGTTGCAGCCCGTAGAAAAGCTCCACCAAACAGTTCACCAACATTATGGACTGTAATAACTTGACCAGGATGGTTTCTTAGCCATTTTTTTGCCTCCTGTCATAATATGTGCTTAGAGGGAACATAAATGAAACGTCGAGGGGTTATAATCGGTGAGAAGTGTGCGGCGGCAAAACAAGTATGTGAACATTGTTTTGTCTTGCCATTTCCACTAACGATAAATTTTTAGCGTGGGTTGCATGTCCGTCTAAAATTAGAAGCACAGGGTCATCAACACTTGGTTTGGAATATTTCAAAAAATGGTTAAACCATATCGGTGCAAAAATATTGGATTGCATCCATCCGAATGGGTGATACTCCACATCGCTCTCCGGTGGACATATCAATAATGGTGGTATATAGGATCCCAAGGCGTTGTAACAGATTTCAGCAGTCACGAGAACTCCTCTCTCACCCGATGCAAGAACCCCTACTTGTTTCTTTCCCTTTATAGAAAAAACTTTTCATGGCTTACTAGGCACTGTAGATATGCCAGTTTCATCGCAGTTATAAATACGACTCGGTGTAAACCTATGCTTGTCCATCAATTCTCCAAGTAATTTGAAAAACTTTGACACATTGGGCTTATTGAAAGCTGCTGCTCTCGCTGCTGAGGTGTTTTCGGGTAAACGTAGGACAATATTTTGATTTCGTTTTAACAATCCATAGACCCAATCGGAGCCCGCCAGGCCTGTTTTAGCATTAAAATTGTTGGGAAGTCTATTTTTTTGTGCATATTCAAATGCTAATGCTCTCAGATCTCTTCTAGTCAAACCAAAGAGTTTACTTTCCATTAAAAGTATATAATTGGCCAATTCATGCTCTTGCTCTATATTAAAAATGGGCCTATAATGACCTAAGAACTTTTTTGATGCATTAACAGCTGTTTTTTCCGATTTAACTCGTCTGTGAAGCGTGCCAACAGGGACATTATATTTTTCAGCAGCTTTCTCATATCCACATATTCCATTTCTAATGTCATTTATGGCATTTGCCATCGATTGTTCTGTTCAAGAATGCTGTTTAGATGTCCTCTTATACTCACGAACCATAGTGTAAAGAAATTCACAATGAATAAAATCGCTAGGGCAAAGTGGAAAATTTTCCACTTTACCCCAGCTAATGATTTCCACTATGCCCCATGTTTACAGTAATTATAAAATCCAATGTACGAAAAGTTATTGTACTAATATTAAAGATTGTGTACGCTCACTGTTTACAAATATGTTACTTTATTTACTAAACGTTAAAAAGTCAGTTTACAATTACAAGCAGTAAAATAAGTGGCTTATTTCTTACCTTGTGATATTACAATTTGCAATTGAGGAATTTATTTCACTTTATCAACTAACCACGTGTACTAATACAGACAACTGAATACTTCCCAAGTAGCAAAGTGTGGGTTATTTTATTTGATGTAATGTTTGGATTTGTGAATGCTTCTATCATTTTAAAATTGAAGTTTTTCACAACTTTACACTTACATCATAACTCGATTAAATTTTGTTAAATGTGTTTTTTGGCTGGCAAATTTCATTGTTAGCTTTCGTCGTAGAGAGTGTTCTGGTTTGTCATCTTTGAGGCAGTTTAATAATATTTAATTTTATGACCTAGTTATTCTTTACTAAAAAAATTTTATAGTTGGCTTTATGTTTCCCAAACTGTTATACTAATAGCAGGCTTATGTTTATGTTTTAATTTTTCAAATTTGACAAAATTGTTTACTACATCTTTAACAATTTTTAACAAACATTACTACTGACGAAGATAACTGTAAGTGTTATCGAAACGTTTAGATTGTATAATTTAAAGTACACCATTAAAAAATCCCAAAAAAGATAAGTATTTTATTATAAGTATTATGTTGACGTCGAATTTCATACGTTTGGCAACAATGTCAAGCGCTGACGTTTATCCCCACATTGGAAAAGAGTTTGCCGCGACTATATATCTGTGTATCTCGGTATTTGTGTTTTTGTGTAAAACGTGTTTTATAAAACTTTTAACCACTCATTCTTTAAAAAACTCGTGGCTACGCTTCATGTTCGTTTAAACAGAAAAAACTCGTGGCTACGCTTCATGTTCATTTAAACTTGAATTCGTGCTTCAAGACTGGTCTTATGAAACTTGATTTTTAATATACTATTAATTATTATAATACTCAAATGGGTGTTTTACTTTATGAAACCGACATTTTAATTTTATTATGTTGGCATGTAAACGAGTTCTATGATAATGTCATATATATTTTATTATTTAATGTAAACATAAATGTAACAAATCCTATTCTTATCTAAAATGTGTACATAATTAAACGTAATAATTCGAATTTAATGCTGATATTAAATTTTGAAAATCAGTAGAGTAGATAGAAAATTTTGTTGTAAACAATGATTTGCTACTTTAATTTATATTTGAGGTAAGCTTTGTTCCCAAACGATTAACTGTGCTCTGTATGTTAATGGTTATTTTCATTTATAGTAACCATATGCGCTTTTATCAGCTGCTCTAAATCAAATCAAATTGTAGGACTTGTTTCACACATGGAAAGACTGTCTTCTCAACAATGTAGAATTTTCCAATTGAACACAATAGTAACTCAAAACCTGGACATTTAGCTGTTATGGAAATAACCATAATCTATTTTTATATTGAATTATTCCCTGATTAATGGAATGGTTACAATATTCAAAACTTAAGTGACTATGGAGAGGAACTCGTTCCTTGATCTGCGCATACAGAGTACTGTATTATAGACTTCAAGTAGCATGCAGAATTATAATTTCTTGTGTAGTAGGTACTATACAATATATGTGGATAGAGTACATTAGTCTTCCACATGAGGAGGAAATGCATGTCAACATAGATTTTGGAGTTATAAATGCAGGTGAAGGACGTCAAGAAAACATTGATATAATGAGACGAGTAAATCCTGAACTTATTGCAGGAAAAAGAGCAAGAAGTCGTTTAATAAATGATTTCTTTCAAAATTATCAGTGAAATGAACAAAAATGTAATGTTATGTATTATTTTATTACCAATAATAGTGTTAAAAACAAAAATATGTTTTGCATTAATTTAATATATCGACGTTGCCGGGTAAAAACCTCCTATGTGGCAATTTTGTCATAAAATAGGTTTTGAAGCGATTCTATGCAGCACATTATATTTCACAATATGAAAAATCCTATGTGGTAAAAACGCTCCAACCGTTTAAAATTTAGTTATATTTACATCACCTATGTGGCAGCACCTTGTTGACTGTATGTGCAAAATCTCCTATGTAATGTGATTTTCACATGGGTAGTTTTGAGCAGTTATTTTATGGTAAACCGACTTGTGCTTGTCACATGGCAGTGTTTACCTAATATTTTGTGAACAGTTATTATTGTTAATTTCTATTTAGTTTTAATTGCAAGAAGTTATACCTGTATGTGTATTCTGCTGTTTCAGTGTTCAATAGTTAGATAAGTATCTACAAGCAAATCTAATTAATTTATTTGCTTTCTATTACAACAATAAATTTTTTTGTAACGTATAATCTTACCTCACAACTATCAATTTTGAACTTTTTATGTTATTTTTCTTTTAATATTCTTGCAATCCTTTATACAAAAATAGTACATTTGGTATAAATAAAATATAATTATGTATATTTACACCAACGGCTGTGTTTTTAAAAATCTAGTTTACATTCGTATCAGTTAAAAGAAAACGCACAATTTAAACAAGATTGTTTTAGTCCTAAAATGACATCACGTGGACGAAAGATGGTTGAAGAGGCTTTGAAGCATGTTTCTGGTAATAACACGGATTTAATGCTTCCAGGTAAATATCTCAATCAACTACCTATAGATAAAAAAGATAATATGATTTTTTTATAGAACCCGTATTAGTGAGTGCTGCACATACTATGTACCAAGAAACTTCGGTTCAAGCAAAAATATAGAGAATGTAGTATCTACAACTCAAATTCTCCCAAATATAGGATCTGGGAATCTAAACGTTGTAAATTTATTTGAAGCAAGTGGCACGCTTTTGCATTTAGAGAGTAGTTTGGTTGATAATTTGGAACCTGATAAAGAACATGTATTTGTTATTGAGCCAGACGATCAACTTTCTGAAGTAATTAATATGGCTATTGAAGATAATCTTACACAATCCTTTAGTGCAGAAACTTTGGTAACAACAGATACATTGTTGAATATTGGAGCAATTGAAGAAAGTGTAAGTAATGTGGCTGAAGAAACCTTAGAAATAACTATAGCACCTTTAAATGACTCAACTGCAGCAGCAGTAGAAGTGACACAGCATTCTATTTCTGTGAGAAAGCAAAGATTAGTAGCAAGTTTAAAAAGAGTTTCTGGCTTATCTTACATGGGATACAAAACATCAGCCAAAAAAGTCACTCAAAGTGCGCCAAAAAAAGCTAGAATGATAAAAAGCGATGTGACCACAAACAAACTTCTAAAAAAAGCGAAAGAAGCTTTTTATGTGGAAAATTCTCAGATAACGATAGACAATATGCATTTTGCAGATTTTGGGAAATGGGCTCATGGTCGGAAAAAATTGGGTATGTAAATGGCCTCGTAAGTTCAAGAGGAATACGTAAAAGAAGAACCGACATTTTAGAAAAACCCAAGAAAAAGGAACATGGATATGATATATATCTAGACACACAAGCGGGCGAAAGATTGTGTGTATGTCGAACATTTTTTATCAGTACATTGGGCATAGGAGAAGATTCTTTTAAATGATGGGTAAAACATTCCTTGTCTAAAACTAGCAAAATCAATGGACAAGACCGTCAAGAAGAACTTGCTAATTCCGGAGTCAGTAGTGGTGTGAAACACACTGTGCCATATTTATCAAAAATAAAGAAAATTGAAGTTATTGCAAATATTAAAACTTGGCTAGAGTTTCTCCCAAAAGTACCCAGCCATTATTGTAGGAAAAGCACAGGAAAAACGTATGTAGAATCTACTTTTCGCTCCATCTTACATATGCACTCGGTCTATTCAGATTGGTGCAAAGAAAACAATTTACTTAGCAGTTCGAGAACTCAGTTCAGCGACACGTTGAAAAAAGAGAATATTGCAATTCATCTTCCCCCCAAGGATCAATGTGATATTTGTTGTGGGTGTAAGGTAGGTGATACATGAAAACGATTATCAAGTTCATATTAAAAAAAAAACGATGCGCGTGAAGCAAAAAATTTAGCCAAGGCATGTGCAGGTGCAGACCACTTAGTTATTACTATGGACCTCGAAAGTGTGCTTTTGTGTCCAAAATATACTATAAGCAGAAACTTCAGGTACACAACTTTACTATATACTCATTGGAGGATGGTGACGTAACTCTTTATGTGAGTTTGTGCAGATGAATTTACATCCTGTGTAGTTGACTTTATATCAAATGCTAATGAAAAATATAATAAAGTGACACTAATATCAGACAGATGTAATTACCAAAACCGTAATAAAGTTTTGGCAAGTGCCTTAAGTGACCTGGCTAGATTAAAAACAATCATAATTGAACAGCTGTTTCTAGAAAAGGGGCACATCATGATGGAAGCCGATAGCGTCCATACTACCTTAGAACATTACTTTAAGCCTCCTATAAATTCGCCTTCTGATTACATTTCTAGAATGAGATTAGCTCGACCAAAGCAGCCTTATAATGTCAAAGTGCTTTATTACCAATTTTTTAAAAATTATGACGCATTAGGTACTAATTTGTCATCCTTAAGACCAGGACGAAAGACTGGAGATCCTACAGTAACGGACATTCGGGGGTTACAATACAAATCAAATGGGGACATTTACTATAAAATGGTTCACACTGAAGACTGGGAAAAACTGCCTCAAAAACGCAAATTGACAGTTCCGTTTGAAACTCTTAAAAGCAAGTACAGCAATCCATTACCTATTACGGAATCAAAATTCAAGCATCTCCAAGAACTGAAAGGAGTAATTGAAAAAGATCATCACATTTTTTATGACAATTAAAAATTTAATGCTGATAAGTAGAAATAGTTAGTAACTTTTCGTTATTCTATAATTAATCGTTAAGTATTACTTTTACCTTTTTTTCAGAAATAACATTAGTTCAATAAACAATTTAATAATTACATTCCTTTTATTACTGTAGTGAAACACCTCCTATGTGTTGCATTCAGACAATCAAAACCTCCTATGTAACTTGTATATTAATTTTTTTGAAATTAGGTTAAAGTTTTACCTTACTAGGGTAGTTTTTATAGCTAAACCTAATTTCTAACATCTGTTCTACAGCAAAATTAACGTAAAGGAGGCTTATGTGCTAATAGTATCATAATAATGTTTTTTCGTTCTATAAAATTTCACATTTTGCACATGGGAGGTTTTTACCCGGCAACGTCGATATCTTGTATTCCTTCCATTGTATAACTCAGTAGCACTTCTCCTTTGCTATGGCAATTCTTTCTATAATTGCCAAGTTTTTTTTATAATATTTGCTTTTCATTTCATTTTTCTAATCTAGAGATTTTCTGATGCTGCAGCAGCATATACTAGTTTTTTTCGTGGTGCTCTAGGAAATGTGTTTTTTTGTTGTGAAATTTCCTCGAAGATGTACACTGTTGTTTAACGTAGATGGTTCTGGTTGGAGTGTCACAATGGTATTTGATGCAAACGGTGGTACAATACCTTGCACTGTAGAAATGTGGTTCGGGAGCATACACTAGAATTGTGAAGATAATACATTATTTGTGTGAGTAGAGAGGTATGTGGGAGACTCACATTATTGCTACTTGACAAAGATGATATTAAAAGATTCTCAGTAAATTTATTATGTATGTCTTTGTCTAACTCTATTTCAATGGTATCATCAAACGCAAATTCTGTTGCAGACTCTCCTACATTTGTATGTTCTTCCACAGAAAGGGCTTTAATTATATCTAAAACTTCAGCGTCGAAAGTTGTAATAGGATTTTCTTGGTATGGTCCTCCTCCAGTGCCTCCACGTTCCCTTATATACTTTCCAGTTTTTGTTTGCACCTGGACAACTATTTAATAATACGGTAAGTTGTTTCCAAAGAGTTTATCCTTCTTTTTGAGTGAAATCCTGCGAAAATTTGCCACTTATAAGTTTCTGATTTTTCTTAACGAATTCTACTAAAAGAGATGTTTGCTGCGTAGATACATTTACGTGGCATTTCCATGACAATCAAAGATAATAGCAATAGCGGAATATTCGAAAAATAAAAGTAAGGTTGGAGAAAAATGACATCAACATAACCCCACAAATAACGCGTATTTGGTCATATTCCATAGACTTGCTGCGTTGCCAAATGTATTCTACGTACGAATAGATAGCGTTCGATTAGGCAGCGGTGATAGTGGGTACGAATTCGTACGAAAATCATTCGTAGGGATTCGTAAGAAATTCTTTCGTACGAATGCATCAGAAAAAGTGGTTGCAGTGGACGCGGGTACGAATATGTAGGAACAGAGCAATAGTAGAAGTACAATGGATGCAGCTACTCAATTGTATTTGTTAGAGACGCCTTTAACAAAATTACTTTTATTAGAAAATACCAGAAGCTGCGAGGTATCCGACTACTTTTCGACAAGAGAAAAAATGGAGAATATGGAAGATCGTTTGAGGAACTAATTAAAAATACGCAAATACAATAGGAGGAAACATATAAACGCGAAATCAATTTGTTTTATATGCATATGAATTTAATACTCATTTGACTAATACTACTTAACCTCCATATGTTTGTTTATCTTTTGACTGTTTCCTATATTTACTTCTTTTAATCATTTATTACACACTTTAAATCATTTCTAATTTTTACAAAATAAATCGCAATAAATAAGTAATTGTATTTTGTAATTCTGCAGTTTTAATTGCTGCTATCTCGGGGTATATTTTCTAATCAGAATTTATTATATAGAAAATAATTGTAATTCATGTTTTTCATATTACACCATATGATTGTATGTGATGACGTAAAGGTAAACACTCCTGGTGAGGATAATATATAACCACTGCTTTTGCGCATCCTTCCTGAAGGTCACAGTTCTTAACGTTTGGAAATACCTCTACTGGGTACCCGCAAAAGTTAAAATGACAAAATAAAATTATTCTTATTCTGATTATTATAAGGTGCATGAAAAATAATTTTTGTGATTTTACCATCAGTCATCACTGTTGATGTGTAACAACAGGATAGTGATTATCTGTTATTTTTGCCGCCCCTAAAATTTGTCGCGCCTAAAACTTGCCGCTGAAAGCAGCTGCTTCCTGTGCTTCTTGGCTAATCCGACCCTGACCCCTGCTAGGTCTAAAAAAGATTTCGAGCCCATTGTTAGTTTTTAAGATTCTTGGCAACCGTGACAATTGAGAAAAAACATTTTATGTAGACACAAAGTGCCATTTTGGTCATAAATAAAGCAAAATGTTATTAAGGAAAGTTATTGGGAATGTGATTTTACGGCTGTTGCGCAAAATTTCACAAATATCGGATCATTTTGCAAAAACACATAATACAGTACTTTTGGTCCTATTTTTACAATGTAAGAATACAAATCAATACAAAAAATTCGAAATGGCAGCGGAGAAAATTACAAAAACACACTTGAGCCAAAAAAAAACATTTTATTTTATTCAAAGTGGTATCCTCTAACATCTACACACTTTTTAACTTTTATGTACAAATTCTTTATAAACATTGTGGATCATATTTTTAGTGACAGAATTTATTGCTTCCATAATTTTTGGTCTCAAATTTTCGATGTCCAAATTAGTATTATAAACACACTGTTTTAACATATCCCCTTAAAAAGAAATCCAATGGGCTCAAATCAGGGGAATGAGCCAGCCAGTTGACGGGTCCATAACGATCTATCCATCTGTTTCCAAAATGTTTTTGCAGATAATTTCTTACCAACACTGTTGAGTGAGCAGCACATCCATTTTGCTGGAAATATACACTTTGAAAGTTACATTCATCTCTTACTGAAGGCAGCATTCCCAATAACTTTCCTTAATAACCTTTTGCTTTATTAATGACCAAAACGGCGCTTTGTGTCTACATAAAATTGTTTTTCTCAATTGTCATGGTTGCCTACAATTTTAAAAACTAAAAATGGCGTGAAATCCTTTTTAGGCCTAGCATGGTTGTATCCCAAAACATCAAAACCGGATTAAAAAATTTTTCATCAATTACACCTATAGTGAAGTGAATCCGGAGACACACTGCATGTTTTAAGCTACTCATGAATTTAAAAAGAAATCAAAAGCAGATAGACATCTGTCTTTTTGTAGCAGAAAGAAAAGTTCGCTGCTGAAGTGCTGTTTTTATGTTATGGAATCTAATAGTTCTTTATTTGCAATAATTTACATTCTTCTTACATTCATGTATGACTTTTAATTACAAATTTATGACATCTTATTTATTCCAATATTGAAACATTCACTCAAATATTTAAAGATAGTACGATATAACCACAGCATAATTTTATATGCTGTGATATAACCCTGATATTCCCAATATATTGATCTGAAATTAATTCTAGTGTTAAAATTGGCTGTAGCACTAATAACCATAAAAGAATTTTAAATTATGACTTTGGACATAAAACAATTGCTATTGTAAATTAACCTTATCCTAATTGTGCTACTTTACAATCAAGATTCCGTTACTTTGCTGTTATCTTTTAAAAAATTCTCCCATAATTGATATCCGTTGTAAAAACGGTTGAGCTCTACAAGTTAAAAGTTTGTACTGTTTTTGCCAAGATGAAAATTTGGAATGTTTCCTTTCATTTCTAATTCTTTCTAGCATAAGTTGGGGGTCATGTTTAACTTGTATTGTTGCGTTAGGTAATAATTCACTTATAATACTAGAAATTCTATTTTCAACTTCTTCTCTAAACAATGTATCATTAAAAGTAATTTTTGCTTGTGTTTCAACTTCACCATCAGCCTTTATTTCAATACTTTCATTATCATCTAGTTTCATATTATCATAAGATTCTGTTGTAATTGTACTCAAATTTTCATCTAGTAATTCTAGAGTTCCTTTATTTGCACTTAAAATTTCACTAATATTTTCAGAATCTGATTTAATTTCAATTTGGATTTCTGAAGATTTTTCATCAATGTCTAAATCTAAATTACTTTCTTCACTGCCTTCTTTTACAGAAAAGCTAGTTCTTCTTTCTGGAATTGTTTCACCTCTAAATGTATGTTTTTTATCATTCAAATGATTAAAATCAAAAAGCCTTTCTTTTGGTTTGTCGTGGCAACAGTATAAAGCACTTGGATCTATTGGATGTGCTTCTGTGTTAAATATGTAACCACCTGCTTCAAGTACACATTCTCCATTTGGTGTATTAACGATGACACCATGTTGACCTTGATTGTGAATAAAATTTTCTGTATCAAATAAAAGATAAAGGTATTTGGTAGTTTCAGCTAAAAAAAAGGATTCCATTCGATCTTCTTTGCGGTGGTCTCGAACATCCTTTATCTAAAATAAAAAATCATATTTAAATAACTATCTAGGCAATCGTATAAAAATGCATTGAACTGTATACTATGTAATTGGAAGATCATCAGGTTAAATACGGGATCCTGCACTACTGCGTGCACGTCGTTAATATGATAAATAGAGCAAAATGTCTCGGGCAAATGTTACTTGTGACATAAAGCTGATGACCTAAAAATATTGATGTACATACAGAGTGGCCATAAATAGGCTTGTAGGTAGCGGACCGCGAAAATTTTATTATTGTAATAAACGTTTGTCAAATCGCAATGGTTACCGCGATAGAAATGATAATCAATGTGTTCAAATATCTTGATAATAAGTCGTAATTTGATAATGTTTTCTGGATATTTTATTTTCTGTATTTTACGTAATTGATATTTGAGTAAGGGCTGAAAAAGAAACATAATAACACGTGCTAGGATAGAAGCAGATGTCGGCTAGAACTGCTTTTATTGAAGGAGTGAAACGAATTTCTGAATATTTTTACACGCAGTCTTGATGTAAAAATGTCACTTGTTGAATAATTAATGACGTCGGTACACACTGCGATCAAAGACATCGTTGTTTCTTACTTTTGAAATTTGATATTAGGTATAGGTTTTTCTCCGGACGAGTGTATATTTTTAAAATTAAGATTTCGTTCAGTAAGGAATGTGGAAAAATCTTCCCACGTAATAATGTCTTGTTTTTTTTTATTACTTTTGAAAAACGGGGGTTTATTTCGGGAGTAGATATAGTTAGTTTGAAATAGGAGGGGAAGGCAGTTACGGTTAGAGTTTTGATTGAATAAAATCGATCGGTTTGTTTGATTAGAGTACGTTCATTGTAAACAGTCTGTATATAAATATTTGATCGTATACCTTCTTGGAAAACTCAAACCGCGAATTAGTTTTTTCTTTTACTACACTAAATATTCGGGTGTTAATAATCGTACGTGTAAACAATATATGTATAAATAATCGTTATCGTCTTTGGTTTAAACGGCGTATCATAACCCGTTAAATATTGGTGAATAAGTGGTTAATTGAAGGATTATAACATTCAACGTAAGTAGGTATTTTTAAATATTTTTGCGTGTACATTTTCTTTTCCATTAACCAACGCGAAATTGTCGTTTTATTTTGGTTGTTAATGTGTTTTTCAAATATTAATGTATAAATAACAGTCAATTTAAAGGAATATATATTCAAAACCTAAGTAGGTATTTTAATGTCAATTAAAGCTCGCAGCAAACAATTCTACAAGCCTATGTAACGTATTAAAAATCGAGCATTACCTTACAAAGAGTATCTCATTACGCACGCGGGCTCATGAAGTTGAAATCTGTTAAAATAAAAGGGCTAGCGTCAGACAGTACAGGGCTACCCCGTCCTCATGTTTTTTCAATTTCGAATGCATCGGAAAAGGATGCTTTTCTCTTGCCCTGTTAGTGCAGCCGTATGCTTTGGATACGTAGTCGCGGAAGCTTATCGCTACAATATTTAGTGGGAATGTGTGAGAAACTTTGGACAGTCTAATGCAAAAGTCACTTCAAACATGAATATGGTAAAATTTTGAAAAAATTAAAACAATTAATAGCACATGTGCCTGAAGATCAAAGAAGAGTAACGTGGTTTCAGCACGACGGAGCTCCTGCCCATTATTCACAACAAAATCGAGAATATTTGAATGATTTGTACCCAGTAAAATGGATCGGAAGATCTGTACCTACTAGATAGTCACAGATCTGATCTTACCAGTCTAGATTTTATCTTATAGGAATACAATAGGGCCATAGTGTATCAGAATATTCCCACTACGCAACTGGACATGCGGCAAAGAATAACTGCGGCATTTCTGACAGTTACACCTGAAATGGTAAGGAGCATTTGTTGGTCATTCATAGAACGTCTCACCTTGTGCCGTCAACCGAATGGACATTTTGAACAGTTGATGAATTAACATCTATTTATTTATTATTAATTAATCTATTTTTTTAATTCTTAGGTATGTTCCAACTTTCATAAGTAATCCCAAATTCTTAAAATGACGGCAAGAGATAGCAACATATTCATACATATCAAAAGGTTTGCCCTTCAATCTTGAATCGAGTGACGTTAAGAAATAATATACTAAGAAATATACTGTGCATTTCCGTGACATGATATTATTTTGATAAAAAATTTTTTTTTCGAAATAACGCGAAACCATATGAGATTAAATTAAATTAAATTAAATTATAACTGCACCTGTTAAAGACCAAAAATACAGGGTGTTCTATTAGAAACAAAAAAATTCAGAATTTTACGATATTCAAGTTTGAAATGACCTTTGGATCAGACTGTGCAAAGTTTCTCACATATTCCTATCAAATATTGTAGCGAAGTGCTTCGCCAAACCCCCATTGCTGTCCTTCTAACAGGACAAGAGAAAAGTGTCTTAAATTTCATGTAGAATCGTAATATGAAATAATATATAGGTGGTTTTATTGAAGATAGCAGCGGAAGACCCAATGTAACCTATTTAAGGATACTCGGTAAGTACGTCAATATCTTTAGGTCGTGAAGCTTTTCGCCAGGAATAATTTTTGCCAGATCCATTCTGTTCTATCTATCATATAAACGGCGCAATCTTCCGTGAACGCAGTGGTGCAGGGCCCTGTATAAGTGAAGCCATTGAAACTCACTTCTAATGGGTATTTTCTTCTTTGTTTTACTAATGTAATACCCTCAAGAAATAAAGGTAATGATATAGAGAAGTATTACATTCAATAGTAATTTATTATAGAAGACGATAGAGGCATTTTATTTCCCTTTATCGTTGATTGTAATATTCTATTTTATTCTGTGAAAATATGTAAATCATTAGTATTTAGAATGATTGTGAAAGACAATTTGGATTAGGTACATAAATAAAGTGTAACCTTAGTATTATATTTCAGTGTATAAATAGTAATTTATGTATCAAGGCAATAAAATGGATTTTTTAAGACGCTTGTGGAATTTAGTTGCCGATGCCCTCTGGATCGAGGTTAATAAACCACAAAGTCTTGAAAAATAACTTTACTACCAACATCCACACAACATTTTTTTCCGAAATCTGAACCACTTACTGAATTTTTTTGTCAAAGTTTGATTAATTTATTAATATGACAGTTAAGGTATGCGTTCACTAGGGCGAAGCGGACGCAACGGATCGATTTCTTGTGAGTGCGTTCACTAGGCTCATTTCAACAAGCGTGTCAACTAAAGTACTGTTCTGTGAAGTGGTGTTAAATGAGTGATAGTGAATTTTAAGTAATTGCCATTAGTTGCTTACTATTTGACGAAAAAGAAAAGGAGAAGCACAGACAGCGCAACAATTGCAAAAAGAGACTTGATTATAGCGAATACCACGCCTTATTTACGGACTTGCAAAAGGACAATAGCAAGCATCTTCAGTACTGTTGAATTCGAATGACACATTCAAAATTTGACATTTTACTGGAACTTCTGAAACGATCTTCAACAAAAAAAAATACGCACTTCAGAGGGGCAATCGTTCCTAATGAAAGACTAAGAGTTTGTTTAAGGTTTGTATTGTTTGTGTACAAAACAAATAAACAAAAAAAATGATTACGTTATTATACCCGTAATTCTCTGGAATTATAGAAGTGTCGTAATAATTTTGACTAGTAATATTTTTCACAAAAAAAAAACGATAAGACCGATCTCTCGAACAGAATCGGGATTAATCAGTAAACACCACCCTATGCCACTCTTGGTTCCAGTGCAGTCGCAACCTACACCACTCCAAACGTTGACATCGATGTTGGGCCGTTAGTGGTAACACAAGATGTGGTCGATAGGATTGTAAACGGAAAGCTCTGATTCTGCAGTAAACCGTTCGAAGGGTTACAGGGCGACCTTCGTTAGCTAACCATTGATCGGTAATTGATCTGGTACTTGAGAATCGGTCTCTTGTTGCCGTAAGTTGAAGATGGCGGTCCTGCACCTCATTTGTTCTTCTTCGTCCCCCGGTTCCTCTTCTGCGGCGTTCTTGATTCTCCCTAGTCCATGCCTCATAGCAGCGCATGATGGTGGTTTGGTTTCGGTTAAAGCGATTTGCAATTTCTCTAAACGAAAAACCACTTTCGCGCAAACCAACAATACGATTTCTGTCGAATTCGCTTAATTGGCGGTAATTT
Source organism: Vesta saturnalis (assembly GCA_036346205.1). Lineage (NCBI taxonomy): Eukaryota > Metazoa > Arthropoda > Insecta > Coleoptera > Lampyridae > Vesta > Vesta saturnalis. Next base: position 3,748,290 of record JARFJB010001965.1, on the reverse strand, counting down.
CCACGTTAGCGCACTCTAAGCATGATCACATGCTCAAAGCAAACAATCACAAGCGAAAACAATAAAGAACTGAACACAATATACTCCTGACAAAATTGTTCGAAAACTGAACGAACTGTCAAATAAGCCATTACCACTTGATCCATATGAATGAAATTTTAATCAATTGCTACCTTTTAGCAGTGAAACGTTTCTGTCAAGTTTGGTCAAAAAATTCCTAACCCTTCCTTGCAATTTCCATATCACTGAGTATATATTGTTATCGAATAAACATAAATGCACCAAGAAATCGTACGGCGCTACACAAATTTCATCAATAATTAAATTATTAAACTTTGTTTAAATCGGATTGATACTAGCTAGTTCCAATTTCTTCAATTAATAAACTATTGTAAATTTACTTTTAAAACAACCAAAAAACGATTATAGCAAACATTAAGCGTTCCAATTTTTAAGGCTTCTGTACTACGAAATTTCGATACAAAATTATCAACACAACATACGAATAAACCTCATGTAATTTGATTAAGTCCACTGATGGATACGCTTTAACTAAATTAATCAATGATGGACTATATAGTGAAGTTTCAATGAAAGCGTATTCAACTGTTCGCAAATACAAAAAGTAACACAACACTTTATTAGAATCTGTCACCAGCACAACAATAAACGTACGCAAGCGGTTACCTTTAATTGAGGATCGGCCTTAGCAACGATTTGGCTTCTCCAAACCTCCCCTTAATTTCTTAATACAGGACGCGGTGTATCTCCAGCGGATGGCCCCTGTATCTGCTTCAATGACGTGATAGTCGTCGTAACCACACTCGAAAACTTTCCAGTGGATCAACCACTTTGTGAAAGAAACTTGCTTATACTCAAGTATAGTGTTTGATTGATATTTCATTTGATTATACGGTACACTAAAGCTTATATTTACACGGCGCTCATTGACATATATATATATATATATATATATATATATATATATATATATATTACTCCGCAAACTTATTTATTTACAGCGGTATTTTTATTTCTAGAGCAAACCATGAGCTTATTGATTCCCAGAGTTCGTGAATTTAGCGATCTTAATTAACCCGCATTAGGCCTAAATCTCCGAGGGTGAAAGCAGCACTATATTCAAACACTAAGTACGATTCAACGGCGTTCGATAAGGACGGGCGATAAGATTTGTCCGTGATAGTCGAAACCACATCAATATCCCCCTTAATGGGTTAATAGGGAAACTACCCTTAACGAAAGTTCATTTATCACGGAACAGAACGTAATTTACTCAGAGCTGTAGACAGGATAACGTCTTAGGGGGGGCAAACATAATTTGTGAGGGGGCTTGTATAAAAAAACAGAAATTTAGGTAACGCGCATAATGCTGACACTTGGCAGTAGATTCGAGTGGCGCGCTTTTGAATTTGCAAGCCGGGCGCCGGCTACACACCAAGTCGCGTTGTTGTAACTTGTGATCGAAATTAAAACTCGCTGTAGGGATTTGCTTTACACATTGAGTATATTTATTTGCATACATAACAGTTAGAAATGTAGCAGATTTAGTTTTCACTTCTTCTTATCCGCATCGCTATAAGTTGCTAATGCTAATTCTGGAAAGACTTCACAGAATTTATTCCCTGTTTGGCCAACTTGCCACTGTGCATTATTTCCAAAGTTGAAATGCGGCAACGACAAGAACCGTTACACAATTTTCTGGAGTGCGACGACTGATTTGTATTCTATACTGTGGCACGCTGACTAACTAAAACTGTAATCTATAACGGGTACCTATGCGTGCAATAAAACGTAAACCTTGCAAGAAAAAAAATTTAGATGTTTGTCAGAATGATGTAGCTCAGATGGTCTCCTAGGAAATATGTTTTTGCCCTCTTTGTGATGCATTCAGTAACCTATAGGAAACAAACAATCTGTCGTTACATATTTTTAAATTCCAACAATAAACGTGAAAAATAATTCCTTCAAGATGTATTGGGATCTTCAACTTCATCTCCCTTATCTCTTAATTTACCAATTACATAGCTTGTTACTATAAATTAACATACGCGCGAAAATGATAGCCTTCTGGCACTGAATTGAAAAAAGATTTACATCATAGATACAAACTGCGTTCCCAAAGGTTATCATCGAAATATGATCTGTTTGTGACAGATCCATCCCTACGAAAATGAGCTTTAAAACCACCACTTTAGAAACCAAAATTTATGGAAAGGAAATGCGACAAACTGCCGCCTACAATTTAAATTTGCAAACGATGTACCATACAAAGTAATACATTTTATCCTTAATATAATTTTACATGATGTATTTTCATTACCAAGTAACGAAGTTTACCAATATTTAAAATAGCGAGAACTAATGATTATTTACAAAAAGCTCAATTAAAATCTCTCTTCCCTAAAATAGGAAAACCCACGTGCGGAAATGGCTCGTAATTTCACTAAAGATTTCAGTTTATTAAAGACAACAAACCAACAAAAAAGATCTGTATTAGGAGTTACAGTTTTAATTAGTAGTAAGAACACCCTAAACATCCTCATATAACAGAAAAGCATAATTAACTTAATGCTTCCAAAAAATGTTACGCTCTGATGTTATATTTTTAACCAACTATCCTGCCTTTCTCATGGTGGACACTAACGAATAACCTAAAGTTCGATAGCGATGGTTCGTTAGATTTTGGCCACACGTGACAAGTTAGTTTAATTAATTTTCTAAGATCATTAATATTGTTGATTATGTGTGAATTTCTTAATACTTATAATTTGTATGTATTTTTTACTTGGTAATAAACTGTTATTATAAGTATTTTGCTTTTGTATTTTTGTGATCTGAGATCTAAACAGACGGAAATATACATCTTTATGTGCATCAACTACTAGTGGTTATTAGCACTACCCATCACTAAATTTTTGCCCTACTAAAGAAATTATACCTTCAGTAAGGGATCTTTAACGTGTCAAACATCTTATTGCCAGGAGACATACAGCTTTACTTCTTATGTAAGAAAGGGGCTTTGGGTTTTCTCCATTTTAAGAAAAACGCCTACCTTGGCCAGGTTAGAACCAGCGCCATTCGGATGAAAAGCTTTCACGAAAGTAATTGTAATTGAGATATAAAAATGTTTAAGCACGTTAAAATTATTATGTGTTCTTACCAACATTAATTGAGAAAAGTAAATCCAGTAGTGTGGGCCGAGAAAATGTTATTGTAATACAAATTTTTAAATCGCAATTGTTACAGCGAAAGAAAAGATAATTAATGAGAATTAATATTTTGTCAATAAGTATTAATTTTGTTTTTTTTTTTATTTTATGTAATTAATATTGAAATGTATGTAATTAAAGGTTGAAAATGAAAAGAAAATACATCTTGGGGTAGAAAAAAAGGTGCTTTCCCATGTGACTCGAATCTGCCTTACTCGTAACGGCGGTCACAAATCGTTTAGCATTTTTATGCGCACGAAATTTGGTAAAATGTCGCCGGTTGGTAATTAATTACATTGGCACATACAAAAAAATCAAAAGAGAGCTCTGTTTGAGAACTTTGAAATTCGAGACCTATAGGGTTTGCTACGGACTAGTACACATTTTAATATTCTTTTAATAATAAATATGAAAATATTCCCACGTAATATTTCTTGTTTTTTTAGAACTTTTAAAATTGGAGTCGATTTGGGTTGAAGTTGAGGTTGGAGGTTCTATTGAGCCGTACCGGGTAGGAGACGTTCTATTGTTTTATTATAAACCGTAATTGTAAACCGTTGTTATATATTATATATTATCGTTTCCGTTTTAGTAAAACTAAAAACGCGAATGAGTCTTTTTTGTGTGGGTTTTAATATAAGTTTTCACAAAATTGAAGTGATCGTGTAAATCAACTTTATCGATAAATAGTCACCCCGTTTTCATTTTAATCCGAGAAGGGGACGTGTAAACAAATGTATTGATAAATATCGCATCATTCTGGTTTTAATGAACGAAGTGGACGTGTAAACAACTTATATCTATAAATAATATTTGGCCACTGTTTTGAATTTAAACCGCGCACCTTACCCCGTTAAGGTTAGTGATTAAGAGATTAATTAAAGGATTATATTCAAGCGTAAGTAGGTATTTAAATGTAGATTGAAGCTCGCAGCAAGCTGGTGTAACCTATTGAAAATCAATCATTGCCTTGTAAGAAGATTTAATTATCACGAAATATTGAATAGCACAGAATTGTCTCTTGATAACAAACGGTAGTAATGCGGTGGTAATTTAATTGCCAATACGCCATCTCGCAAGCACGCTTATTAAGTTGAAATCTGTACTAAAAACGCGTCAGACAGTAGTGCCCCCCCCCTCATTACTGAAATGCGTTGGCATTGTGGATTGTCTACTAACTTTTTTGCCCGCGTAGAGGACTTCATGCGTGGACAAACGTGGTATGACAAACCTCAGTTTAATTGTTATTAACGATACCAGGGTTCCCAGAAACGTATCTAAATGCCATTAAAAAGTCTTACAATAGTAACTTTACGTAGATTTCGCAACTAGAAACTGGTTGCCCACGGCTTTAGAGATTTATAGATGAACGTGAAGAGATACTGTAGTTTCTAGCGCAGTCACTCAAACTTTCACGTCATTGCTTGCGGGTAGGATATAGGCCATTTTGTTAACGTAATTGTTTTAGTTTCTCCTTATATTGGAGGCTTTCTTTTAATGATTTTTTTAAGAGAATTTGATTCAACCAGCTTGTTTAGAAATTGTTTGTCTACAAACTGATTTCTTTATATATGTAATCTATTGAAATTGTACGGGTGTATTTTTAGGATTTGGTGAAAGGATGCTTTTATTCATATATGTATATTCTTTTGTCTATTTTTTTGTTCTTGACGATATGTTAACTCAACCGCCGGCATTGATTGGTTGTATAACGGCCACATGTTTAGTGTCACAATTTTAATTCTGATTTATATGACGCAATTGTGGGTGTGATTTATCTGTTTGTTTTTTTATTGCTTATAAACTGCTTTTCATTTTTTTCCGTTACTTGATTTTATAATTTGGACACTTTAACCTGATTTAATGATAATTTGTTGTATCTGCATATGGAACCTTTTCTTTTGTTTTTTGATTTATTAATATACTTGTAAAATTGCGTATTTATTATGAAACTGGGTTTTCTTGATGTTAGGAAATTATCAGATTAAACTATCATTGTGCAAAATTTGTTAATTCTAATTTGAGTAATTTTATCATTTACCTGTCCCCCTATGATACAACAGTTAACCTCATCCATTTCTATCCCATTCCATAAACACAGCGTAGCCTACCATTAGATGGCCAATTCTTTTTATCAGATTTGAATTTTGCGAGTAATTCAATATTAGATTTGAAATTCTAAGGGTTTAAATTATTGTGAGGAAGTCAATGTGATGCAGGATAATAATTTGGGGAAGAGTAGCATTATTATCAGTAAAGTCTAAAGTATTTACAACAGATTTGGAATCCTTGAGAGGTCATCATGCACCAAATGAACCTATGGATATTTTTTTTTAATTTGCATCACTGTGAATAAGTTTTATAGTCTTTTAATTATTGAGAGTAACTTCGAATTACACTGTTAAGGATTAAGGATAGGGTACCTTGGGACACTTCATGTTTATGTTCCAAGCATCTAATGTTGCCTATTATGTATTAAAATGATAAACGTTCGTCTTAACTAAAAGGTAAATGGCTAGGAGGTTATGCAACCCATAATGGTTAAAAGTGTTACACATAACTGTTTAACTTTAATTTCATTCTAGACTTTTTGCCAGAGTGCCCAGCTTTAAATCTGTAGCTATCTGAATCTGCATGCCCCTCAAGGCAATTAATAGCTTGGTCTGTCTTATTACTTGGAAATTGTCACTCATTGAACAAATGACAAATGCTTATTTGGTGCAAGCGAATTGATTTCTAAATACAGAATTACTTAGTTTTTAAAACTTACTGTTGCATATCCACAAGGTGTTTTAGCACTGTGTTGAATACTTCTTAAAATGTCAACACCCATTTCAATCAATTGAGGGTCACCAGTAGCTCGATACAAATACATAATAGATTCAATCAACTCAGGACGTAGTGGATAGTTTTCTCTGCCAGCACCTGCTTCAGCTTGTGCAATATTATAAAATTCTGGTGTAAACCCATATTGCTGCCACACTTGATGGTAATTGTGCAAGGTTTTCATAGCTGCACTAGTATCACCTAATCACAATCTATCTATACTACTTCAGAAAAATTTCACGTATTAGAAGAAATACCAATTAAACTTAAAACTCCCGGCCAATAAGATTCTAAGGACTGAAAAACTGGTAATGTGACTTGTCCTTTTGTCATTGAAACCCATAAATACCAATCTTCACGTTTCAAATATTTATCTATGGAACGCTTTGCTTCACGAAACATCTTCATTAATTCTGGTTTTTGTAATAAAATACTTCCTTTAACTAAATATTCAAAAAAGGAATCTACACCAGCACCAATTCCTGCATCTTGGGCAGTCCAATGTCCAGTAAGTACATCTATATGATTACCATATAGACCTAATGGTGAGCGATGGTTATACAAAGAATATAATGCATTCATTGCAACCTACAAGAAGAATCCCAAAATTCTAAAAACGCCAATTTTTTACTTACTTCTTCATATAAAGGATCACCAGTAAGTCTACTGAGTGTTCCAAATTCTAAAATAAATGTAGCAATACCTGCTGTGCAAGTAACTGCTGTCTCTCCAATTGGTACTCCATAACGCAAATTTACAGTTCCATAAGGCATACCCGATTTTGTATCAAAAGCTGCGATTAATCGTTTGGCAACATCTTCTGCCAATCGTAACAAGGGACCATTACAAGGCCAACCAGGTTCTAGCATAACACCTGCTCTAAAAATATAAGTGCAAAAAATTAATGTGAAGTAAATGGTCTTTTTCATTACATTATTGTTATTGATAATATTTTATAATAAATCAAATGTATACCTGTGTGATAATAAATGTGCACTTAATAAACCCCCAATGATTCTAATATTTGTTTCAAAAACTGAAACGTTGATATTAGCATCAAAATTGGCTTTTGTTGTTAGAATTTGAACTACTCTTTGAAATTCTGTATAATTACCCATAATTGCTAAAGTATCTAAAGCATCGATAAGTGTTAAGGAATAGCTAAAATTTTTTTTTATTTTAGATCACATATGCACGATTGTTTACCTTCCCCAGGTATCAATTCCATCACAGCTTAAAGGCCTTAATTCATCATATGGATATGCATATTTTAAATAGCCATCGTAAGCATGGTTGAACATTTCTCTAACCTCTTCTCTATTTAAAAATAAAAAAAATTTAACAAAATGTATTTACTTATTATTCAACATTTTATTATAAAATGAATAAACAAAACTATATGTAAAACAGTATCAAATATACACCATAAATACTGTGTTTACACAGAAAAGTTACCTTAATTTAATTATTTCACTTTTATTGTATATTCTTAAACTAGAAACTAAATTTAAAATAATAAATAAAATACATAAAATACGTTTCATTTTTAGATATTAAAATACTGAGTTATTTCATTATTTGTACAACATTCATCATGACATGTGGATGTCGCCGATTATTAAATTTTGACAGTAATCAGCTGTACTTTTCATCAACAGCTGATTTTATAAATATATAAGATGTTGACAAATAATATACATACAGTGAATCTAAAAAGTTGTTTCTTTGGTATTGGGCATTTTCAAGTACGTCACAAGCTCCGCCTCTAACAGCTGATCTTGGACAACTTGTGTTAGCGTTTCACAGCAACATACGTGTTTTGCTGTGATTTTTTAGTGTTTTCTCCAGAAAAATCGTGATTACTGACTTATTGTAGTGTTAGGATATAACGTTAAGATATTTCATAGTAAATTAGTGAACATCATAAGTGTATATTATACTCGGGTTAGATTTTATGAACACGTATTCATGCCTTTACGACATTGCAATAGAAATTTGTAAGTATTTTGAAATGTATAAGAAAACAAAGTAAAATCTAAATTTAACCAGAGTTTTATTAACACTATCAAAAAATGATTGAACTTATTTGTAATAACTGCTTGTGGTGCTATTTTGATATAAGGTTCAATTAATTTTGTAAATATTATATTGAAAGCCTTATAGCTGTAGTAATGAATCTAAAAGAGCCTTATCTTGAATGTAATTCTTTAATTTGACGAGTTTGATGGTAACTAACCTACAAATCGGACGAAGTTTTCAATATTATGTAGGATAATTGTTCACTTCATTCACATATTTCTGGTGAATTGTATCAATACAATCCTCATGTACAAGTATTAGCACAGAAACATTTTCACCGCCTATGGTTTTCGATAAAATTGTCAGAAAACAATCACATCCCATAAGAACGTGTGTTAAAGATGTCTAACATCAGGCAAGGTCACGCGTTGTGACGTCATTTGAAAATGCCTAATTGGAAACTATTTCAGATTTTCATCTACACAACAATCCGTATTGTAATTAAATTTAATTACTTCTTTGGTTACTTTACCGTGATATCTAAATTCCCTTCGTCGTTTTTCTTCTTTTCTTAGAAAATTTACGTCGTGGAAATAATGGCCTTCTTTATAAACGTATGCATACATTTTCTCTTATTGAATATTTTTTGGCAGGTGGGGTCTTGAATGACAAAGAAACGAAATATTGCTTTCATCAAAAGCGTTGCGAAGATGCGCATTAAAGCACGCTTTCCAACGGCCTGTCGGTTCTGGAAACCCGATTTAAAGTAAGCATGTGCGGGTTGCCTTTAAAGAATAACAAAATATCGTTTCTGTATTTAGCATCTTTGCTCGTTTCCTGTATGTGACAAAACAGGCTAATGCTTTATCTACGGAGTATATGTAATCTAAGGGTGAGGTAAATACTTGTATCTAAAGAACTACGTGTCGAGAGACGACTGACCATCATGGGCCTCGTTTTTCAGTCTACTTTGATGCTTGAACACTATGACGAGAGTTTCCTACTGGCCTGATTTACGTGCTCGCTTATTAGACAATGTGCATGAAGTTGAACATTCGTTCTTCTTGGTTGTGACAGAACAGTTTTCCTAAACTTGCATCTTTCTTCCCGCTGCATATCGTTACTATTTTCTGCCTACTAAAAGATAGTATACTCCTCATGTTCACTGCTCAACAGAGCCGACATGTAACAGGTTAAGTGCGTTCCTCTGAATCCAGCCCCGCGTTTTCAGAGGCCCCGCATTACAGTAAAGTCGAATCGGCCAATTATGGATTGGACGATTAGCAACTCTAATGGCTAATATCACAACTAGTAATTCGTATTGTTTTGTTGTGCTTAAGAAGAGTGCAAAAGGAGCAGTCTCTCCCGACCCCAGGCTTAATAGAAAGTTGATATGGGATCTGCCGTCACCTCTACCCATTGTACACTGCGCGAACACTTCGGTCTGGCGCACGAGTCACGTCTTGCATTGAGAAACACGTCGCTGATGTATAAATATATCGAATATTATCGCGATTTTTTTGGCACTCACATAACACCACATTTATATATGCATTTTGTATTAAATAAATCAATAATAATAACAGTATGATGCAAGATTAAAAAGCTCTCAATAATTTTCTGTAATTTCTGTAAAAAACAATGGAAAGTCTAAGAAATTGTTAATAAAACATGTGTTACAGCAACGTTTATTGGTACTCGCAAACACCCATTTTCTGGCCTTGTAATACAGATAACTATGACGTGAATATAATGAAGCAGTTCGTTTCAATTTTCTATAAAATACTTTTTGTGCTTGTGATCTGCATATCTTTAAAAATAATTCGTAGGTCTAAAAATCGCTTTCCATTTTGATTTTCTAATGAATTAAGGGGTCTAATATATTTAAAAAGGTCAGTACACGCAAACTTTAAAAAATATAATAAATAATAATTCGCAATTTTATGCAAGGTTTTCTAAATTAAGAATACAATGTAAAAATCTGAAGTCTGATAATAATTTATCATTATCTTAGAATCTAGAAAAGTCAATAATGGTAATGATATTGTGAACTTATGTGTTGATCATGTTAATACTGTCTATGCTACTGATTCCAATATTGTTAATACACAAGCTCAAGATAGTTATAGAAGTTATAATTCTGTAAATATTTGTAATATTGATATACCTGTCCAAAAGACAATATGTGAAATACATTATTTAAAAAAAGTATGACTATGGACCAGAAAATAATCGATATAACACCACTAATCTTTTATCTTATCAGTTTCAGATTCTGAGATTCTTAAAAATAATACACAGATTGATGCCATTTATGCCGACTTCACAAAGGCATTTGATAAAATAAACCATAAAATTTTAATCTTCAAACTTTGCTGCCTTAGTTTCTTAAATCATTTTCTTTTGTGGCTAAAACTCATATCTCACTAGCCGCGTACAATTACTAAAATATAAAAAGTATCCTTCGAAACCCATACGTCAGGTGTTCCCCAGGGGGCCCATCTTTTGCCGTTGTTATTTCTGATTTTAATGAGTGAGATTAAGAACGTAATTTAATTTTCTAGATTCTTGTTATTTGTGGATGACATAAAAATATGTAAACCAATTAGGTAATACAAGATTATATTAAACTCCAAATAGACGGAAACTATATTCTTGGTGCAAATTGGATTTATTGGAACTCAATTTTAGCGAATGTTTTAGTATTACGTTTCATCGCATAGTGCACCTGATTTTAGCTATACAATTGACAATAGTTTGCTCGAATCCAAACTTTTTGTTGTAGACTTTGGTGTTACTTTTTCGTCAAAATTATCTTTTAACGAGCATACCGTTTGGATCTCCAATAAATTAAATAAGCAGTTTGAGTTCATAATTCGCAGCACGAAGAACGTTCACAACCAGTTCATTCTCAAATCAATGTACTTTGTTGTACGCTCAAACCTTGAACATGACTCTCAGGTTTGGTGTCCTCATCAAAGTACTACCCTTGAAAAACTTGAAAAGATTCAGCACAAGTTTGTTAGCTTATAAAACCGGCTTTTCTAAAGGCAATCGTATATTTAATTCTTTTATCTAAAATCTTTAGCAATACTATATTAACTGCTAGACTTCACTTTCACGATCTAACATTTTTTTCAAGTTAATCAATGGCCTGATTGATTGTCCTTATTTATTTAAATTAATCAATTTCGATATTCCTACAAATACGCTTAGGTATCGGAAACCTTCTACCTACATTCTGTAAGGCTAATTATCTTAAAAGATCTCCAATTGAAAGATTAGTGTTTCTGTCAAATACCCACCGACCCACCCTATCCTTAAATGGTTCGACCAGCGCTTAGATATTTTTAAACAAAATGTAAAACTATGTTTAGGTTAGGTTCTAACTTAGTTACTGCATGTTTAATAGTAATTCTTACCTTGATTTGCTTATAACTTATTTTAATATTTTCGTGGAAGTACTGTATGATATAAGACTGAAATACATATTATTTAAGAAATATATAATCCCCTATTTGTTTTCTTCGCCGCCACCTATTATTAGGAAAATTACCTACATGAGCCCAATTTAGTGAAGTTAATTAAACATTTAATAACACTTTTTTCTGCTCATAGACTTTTTAGTTCTACTTATTTTTTTAAATTGTGATCTACATTTACCTAACAAATTTCGTTATCTGCCAACGACAGATGGCAAATTAAAATTTCATTTTAATCTAAATAAGATGGGAGCCCCATTTGATTTGCTAAAAATTTAATAAAACTTTCTCCGGCATGGACTTGATAGATTTATTTAATTTTTTAAATTGAGATAGTGACCTGCGTTTGTTTACCAAATTTCGTTATCTGTCGAAGTTAATTAAAACCATTTCAATCTAAATAATGCCGCGAGCTGGGTTTAGTAAGTTTGATTAAATATTTAAGAAAACCTTTTCCGCTAATAGTCTTTTTAGTTTTATTTTTGTTTAGATTGAGAGAATGTTCTGCATTAACTTACCAAATTTCGCTATCTGTATTTGTACCATTGCAATCGAAATAAATCTGAGAGCCCTGTTTAGCCAATTTAATAAAAATAATAAATTTTTTCTCCATTTAGACTTGACAGTTTTATTTAAATTTCTTAATTGAAATAGAGCCCTGCATTCATTTACCGAATTTCCTTATTCGTCAATGCCAAATCATGTCCTATTAATTTAATACCGTGTACATAAATTTACTTTAAAGTAAAGACGTGATATTTTAAGGATTTTATTAAATGTTGTATATTTATTAATTATTTTTTTTATTTAAATGTTAGGTATAATCGTGTATAAGTATAAAGTTAATATTTGTTTAATAAGGACCAAGGTACACACACAGAATAATACTTGAATCACTGTGGAAAGGGCGTGGCTTAGTGGGCAACGTTGTCACTTTCGAGATCGTAGCGACTTTTACACTACTAGCTTCAGTGATTTGTCTATGACTAGATTCAACTGCGCATAACTTCAAATGGATGTAGAAAAATAAGGTTAGGAATAATTAAAATAAATATTTCCGCGATTATTGTAATACATAATGGCCTTATTTATGTACAAAACGGCATTAAGTTTTATACCAAAATCATCAGTTAGTTCTAAGTACTCCAAAGTAATACAACCTTTACAAGGTATAAAGTCGGAACTCCTAATTAGTGATAAATGTATCGAACGTTTAAACAAAGTCACCAAACATCCGGATGAATTTTTAAGAGTAAGTGTTGAAGGTGGTGGTTGCTCTGGTTTTCAATACAAATTTGAGTTAGACCGAAACCTAACAAAAGAGGATAGGTGATATTCCCTGTAGTTAATTGCTCTTTTTAATTTATCATTTTCAGAGTTTTTACACATAATGGTGCTAAAGTTGTGATAGACGAAACATCTTTAGAGTATGTCAAAGGCTCTACTGTTGATTATCAAGAGGAACTAATTAAAGCTTCTTTTAAAATTGTAAATAACCCATTAGCCGAACAAGGTTGTTCGTGTGGTGCATCATTTGCAGTTCGTTTAGACTAAATAACGAAAATGTTTGTAGGTTTTTATTGTAAGACGTTTTATGTACAGAAATAATATAGTTTATTATGTTATGAATGCATTGTGTTATCAAGTGTGTTAGTAAAAAAAGTTAATACTTCGCTCATATTACGGGTTGCTAATTTAAACAAAATTATGGTTTTCCACATGCTATTAAATTAATGAGGAGAACATAATGTAACCAGCAAGTTATTGTTAAGGAAAATTGAAAAAGTAACAAAAGGGGATGATAGAGTGTATATATATAGATTCTGTCTCAAACAAGAAATTAATTTTAAAAAGTGTCTCATTTTGGATTTTATTTCTCAATTTCCGTCAGACACTAAGTAGAGTTTTTAGAGTTAATTTCTGTACTGATGAATGCTTGACTTTAACTAGTGTTGTGAATAATTGAGAAGTATTGATTTAGTTGATTATTAAAATACCTCTAGATAGATTATGATGTTACAAATTAGTACCACTAAAATTATTAATACCTTACTAGCTGCTTCGGTGGTAGTTAGTGTGTCTTTTGCCCAAGCAGTGTGTTGAAATCTGGCCTAGACAGCCATTTTTCTAAAACTGAGAAAAATGAAAGTATTCCTTCTTTTTGGATAGGAAGTAAAACTGTAGGTCCTGTGGGCATACAATGTTTGACACACTAATGACTTGCTGTCTAGCTCTCGGTCCACAAACAAAAAATACAATAGGTACTTTTACTGGAATGACAACAGAATGCAGTGAATGGTGTGTAGAGAATTATTATTAAACATTGAAGAAAAGTGCTACTTTACTAATTTAGTATTGATTAACTTTTAAATTTTAATATATTGTGATACTATGTACCTTTACAACTAACTTTTATATGATAATAGTGGATTCTTGACATATTGTTTGATTAGTAATTGATTGTTTAAATATCTCAATTATTCCTATTAATACATTTAACTTAAGGTGACCATTTAGGTAAAATGAAATACGGGACATGGACACATCATCCGAAGAGTTTGAGGGGTACCAGGTACTCCTCAGGGGAAGAAGAGGGAGAAATTTCTTTTAAATTAGATACAAAATTATACTCTCTAGTCTAAGTGACATATGTAGTGATGGTTTATGTCATAATGTAAGTGTAAAAAAAAATCTATTTAATTCTGTAGTTTACTTCAGTTTTTAAAAGTACATAGGTAATAAAATGGCGAGCGAAACGTTACTCATTTGTATATTTTTCCATTAAATGCACCATTCGTGAAATATCTGGGTGATCTTGGAGATACTTACAAAATTCAAGACAAAATTGTTTTGTCATTAAAAGCCCTTTTCAAGTTTTTACAGTAAGGCTACTTGTTCCACTGGTCCAAATTTTATTTATGTCAGAAAAAATTCTTCCCGGGCGACGTTGGATCCTGGTAAACACATGCACATTTCAACAATTTCTAGTATATTGTTGTGTGGTATATCTTCACTCTTGAAGTGGTTAAAAGTCTCGACCCATTGTTTATCAATAGGAACAGAAACTTCTTTTGTATTTTATGACTAGTTAACAAGTTTCCAACAACTGACCACAGGTTTATTTTTTTAGAAATACCCAACGAAACGTTTGCGAATCTTCAAAGCGTTGCGTCCATTTATCCAAATAGGTTATACAAGTAATATAAAACATGGTCGCTGATGTTTTAAATTGTGTTACGGGTAGGTCTCCTTCTTCATTTATTAGCATAGTATACTTGTATACTTCTCTTCTACCATTGAGTATCTTTCAGATTCCACTTGTAGCACGCATTTATTAAATGTAGAAGCTTGTGAGTGAGAAACCATAGCCACACTTCAAAAAATTTGTTTTTAAAACTATTAAGAATCAATGTGGGACATTTTTATTGAGAGGGAAAGTAACTCTGTAACGGTTTGAACATGTTTAATATTCTTTCTATCGAAGGTAACAATACTAACCATTTGGTTTTAACCTAACGGTTTTTGATATTCAACATTAACAAACACAAAATTCTTTGTTCAACTCGAACAGTATAAATGTAGAAAATGGCATAGATTTTCACAATAATGGCTACGATGTCCATAGTTTTAAGTAACTGCTGAACTTTATGAAAGACGTTATTTTGGCCATGTCTTACTGCTCCTCCAAAATTGCAATGTGTGTTGTCAGTAACAAACAAAATACACCCACGTACCACACAAAATTAAAAAACACCGAACGCGTTTCGATAGCTACGGTATCATCATCACCGGTCAACTAGGGCGGATTAAAGAAAATTTCTAACATATATACCATCAGCGAGTAACGCTTCGTTGCTAATCTGGTGATGGTGAAAGTTATGAAAGTTTAATGAGTTTAGAGTAGCCTAAAGGTCCTTGATCATCATTATTCATTAGAATTTGTTTGTTTTT
This sequence comes from Vesta saturnalis, assembly GCA_036346205.1. NCBI lineage: Eukaryota > Metazoa > Arthropoda > Insecta > Coleoptera > Lampyridae > Vesta > Vesta saturnalis. The sequence continues at coordinate 3,732,782 of JARFJB010001965.1, read as the reverse complement.
GTAGATCTCTAAACTTTCATAACAATCAAGTTCGTGCCTATTACTAACATATTTGATTAATGATACCTCATCTACTACATGATTTTTATCAAACATATGTAGGGCTACGGCAGACTTGTCCCAACGTATGTATTTTATATGAGCTAAATGTTCTTTAAAGCGAATTTTGATAGGTCGTTTAGTTTGCCCCAAATATATTTGTTCACAATTTTTACAATTAATCTTATAAATTCCCGACTATCCTGCTTATCCACTTTATCTTTTGGATTGCCAGTGCACAATGCCATTACTTTTGTTAATTCGTGTTTTCCACCGTTTTAATAATATATTCGGATATGTCTGAAGTTTCACCTGGAAGATCTTGTGCTTTCCACAGTTCTGCTTGAATACCCTTGTCTTTCATAAAATATCCTACGACTATAAGACAAATGTTTACGCTTCCATGATTTGAACAACCTGAATAGATTGTTACAAAATCGACAGTTCCAAGATCATTTTGTGTTGAGCTTAATGATTCCTTTTGTAAAATGTTACATACAATAATTCCAGATTTGGTTCTAACACATGCAAATTTTTGTTGGAAACAGCTTTTTATTAGCTTACTAGTGCAAGCCATAGAACGAAAGGACTGATTGTGAAGCACGTTGTAGTATGACCAAGTACATTCAATCGCAGCTAGCTTTTGTTCTTCATTTCCAAATGTGTCGTTACGAAAAAAGACGACACTTTGCTACTACCAGAAGCAGCAATATCTGCCTTTTTACGCTTAAGTCTTATATGTGTTGTTGTACCCATGGGTAATGAATAGCTGTGAGGTGTTGGTTGGATGGATGTGTCCTGTAGTCGGGTGTTATGATAATGTGCCTATTGATGCCCAAGTGAATCTGTAAAAGAACGAAACAAGAATCAGTTAGACGCATAATAAGTCGTACTGCAGTAACTAGGTTGCTACAGTACGATTATTGCGATAGTTTCCTGTAGTTTTTGGTCACCTATTTATACCCGTTTGTGGCGTAGTGATTCCTGACGTAATCGTTGGTAGGAAGGCTCGCGGATCCCCCACTATTCCGTAACTGTTTAAAACATGTTGTTCTTAATAATTTTTAATTGTTGTTATTAGACCTTAACAATTTTTTATTGCTGTTATTTGATCTTAACATTCTTTTCAATAACAAACGTTAAACAACTTAAAACTGTCTCTCTGATGTTATTAAGTTATTTCTATTACAACCAAAGGGTATTGTAAGATGTGTGCTAACCGTTAAGTAGTAATTACACTACCAGATAACATTACTAATTTTAGTTAACTTTTTTACTTTCGTACAAGATGACGTTGCAAACTGTTTGCTAACTTCTAATTATAGCACAAGATGGTGGTATCAGCATATCTAGCTTTTTAATTTCTTCCATAAGATGGCGTTGCAAACTGCGTGTTACATGCTAATTGCACCGTAGGATGGTGCTACTAATTTAGTTAATTTTCTAATTACATCGCAAGATGGCGTTGCAAGCTGTGAACTTACTTCTAATTATACTAGTAGTTCAGTTAGCTTTTAAAACTACACTATACACTACAAAATAGCGTTCTAACTGCGAGTTAACATCTAATCATACCACAAGCCGGCGTTGGAAACTGTGTGCTAACTTCTAATTATACCACAAAATGGAGATACAAGCTTACTTTTTAAAATTACAGCATAAGATGGCGTTGCAAACTGTGTACTAAATTCTAATTATATCACAAGATGGCACTATTAGCTTTAACATTATCCCACAAGACAGTGCTTCAACTTGTGTGATAACTTTTAATTATACACAAGAACGGAAACAAGAAGTCGGAAAGCCAAAATAGCACACGGAGGCAAGATGGTGGAAAGCCAAACAAACATTGTAAATGGGATAACAGTTATAATAAAGAGTCATACCAAGACAAAGCAGGCATGTGTAAACAAGATGGCGGAAATGAAAAAAACGTACACGTAACTAAATGGCGGATATAGCAAAAAAGCGTACGACAACAAGATACTTAAAAGCCAAAAAGACACACATAAATAAAATAGCTTATGTACCAAGCAGACATACGTAAACAAAATGGTGGATGTAACAAATGGGATCCAAGGAGGAACCTTACATAACAGGTAAAGAGGCCCTAGTGGAGCCCCAGTTGATAGGGCTTTGGGCGCAGCCTCAGATATCGTAAAGATGGGCCGGGTGGAACTCCAGATGTCGGAAATAGGGCTCAGCATAAAACTCCAGCTAACAAGCATGGGAACTATCGGGATCTGTAGCCTCTAGGTGGCGCTCGTACCACAAATTACCGCTAGATGGCGCAGAGTCGGGCAAGAAGTGAGGATTATAGTGTGGGAGAGATGGGAAAAAGAATATGGGGATCAATCAGAAGCAGGTCGGGTGGAACTAGTAGTGGGGGTGAAGACCAATCAGGAGCAGGTTGGCACGGGATAGTTGTGGGGAACCAATCAGCGAGATGTCACCCGCCACGGTACACGCGGGTTGGGTTGTCTACACAAATTCAAAATGATGGCGTAAGTGGCTGTGTTCTACGGATATATGCTGTGATTAAATTTCCTACGTTGATTTTTATGAAACAAATTGAATTTAACTCTATTTTACTTTTCGATAAACAGCACTCCAAAGTTGGGCTTTTTGTACCTACCTTATAGCAACGTAAAGATGGTTCAGGTGTACATCTGCTTGCCGGTTTCTTTTTGATATATTAACGTTTCAATGTCTAACTCTTGAATTAAATTGAAATGTTCTCGTACTATAGTAGAACGTAAGAAATGTTTGTGTAAGAATAATCTCAATGATTGGTTACAATGTAATTTAGGGTAGTAATCGGCGAATAAGTGGCACTTTTCTCAAAATTCAGCGAAAACTGTAACTCTTGCATAGGTTCTATCCCATTTATATCAAATTCACTTCGATTTTTATCACTTAATATATCCTCAAGTTTTCTACAAAACTTTAGCTGTTCCGATTCTGAGTGACTGTTAAATTCCGAAATATTACATAAAAATTTGAAAATTGCCGCATGGGCAGAGAACAGTTCGAATCTATCGTTACAATATGTAGTAATATCTATCAAATTAAAAAAACAACGTACTTTAAATTTAGTTCTTCATTTTGTATTGGTTCATCGTCACCTTCGTAACTAAATTGTTTAATAACTTTTGGAGGTCTTAAAACGCCTTCATCTTTCAATTTTCGATCGATATCTAATAAAATCGCGACGTTCCAAGCTTCTTCTAATAAGTCATTACAATTGTTATCTGAACGACAGTTTTTTAAAAAATCAATTAAATTACTTAAACCAGCACACGCGCACAATATTAAAATTTTGAGTTTGTAAAATTTTGGACACTATTAATTTTGCTTAATATATTAATCCATAAAATCATCATAGATACAAATTCAAATTGTTTAAGTTTTTTTGCAACATTATCAAAATTTTGCGCAGAAGTAATTTAAAAAAGAGCATCGCATATTTCGCCTAGTTGATACTTTAAAGGTGTTACAGCATCAATTCGGCTCGACCATCTTGTATCTGTCAACGGCTTTAAAGTCAAATTTGATATACGTCTTTTCACAATCGCCCATCGATGGGTTGAAGCAGAGAAAAAGGTACAAAGTTCTTGATCTATAGAAAAAAAATTTACAAATAATATACTTGACTTTGCGCTATCGTTAACGACAAGGTTCAAACTATGGTTACAACAGGGCACAAAGAATGCTCCTGGATTGATGATTAAATTTTTTTTGTATACCATTATGCTTACCCTCCATGTTTGCCCCGTTGTCGCAGCTTTGACCGCGTAAATTAAAAATATCTAATCCGTAATTTTCTAACATTGATAACAAAAAATTTGTTAAACCTTCACCGGTAACATCAGTAACAGAACAAAAAGTTAGGAAGTGTTCTTCAATACTAATTCCCGAATGGTTTAAATTGATAAATCTGACACATACTGAAATCTGTTCTTGGTGGTTGACATCGGGTGTACAGTCGAGGATGATACAAAACTATTTAGTTATTTTCACCATTTTTAAAATTTTAGATCTAACTTTCCTTCCTAATAAGGATAATGAGGCATATTTTTGTGCGCTTTCATTTGAGAACGGTTGACATGTTCAGACATAATAGGATCGAGTTTTGCGATCATTTCCATACATTTCAAAAAGTTTCCATTATTTTTTTCATATAATTTCTTAGTAGTACCTCGAAAGGTTAAGTTCTGTTCAGCCAAAAATCGAACCGTATAAAAACACGCTCAATAACGGCATGCCAATATTTTGTTTCTTTATTGAATATCTTTTGTGCTTCAGAATCTATAGTTTTATTCTTTTTCATTCGATTTAAAATATCTGTCCATTGCTTCAAATTCTGGAAATGTAACTTACTTTTTTCGTGGTAACTTAAATGTTCACTTAAATGATGCCAAACCCATTATGGTTACTTAATTTTATAGTTTTCACAGAATTTGCAACATTAAAGATTTTGCAATAAACACAATATACAGAACTCTTTTTTTTTAGAATATAACAAACAACCATTCTCGTTTAACTTTTTCATTATTATGTAAAATTCTGGTACAATACGTGTCAGAAAACTTACGTCCTGATTTGTCTAGGATAAATCTGATTTTTAATCTGATAATGACTGCAACGGGCGTAATACCCTTAGATACTACTTTTGTTTATTTAACCCGCTCCAAAGAATAAGAGTTGAGTTCTTTTAAACTTTGTTATAATTTCAACATTATTAAATAAAATTTGATACTGTTATCGAGAAATTGAAATGATTACTTTCTATTACGTTTTATTAAAATCGAGTGGGGTTCAATTTATAAAGGAATCATTCACTAGTTAATGTACTTCGCCTACTAATTAATTTCGGTTTGAGTAAATGAACTTTAAAGATTTATGTTTACGAATCCCTTTCTTTATTGCGACGGCTAGCTCAAAGTTAAAAATAAAGAAATGATTGCTGTTATCACTGACCAAAGTTATGTTCATTCTGATTTATTTATTTATCTGGATTCCTATTGAGTTGACCTCTTTCTGGATTTATGTATTCAATAATCGTGTAAGCTTGTGATATTAATAATCTTTAGCAATAAAAGTAAATCAAACGTTATAGTCAATTAATTGAATTCCAATCTGAACGGAAATGCATCGTGTTGTTTACAAATATATATAAAATCAAACCTATATCTACAATAACCTTCTTAAGACTAACTTATAACAAATAAAATCTTTATCAGAATTGTTGTTTTCGTTTAATTGTGACAGTCAAATGTAAAACTTCGAGAAATCAAACACAAAAAAGTTTTATTTATGAACACAATCAACAAAGGTTCTTACCTATTTTCGTTGACAAACTGATGATGTAATGCTGGCGTTCTTTGACCGGTAAAGGGGCCTCAGATAGGTTAAAGCCTGCTCTTCCGATGATGTCGCCTGCCGGCATTCTGGAGCCGTTTCTCTATTGTTGTCCCTATCTTTACTTATACTTTTGTTGAATACATTTCTAATTTTCTTCTATCAGTTAATGATTATAGTAAATAATTGTTCGATATATTTACACTATACAGTTTTTACTTAATTATTCAGATTATCAATGTCTTTTAGTTATTATACTTTATATACCGATCTATTAATTGGGTCGATTGTCTTATTGTACATGTATCACTCGGTATTAAACCATCAACTTGGAACACTCTCAATAAGCACTTAAAACGCTATTGTAAACTATTACACAACCTTTTGATTGTCGCCACCTTGCCGATATTTGCACTTTTTATTATTTTAATAAGGAAAGTAATTTTCTATTTCTTCCCTATCACCGTTAATTAATCCTTATTTGTAATTTTCACTCTATAGGGCAGCGTGACTATACAATGTCACTTAGACTGCAGCGTCAATCGACCGACAACTTAACTAGGATTGCTTATTTTATGCGACTCCTTTTGACCGCTTTCTTAGCGCGACTGTTTGTGATCGCTCACTGTATGCAACTGCTTTAAAAACTGTACATCATGATTATGACAGAGTCTCATTGTCCTTCTTCCAACACATTAATGCGCTTGCAAATGTCGGGTATTTAAATATTTTCAAATTGAATATATAGATAACTTATTGAAATAAACTCGTTTTTCATCTTAACATTAATTACATTCAAATACAAATAAACAATAACCATTTCTTTATCCAGAAAAATAATATATAAAGATCTAATCTCGTATAATTTAGCGCGAAATTTTGATATTTCTAAAGCTCCCGTTACATGACCTGGCTCATTATCTACTAATAATCGAACATGATGGGGAAATAAAACTTTTGGTCATAACCCTGGATCCTCACAAAGTGACAAAAATTCCTCTTCAGCGTCATCAAGTTTACAATCTTTGCTAGAAGTTATTTGTAGCTGAATATTGATATTCCCTTCAAATGCCTTCTCCAGCAGTTCTTCATCAGTAGTTGGGCAATACTGTACGAATCAAGAACTTGGACATCATTTGGCTGCTACTTGGTTCAGTTTTTAATCCCGCCGTTGGTCTTTGTTTTCTTGAGAAATGGTTGGTTTTTGAAAAAAACGTTGTTATTTTTGCATTAGTTTTTTCTAAGTTTTCTTCTCGTTTTCGTTTGTTTCTTTTTTCCTCTTTAGACATCTATATATAAATCCAAATTAATTCGCTTCATATTTTATTAATTGCCAAAATAATTCAATCGTGAACATTAATAAAAAAGAAAACAGAAAACAATTTATAGTTAAGGGCTTTCACATTGCCCAAAAACTTAGCACAACTTCTTTAAATGATGTACATACCTCCTTTTCCTCTGTACTCATCGTTGATTTAAAGTTGAAATCGAACATCAATTTATGAATATCAGGCGTAACGAAAATCCTTTCTTTCGGTTTCCTTCTGATAAATAAATAAGTTTTCTATACAAATATTTAAAACAGTCACCATCTTCAGGCAAAGTTTTTACAGATTGTTTCATTAAGCCCAACTTTATGTGTAGTGGTGGCAGAAGAATCTTTTTGGGGTCTACTAATGTTTTAAGCAAAATATTCTTCTCGTCGGGTGTCATGGTTTTTCTTACGGGCCATTGTATTTTGGACCAACATTGATCCCTTGCTCTGCTACCCAACTTACATATATAACATGGAAGCCTTATAAATTCCCTTTGTTGACCAGGGAGCATGTAAACAACTTTTAAGTCTCCACATCGCATCCAATCATGAGTTGTATAGTTAATTTTCTGTAAAATTAAGATTTTCGTAACTTCCCTTCATATGGACTGAATGAACAACAGGATATGAAGCATAAGAATTTCTATGATGTAATACACCTTTTAAACTCGTTTTTGATGAGTTTATAAAGTCTCCAATCTTCCTTCATGTATTCCATGCCAAATTCATTCATTAGACTGTTAATATCATGACAGCATACCAAATTCTCCTCTTGCCTAAAATTGAGCAAACTGTTCATCTCTTGTTTTATAATGGTAAATAGATGTTCCAGATTCCAATACGTTTTTCTTTTATTCTAGAAGCAAGCAATTCTCTGCATTTTTCTTAGTCAAACGCAAATCGCTCACTAAATCATTTAACTCAGTTGGTGTAAACAACTTTCATTTTAAATTTGGTGCTGTAATCAAAAAATTTTAATATTTACATTTTTTATTTATAGTTATTTACCTTATTTTCATAGCTTTTACAAATGTTTACTTTTATGGGGGTTCCTGTCAAAATAAACTGCAGCATTTTTTTAAAAATGCTGTAGTTTATTTTACAGCCCCCATTTGGTATGGTTACTAATTTATTAATATTTCTATCCAAGGAATACTCTCTCAAAGAGAGTATTGCTTGGAAGACATTTTTCAAGCTTTGAAATTCCTCGACTATGTCTCGAGTTATTAGTAAAAATCCACTTTTGGAATTTTGGCTATGTCCTGGAAAAAAAGTTAATTGTCCAACATTTTTATGTTGGAGGTCCCGGTAGTGGAAGTTTCTGTGCGTTTCTCTAAAATAAGCAATAATCCGTGTAATTATTATAATAATAAAATATTATATGAAATTATTGATTTTTTTATATTTTGGTTTCTGAAATGTAAATGTATTGAATAAAATTAACATTATGTTATTGCGATATATAAAATGTAAATGTTATTGAACAATTTTTAAATGTAACCGTCATTTGATAATTAATAATAATCTATTTGTACATTCTTGTTTCAACAAACAATTATTTAACAGCTTTTATAAAAAATTTTTAAAATTCGTTAATCGTAATTGTATATATTTAATTAATTTAAAGTTTGAAATACTTACATAAATTTTTTTATGGGAAATTCTAAATTTCTCATATCTTTTGAGACCATATAAAAATGATAGTGCTCATCTAGCATGTGCACTATGTTAGGCGGTATCTCATCTACATTGGCAAAGGAGATAGATTTTTCCTCGACAATGTATACCCCACACAAAACCTATTATAATCATCTATTGTCTGTAATAGAATTTTGTAATTAAGAAAAAACATAATTTTACTTTACTTACACACATAACAGTTTCTACAATATCGTTCATTTTGGCTGTAATTTATAATGTTTTATGTTAATTTGTAAAGATAACGTTCTTAACAAAAGTTTTAATGTTATTAAATTAAATAGTGTAAGAAAGATTTTTGTAGCTAAATTTTGAATATCTTGTTATAAATTATAAAATTGGGATAATAAAAAAATTGTTTGTTGTAATTAAACGATTTATTGACAAAATGTTTATCTTAAAAAATTCTAAAACATCGTGTAAATGATAGATGATTAAATCAAATAATAAAATATATGTCCATTGTTCAAAAATTATGTATTTTAACATTATGAAAAACTAATAAATTGCAAATAAACTATATGTACTTGGATTAGAAAATTTCTTTCACTTGGTTGGCTTTCATTAAATTTGGGACTGGTCTGTAAAACGTCATCAGTAGACTCAGGTGGCACAGTGACAGGAAGTCCCGATCCATGTCCTACCGGTCCATAAGCTGAAGTAAGGTTAGGATAGACAATAACTTTATTATTTTTAAGATCCTCGACACAAACATAACATACTTTGTGAGGAACCCAACATTTGTCTTGATTACCGATTTCTGCACCACAATATGCAAAGTATACTTTTTTACAGTCAGTAATGTTCCTTTGATGTTTTTTAATTATAAAATCACCACATATACAACAAAAAGCGTTAGGAAAGTTTTTACAACCACGATGAGCCATATAAAAGTTTTAATAAAAAGAACACAGGTTAAACACTACAATGCGAGGTTATATTAACTGGAAGAAGCAAAACAGCTATGTAATTTATCAGAACTACCGACCTAATATTTTATTTTATAGCCAACCTTATAACATTAGAATATATTGCTAACTTACAATATTTACATGATTAAAAATATTTTCACCGCAAAAACATAGGCTGCATTTGAAGTCGAAGTTACTGGATGTCGTCGAATACGTGAAAGGCGTTTTGAAACGAAAAATTTACACTATGCATGCAACTGGTAAATAGTTCAGAAATTATTGTTGAAATGGCGTTAATCACTGTTTAATTTTAGGCTCACATATTACTATCGAAAAACTCCAAACTGAACTTAAAGAAGATAAAATATGACCTTCAGTAAAACGAGTTTGAAACCATTGTTACACAAAATTGGTTTCGAATGAAAAGTTGACGATGTAAGAAGGCGTTTAATGGAGCAGGTTCATATTGCTGGTGCTCGAGCAACATTTTTGCAACAATATTTTGCTAATAAAAGTTGTGAAATTAGTTACGATCCTGTTTTTTTGGATGAGACGTGGATTTTTAGTCGAGGAAGCGTTCGAAAATCATGGCATGATAATGATTTCAAGAGCACAAAAAACAAACCGCTAGGAGAAGGGAAACGGTAATTAAAATTGTCCGATTTGTTAAACATATTTTTAACCTAACAAATTTTTTTTACACCTAATTCATCATTGGTATTTTCCAGTAAAAGTAAGACGATAATATGAACGCTGATTTATTTCAAAAATGCTTTCAAGAACAGCTTTTACCAAATTTAGAAAAACCAAGTTTGATAATTCTTGACAATGCCAGTTATCATTCTACATTAGTAAAAAAATTATCTTCAAGTAGTTGGAAGAAAGAAGATTTTCAATTTTTAGGAAAACACAACATTCCTCATTCGAATGATATGCTGAAAGTGGAATTATTACAAATTGCCAAGCATTTACAAGTTCCAAAAATACATGCAATTAATTAAATCGCTCATCAATGGGGACATCAAATTTTACGTTTACCTCCGTATCACTGCCAATTCAACCCTATCGAGTTAATATGGGCAAATTGTAAACAGTATTGACAACAAAAATGTTGGAAGACAGGGCTTCAGGGACGAGAATGTTTTATCGCATGGTAGGATTCATTAAACCAAGTAACTGGAGAACTGTGGCAAAAGTGTGTTTTACATGCTGAAAAGGAAATGAGCCAGTGGTGGGACGTTCAAAAAGAGCTGGGGAAATGGTAAAACCTCTAGTAATCAATGTCGGAGAGTTGAGTGAAGGTGATAGTGACAGTGAAGATGATGACTTTTAATTATAAGATGTCCAATATTTGAATTTAAAGCAAAAATTAGAATCTTAGTTACTTTATAACATTGTAAAGAATTATTATATTTAACATATACCTCTGTAGCTGTACTTAGGTTTACATTCGTTATATATATATATATATATATATATATATATATATATATATATATACAGGGTTGAGCAAATGTGTGGAAACTCCTTATTTCTGGCTAAAATATTGATTGTATCAAAAAAAGGCCTTCACAAAAGTTAATGTAAATTTTATGATCTATTCAGTGGTGTACTAGGATTTGCAGCAGCTACGCCAGTGTTCGAGATATGATGTCATCGATGGTTTTTTTAAATGGGTGACCCTGTATATTTTCGCATTTTCAGATATACCGTTTTTCTCCAATTATAATGATATATAGTTTGGTAGGTATGCGACTTGTCGTTTTTTAAATATTAAATAAAATAATAAAATAAGAGATCGCGATCTAATAAAAAATATTCGTTTTTTTTTGTTGTTGCCATGGTTATTTCTGTAACATAGCTCAAATATTTTGTATTATTGTCAGTTACTGTTAATTCTGTCAGATAATTTCGGTGTAAAGTATTTAAGTATTGTTTTCTAATCATGGTTGAATTAAGTGAACGTGAGCGTATTTCGTTGTTAATGATGGTTGGATTTGGAGACAGGCAGAGATCTTTAAAAGATGCGTGTGCTATTTTTAATGCAACTGTTGTGTGCAAATGTGTTAAATGCACACCTCAGCTGTCCTACTTTAGAATTAATAAATATGAACTAATGTATGTCTACACGACACTCTGTTAGTTATTATTAAATAGACAGGGTCATACCGTAACAGAACAAATCAGTAGAATGTTAATTTAATACCTCCATTCTTAACCCTTATTAACAACCCTTTAACATTTCCGGAAAGAAATCCTTGTTAATTTAATACCTCAATTCTTAACCCTTATTAACAACCCTTTAACAACATTTCCGGAGAGAAATCCTCACATTTCCAAATCAACGGTTTCGAAGATTGTGCGGAAATTTCACGAAACTGGAAGTGTTAGAAATCGGCCAAAATGAGGTCGAAGTAAATCGGCTACAAATGAAGATATGGCACTTGATATTATTCTTGATGTGCAAGTAGAACCGATAACTACAGTACCAAAACTGGCCTTACATCACGATATTAGCGGTAGATCGGTAAGAAGGATATTGTCCACAAATCATCTCCATCCGTATAAAATGCATTTAGTACAAGAACTTAATGAAGATGATCCTGATAGAAGAATGCAGTTTTGCCAGTCAATGATGGATCACATTGAAATGAATGGCAATCTTCTCAATAATATTGTCTTTTCAGATGAAGCAACATTTCAACTGAATGGTTTTGTCAATCGACATAACTCGCTATTGGTCTGACCACAATCCTCACTGGATGGAAGAAGGTCACACCCAATATCCTCAAAAATTAAATGTATGGGCGAGTATAATCAGAGGACACATAATTGGACCATTCTTTTTGAGAGACAATTTAAATGCTAATCGGTATTTACAATTGTTGCAGGAGCAAATTGTTCCAGCATTAGTTCGTTTATTTCGGAACCAGGAGAATCCTGAACGACCCTAGATTGACGTGCGTCAATATCTTAATGAAATATTTCTGGGGAGATGGATAGGTCGAAGAGGACATATTGAGTGGCCATCGCGTTCGCCAGATTTAAGTCCTCTAGACTATTTTCTATGGGGTCATTTAAAATCTATTGGGTATAAGACCAAACCTCAGTCGTTAGAAGAACTGGAAGACCGGATTAGGGTGGCTGTGCAAGAAATCTCACAGCAAGCCATTCAAAACTCCGTAAGAGCCTTTGCTGACCGAATTGGACACTGTCAAGGTGCTGAAGGTCTCCAATTTGAGCATTTACTATAAATATTTTCTCAATATGAAGCGCTCAATTTTTGTTGTAAATCAAAAGTTCATTAAAATTACTAAATAATATGTACCTTCTTCATTGTATTATTTTAGTTAATATTTAGAAAACGACAAGTTGCATACCTACCAAACCATATATCATTATAATTGGAGAAAGACGGTATATCTGAAAATGCGAAAATATACAGGGCCACCCATTTAAAAAAACCATCGATGACGTCATATCTCGCACATTGGCGTAGCTGCTGCAAATCCTAGTACGCCACTGAATAGATCATAAAATTTACATTAACTTTATGAAGGTCTTTTTTTGATACAATCAATATTTTAGCCAGAAATAAGGGGTTTCCACATTTGCAACCCTGTTATATATATATATATATATATATATATATATATAATATATATATAATGATAAACTGAGATTTTTAAAATCGGTTATATTATTAACTAATAATAAATCTCATTTTCAACATCCAATACAGTGTATTTATTTATGACAAAATCAGTTATTTATAAGTGGCTTCGATAACCAAATTACAGTCTTGACTCTTTTGACGCAGTGAGATCTGTCGGCTAAAAACGATCCTGCGTAATTAACCAAACTTTTCGCACTTCATTCGGGCACTGCCTACTGCTAGCTAATTCGTTTCTTATTGAAAATTATTGATATAATTAATGTGTAAAACAGATCCAAAACGAAATTTTATTGACCTGGTCCCGGTTCTTATAATCGTTTACAATTGTACAATATATTTTTTCTATTTTGCGTGTTTAATATGTACATTATGACCCTCAAACGGGTGTTTTAATGTTTGACTTTAAAGTTTAGTAACCTAACATTTTTTTTCTTGATGTTGGTATGTAAACTAATGAAGTTCTTTATTGATTTACGTAAACGTAAATGTAACATAACCCATTCTTATTTCAAATGTGTATATATCCTTTGTATTGAATTATTCCTGATTAATGCATTGCAATGATTAAGATGACCAAAACCGAATATGGACGATTTCTCTTTTTTATTGTGTTTCAAGATAAAGCGTCAATATGCTTTCAGATTAAGCCGATTACATCTTTTGCGTAAAATATAACCTTCATTTAACCTTGTTAACTTCACTTGAGTGTAGATTATTAAGTTTACATAGATAGTGTAATTTTATTCCGATTATAATGTATATAGTATACAACTTCTATTGAGAACATATTTATAGGTAGTTTGAAATGAATTAGTAACAAATAATAGTTTTAATACCCTATATTTGTATCGAACTCAAACAAACAAATACCACAGTTGCCAATCTACATTCAAAATTATGAAATAAGGTGACAAATGGAATTTACATTTTTTCAAAATTTTCAACACAAATACGCAAAATAGAAAAAATAGTATAAGAAACTCGTTTCATAAGACGCTTTATCGCATTCGTCCATTAGAAAACTCCCCGCTGCGCGGGTCGTTTTCTAAACTTGGACTCATGCGATAAAGACGCATCTTACGAAACTTGTTTCTTAATATACTATTTTATCATATGACTACCCACATTATGTGGACTTTACATGCCAGAATAAGTGCGAACAGACCTTAAACGAAATTCGACTTTATTTATACGAGTGGATGGGGATTTTTAAGACCTTCAGGATGCTAAATCCCGAGATATTCGAACAATAATTTTATTTAAATTTGACAGCGCGGCTTAAATTTGAAAATAACCTAGAAACATTGACGATGTTTTGTTGGTATTCAAAATTACTAACTATATGAACCAACAACGACATACGTTTTTAAAATCTTAAACCATGCTTTACTAAAAGATGAGTCATAAGACACCTCTCTCCGGCCCGACTATAAAATGTCTTCAGATTAAAAGACAAACTGTTTTCATCTCCCTGTACAGCATTTAAGATAGACAAATTGATATGCATCATATTTTACTTTAGTTTTGTTTAAATTTTTGCATGATACACAAAACGGTCTAACCTAGAATTTTAGTCTAGGTGTGTGAAAGGGCCTCAGGAAGGATAACATTTTAAACATTAACTTTTACGGATGCCTGACATCCGTATTGTAGCCGTATCTAACATCCACGAGGGTTTGTTGACCCATCATGTGTATTGATTGGTAATGAAATATTAATTTTTGTATTCCATAAATTGCTGTAATTTTAATCTTATTAAATTACACAATGGAGGTATATTTTTATTGGATTTGAAAGGCAAGTTAAATAAGATAAGATAAACACTGATCATTATAATAATATATCAAATAAATAAAAGTACACTCGGGAACACAAGGTCGTGTTAGGCGTCACGTCATCTAGCTGGTTAAATAAATTTTAAATTAATTTCAGCAGTTAATGACCAGTAATTAGGTAAGTAGAGTTCTTGATTATGTTATTGCTGTATTAATTATATGGTTAAGAAAACATCTATCTATATTTAGTGTTTTTTTTTGTAACATGAATCATTGAATGCTACTCATTTTAAAAGAAATGTACTAGGAGCAAATGACATCAGTTATCCATGAGTGATAATGAACGTTAGTTTTTTTATTTACATCTCCATTGTGACTTTATTTCTAAGGGCTGATATAATATTCTTGTTTCGCTTTTTGTATACAGGATTGCTTTAGAACCTCTGTTAATGTTGCTACAGCACTTCACCCTTACCTCGAAAAGAGTGAATGGCTGTTTATTTCTCATGAAGTGAACCAATGCCAAGTTGTGTGAACCTTGAAGTACATATTTAAATGAGGAGCTAATTGTTTCACACAGTTGCGTTTATAACCCTAAACTGTGTTTCTAAAGGTGGTAAAAACATTACAGCATATACCTACTGTAAATTATAAGTACAAACATCCCTCAAAATGGTTTTCAGTGGTGCATAGTCTGTCTGTTCATGTACACGATGGCTCGATTTGTACACTAGGTATAATTTTAAAACAGGTTATTTAAAGTGAAAATGATCCGATATTAATTTCTACGTACGTAAGTTATCTGAGATCAATATTTTGCAATATTTTCATATCCGGTTTATGTCATACACTTGATAGAGCACATAATATTTATTCCTTACATACATTCCTTAATACATGTATTGAAACAGAGAAATAAGCAGTTACATAAAATAAATTGTGGAATTATATGTAATTAAAACATTAGTGCTATTAAATGTGGAATTCCACACAGTAAGGTTACAGAATATAAATTTAATTAATGTAGCTAATTTATCTGATATCAATATCAACATTACATTATGTTGATACTACAGTATCACAATTCATTTGTTTTATGTATTTATTCAGAACATCCTCATCTATAAAACAATTATCACTAAAATAACAATGTTCCTTATTTCACACATTTTTATTCCAACTCAATTAATGATCTAGGTACATATTCATAAAATTTCTTTAAATGACTTTTATTACATTTATAATGACCATTATTTGTTTGAATGCTATAAGTTCTGGGTTCAGATCCTTTTTGAATTATTTGCCCATTTAACTATTTTATCATTTATCTAACAGTAATTTTTTTAATAAGATACTTTCCATTGACAGATAGTGCAGTTAAATCAAACCTAATTTTTAATATATTTAATGATAATATAGATATCAACAAATTAGAAGGAATAGTGGACCTGTGAGACCACGAGAAGAGGGTTTCTGCATTGAAGTAAAGCTAAATAGCGGTTACATTTTTAAAAAAATTCTAATGGAGCGTTCAACTTGTCCGTCATCTGTGAAGGATGAGGGCTGATAGTAATATGTCGAATATCTCAATTATTAATAGTTATTAAATTCAGACAAAATTTAAATGAAAACCATTATCTGATATTAATGTGAGAGGTTTACCGTTTCTGCTAAAACGAAGTTTAATTCTAATATAAGTGAATTTGTAGTGCTTATTATTTTTAATCAAAAACAAATGTAGGGAAATTCTCTATGGAAACTAAATATTTGTTTCCTTTGAATTCAATGAAATCAGCACCTACGTTATTCAATGGTATTAGTACTACTTATCTGGTAATAATGGTCATTTTATGTTATTGGCACTATATTTTCTGACTTGCAGAATAATTACTCAGTAAAAAAATTAGGAGTCCGGTTCTGGCTGACAAGAAGGTGAAGTGAAATGTATGAAACTGTTCCACAAGAGTTAATAGGTGGATAAAGTAAGGAGAAAGTGATAACTTTCTAAGAGAAGGTAGGATTAGAATTAAGTAGCCAAAAGGCTTAAACTGAACAGAATAACTGATAAGTTAGTATCACTAAGGTCACTAAAAGAATAACAACAACTGGAGTGAAAATGGATACGATTAATGGTAATGAATTAGAAATAGTTAAATAAAAAATAAAAAGGAATAAAATATGGATAGCAACGAGGAACATAAAAACATTATTTCAGGGTGGTAAAATATTTAGATTGAACGAATAATTGAAAAATATAATGTAGAGATTATCGCAATACAAGAACTGAGATGGGCCGATAAAGGAGAAATCAACAACACACATTTTTACATGTTTTGGAGTGGAGGTGGAAATGGGACAGGTTTTATTATAGCTAAGAAGAGTATAATAAAATTTGAAGCAATAAATGATAGAATAGCAAGACTTAGAATGAAGAGAAATTAGCGAATACCACCTACACTTGTGCATAGGTACGCACCAACGGAAACATCGGAGAATGAAGATAAAGAGAGATTCTGTGATGAATTACATAGTGAGTGCGAAATAACACCAAAACATGATATACTAATAATATCGGGGGACCTAAATGCTCAGATACGAGAAGAGGACCATATAACTTTAGTTGCAGGAAAAAATACAATGCATAAGAAAACCAATGACAACGGTAACAGAACATGTAACTTAGCGGCCGCGATGAACCTATATGTTGTTAGTACAAAATTTCCACATCCAGACATACATAAAATAACTTGGCACCACCAAAGCCGAACCTCTAAAAGTCAAATTCATCACATGCTAATAAGGAAAGAGAGAATCAAAAACGTGAAACATGTAAGATCTTATAGGAGAGCGAAAACGAATACACACCACGTATTACTAACAGCTAGCATTAACGAGTCAAAAAGTTTAGAAAGAGACAAAACCCAGAACACCAAGACGAGTAAATGGGATACAGAGATCTAAGACCCGAAAGTGCACAAAAGGTTAGAAGGGATAACAAAAACTTCAAAATCAGCAAAACGGCGAAGAATCCTCAAATAACATTGAAAGTCAATGGTCTAAAATTTAAAAAAGCATATTAACAACAGCAGAAACGTGTGGGGAGTAAAGAAGAAAAGCAGTAATGAATGGTATGTTGAAAAATGTAAGGAAGCCACAGAGGTTAAAAATAAAAAATGGAGGAAATGGTTACAGTCAAAGAAGGAAATGGATGAAAAAGCATACAAGGAGGTAAACTCAGCAGCATGGAATATATGCAAGCAAAAGGAAAGAGGATGGTATGAAAAGAAATGTCAATACATACAAGTAGAATACAACAATAAAAACACGAGACAACCAACCAACAATTAAAAAGAGAAAAGCAAAACTTTAACACAAAAACAAGGAAGGAAAAACAAGATACGAGATAAAGAAGTTCAAAATATATGAATAAACTACTACAAACGGCTGTATAGTAATGAAAACCAATTAAACATAAAGGATCTAGACCAAATAAACATACATCAAACTAAAATCTGAGAACCAGATTTAGAAGAAACAAAAGAAGCAATAATGAAGATTAAGAACAATAAAGCACAAGGAAGTGACGATATCATTCCAGAACATCTGAAATATGGAGGTAACAGTTACACAAGCAAATACATGAACTAATATGGCAGATATGGAGAGAAGAATGAGGAGAAGTTTTAAATTCATTTTCTGAGAATTCTACATTATTTTTTCGTAACCACACTTTATTGTCCTTTCTCCAAGAGGTGTTTGGTATCTTTGATAGCAATGCATTATGGTAGGTATGAAAAATGAAGATCTATTTGAACTATTTGATCTATTGAACCATTATTTTTTAAGTACATATTCATTATTTATATATCAACTGGCGAACCATTAAAAATAATATGTTTTATTGCTTTCTTTCATTTTATTGTTGAGCCACAGCTTTTTCATTTTTCGATTCATTTAAAACAATACTAAATCAATATTTCTGTAATTCTTTTTACTAACTCCTCCAATTTCATCGGTACGTGATATTTTTTTCCTAATTTCACGTTGTGAAATGCGTACTACTTTGGTAATTTTTATTAGTAGTTATTCACTGAATTAGTAGTTTTGAATAAAACCTTTTATTATAGATTTGCAGATCTTCACTTTGACCAACCTCTAGCTTATACAACCACCACTTAACTTTTATATTGTTTCCAAGACCACTGCCTGAACCGACTTGAGTAACCAATACAATATCCTCTTCTCTAATTTCCAAAGGTGGTAAAATTTTGGATTATGATTTCACGAAATAGACACTAAATTGTGTTAATTATATGTTAAAAAACATTTATTATTACTAAAAACGAAATGTTCTTTAGTATTTTTTTAATTATCTCCTGATAAGCTAGTTTAGGTAGGTATAGGGAATCATCGTTTGCATATGTAATAAATAAGACTTCTAAACTGTAACAAAAAATATAGGACTACCTGTACTCCTGTACACCCTGTGTCTCCTAAAAAGTTTTGGTGCAGTGTACATATCAATCTACTTACGCTATTATAATTAGGAACAGTTTTTTTTTTGTGGAGAACAATGTCCTTTCGTAATGGGCAGGTAGGGAGGAAAACATTAATAGACTAATTTTCCAAAACAGAATGATTAATTTTGACGATTAAATTTTTGGAGGCTAAATAAACTAAAACATTGTTCTTCTTCTTCTCTCTAATCCTTATGTCTTCCAGCGTCGGATTTATACGTCCCCGTCATCTTTAATCCATTTCTTCCATTCGTTTCTATCTCTTGCTAAATTTTTCTTTTCGTTTAGTGTCTTTCCTCTTGTCTTTCCGACCTTAGTGATTTGACATCCATTTCTTCATTGGCCTTCCCCTTCTTATTTTCCTCCAACTTCCTGGCTCAAAAACGTTTCTGCATATTCTCTCTGGTTTCATTCGTTGTATATGGCCGTACCACGATAACTGTCCCATTTTGATTTTCTTCAGCTTTTGTTCTTGTTGAAGTTGCCGTGTTACCGCGTTATGTACCATTAGCTTTACCTTCTGATCTATCTCCTTTTTTGCTAATATCGTTCTATGCAATGCATAGTTGATCCTGTTTCCCCTCTGTAACGATTTAATTACAATTAATTCATTTGTGTATTTTTAAATTCGCATACTCCATCTTACGACAGAATAATCATATTCAAATTTAAAAGGCACATATCAACAATGATTAGGAACGTCCTCCAAATGAATATTTTTAAAAACGACTTTGAAATTTTTTAGCTTTTTTTCCGTACTCATATTCGCATGTTGTTTTGATACGAAGCAATAGAATTTGAGCAACCGGTATTTTGGGGAAACCCGCTAAAAATATTGCAATTTGGTCTGGGAAATCCGCCATTAGCATTTGTGTTTTTCGAAATTTTCCAATCGAACAAGGTTCAAGTTCAATATTTTATCAGGAAGCGCGCCAATAGATAATGATTAACTGTGTAAAAGGGCTGCGAATAATTTTACTTAAATACTACCGAAATGTTTCAATTAAGAACAAGCTAATATTTTGGGAATTTCCATAATCATCAACGTCGGATAACACCGGAAAGAAGAACCCGCTACAGATAAGTGTTTCTCCATTTTAATTGTTGATACTCCAACCAATCATTAGAGGTCAGCTTATAAAAATATTTATTAAATTTAGATACTTAAAGTACAGTTGAGTTTATACATTTTTCCTATTACTTTCAATCTAATTTATTTTCATTCGTGGTCATTGTGTACAGAACATTTTTAAAATATTTTTTAGTTTAAATTGTTCATTATCATATCACTAATGATTTGTACCATTTATCCATTCTTGAATAATTTGAAATAACTTTTTAAGTTATTTTCATTTTTGATCATCATGTACCACAGAACATTTTTAAATAATTCTTTAGTTTAAATTGTTTATTTAACATAACACTAATGATCTGTACCATTTATTTATTTGTGAATAATTTGAAATAAGGCTGGTGGTTAAAGTGTAAAATTATACGATCGTATTTTCCCATATTCTTGTGCACATTTTATTAGTAAGGTACACTACTTATTTATTTAGCGGTTGAAGATCGCACGTAAATGTTACAGTCATTAATTAATGATTTCTGTAAATAAATGTTAGGTTAAACTTATTTTTTTTTAATTCTGGTATATACTGTAAAGCATACCGAGAAGAGACATATGGCTCTATAATTGTCGCATGTCGTCTGATCCTCTTTCTTATATATTGGGATTATCAGATTCTGTCCCCAGTCCTTCGAGGTTTTTTTAAGTCTCCATGCTTCCTTACATATTTTCCATAGCCATTCTTTACCCTTTTCTGTCATCCATTTTACCATTTCCGGGTCTATTTTGTCTTTCCCAGTTTTTACCTTTTTCAGTGAGTTTTCCATTTCCTCTTTTGTTATACCTTCTAAATGTTCTGTTTCTCCTCTTGATTCTTCCTTTTCACTAGTCGATTTCTGTTCTTCATTGTCTCCTTTCTTTTTAAACTTCTGCTCAAAGTAATCTTTCCATATTTCTAGTATGTCTTTTTTGTCTGTTGTAATGTGGTTGTTTTTATCTCTAATTCCTCTTATTTCTTTTCGGTGACTTCCTCTCATATTTCTTATCTTGGTCCAGAAATTCCTATTATTATCTTTATATGTTTCGTTTATCTCTCTACCAAATTTTTCCCAACTTTTTTGTTTAGCTTACTGCCTGTTTTGCTTTATTTCTTGTATTTATATATTCCTTTCTATTCTGTTGCTGTCTAGTCTGTATGTATTTCTTCCAGGTCTTTTTCTATTCCCGTATTTCTTCTCTTACTTGTTCATTCCGCCAATTTGTTATTTTCCGATTATTATTGATTTCACAGATCTTTAATGCCTTTGTATATATTACTTCTTTAAATGCTTTTCATATTTCTTCCATAGTCCATTCCTTTTTCTGCTGTTCTTGTCTGTAAAACTCTTCATCTGTCTCTTCTTGATATTTTATCCTATCTTTTTCTTCTTTTAGTTTATTTATCCTAACCTTTCTATATTTTATTATATTTTCTTTTGCGTCTGTATTTTCCATGTCGCTCTTACTAATCTATGACTCGTTGCTAGTTCTGCCCTTTTCTCTGTTAAGATTTGTTGTATACTATGCCTTAAACCTAGTGTGAAAGTTATATAGTCTATTATACTTTTGGCCTATCTCTCCTCTGCCACAAATGTATATTTATCTTCTAGTTCTGGTTACCAAAAAGTATTTCCTACCAAAATGTCATTTAACTGACAGAATTTTAGCATTTTGATTCCATTTCTATTGATTGTTTTCTCTACAAAACCGCCCATGGATCCCAGACCTCTATTCACATCTCTTCTTACTCTAGAGTTCCAGTCTCCCATTATTATTATGTTATCGATGTCCTATCTCGCTTTATCCTTTTTTTTCTGTAATTCCATTCTTCCATTTTCCCTTCTTCACTTCCTTCTATTGGCGCGTATACTTATATAAATACTATTCTTTCTTCCATTGGCAGGTGTAAGATTATCAATCTTGAATATTGCTTCCATTTTCACGACTTTTTGTTTTATTTCTTCATTTAAAATGAAGTGTGTATTTGTCAGTTTTATTATCTCAATTCCTCTCTTCTTAGTTTTGCTTATTCCTTGTATCCCAATTCAGTCTTCGTCCATTTCTTCTGTTACCTATACTTTTTTACCTGTTAGTGTTGTTATGTTCCATGTTCCTATTGCCGCTTCTTTTGTTTTTTCTATTTTTGTTTATGTTTCTTTCCACTTTTATCCTTTCTGGTGATATTTTACATGTTTCGGTATGTTTAGGTTTGACTTTTTAGTCCTTTGCCTTTTTTCCATTTGCGTTATCCTTCATTCTTTGCCTTGTCATGTCCAAATTCCCTCCCTCGCTCCTTATTAGTTTTTTGTATACCGCCCTGTTTTTGTGATTTTTATTAGCGTTCTCTTAGTGTCTCCTCGTCGTTGCTCTCAGGGAATCATTAGCTCGTTGTTCTTCTTTTTTTGTGGCTTTCTCATCCTCATCCTCTTTTTCCGAGTTATTCATATTTCCTTGTTTTCCATTGACATTCTCATCCATGTGTATTTCCTGATCTCCAAGCTTTTGTACTGTTTCTTTGTACTTCTGTCTATCTATTTGATTTAGTTTTTCTAAAGATATTGTTTTCCGATTTATTATCAATTTATTATATCGTAGTACGCATGGTCTCCCTTTTCTCTATACTGTTTCATATATTTCACTAGGTCTCTTTGTTGTTCCTGTATATCTTTTGTGAAATCCTCTATGTATACTTCTGTTCCTTTTACTTTTT
This sequence comes from Vesta saturnalis, assembly GCA_036346205.1. NCBI lineage: Eukaryota > Metazoa > Arthropoda > Insecta > Coleoptera > Lampyridae > Vesta > Vesta saturnalis. The sequence goes on along the minus strand of JARFJB010001965.1, from coordinate 3,709,675 downwards.
TTGTGTTTTTTAATATCTCCATATTTTTGTTCCAGTCCCTTATTTCCATTAATATTGGTCTTATTTTTCCTCGCTGTTCCCTTCCCGTTCTTCTGATTTCTGCTATGTCCGCTTCCATTTTTGTTTGTATTCCCATCTCTCTTAGTACAATTCTCATTTTTTCTTTTACTTCTCTTCTTTTGCTTTTTTCACTCCGTGAATTATTTTTTTTTTCTTTCTTAATTCTCTTTCTAGTTTCTCTACCTAGTAAAAACATTGTAAAACTTAAGAAATTTTTTTTTCAGAAGAATGTCTTATTCCGATCAACTGCAATCCATAGTTTCAATTAAATTTGATGAGTCCGTATTAGTTAATGCTTTAAAAGATATATTTAATTTGGAAAACGTTGAAATAAAAAATATAGAATTTAAATCTGGTGTTAAAAAGGGTGATTCCTACTTGAGTACAATAAGTAATTTTACAGTTGAAGCCTCTGGGAAACATAAAAAGTAAGTGTTAGCTCGTGTTACGGTACTATTCGCTAAATTTTATTTTCCAGCAATGAGAAAATAGTAGATATTTCTCTACCAATTATAAGTAAATCACTTCCAAAGGCTATTGGATGGAGAAAGACTTTTAGGTCAACAGATTTTTTTAACAATGAGTGCATCTTTTATAACACAGTAAGTAAACAGATGAGCATAATTTACATTTTTTCAATTTGTTTTATTGTATAGGTTTGGAAAGCCATGAATGAGTTTCAATTGGAGAAAAATGTTGAAATATTTACTGACATTCCTTTGTAAGTGTAGAAACTTTGATATACTAAAATTAGTAACTAGTCGCAACACCTATTCCCAGAAATTTCTTACCAGTAAATCGTGGATTTACTCAATCATTAGAACAGAATACAAGTAAATTAATAGAGTAAATGAAATAATTTTCATTACCTTTCTATATTCTGCAAATGTATTTCCATGGTTTTCTTGTTTCTCTAATTGTAGATGCATATCAGCTTATGCAGACGGTATACATGATTACGTCTTACTTGAAAACGTGAATCCCAAAGGATATAAACAGTTAGCTAGATGCGATGGTATAGATTATCAACACGCGCAATCAATAATGAATGTATTTGCACGTTTTCATGCTTTGGGATTGGCTTTTAAAGATCAAAAACCTACAGATTTTGAGAAAATTGGAAACAGTTTAGAGGAGACTTATTTTTCCGAAAAATATAGAAAATGGTACACACCTTTTCAAACTCAGAACTTATTTCCTGTAGTTTTTGATTCTATTAAAAAGCAACTACCAGAATCTTATCTAAAAAAATTTCGAGAAGTAGCAGAAAATGACTTTTTTGGGTAAATTAGTTTTATCTTTGTTTATCATCTACATAAATATTGAACATGTTTTAGAAAATTAATGAAATATTGTGAAAGCAGAGGAGCATTAGCAGTAGTAACACATGGTGATGCCTGGGCTCCAAACTTTTTATTCAAGTACGATGCAGGCAATAACTTGGAGGGTGCATTGATGCTAGATTTCCAATTAGCAAGGTACAAATAATACAATTTTGGTTTATTAAAATACTTCAAATTCGTTTAAGGTATGCATCTTTGGCCTTAGACATCTTGTTTTTTTTGTACTCTTGTACTGATCAGTCATTAAGAATGAAATATTGGGATGTATTAATTGAAGAATACCACAATACTTTTATAAAGGCGCTTAAACAATTGGGCTCTAGTCCAGACTTATTAACACTTGACCATTTAAAGTCTGAAATAAAATCATGCGCTTTATTTGGGGTGGGTATGTCAATGGAGGCAATTGCGATGTCTTTACTAGAAGATGATGAAGTTGCCGACCTTGAAGGGATAGAAGTAAATATATATTGGTATTATTATGTATATATTCTAAATAAATTGAATTGATGGTAGGGTGAAGAGGTTCCCTTAGAGAAGGTGTGGATACTTCATTTATACAAAGATGAGAAAAAACAACAACGGCTTGCAGATATGATAAAGCATGCAATTGATAATGAATTTATTTAACAATTGAATTATCTATGATTTTATAAGAAAAAGTCTTATGTTATTTTTAATTATGTCAAGTATTTGTCTTTGACTACGATATTTAAAAATACTATATTAAAACTGTGCAGTCGAACAATGTTTGCATTGGTTCCAGAATTTTTACTCAGAAACCCTTTAAATCTTGTCCAAAGATGAGCCTTGCAATTTCTCTCCTGAAATAAAAAAAAACTTGCTTTTGGGTTAATGTACAGTTCTATTCAATAAAATCTAGTACAACTCTTGGAAGTGATTTTTGGCATTTATTTGATACTGTAAAGTGCGTTTCTTGGCTACTATATTATATCTGCGAATAAAAAATAAATCTACAAAAATCTCAAAACTAATCCTTTAATAAATTATTATAAGTTTTTGTTATGAACGAATAAGTTCAAAGGTAAATATGTAATTAAAAATTATTATTAATTTTATTAAATACATAAATAAATAAAAATTACGTATTTAATAAAATTAATAATAATTTTTAATCCTTTAATAACGTATAGGTTGATATATTACTTCGGTATTTATGGAATTATATTGTTTGTATAATTCAATAATATTGCACTTACAAATTCTATAAAGTTTAAGAAAAATAAAATAATTTATTTAACACAAACATCTTAAGTAATAATAAAATTAAAGCTCAACAAATAAGTAATTTTGGCTTTAGAATTGTCATACTAATGTAGCTATGGATACCAAAGCCTGTTCAATCTACATAAAAATGAATGTACGCGATTTTATTGAATAGAACTGTACCCAAGTCTGCTACATACTATATAAATACCATGCCGAGACTGTGAAAAAACGTACGTGAGCCAAACAAATAGGAGGATTATCGTGAGATAGATTTTGATAACACGAGAATGATTGCCAACATTGAAATATATATATATATATATATATATATATATATATATATATATATATATATATATATATATATATATATTGCTGACTGAATGTAAAACAACATTCTTCCTCTCCCTCTCCTTCCTCCTTTTTGTAAAAAAATCTTTAAATTTGCAATAAAAAATATTGACCGTCGCTTATCAATATAAAAACTATCCTATCTTTTAAGTTTGGCGAAACAATACACATTTACAAATTTTAATACCTTTTTTTACTTTTCAACATAGTCACCCTTAATATCTAAACATTTGTTAAGTCGTGGCACCAGTTTTTGAATCCCCTCATAAAAGAACTCTGCCGCCAGATAGATAAACCAGTTAGTAACAATTTGATAAAATACTGATCTTGAAACGTGGAAATTTCTGACGAAGTTCGTTAATAGTGAAGTGTCTGTTTTGGCGAATTTCCTCATCAACTTTTTGCAGCCGCGATGCGCAAACGGTTACTATAAAAACGACCCTCGTATGTATGTATGTATGTGTGTGTGTATATACAGTTTGTCCAAGATAAGGATCCTCACCATGGGAATCTCAGTACTTGTTGGAGATACAGCTTAGGTTAAATTAGGAAAAAGTTGTGTTCTTTGAAGCTTATTTACATGCCGTTTAGAAACTTGAAAAATTTTCATGCCCTGCTGAGATATTTGCAAAAAACGGGAATTTGACAATATCGATTTTATTTTTTTCTGACTTTATTTGCAGAAATATCAAAAAACTAACAACACTTTCTCATTGGCACTTTTAAGGTACTACATGATGGTATTTTTAGATTTTATATCCGACGTTTCGTTTTCAAGAAACCATCATCAACTTTATTTTTTATATGGCCCGAAAAAATGTACACCCTGTATCTAATTCCATTTTTATTACAAATTCAACGATGTATCACATGCCATATTTTATTTAGTTAAAAGGAAAATTAATTGCATTTTTCTATTTCTTATAGGTATTTTTAAGAAGGCGTTGCAAACAAATGCTTTGTCGTCATTACCTGTCACCGATTCTGTCACTTAATATTATGATAAAATTGTAATTATCCTTGTTGTTACCCTGTTTGCCGAGTTGTTGTTTTAGAGTAATTGTCGTTATTTTTACTGTTGTCGTTATTGTTGTTTATTGTTGAATAGTTAATATTGTGCATTTATCGTCGAATATGCCGGGTGAGCATTATAGCCATGAAGAAAAGTTTGATATGCTAACGTGCTACATTTTGTGCCACAAAATGATGTAAATTCGGCAGCAATGTATCTTAATACATATTCAGAAAGAAGGCAGCCATGTAAGTCCATTTTCTTAAAGCTGGCTCGAAATTTAAAAGAATATGGTTCATTTAAAAAGCCTATTTTAACTCGAAAAAAGGAGTCTTTAGAAGAAACCCAAAATAATGTTTTACAAGCAGTTGTTGAGAACCCTGAAATATCAACTAGGCAAATCAAAGATAATGTAGGAGTTACCAAATCCACAGCTCAATTTATTTTGCGTAAAAATAGATATCACCCTATAAATTTAGGATTTGCCAAGGACTTAAACCAGGGATTTCGAACGGCGCCGGCATTTTTGCGAGTGGTATACTCGCGCGTGTGAAGAAAATTTAAATGTCCCTTCAAAAATAATATGGTCCGACGAAAGCATGGTCACTAATAATGGTATCTTCAACCGCCGCAATACGCATTACTGGGCTCAACAAAATCCGCGTGTTAAGAAAATATC